>JAEDXJ010000036.1:600000-1193093 GCA_023014345.1 Galerina sulciceps
TTATTCCGCGCTCCAAACCACAACACTCCCGAACATTGCGTAACTTGAATCCCAGTTTAGACAGATCCTTCCCACCGTCCGCCCCTGCTCTGTAGAGTGCCGCCTTTCCAGAGGCTACATGAGCGGTCTCCGTACTCAAGTGAGCCACAAAATGTACTTCATTTAATTTTTTTGCATGCCCAATTGATGCCCAAGGAATTTATTTGACCAGTTCAGAACAAAACGGGGCTGCATAAGACACTTCGGGGTATAAGTAACAAAACTATCACGTTTAACAGAGAAATTTTCGCTGTAAGCGGTTTAAAATTTAGACAAGAAGCTTGAAGAACTTATTTAAACTACACCAGCAACTAATTGTCAAGGAAAGTATGCTGGATAGCACATCCAAGGAGACATGGTCAGCGTCGCCAAGACCAAGGGACGGGCCAAAAATGGAAGCGCCACCATCAAACTTGAATGTCAACGATTTAGAGAGGGGGTCAGACCCTCTCTCTAGATTCGAGGTTTAGAGATGTCCAGTTTGACAGCTGCTTGACACATTTGAACGCCGACGAACTTCGGCAGCCCGGCATAGACCCTTGATGGTGGCGGTTTGAAGTTAGACATTCAAGTTATCGTTCTGGGAAGTCACCCAGTTTTTCGTTGCCTGATTAAATACTCTTGACAACCAATAGGGATTAAACCTTTTATTGAACATGATTTGAATGGTAACCCCATCAACATTAACAGGGCAGAACTCGACGAAATCGCGTCTACGCTCAAAAGGCTAGAAAACCCGGTAGGCGTTTCTGCCCTAGATGCGAAAGAAGCTCTGGAAAGATATAAAGAGGAAAGATGTGAACTGGTCAGAAAAAGCAAAGCTGTATTACACCCTGCCATCTTTCTAGAGAATTTATGCTAATACCTGTCGTTCAGGAATATGACAACTGTCTGGTATGGGCAATGTCCCACCAAGAAATCCTTTTTCGCAAAGCTCGTTCAACGGTTCCGTCTTTTTCGGCAAAGTGAGCACGGCACCTCGGTCAGATTCATATATCTTACCGAACTTTTAATCAGTATCAAGGCTCGTTTAAAAAAACTGGACTTCCAAGCTGCTGAGGTCGACAACATAAAATTTGATAAATATATCATCACAAATGTTGTCAGCACTAGAAAAATGTCGAGACTGACGAAAAGAAGTGAGTATTTCATCTACTCTTGCACCCCTGCTCGCTCAGAAAGTTGCTCTGGTAAGACTTTTCTAGAATTCTGCGACAGTTGGAAGTGCACCTTACCTCTGTAACACAACAACGTTGGAAGTCAGAGCGTAAAAGGCTTATCACGCACCGCACCGACTTCGTCAAAGGAGTCTACTGGGACTATTGTATAAGCTACCCTGCAGCGACGTGGACTTACCTTCCGCCAATTTCTGCTGTCATGCAGTTCAATTCTGTATTAAGGCTGATGAACGCACCTCGCGATGACGCACTTGTCAAGAAGGCTGTTCCGAGGCTTCTTCCGCGGGATGTTGATGACTGGACAGTGTTGATGATGAAACGCCTCATTTCCTGTGTACCCCGGTCTTCGTTTGGCGCTGTCGATAGCGCAACGTCCCCAGGTTTCAATATTCTAAACCTTGCGACTTCGGTTTTCCAGTGCCACGGCTCCCAGTACATGCCTAATGGTATGCGAGAAGGATACTGCGGGATAGGACCTTATAGATATAGACTGGCAGAGCTCCATCTCGGATGGGAGCGCTCAGGAGGCTGCTTGATAGGATGGGATGGTGTAGTACCCCACTTGGGCTGTCCTGCATTGATTCAATGTTGGAAGAGTGGTGTATATTTCTCGCCGCGCGGACACGAAGCCGCAAAAATGCTCGTACAACTGCTTGGCCTCGACCCAGCCGTCACTCAAATCCAAGAAATGAACGCGCTGGATAAGCGGTTCGTTTGCATGACCTGTCCGACGCATGGCCAGGAGGCGTACACCTGGCAGGATGCTGTAAGTCAGCCCTCTTCATAAGGATGTTCGTCTGTTTGAACACCTTCAGGTCTTTCACCACATCAGTAGAGACACCCATGGCGCTCCGTCTTGGGGTCTGATAGGACCTGACACAGAAGCGGAGTTAAAGACTCGAGAAGAATCCGAGCCTAATATCCGGCAGCACAATTGGATGTGCAACCATTGCTCTGAACATTTCGACAAAGACAAGCGGCTACCCCGAGCGGCCGTCATCAATCATGCTAAAGAAATGTGAGTTAATTCTCTAAGATACTTCATGGATCCTCTATCCGGATTCATGTCTATTCCAGCCATAACATATCCCGGCCAATCAAGGACCTGGATTATGTCTATTTTTTGACCGACAGAACGTACCGTAAACCTGTTGTCGTAAATGAAAGCAACGTCGTCTGCTTGCGATGTGCATCGACCAAATGCACGCTCTACCGCTTGAAGGGTATGCAGGCACACCTTAAGGATTTGTATGTCTTCAATTCTGCACCTTTGTTCACTTTTTCTTATACTATGACTTTGGGTTTAGCCATGGTCTTTCGACGGCTGTTGAACATGAAGACTGGAAGGAGATCAAGACCATAATGCGGACTCTTCCGGCCTCGGATAATCCCAAAAATGTTCAGTAAACTATCACTTGATGGTCTTGTTCTTTGCCGGTATTGAGTTGTGGTTTTTAATTCCGTGTCCTTGAAGTCCTGGCGATTCAAAATGACAATCATCGGATGTGATAGTACAGTCGCGTCGAAAGTTAATGCACATATCTGTATCTCCACAATCACTTGCAATTGGGCGCTTCACATAAAATAAAAACTGATGTTCATATTTTAGATTTTTTTAACATGCCCCCCACTGGCATGGAGCTCAAAAAAAAACTGGAGTCGAGTCTAATTGCTCAGCAACGTTGACGAGTTCAAACAAGACCATCCAGTTCTACTAAGTGCCCGATTGACTCGGAAAGAAGACCAGCGTATACGTACACACAGGGACATGCCGGACGAAGGTTGCACTGGACAGGCACCGCCCGACAACGATGAGTCTCAAGGGGCGGACGACGACGAGTTGTATGATGTATTGCGCTTAGGGTGCCTTGAGTTGGAATAATTCCGGCGACGACGATCAGTGGCGTCGTTGGCGACCTTCGAGTGGTGCAAGCAAAATATAAGATGGACGGAAGAGATAACCTCCGTGATCCGTTGCATCTTGAGTGTGAAGTCACTGAATGCACCCCGCGATGACGCACTTGTCGGGAAAGCTGTTCCTGGGCTTCTTCCCCGGGATGTTGACGACTGGACGGCATCGATGATGAAACGTCTCGTCTCCTTTTTACCTCAGCCTTCGTTTGGCGCTGTAAATAGCAAGACGTCCCCAGATTTCAGTGTGCTCGATCTTGCGACTTCGGTTTTTCAGTGCCAAGGATCCAGGTATATGTCTAAAGGTATGCAGGTAGGAAGCTGCGACACAGTACCTTCTACATCCGATCCAGTGCGCTTTCGCACATGGGAACGTGCGGGCAGCTGCTTGATAGGATGGGATGGGGTAGTACCTCACTTGGGCTGTCATGCATTGGCGCAATGCTGGAAGAATGGTCTGCATTTCTTGCAGCGCGGACGCGACGCGGCGAAGGTACTCGTACAACTGCTCGGATTTGACCCAGCCGTTACTCAGATCCGGGTAATGGACGCGCTGGATAAGCGTTTCGTTTGCTTGACCTGTCCGACGCATGGCCGGGAGGCGTACACCTGGCGGGATGCTGTAAGTCAGCCCTTTTCAAAAGGTTGTTTGCCTGCTTGAATACCTCCAGGTCTTCCATTACATTTGTAGAGACACCCATGGCACTCCATCCTGGGCTTTAATAGGACCTGAGGCAGAAGCAGAGATAAAGTTGCTAGAGGAATCCCAGCCTAATATCCGGCAGCACAATTGGATGTGCAACCATTGCCCTGAGCATTTCGAAAATCGGGTACTGCGAGCGGTCGTCGTCGATCATGCCAAAGAAATGTGAGTCGATCCTCTTAGACTCTTTCGTGGGTCCTCAGTTTGGACAAATGTTTATTCCAGCCATAACATATCCATCCCAGTCGAAGACGTGGATTATGTATATTTTTGGCCTGACAGAATATACCGTAACCCTGTTCGCGTTGATGAAAGCAACTTCATTTGCTTGCGATGTGTTTACGCCAAACGCAGGCTCTACGGCTGGAAGGGCATGCAGGCTCATCTCAAGGATTTGTATGTCTCCAAATCTGCACCTGTGCTCGCTTGTTCTTATACATTGACTTTGGGTTTAGCCATGGTCTTTCGACGGCTGTTGAACACGAAGACTGGAAGGAGATCAAGACCATAGTGCGTACTCTTCCGGCCTCGGATGAACCCAAAAATATTCAGTAAATGGTCGATTAATACTCTCTTACATTTTTTGGTGTTGAGCTGTGGTTTTCACTTGTTTGTTGTTATGTAGAACGTTGAAGTCCTGGGCATTCGGATTTCAGTGTCGATTATCGGAGGTGATAGTATATGTTATAGGCGTGGGTCATGACCAGACGCATGCGTTGTCGGGTCCCTGAAAGGAGACGAGCGTTCGAAGTATAAATCCGGGCCCCACCTTCAGATCTAAAGGCAGGATGCGCTTCTGTGTACGCGTGGTTACACCCTGCAACTTGAAGCGGAAGATGAAAGACACGGCTCGTGCTGAACGTTGAACTTTGAACGTTGAACGTTGAACAGCCACGGCGACAACGATCTGTTGCGAGACACGTCGGGAGGTCGTGGTGGTGCAAGTTTGGAGGGCGGGACCCGGGCCGCATCTCCCACAATATTTCGCACGCCTAATCCGTTCACATTTTTATTTTCTGCCAATCCTCTCTCCATGGATTCCCTGATCGCAAAAGCAGACGCGATCCAGCCGCTCCAAAAGAAACGCAAAACATACCATGCCTCCTCCTCTTCTTCCTCCTCAAAACAACCCAAAACACCCACATCCGACGCCACCCTCAACACCCTCCTCAAACACACCTCCATCCCAAAGTCGCTACAAGACACCAAGCCCCTCCCCGCCGATGCCGTCCGCACGTACAAACACATAGCGAACAAGAAGCTGCGCACGCAGCTTACCCGGCAGAGCGCGCAGGGGGCACGGGCGGCGGCGCTCCGCGAGGACGCGGAGATGCTCGTGATGGAGGAGGCGGGTGCGATGGAGGTGGAGGGCGAGATGGAGCGGACGTGGAGGGTGGGCCAGGAGGAGATCGTTAGAGAGGCTGGCGGGGAGGCGGCGGTGGGGAGGAGGGAGGTGAGGTTGGATGGGGGGCCGTATAGGGTTAGGTATACGAGGAATGGGAGGTGGGTTTTGTTTTTTGTTTTGTTTTTTTTGGATCAAAGGGCTTATTTTCTTGAAGGCATCTAGCAATCGCTGGACGGACGGGCCATGTATCTACTTTCGACTGGCAGACGGGCACCGTCCATGCTGAATTGCAGCTCCAGGAGACGTGTAGAGATATCACGTATGTCCGTCTCTTTCTTTGCGCGATTGTAGATTCTCATATCAAGCCCCAAGGTTCCTACAAGACCACTCATTTTTCGCCGTCGCACAAAAGAAATACGTATTCATCTACGACCGCGACGGCGTCGAGCTGCACCGCCTAAAAGCGCACATCGAGCCCACCCGCCTCGAGTTCCTCCCCTACCACTGGCTCCTCGCCAGCGTCGTAAGTCCTCTCTCTTTTCTTCTCTCAACAACCGAAAACTTAATTCTGACTCCCCCCCTCCCCCCCAGGGCAACCCCGGCTACCTCCACTACCAAGACACATCCACCGGCCAACTCCTCACCTCGCACCGCACAAAGTTCGGATCCTGCCACACAATGGCCCAAAACGCCCACACCGCCGTCATCCACCTCGGGCACCCCAACGGGCGCATTACCCTCTGGACGCCCAACCTCCCGCACCCGGCCGTGCAGATCCTCGCGCATGTGGGCCCCGTCGTCAGTCTCTCTGTCGATGCCGGGAGCGGGGGGAGGTATATGGCGAGCGCGGGGAGGGATGGGGGCGTGAAGGTGTGGGATTGTAGGAACTGGAAGGGGGCGGTGAGGGAGTGGAGCGTCCGGGGGGGCGGGGACCCGGAGGTGGAGTGGAGCGCGAGGGGGTATTTGGCGGTGGGGAGCGGGGGCGGGGTGGGGGTGTACGCCCCGCCGGCGGTGTATGCCCCGTTTCAGGCGCATGCGGCGCCGCCTTTGTATTTGACCCATCCGCTCGCGTCCCGTGAGCAGAGGCCGGTGGTGGGGTTGCGGTTTGCGCCGTTCCAGGATGTGCTTACGCTGGGCCATGCGGGTGGCGTGTCGAGTGTGCTTGTCCCGGGGAGCGGGGAGCCGAATTTTGATAGTCGTGAGGCGGACCCGTATGAGAATAGACGGGCGAGGGGGGAGAGGGAGGTCAGGGGGCTGTTGGATAAGGTTCGTTGCGATTTTCCTTTCTTTTTTTTGGGAAGAATTTTGTTTTTTGACGCGATGTGGTATGTAGATACAACCGGACATGATCACCCTCGACCCGAGCATGGTCGGCTCGCTCGAGCCCGTGTCCAAGCTCACCACCACCGACTCCCTTACCCCTTCCTCTACCTCAAAATCAAAATCAAACTCCAAAACACCCTCCGGCCAACCCTCCACCTCCATACCCTACGCCCGCCTCCCGCGCATCGACCGCCTGCGCATCTCCGGTAAAATAGACCTCTCCGAGGATCCTTCCGCTCAGGCTCAGGCGGCGGAGGAAGAGGGCATGGACGAGGAGAGCAGGAAGAAACATAGAGAGGAGAGAGAGAAGCGGAGGATGAGGGGGAAGGGGAAGAGTATGAAGCGGTATTTGAGGAAGCAGAGGAAGAATGTGGTTGATCCTGCTGCTGTGGGTTTTTTGTTTCTCTCTCTCTTTCTCTTTTTGCTTTGCTTTGCTCTCCTTTCCTTTACCGTTTTACCTCGTCTTTGTGGGCCATTGCTGATGCCCCCTTTTTTCTTTTTTTTTGCAGATTGCGATTCGTGCGAAGCTCGACAAGCAGCGCGAAGAGCGGAAACGCGCTCTTGAGCTGGCTAAAGCGGCGAAGAGTGGGAAGACGGAGGAGGTGAAGAAGCCGTCTGCGCTGGATCGGTTTAGGAAGACGAAATAGGTCTAGGCTGGACGGGGAGGGGGTGGGTGTGTTCGAGCACTTGACTTTGTTACACTCTGTGCATATGTGTAATACATGTACAATACTAACATCGATTCGTGCTTTGCATGACATATGAGTTCTGAGCTGGGTCGTCGTGCAGTGGTTTTTTTTTACTTGAATTTGGGTGGTGTAGTGGTCTTTTTGGTTATACTTATACTTATAGTAGACTTGGTAAAGTCAACGGAATTCGGGCATTCGGTGTCCGCGATACTGTAATAAAGAATGAAACTAATTGGAAAACTTCGAGCTTCGAGCTTTGGATGTGCCAGCTGACGATGTTTGGGGTGCTTATACTCTGTGGGGTCTTTTGTTGTGGAATGTTCCGTCGGTCAGGTATGATATGATATGACTGCGGTGCCTGGTCCATTTCACCTTCTCTGTTTTCTTCCCCTTCAGTGACGAGGGGATTCATTTTACAGTGCAGTTTGGAGGCGAGTTTTTGATAGGTGGATAAGTAGGTATACACGTAGCTTGCCGAATGTGCGAAATGGAAATAGTACAATTCATGATCAATCAACGTCGACTGCCATAGAAAACCCAAATTATTTCTAATCACCTATGTAGGCATTAATATGTATGTCTTTCTGGGAAGAGGAATATTTTTGATTGAGTGCCGCCAAATCCCCAACGGTCGGATTCCCAAGCGTTTGGAAGGAGAACCTGTACGTGGAGAGTTTGCAGACCCAAAAACTGGTAAAGGAAAAGGTGTAAGCAACACCGCAGATGACCCAGTACGCTTTCCACAACTTGCCTCTCGCATAACCTGAATACCAATGCCTTGATGGTTGCCTTGTAGGTCTCCTGGAGGGACAGCGACATCCATAACAAATTCCATAAGTAGATAATCCAAAGGATATTGTTCAATGGAGTTTCGAAAGTCGAACGTCGTCGATTAGCGATGAAGAAGAAGGCGGAGGCGGTCAGTCCCCCGATGGCGATTGTGAACCAGGGACCGCTGAAGACCGATTTGTCCACTTCGAGAGTCATAAGATGTCCTGGGTGAGACATGGACAAGTTCATTTTCAAGAGCGGTTCCTGGTAGTCCTTCAAGATGCTCCAGAGGAACAGAAGAATGGCGGTCAGTATGATGAGAAATGAAGTGGAGATGCGTTGTCTCCAGTGCTGATCCAACTTTAATCCGCTACGAGAGCGGCGATAAAATAGGAGATATGGGAGCCTGTTTGCATCTAAGTATCAGAATTCGCACTATTCCCACTTTTCTTAATAGAAAAAAAGCGTACGAGATATTAATCGAGGCGTTGGCAATGTCAATGATGTTCGAAGCATATTTGTTGTCGACTTGTACCATGACCGCTTTCAACAGTCCTAGGAGTACCGATATTGACCTTAGGGTGCCATACATTGATATGATGACCCAGTCGGTTCTGTTGTACATGGATCATGGTTAAGTACTGATTATTATTTTTTTTTTTACAAAAGGACTGTAAAATAAAACGGTACCTAAGAGTCCCGGTTGGAGCCTCCTTCCCCGTGATAAGGCTGATGGCGAGCAGGTTCTGTCTTCCGATGAAATCCACGATGCTGAGGGCAGCGATGACGAGATCCAGTGTGTTTGCGTTGTCCTGTTGATTTTTAAATGCCAAGACGGCTTTGGCTAGCCAGAGACAAGCTGAAAGGAGTGCGAGAACGTCGAGGATGATTTTCTTTAGACTTGCTCGATGGCCCGTCCCGTCTCGGCTTTATATTCATGAAAGGTGGTCAGTGGAATGAAGGCCGCTCGATAATGGATACCAAATAGAAATGGATACTTACCCGCTGCCAGTGTCAGGAGGCAGTTGACGGTACTAGTTACAGACTGAATCTGCGTTGAACGTGAATCATCAAAGAAGACTGCGAACCAGACGCATCCTTTCCTGCAGTTCGTAGATCTCGCGGGCGTGGGCGTGGGCGTGGGCCCTATCGGTGTAGTTTTTGTAACAGTGGAACAGTGTGCTATTTTATGAAGGTTTAATGAACATGATAGGCGCAATAATGAAAGCCACTATACATACCCAACGACGGAGATAAGGAACAAGACGTGGTTTGTGGCCTGGAGCCGGGGAAGGGTGGCAGACCATAATGAGAGGGCGACGAGAATTCGTAAAAGGTCGATCCAGATGGCTCCCACCGCCATTGGCATTCTTCCTGTTGCAGTATGGTTATTAATGGAAATGGGCGAGGTGTTTTTTTTAAGGAACGTACCTTGGTCTTGGTGGCGATGTTGCTTTTGAGTATCCTGTGAGGCGGTGTTGCGTGCCTAAGGTGCTTTGAGTTGTTCCCTCAACGGTAGACGACTGAGGACATACCATGATAGTGGTTCGGGTTGACACTGAAAGCGGACTGGGATAAGGAGCAATGCAAATGTAAACTTGAGGTCGAGTTTCGTTTAATCACCGAATAGTGATAACGTTTATATATTCTCCCTGGTGCCTGATGGCATTGGAAAGCAGGATTCCTTCCGTATGTTAACCTGAGACTCAGAGGAGGTCCTGCTTGATGTCCGAGGACTTCATGATCAGTGGATGATTTATAACGGACTACTGGAAGAGCCGGGTGCCAGACTTGGCTTGTAAATAACCAAGGTTGTGGGCCATGGGGTGTTATAACGTTTGTCGTTACCAAGGGGCTCCCACCGGAGGATTCCGGGATGTTCACTCCCCAGCTCGGGTCGTGGGAGTTGCATCTGGGGTCCTTGTCTGAGTCAGCAGTATACCCAGCAGCGCGCTCACTTTATTCTGTTGTTCCGAAGTTGTTCGTTGCCCACCATCTACAGTTCGCTCAATTACTAGTACTACACTTCCCTTCGTTGTTGTTGCAGTGACTCTTACCAGAATAACACACTCTTATAACTCCAATCCTCACTGCAGTGTACACCACCTTAGTGACGCCCAACCTTAGCCGTTGAAAGCACCTCAGCACTGGAAACGTGAAAGAATTCGAAATATACAGCCTGAGAATGCATTGGAGTATTTCACAAGAAAAAGGAATGCATCTTAGCTGCAAGAGCATCAGAACAAGAGATGGTCGAATAAGTACTCAACTCGAAGATCTTAAGAAGTTAAGAGCAGGCAAGTACTCCGTCAAAAGCAGTACCCAACTCAACCTCCAGCGGAAACAGAGAGAGGGAATCATGGAAGAGAGAAAAGTCGACCGCCTCCAAAGCTTCGAGGCAATTTTTGCCTTCGAAAAAACTTAGATAACCCAATACGCGTCGCCTTGTCTGCAGATCTAAGCGACGTCGATGACGCAAATCCTTCCTAGTATAGGGATCCCTGGCCAGGACCCCAGATTCAACTCCCACGACCCGAGCTGGGGAGTGGACGTCTCGGAATCCTCCGGTGGGAGCCCCTTGGTCGTTACGACATTGAGATTCAATTAAGATCTCCAGCGATTGATCACGAGCAACTCGGCAAGTCCATAAATGACCTATTAGTATATCGATGAGAGCAATTCGGACACGAGGCTGATCAAAGGCTGATGCAGATAAGTTCTTTGCAATGCAGGCAAGTGCTTAGTGGTCAGAACTGTCCATTTGCTATCCTCTTCCCTTTTCTTCCAACGTCTCCTCAAACATGCACGGCTCACCGACCAGGCCGACGTCGGTCACTGGTGGTAGAGGTTCGTCTTACTTGGCCCTTGCCATTCAGATCCTCAAGCCATATTCCCAGCTCGGACATCTGTTGATATTGAGCTCGTCGTTGTCATTGCAGTGTGGTTTGCGTTGCTACCCAGACTTTCTACATCGCGCCATATCCTTGTCCTGCTTTTCGTGATTTAGTACGGACCTACTTGATTCAGCTATTCGGACACAAAAATTGAAGATGCTTTTGAAATATTAGTGCCCTTTCAGTCAAACATTTCAAGTCCCAGTTGTCATATGACGAATCAGAAAATAGATGGCCGACTCAACCGCCAGTCACCAGAGTGCGCAAACACCGGTAAGGACTTTCTTAGTTCTAAGTATGCAGGCATTGCAATTTACTGAGCCGGTTGGTAGCGATGAAGTACTCAACCGCACCCTGGACATCCTACAATGTGTCTTTGTTCTCATGGGCCTATCGAAAGCCATCGTAGCCAAGATTGGCAAATCGAAAATTGCTGAGACCCCGAAAATTGTTGACACCATTGAGCTCGTCCTGGCCTGTATTGATATACTGTACGTCCAGGTCCTCGTATGTTTAGATTATAGAACCCTGAGGATTGAGGGAACGATGACTAGGTTGCTTTGCCTTGCGGTTTCTTTTCATCCTGCTGACGACGGTTTGAGTCATAAGTGCAACGACTGCGGACACTTCTCCCATTGGCTCTTCAACCCTGATTACTACCTACACCTTCTCATGTTCCCAGTCATGCTCCTTGATCTTGCCGTGACAACTTTCCTCGGATTCCTGGCGTTTTCCATCGGGATACTTTCAACTTATCATGCACCATTTATATACATGGAAGCGGACTTTGATTCTAAAAAGTTTAATCTCAGCCTAAACGAGGGGTCCATATATTGGAACAACGAACTGGTGGGTGTGGTATTGGTCGTGGCTTCTGCCTTTGGAGTGGTATTCTATAGGATAGGACGACATTTGTCAAGGCGACCGCCGTCCACGAAAGGCCAGATCGCTTACACACTAACCCGTTCGTTACGGGTTATGTGTATCTGCTTGGTGCTGTCAATGTGTTCAGTTCCTCAGAGGGAATATACAAAGAAATTGGAGGCATATTTGTTTGATATATGCGATAGGTATGGATCCATATAACCATATTCTTTAATTTTTTGCTCATTTTCGGGGGGGTTGGTAACTGGTTTTTGTTACAGATTTAATGTGTGTCAACTCATTATGCCCTATTCATCAATAGGACAGCTGGGTTTTGAAGCGACTTCAGACAGCTACAAACAATGGATTGTGGACAGTATCAAGGCAGGAATTTTGAGACGCAGCTTGGACACTATAACCTTTAAAACTCCAGAAGGAATTACTTTTGCCACTTTTCGATATGTCCATGGGGCTGGCGGCGTACCTGAGCATTCAGAGCTTTGACAAACTTCTGATCAGGCAGTTATGACGACTCTTCAACAAGAGAAGCATGAAATGATTTTGGAGAAAGAATGTGATTGGTCCTGCTGCTGTGGAGTTTCTTTTGTTTTCTTGTTTCTCTCTCTCTTTCTTTTTTCTCTTTTTTTTGGCAATGGCTGAGGTTGTTGGGATTGGAATATTCCAGTCTCGTGTGGTATCACTGAGATTATCAGAATATTCTTGTATCTTATCACACAGTATATAAGTAGAGTACTTTCATTTGTATTCTCTACTTGTTTGTATGAGCTTTAACAAACACGATATACATTTTATTGTTCTTATTTCGTGGTCCCGAAAGTAATTACAATAGAGGTCTTTTGACAGATTGCAGTTCGGGCGAAGCTGGATAAGCAGTGCGATGAGCGGAAGCGGGCTGCTGAGCTGGCTAAGGCAGATAAGGCAGGGAAGATGGAGGGAGGGGAGAAGAAGAGGCCGTCTGCGCTGGATCGGTTTAAGACGACGAACTAGGTCTGGGCTGACGGGAGGGGAGGGAGGGGAGGGGAAATTCGAGTCAGGCTGCGGTCTTATAATAACCGTGACTACTCTATAATCGTGAGCTCGACGATGCCTTCTTTTATTGGTTGGTGACCCGAAACTAATTTTCATTCATGACCCAAGCTTTGCATCGAGATGGGCGGCCAACTGACAGCAGTGACGATGATACTTATATTCCGTGTGATACCATCGCCGCTGATGGGTTTTTGGCATCTGTAAGGGTTGATGAGAGCGGACTAGTAAGTACTTAGGGAGGGATGGACAGCGAGCTTGCTTGATTATGAATGTCGTGCATACGTGTTGACGCGGAGGGGTGATGGTGGTGGTGGTGGTGGTGGTAGGTCATGTAGCGCGTTGATGTCGTCGTTCCGCATGATCGCTTGGTGCGGTGGTTGAAGCTTGAAGAGGTGCAGAGAGAAACAGTACATAATACAGGTTTGGTCCGTGTTGTTAGTTTCTGGAGTTGCGGCCAGCTCAAAAGAAGGGATCTATGAAAGATGAGGAGCAAGATAGAGTAGTCGTGGATGGATATCGATTAGGGGATCGTACAACATACAAGGCCTTAACATATGATACACCAAAGCACCAAGCACAAAGAATCAGAGTACTCCTAGCAATCAATCAATCAATGGAGATCGTCCCGTCGATGACGTACAAGTCCCCATTCAATCCCTAGAAGCCCAGAGCGGAAGATCAGCACCTCGGAAACGAGTATGAAGAAAAGAAAAGCACTGCACCTCTTTCTTCCCAATAATCTTAGCCCCATTATCAAGCATCACCCGACTCCACTCTGCGCCCTTGCTGCTCGCGCCTTTGATGGGTGTGAAGGAGATGGATTTGCGTTCGAGGAGGGTGGGGTGGGGGGTTGAGGTTAGGGCGAGGGGGTATTCCTACAGTTAACGAATGAATGAAGGATGGAGAGAGTAGTTAGTCAGGGATGTTAAGGATAAGGATCGAGTGTCTTTGACGTACGGGCACGATGTGCGCAGAGACCCAGCGTTCGACGTTCTGCTTTGCTCGTCTATGGAACTGTTCTTCTGATAGCTCGATCTCTACGTCGGTTGGTGCACTTTCGTGTCTATCAAACACGAACGAAGTAAGTCAGCTCAAGAACCTATTCAATCACAGCATCCAGAATCTGGAATCCCAATTATTTAAAGGGTTAAAAACTCACGGCTTCCTCGCCAACCCCATAACAGCCTTATTCGTCGGCACGAACAGGGTAACCTTGGTGCTTTGATCAGAAAGCATCGCGCTCAGCTCGAGCTCGCGCGCATAGGAGTAGAAGATCGACGCGGATGGCTCGATGGTGAGCAGGTCCGCGAGGGTGGGCTGAGGAGTCGTTTGCGGGACGTAGATGTCAGCCGGCCGTGCTGCATGTTCTGCCTGTCCTTCCATGGGCGTTTGGCCTTCTTGCGAGGCGGAGACAAAAGACAGGGCTGGGAGGAGGAGGAAGGAAAGAAGGCTTGGGAGGAGGCGCATTTTGGCAGGGCTGTGAGGGTAAGCTTGCAACCTGCTCCATGCTCCACTGCTAAAGAATCTGGATTGGGAGGTCACGTGATATTTAAGAGAAAGAACAGGGGTCCAGAATCCGACCAGGCTGTTCTTCTTTCTTGCCATGATGTCTCCGCTCTCTAAAGACGGTTGTCGTTCCAGGTTTATCATCTTGATCTTGCATGCCACTCTAAATTACAGCAAACAACGTTGAAACGCGTCTTTTGGCAGAAAAGCAACCACCCCAACCAAAATGCCTTGAAAGTTGAAGTGGCTGAACTTTGAAGTATCGCTACACTCTCGAATGTGAAAGATGTGATTAGCGTACTGCTGTAATTTGGTCAAGGGTAAGTTTCTTGTTACTTCCATTGTCCATATGCTTGCTTATCTGTGCCTAGATGACATGAACCAGTGCGCCGTGATATGGTTGAATAATTCAACTTTAAACCTGGTCTCTGAAATGCAATGAACACCCCGAATAACAATGTGTCTTTCGTCTTTTTGGAACTTCTCAAAACATGCGAGCAAGGTGTTATGGCCACGAAGCATCCTTCAGTCCCCAACAAGACACCTCGAAACGGTGTTCCAGCCTTACCGGTTTTGCTGTTCTCCTTCGGTCTTGATGTCACCCAGAAGCCAATCTCTGTTCCCAAGAAGAAAAATGAATGGAGCGCATTTGTACTCAAGTGAAATTTGGAGATTTGTTACTTCCCTCGTTGCGCGACCCGAGTTTTTTGACAAGATGTAGCGTGTGTGTCCGTAAGGTATGCTATTAAAATGTCTGTCGTCTCGTCCTTCGCTCACTTCTCACTCTCAAGTGTCAAAGCTATTGCTGGCTCCTCAATCGAAAGACAAACCTATGCTGTGCAATGGCGAACAATCCAACTCAGAATCTGGTCTCTGAAATGCAATGAACACCCTGAATGACACCTCTCCTTCGTTTTTTGGAACCTCAAAACATCCACGAAAGGTGTTGTGACCACGAAACATCTTTCGACTCCCAACAAGGTCTCTAGAAACGATGTTCCAGCTCTACTGTTTTGCTATCCTCATTTGACCTCAATACTAGCCTGAAGTGCTTTCAAAGGCTAACGATGGATTTAGCGTTCCTATGCTCAAGTGAAATTTGAAGAGCTGTCAACCCATTGCGCGGGCTGAGTCTTCTTGACCAGATGTGCCGAGTATTAGTAAGGTATGGTCTTGGAATGACTGTTGTCTCGACCTTCGCTCACTTCTCGCTCTCAAAAGTCGGCTCCTCATTTAAAAGTCAAGGCGACGAGGTTCTGTGGATGTAATTAAGAATTTCCAAGACCTGGAATCCCCGAAGAAATCCCGGCAAGCTCAAAGAACACGTTAAAAACGCCGAGCTCTTCAAAAAGTGCTTCCAAACGTCCAAATGGCTCCAAATTGTTCACAGGCGTTCACAGGAGCAATATTCTGCGATTTGATGATACAGTGGGTCCACCATCGTTTCCTCTTCCCCAGCTTCAACTCATCGACCTCCCTTTTTCTGCAGTGAATACTCAAATTATGTCGTAATCCCTTCTGTTGCATGACCTAATATCAAGACCACTCGCGCAATCCGTCCATTTGAAAATAAGATCCCCATTATGATGGTCCCCCAATAGCCTCCAATTTATACTCATAAATTCGCATGGAATCTATTTTCCTCCTCGGCCTGCTTCGATCGTCCTCGATGGTTTTTCTCTCTGCCGACGAACGGCATCCCACACCGAACTTTGCATCCGCCCTCAGCTGACTTCCACACGGGCGGAACCTTTCCTATCGTCCCGGATCCGAACTTTGCTTTGAGAGCACGTTCCAATTACCTACCGCCAAGAACCCTAGAGCGCTCCTTAGCACAGAACGCCGACCTCCTGGGTACATGAGAAGATCGGAACACTTATAACCCAGCCTTCTGCAAAACCTTTGAACCCACATCGGAGTCTATTTTTTCGACGACGCGCGACAAGTGTTGTTGTAATTTGTGAACACGATGAGTCCTCTGCAAGAATGGCCTGTCCAGCGCGAGTACGATCCCAAGGGCATGGTATTTCGTCGACTCGGGCCCAGTGGGCTTCGTGTGCCCCTGTTCTCTTTGGGCGGATGTACGTTCTGTTGACTTGTGTTGGTGCTGTGAGCGAGGACTGATTGGCTTGGAAGGGCTGACTCTTGGAGGCACTCTGAAAGGTGATCCTGTCAAGGTATGCACGAACGTTCATCTTTATCTTTTCCCAAGTTTGCAAAACCTGATTGTGGCTCTGTGCTCTGGGTGAATAGGAAATTATCAAGACCGCGTTCGAAGCTGGCATCAACATGTTCGATACTGCAGAGGAGTATTCTGGTGGAAAGTCGGAGGAAGAGATGTACGTTACGTTTCTCCATGCCCTGTGTCTCCAGAATGCCGCTCATAATTCGAAAAAGGGGACGGGTGATCAAAGAGCTCGGTCTGCGCCGCACCGACTTGGTCATTACCACCAAGATCTTCTGGGGTATTGGAAGGAAAGGGCCCAATGATGGTGGTCTTTCCAGGAAACAGTCAGTCTTTGTCATTGGTTTCTTCCACCTTACTCTTGAATTGATGTTGTCGCACCAATATAGCATCATTGAAGGAACACGAGAGTCTCTCGCCCGCCTTGGAGTGAGCTATGTCGATGTCATCTTTGCGCACAGGCACGACCACAATGGTATGCCGCCTTTCTTTCATGAAGATGGGTTCGAGAAGTATTGACTCATTATGTCTCTGTGCAGTACCCATGGAGGAAATTGTGAGGGCATTCAATTATGTGATCGCCCAAGGCTGGGTAAGTTTTCGATGGAGCATTTGTTTAGGCAACACACTGAGTGCCTCGACTAGGCAAACTACTGGGGTACCTCTGAATGGAGTGCTCGCGAGATCGAGCAAGCTCATAGTAAGCTATTTGTTTCCTCCTTGTTTACATTGTTTACATATCTACTACCGCCTTCGTCTAAGACTTAGGACAAATGCCTCGGCGGAGTGTGCTAATAAAGTAATTAGCATAATAAACATATGCGAAAAGGATGAATGGCGAAGTGGAGAAGGTTGGAGATTTCTGTCTACAATCCTAAACCAACTATAACGGCCATAAAATCCCCAACATATGATGAAACCAACGATCTAAAACTGTTGACGAGGGAGCATTGCGTATATGTCGGGTGCTAGTGTGTGAGGTGTGAACATTCGGTCCATGTGGTCTGAGAGACTTGGCGACCTTTGGACTAGCAGAGATGGCGCTGTTGACAAAGCCATTGAGAGGGCGTGGATAGTACTCGTGAGCGCGGAACATTGGGCTTCGAGTGATGTCAATTGAGCCGTGATATCATTGAAAGTCTTCAACCTGTCAGTGAGCTGTTTTTGTCGCTCGTCGAGGTCTTTCAAGATATTGCGACGACGCCGGTCTTTGCGTTCGAGTCGGAAACGTGCACACTCTGCGTTTGTAGTGGGCAGACGTCGACAGTTGGGAAAGATACGCAGTTTCCGAATCCTCTTTTTTAATGAATGTGGTTTCAAGGTGATAATGGTGGGCGGAAAGAGAGGGCCTCGAAAAGGTGGTATCGTCAAAGGCGTAGGGCACCACTGCATCGTAATGAGGAAGAAATTTAGGCGAACGATTGAGCGAGAAGTAGTGATTTTGGGGGGGGGGCCGGGGGTTGGTTGTGTTGTGACGTGGCGCGGTAATGTGTGCGTTGTAGTCGATGGAATTCGTCGGAAACTCACCAGAACAGCGTCTGATGGTACTGAGCGTTGATTAACGACAATACGGCGAGTGCCCGAAGCTCGACGTGAGCCGGAACAGCGCAACGACCAGCAGCAAGCGCGCGGGGGGGCACGGGATGATGGTGGTTGTTGTTGGTGTCTTTGACTGAGAACTCGTAGATGTGGCCACGAAATTGCACCTCATCGCTCCAATCGCCGAACAGTGCCAACATAAGTGGGTCTATTAACACCAGCAACACTCTATCTTTCTCGAAGCTGACATTGGTTCACGCAGCATGTTCCACCGCGATCGTGCCGAGAATGAGTACCGGTGGGCATACTTGTTTTCGTCTCAACACTTCTCGCTCGCTAATTTGAAATAATTCAGGCACTTGTACAAAGATTATCATCTGGGCACAACTGCGTATTCTTGCCTTCTGTTCGGCCTTCTGACTGGAAAGGTATGCATGTTGACCTAGTCATACCCACCCGTGGTCTAACACCACTTTTTTGGTTTTGGCAGTACAACGACGGTATACCCGAAAACACGCGCTTCGCACAGCACACGGACGACTTCGGCGACCTCGTCAAGAGCCTCGACACTCCAGAGGGCAAAGAGAAGATTCGCAAGGTCAAGGAGCTGACCAAGTTGGCCGAAGAAGGTATGTGCCTCCTATGCAATTTGAGGTCGCGTTCAGAAATGCTCATGTCATGCTCAAGAACTGCAGACAACCATGGCTGCTCTTGCCCTTGCTTGGGTTGCGAAGAACCCCAACACCTCGACTGTCATCCTAGGCGCGTCGAAGCCGGAACAGATTACGAACAATTTGAAGGCTCTCGAGGTTATCCCTAAATTGACACCTGCGATCATGGACAAAATTGAGAAGATTCTGAGCAACACTCCTGAGGCTCCTGTACGTTCAATTCGCAAAGTTTGATTCTTTGATTCACGAGTTTGACTGTTTTTGTTCTAGCCTGCCTATCGACGGCCCATGCTGGATCGATTTGGTCGAATCTAATTTGAAGATTGAAGGTGCTCGAGTGGAGAAAAGATATTCTCGAACTATCTTATTGTAACTCGAGAATCTTCTACGAACGTATAAAATGAATCTGTTGACCCTCGTCTTCGCACCTCGCCATCGACATCCAGCATTCGTTTTGCTAAGCAAGTTAATTGAGTCTCTCCTAAACAAACTTAGCTCACTCCTGGCCTTCATTTAACTTATCTTTTGCCGACATTTCTACGGGTTACAACAAAGTTCACAAGCGCCGTCATCTGACTGACACCCATGCGGTCAGTTTCTAAAGATGCATCTAGGTACGGCTCTTCCATAAGATATTTTTCCAATCTAAGCAAACCTCTCTCTAGGCCGGGCTATCTATAAACTCCCTTCTTTTTTCGAATGATGACATAGGGTTATTCATCTTTCACGATTACACGGTCGTCGGTCGACCTTTCGATATTTAACTCTTCCTTGAGTGGTATTCAGAACTTGTTTCCCACCCAAGCAGATTTAGTGGCAACGATGTCTGTTCTTCAATCATGGCCTGTTCAGCGCGAGTACGACCCCAAGAACATGCCTTTCCGCAGGCTTGGACCCAGCGGGCTGCGAGTGCCAGTGTTCTCTTTGGGAGGCTGTAAGTCCTTATGGTATTAAGCTATCTTATCATGATTGACCCATTTCAAAAGGGCTTACTCTTGGAGGCACTGTCATAGGTGACCCAGTGAAGGTACACTTTGCAATTTAGGTCTGCCTGAGGCATATCCACTGACCAATCAATGTAGGAAATTATCAAAGTCGCTTTTGAGAATGGAATCAATATGTTTGATACGGCGGAGGGATATGCGGAAGGAAAATCCGAGGAAGAGATGTACGTCCTTCAAGCAGTGAAATTTTACCTGAAGATGAACAAGTTCATAGGGGCCGAGTGATCAAAGAGCTTGGACTGCGAAGAACTGATTTGGTGATTACGACGAAACTCTTCTGGGGACTTCGAAAGGGCCCCAATGACGGTGGATTGTCGCGCAAGCAGTAGGTCTTCTCTGGCTTGTTCAAAATCTCGTTAGTCTCGTTTTTAACAACCTCAAGCATCATTGAAGGAACTCAAGAGTCACTTGCGCGTCTCGGACTCGATTATGTTGACGTGCTTTTCGCGCACAGGCATGACCACTCTAGTGAGCTGAATTTTCTTCTGTGATTCTGTGTGCTCAACTTTTCGCTTTACAGTACCTATGGAAGAAATCGTTCGTGCCTTTAACTATGTCATTGAAAAAGGATGGGTATGCCAAAATATCTGCCAATTGTTTTCACGTCCTATATTGACTGATTTGTCAAAGGCACTATACTGGGCCACATCAGAGTGGACCGCGCGTGAAATTGAAGAGGCCCACCGTGCGTCCTCTCCTCGCATCGATGCCTTTCAGCTCGCTGACAACGGACATCAGACATTGCAAACAAACTTAATCTCATTGCCCCAATTGCCGAACAATGTCAGCATCAGTATGCATGCCTCCTTTTTTACCTTGGAAATCTCTCGCAAACCATTAAATAGCATGTTCCATCGAGAGCGTCCAGAGAAGGAGTACCAGTGCGTATCAATTCACTTAGAAATGTCGTCTTAGCTGATTTGGAATCAGCCCTCTTTACAAGAAGTACCACCTCGGAACCACTGTGTTCTCGGCTCTGGCTAGTGGATTGCTCACAGGAAAAGTGCGGATTTCTAGAGAAAATAAATTTTCCAAAATTGACAATCATGCACAGTATAACGATGGTATCCCAGAGGATACTCGGTTTGCTAATCACACTGCATTCTTCAAGAGCACCATTACCAAGCTCCAAGAACCTGAAGGCCAAGAACAGATTCGTAAAGTCAAGGAGTTAACTCTTCTTGCTGAGAAAGGTCGGAGTTTTTCCTGGTATAGATTTGAACAAGGTCGTAATTTGTATTGTCTCCTTTTAAAACAGAGTTGGGAACGACCGTGACCGCTCTCGCTCTCGCTTGGGTCGCAAAGAACCCCAATACTTCAACGGTCATCCTTGGGGCTTCCAAGCCTGAACAAGTTATCGAGAACCTGAAGGCCATCGAGGTCATTCCGAAACTGACGCCGGAAATCATGGACAAAATTGAGAAGATTCTTGGAAATTCGCCTGAGGCTCTGGTACGTCGCTTAAAGAGATCTCTTCGCTGTTTTACCATCTCTGATAACTCTTATTCTGCAACTCTAGCCGTCGTACGGGAGACCTATCTTGGATAGGTTTGGAAGAACCTAGATCTGTTGTAATGTTTAACAGAGCTCAGCGCATGAGTCCTTCAAAGTTGCTTAGTATGCAGAATCAAATTACTTATTCAGATACATCCTGAGCTTGAAAATTCAAAAGACTCGACCAAACCCTTCGAAAGTTGACAAATAAACATCGGAACTCATCCGGCAAACTGTTGAGTGTAGGAGTAGTGGCCAATGACGAATCCTCCATATCATCATCATTGGCTATTTGATTATCACTCATCTACTGCATGTATCTGAGTCCGACAATAGTTTTAGAGCCTTTTTTTTGGCAACTGACTCTTTCTTGTTGCCGCCAATCCCGACATTCATCGAAAAATCCAAAGCGCCGTCAGCTGATTCTGCAGACCATGCGGTCGAATTCCAAAGAGGAAGCCAGGTACGATCCTTCCATGACGTTCGCTTCTAATCTAAGGAAACCACACTCTAGGCCGGGTTATCTATAGCCCTTTTTTTTATTTCAAACGATTATTAATTCGTTACCATTACACGGTCCACGATCCGAACAATATTTAGCTCCTCTTTCCCTGGGATTCGATTTGCTTTCCCCCCACCTCACAAACGAGTCCCACTGTAGTTGCTGCGATGTCAGTCCTCCAGTCATGGCCTGTTCAGCGCGAATTTGATCCAAAGAATATGCCCTTCCGCCGGCTTGGACCCAGTGGATTGCGAGTGCCAGTGTTCTCGCTGGGAGGCTGTAAGTTCTTGTGTATGAAACCATCTTACCAAGACGTTCTAAACGAATTTAAAGGGCTTACTCTTGGAGGAACAGTCGTCGGTGACCCAGTGAAGGTACTTCTCGAGACAGGTCAACATGAAATGTGTTTGCTGACCCTCGTGTTCAAGGAAATCATTAAAGTTGCATTCGAGAATGGGATCAATATGTTTGATACAGCAGAGGCGTATGCAGGAGGAAAATCCGAGGAGGAAATGTATGATATCCAATATTTAGATTGCGTTTAATACTGAAGCAGATGACAGGGGTCGAGTGATCAAAGAACTAGGAATTCGAAGAACTGATCTAGTCATCACCACAAAACTCTTCTGGGGACCTCGAAAGGGACCCAATGACCAAGGCCTGTCGCGCAAGCAGTAAGTACTTCGGCCTTCCACTTTCCAAAACTTATCATTGGCCATGCAAGTATCATCGAAGGAACTCAGGAATCACTTGCGCGTCTCGGTCTTGAATATGTCGACGTAATTTTCGCGCACAGATTTGACCATTCAGGTGGACTGTGGTCAGCTTCTACCGCGCTTGTATGTTGACTTATTGCTTCAATAGTGCCGATGGAAGAAATTGTTCGCGCTTTCAACTATGTGATCGAAAAGGGATGGGTGCGTTGGACTGTCTCCTAGTTCCAGCCAAACCTTGCTCATTTGTCCTAGGCCTTATACTGGGCTACATCCGAATGGAGTGCTAGAGAAATCGAAGATGCTCATCGTAGGTTCTTCACAACATTATTCCTCTTTCTGACTGATTTGTGGCAGATGTTGCAAATAAACTCCACCTTATTGCTCCAATCGCCGAGCAATGCAAACATCAGTTCGCTTATTCCTTTCTCGACGCTAGCAATATCTCATAATGCACTTGATAGTATGTTCCATCGAGAGCGCCCGGAAAAGGAATACCAGTGCGGCATCATCCCTAGACTGAAATTCTTACCATGGCTGATTTTGTGACGAACAGCCCCCTTTACAAGAAGTATCACCTGGGGACCACGGTATTCTCAGCTCTGGCCAGTGGTTTACTCACCGGAAAGGTATAGTTTTAGTCCTAACCGATATACCTCCTATGTACTGAAGAACATGGGCAGTACAACGATGGCGTCCCGGAGGATACTCGATTCGCCAACCACTCCGCCTTCTTTAAGGACACTATTGCTCAGCTCAAAGCTCCTGAAGGCCAAGAACAGATCCGAAAAGTGAAGGAGTTGACCCTTCTTGCTGAGAAAGGTAAGCTGACTCCTCTTGCCGAAGCTCAGGTTCGATCAGAATTGAAACTCTTTTTCCACCAGAGCTGGGAACGACCGTAGCAGCCCTTTCTCTCGCATGGGTTGCCAAAAACCCTAATACTTCGACCGTCATTCTCGGGGCATCCAAACCCGAGCAAGTCATCGAGAACCTGAAAGCCATCGAGGTCATTCCTAAACTGACTCCGGAGATCATGGACAAGATCGAGAAGATTCTTGGAAATTCGCCCGAGGCTCTGGTACGTCACATCAGGAATCCTTCCAGTCTCTCTACGAATTCTTATAATCCTGTTTGACGTACTGTAGCCATCGTATGGAAGACCCATTCTGGATAGGTTTGGAAGGATCTGAGTCAGCAAAGTGCCGCAGCTCTGGTCAATTGAGCTCCGACTTCTTCAAGAGGTGTACAGTATAGAAAGCGTCATTCACACAAATGTTGTATATGAAAGCATCAATTTGATAAATATTGTGATGTACCAAGGTCCGAAGTAGAAATACAATTATGCCTCCATTGAGTTTTCGTCAACTGTCAAGCAGACCAGTAATCATCACTTGAGGGCTCCATATCTTGGTTCTCCTCTTCTACCTTGTGTTGAGACCATTCCATTAAGTCATTTCCATAGCACTTGAATTGGAGAGAAATGCCAGCTTCCTGAAGATCTCGGAGGAAAGACAGAGTCTTTCTATCAGCATAGTCATATTCATTCACCGATTCGCAACTTATATTGACCGACGTAAGCGGTCTTCGAGGGGCATTATCCTTTTCGTTAAATGGGGCGAAGAGGCCCAGAACAAGTTCCCAGGGGAAAGTAATTTCTGCG
Organism: Galerina sulciceps; assembly: GCA_023014345.1. NCBI lineage: Eukaryota > Fungi > Basidiomycota > Agaricomycetes > Agaricales > Galerinaceae > Galerina > Galerina sulciceps. Next base: position 624,042 of record JAEDXJ010000036.1, read on the forward strand.
TCTAGACTGAATATTCAAAGCAATGGGAGTAATGGTTCCACAATGCCAGTAGATTGATCGCTGTCCTTAGTTGGAAGGTGGGAGGAGAGGGCTCGGTAGAAAGAGTCCAGTGGCAAGTTCAGGACGTGTGTAGTGTTTGGACGGATGAATAGCTTGGTGAGAGAAGGAGCCGCTCTCGCAAGCTGAACTAGGTCTTCGCCTTTGACGCATTCACTTTGGAGATTAAGTTCTTCCAAAGGAAAGTAAGATCGTGTGAGCAGGGACACTAATGCATCCATTGGCAGAGTGACCCGAGATATGAGCGTGAGTTTTGTTACACCTGGTAAGCTTATGTCGTCAAAAAATCCATACATTTGTGCCGTAGGTCAATGGTGAGGGACTTGAGCTGTGGGTAAGCGGGTGGATGACGGTGTGAGATCAGAACAGCTGGTGCTGATATGTGTCCGATTCCGAGTCCGACTTCTTTCGTTATGATGAAGTTGCAGTCTATGACCTGGGGAGCCCGTTCCAGCGGGTCAACAATTCCGTTGGTATTCAAAATCTGTCCGGAGGCATGAGTGACATTTTCCCAGTTGAATCCCAGCGCACGAATCGTAGGACCACAAATAGTGACCTTTGTCGGTGCCGCTTTGACTATCTTCAGAGCCGATGGAGAAAAACAGAAAGACCGTATTTTAAGGGTGTGCAATATGGAGAAATCACAATCTTCATCGAAAAAATCTGAGAAATAAGAATTAGGAACATCCAAATCCAAAAACTGCAGTCGACCAGAGCATTGGTTAATAATTTCAATCACAGGGGTTAATTTCGAATGGTCGCCAAATACGAAGACTCGAATTGACAACGGGAGGTTTCTCGATCGAGCTAACCATTCTAAGAGGAGTTGGGTCATTTTTTCGCCTCTATCGGGTCCAATGCTGATCTCCAGAGCTGTCCAAAGGCTGGGAGTTGACCACGCAATCCAGCGCCACGTTCGACAAACTGCCCCCAAGGTTAGTGGCGAGCAGAATTGATGCCAGAGACCATTATGGTTTGTCGGATGGCAGACCGTGGATACAAATATTGAAGAAATAATTTCCTCAGGCACATGGTGTTGTACGAACGTATCATGAAGAGAATTGATTTGCGCTTTCAATTCTCGGCGCCGGTACAACAACTCTTGAAGTGCATTTAGTTTTTCAGATATCTCGCTGTTCATGCGCTCCAGTTGCTTGCAGAGCTCGCACGGAGAACCATGCGAGATCTGACAAGTTTTAAACGACTGTTCTTGATCAGATGTTTCGAGGCTGCCGCATTGGCTACAGCGGTACATGGCAGGATGAAGTTCCGAAGAATTGAAATTGATTGGGACCTAATCGAAAAATTTCAGGGAAAAGGCTCGAAGAAATGAGTGGCTCAAGCAAATTACCTTGAGTTGGTCGTGGTGGAAAGTATCAAGTTGGGTCACAGTAAAAGTTACTATTTGTCACAGGGAATTTCGACTCTCCGACGTTTGGTAGTACAAGGAGGTTCTAATTTATGATGTCATTTTAGTACCCCAAACAACCTCCTCATTGCCATAAAGCACTGCTTGGATGCTGGATCATATCTGTTTCTCCAGCCAAATTCCCGTGCATAACTGATAAATGAACACCTCGGTCAATAAGATCATGAAGAAGAGAAAGTGACTTCGAGTCAATGGGAGGGAGGGGTTCAGGTGTATCCGTCATATGATAAATTCTAAAGGTATGCAGTGGGCGGCAATGGCTTGGATTTTGGCCTTTGAAAGGAAGGAAAAATCCTGGTATAAGTTCCCAAGGAAACCTTTGGTTGCCTATGAAGGTCTCGAGGGCCGGAAGCAACATAGAGCTTTCAGCGTCGTTGAGATTCGAGTTTTCGAGAGTGGGACAGTTTACTGTATTTTCTCCAGCAACCTGACTGTCGCCGTCAGGAATGAATGCGGTGTCGTTCACCAGCGCGCGATAAAACACGTCAAAAGAAGTATCCCCACGTCGGTAGTGGGCAACAAACTGAATACCTTTAGACCTGGGAGAACATTGCATATTTGGATTATATCTGTACCGCCTCCTGAAATACGTGGACGGATAAGATTGAGAAGTTTCAAATTTGTATTCATCCCTTGCAATCCTGTCGTTGACCCAGGTGAAATGGGTTTCTTGGTTGACAGACCCGATCGTTGGAGAAAAGATACAAATGTGTCGGTTGGAAGCGGATAGTCTTTGAAATTGCATCTAAGAACCTTGAGATAAGGCAAGGTAACTCTGGCGAAAAATTCGATGGAGCAATGAGGATCGTTGAATTTTATGGAAAGATTTTGCAGTTTGTCATGAACGAAGGGAAGGTTGCGATTGGGGAGGTCGCCGACGTCGCCACCCTCCGATACGTAAAGCCTCGTTATGGTACAATCGACCAAGGAAGGAGAATGGCGAAGGACATGGAAAATTTCAGCGAGGTACACAATGCAGATTTGCAGGGTGGTGAGGTTGTTCCATTCAATATCAAGCGACTTTACGCGAACAGCCCCAAGGTCGACCACCTTTGGTGCTGGCTTGGCCGTTCCACTTTCACCACCACTTCCTCCTTGTAAGCTAAATGAGCCTGATATCCGGTCGAGAAGAGTTGTGGTGTTCCAGATCTGTATCTCCTCCAGGAACGATGCTGCGTTCAATTGACCCGTGTTCACGAAAAATAGAGGCAGCACCGACAATGGAAGTCGAAGCTTGAGGCACTTCCACCTCGTCGAAAGGCCATTGACAATATTAATAATGGGGTGGAGGTATTCGACGTGAAGAGAAAAAGTGACGTGTCTTGCTTGCAGTTCAATGGAAAGTGGAGAGCTGCCTGAGCGATCGATCCAATCTGAAAGGAGCTGTGCTAGAATCGCATACCTCTGCACTGGGTTCGGAGTCGTTGAATTTATTCTGGGCTTGATACTGAATGGAGATGGAGGCCCAGAGTTGCGGGATGGACCACGCAATGCGCCGCCAGGTTTGACATATAGCCCCCAACTGCAATGCGGGTGGGGCCCCGAAGCCGAATTCACCTGAGTAGTGAGAGTCGCCGACATAAAACTCGAAGATATTGGAGGCAACTTCCACAGGCATTCGGTCAACCATGGATGGGTGCAGGTGGTTTATTTCGGACTTCAGCTCGCGTCGCTGGTTCAGCATCCTCTCCAATGCATCCACGGTTTCAGATATCTGGATATTCAGGGAGGAAAATTTTGTGCAAGTGGCGCATGGATCTCCCGCGGTTGGACATCTGTAAGAGGTATCATCGTCGCTTGTCTGGAGTTTGTCACTTTGAACACGTCGATGCATGTTTCTGGCCAGCAGTTACGACGTGGTAGGTTTGCGTAGGAAAGCGGGTATCCAGAAATTTCAGTAAAATGGCGCATGATTTCCAATTTCCGGTCAACTGAATTTATTTATCCGATGTTGAACTAATACATGGATCGTTTCCTTGCGTTGTCCTTGATTGACTGGTCCAGTGTTGGTCATGACGCAGATTCTGTAGGCCATAATGAATGGGAGATTTCAGTCGTGGCGGGATGTTTGGGTGTGTCACATCTACGGCGTTTGGGAGCAAGAGGCGTTCCGCCACATTACATAATGACTTGCTTTCCAGTGATTTACTAACTAATTGAACATGGAAACCTACAAGGTTAGATGCTGTTCAAGTTAACTGTTGGTTAACTGAATGAGTTCCAATATGGACCTTGACGTTTTGACACTGATAATTCAAGATAAGTAATGGCTTTGAAATTTTTTTGAGTCCACCAGCTGACCTCTTCGAAGGTCAATAAGAGAACCTTATTAGATATAGGGTAGTCAAAGTGCGAAGCACTCAGGACTCAGACTGAAGAGTGTATTGAATGATGACATTGGAACGTATAGTACTATCACTCTCGGTGATTGACAGCGTGAATCACCAGGACTTCGACGACAGGGAAACAAAAACCACAACTCAACACCGAGAAAAACGAGGCCATCGAGTAATATTTTATTGGACATTTTTGGATTCATTCGAGGCCGACAGAGTCCGCAGTGTGGTCTTAATCTCCTTCCAATCTTCGTGTTCAACAGCCGTCGAAAGACCATGGCTAAAACCAATCCCAATATATAAGAAAAAGCGAAAACAGGTGCAGAATTGAAGACGTACAAATCCTTGAGGTGTGCCTGCACGCCCTTCAAGCGGAAGAGCGTGCATTTGGTAGATGCACATCGCAAGCAGACGATATTGCTTTCGTTAACAATAACAGGGTTACGGTACGTCCTGTCAGCCAAGAAATAGACATAATCCAGGTCCTTTACTGGCCTGGATATGCTATGACTGGAATAGACATTAATCCGGATTGAGTATTCAAAAAGAGTCTGAGAGGATTAACTCACATTTCTTTAGCATGATCAATGACGACGGCTCGCGGTACCCGTTTGTCTTTGTCGAAATGTTCAGGGCAGTGGTTGCACATCCAATTGTGCTGTCGGATATTAGGCTCGGATTCCTCTCGAGACTTTATCTCCGCTTCCGCCTCAGGTCCTATCAGACCCCAAGATGAAGTGTCATGGCGGTACCAAATGTGATGAAAGACCTGAAGGTGTTCAAACAGGCGAACATCCTTTTGAAGAAGGCTGACTTACAGCATCCTGCCAGGTATATGCCTCCCGGTCATGTGTAGGGCACATCATGCAAACGAAACGCTTATCCAGGGCGTTCATTTCCTGGATTTGAGTGACGGCTGGGTCGAGTCCAACCAGTTGTACGAGCACCTTCGCAGCATCGTGTCCGCGCTGCGAGAAATGTATACTATTCCTCCAGCATTGTTCCAATGCAGTACAGCTCAAGTGAGGTAATCCACCATCCCGCCCTATCATGCAGCCTCCTGAGCGCTTCCATGCGTGACGCCGGCGCTCACTTCCAGGCTCATAAGGATCAAGCACTATGTCGCAGCATCCTTCTCGCATACCCTTTGGCATGTACTCGGAGCCTCGGCACTGAAAAATCGAAGTTGCAAGGAATAGAGCACTGAAATCTGGGGACGTTGCGCTGTCGACAGCGCCAAACGAGCATTGGGGCAATGACGATACGAATCGTTTCATCACCAACGCCGTCCAATAGTCAACATCTCGTGAAAGACGCTTAGGAACACTCTTCGCAATAAGTGCATCTTCGCGAGGTGCGTTCATCAGCCTCATCACGGAATTGAACTGCATGACAGCAGAAATTGGCGGAAGGTAAGCCCACCTCGCTGCGGGGTAGCTAATGCAGTAGTCATTATAGACTCCTTTGACGAAGTCGGTGCGCTGCTCGACGAGTTTTTCGCGCTCGGATTTCCAACGGTTTTGTGTTGCGGTCCGAAGGGATGGTACCAACCGTCGCAGAATTCTAGAAAAGCCTAACAGAGCAACGGTCTGAGTTGGCGGAGGTGCTGGAGCAGAAGAAATACCCACTGCTTTTCGTAATTCTCGAGGTTTTTCTAGTGCTGACAATGTTCGTGATAGTATCTTCATCGAACTTAATCTCGTCGACCTCTGCCTCTTCGAAATCCAATTTTTTTAAACGAGTCTTGATACTAATTGAAAAATCAGCATGATATATAGCAACTCTCCAAAGCATTGTGCCCACCTTGCCGACAAAGAAGGAATCGTTGAATGAGCTTTACGAAAAAGGTCGTTTTTGTAGGATGTAGCCCATGTTGAACACTTCTTATATTTCTAAACCACAGGTATTAATATAATTCTGCGGAAAGATAGGCAGGTGTATTACAGCTTCTCTTATTCTGATAAGTTGACGTCTGTTCTGTTCGTATTTTTCCAGTGCTTCTCTTGCCCCAGGGTCACGCGCCTGTTCAGCATTTCGTAGCCTGTCGAGCGTAGTTGCGACAGCATTAAGCTCCGCCCTATTGATTTTGATCTGGCGATGCCACGGACTCAAGCCGCGTTTATCGAAAGGATTAATCCCTATTGTTCGTCAAAGAAATTGGATCAGGCAATAGAACTTGAAGGGTTAAAAACATACATATCATCTCTGCCTTCGTGACTAGATCTTGAGAAACATGGCGAGAATATTTTCGGAGATCATTCATGTCTATGAACCTGACCAAGTATTCAACTCTCGACGGTATAAGGAAGTAAGAAACCAGGTTCACTCTTTACGAAGACAGTCACCACATAGTCGTTGATAGAATGTGACAATCAAAGGGGCCGGACTAGCCCTACATTTCTGTTTTTATTTTCGTCAATTAATGATTTTTAGGAATGTGCTTAAAAGACAAACCTCACAAATCGAAGGGTTAAACAATAGGCCTGCCCATTTGTAACCGGCGAGGTTTGGCGGAATCTTGGGAATATTAGAGTAATTCCCAAATGCTGCTTTCCAAACTGAGGCGGAAGAACGGTCCTTGAGTAAGTCTCGAAACATTTTGTGTGCTTTCATCAACTGTAAAAGATCGATGGGGTGTAGACACTCCAGGATCTAAAAACGGATATAAGACCATCGCGTGTTTCAGGCCTGTCTGCAAGGGCATACCTCTAGCACGATTTCCATTGGTAAAGTTTTGAGCAATTGTAGATTGAATGACTGAGCTCTACGAAGTATTCCAGACGATCGGAGCTTCTCCCGGTATTCCTTGCGTACGCATAGCGTCAAGACATTGACTACAGGTCAATTTTTTTAGGATTCAACAAAAACAAGGGATGACCATCAGCACGTACCAGTATTTGCCCTCCAACGCCTCTTTTGCTCGTCGTAGTCGGAGTCTAGTTGGTACGAGGACAAGAAATCGAGCTCTGCTTCCCGGTAGTCCATACCAGATACGATTATCGATCAAGACGTGAAAAAAGTTCACTTGAACCTTGAGCACGCTGACTCGCTGAGGCAAACGTGGTCGGTCCTTCGGCAAACAAGAATTCCCAAAGGATTGGTTCAACATGGACGTACGAGGAATACTACGTAATAAGAACCTGAGTCACAGTGACTCACACTCAAGATGCAACGGATTACGGAGGTATTCTTCGTCCATCCTATATTTTGCTATCTTGGGACCAGAATCCAGAATTGGCTGCAACGATACAAATTAGCAGGGTAAACTAGCAAAAAAAAACGATTGAAACCTCAGGCTAGTCACCTGGATATCGGACCATATCTGCTTCTCCATCCAAATGTATATTTACAATTGATAAATCAACGCCTTGGTCAATGAGATCATGAAGAAGAGCAAGCGTCTTTGGGTCGATGGAAGGGAAGGGTTCAGGTGCCTCCATGATATAACAAAACCTGAGGGTGTGTAATGGGCGACAGCGGCTTGCCTTTTGGCCTTCGAAAGGAACAAAGAATCTCGGTATAACTTCCCAAGGGAAGGCTTCGCTCCAAGTCGCACCTGTAAGCTTCTCGAGGGCTGGGAGCAACAAAGCGGGGGCTCCGAAGTCGTTTGTGTTCGAGTCTTCGGGAGTCGTACAGTCCATTGAATCGCCTTTGGGAACTTGCATGCCATCGCTAGGGCTGGATGCGGTGTCATTCGCAAGCGCGCGATAGAACACGTCGACGAACTTGTCATCGACGTCCGCTAGATCGAGTTCCTTTAGACCTGGGACAGCATGGCATATCCGAATCAAGTCCGCGTCATCTGCAAGGAAAGTTGGACGGATGAGAGTTAGAGTTTTTAAATTCGTGTTTGTTCCATGCAATTCTGGGTTTGGGTTCATTGAGCCGGGTGAAACTGGTTTCTTCGCCGGACTACCTGATCGCTGGAGAAATGATACAAACATGTCAACTGAAAGGATATGGTCCTCGAAATCGCAACTGAGGGACTCCAGAGCGGGTAAGGTGACTTGGGAAAAAAATTCAGTGGGGCACTCGGGATCTTTAAATTCGATGAAGAGCCGTTCCAGTTTGTCATGTACAAAGGGAAGGTTGCGGTCAGGGATGTTGCCATCCTCATCCTCTGTTAAGAAAAGACGCTTTAGGTTGCAATCAACCAACGAATGAGAAAGGCGAAGGATATGGAGAATGTCTTTGATGTATACAATACAGACACTCAGGCTGGTGACATTGTGCCACCCAATCTCGAGCCACAGAAGGCAAATAGCCTTAAGATCGACCGTCTTCGGTGCTGGCTTGGTTATTCCACTATTGCCGCCGCTTCTATATAAGTCTGTCGATCCGTACCAGATCTGTAACGCCTCCAACGATGATGCTGTGCAGAATTGACCACGACAGCTGGCAAAAAGACGGACCGTTAGCCACATGGGGAGCCGAAGTTTGAGGCACTTCCACCTCCTCGAAATGCCATTGATGAGATCAGTAATGGGGAGGATCCACTCAATGTTACAAGAATCTATGCCGTGTCTCGAGTAAAGCTCAATGGAGAGTGGAACGCGGCGAGAGCGGGCGATCCAACTTGAAAGGAGGTGCGTTAGAATCCTATACCTCTGAATCGCTTGCCTTTGAGTTTGTTCCTGCCTGCAGCTGAGATCCATGGAGATGAATGACCAGAGTTGAGGGATATGCAACGCAATGCGCCGCCAGGTTTGACATACAGCTGCCAGTTGCAGTGCATGCGTGGGACGACCATTGGTGATTTCAACACTCCAATCGCTGACATAGAACTCGAAGATATGGGAGACAATTTCTACAGGGATTCGGTCGAACATGGACGAGTGCGAGAGGTCTATCTCGGCCTTGAGCTCGCGGCGCTGGTTCAGCATCCTCTCCAATGTGTCCATAGTTTTAGATATCTGGGTATTCAGGGAGGTGAGTTTTGTGCATGTCAAGCATGTGCATGGACCTCCAGATTTTGGACATGTCTTGTACCAATTATCGTCGTCCTTTGTTTGTAGATTGTCGCATTGAATGCATCGTTGCATGTCTCGATCAGCAGTTACTGTACGATGTGGTGGCTGGTAGAAAGCGACCAAGTTTGGAACGAGCAATGATTCTGAAGGATGCAACGGCCTCGGAACCAAACAATGAAGCGGATCACGGATGATTTCTCATTCTCGAGATCTCCCTTCCATCTCTGAGTCTACATTTGTGCATGAGCAACTAATCTAATCGAGTATCTATTCGCATTTTCAGGCACTGCACTTTCTGAACAAGCCAGTGGAAACCTTCAAGTTGTAGAAACCACAACTCAACACAAGGAAAGGACAAGACTATGGAGTGCCAGTGAAAGTTTACTGAACATTTTTGTGTTAATCTGAGGCCGACAGAGTCCGCAGTATGGTCTTTATCTCCTTCCAGTCTTCATGTTCAACAGCCGTCGAAAGACCATGGCTATTAGAACCGATTTCAATGTAGCAGTATAAGAAAAAGCGGAAACAGGTGCAAAATTGAAGACGTACTAATCCTTGAGGTGTGCCTGCACGCCTTCCAAGCTGTAGAGCTTGCGTTTGGTCGATGCACATTGCAAGCAGACGACATTCCTGTGATTAATGCGAACAGGTTTACGGTATGTTCTGTCAGCCCAAAAATATACATAATCCCGGTCCTTGATTGGACGGGATATGTTATGGCTGAAATAGACATTAATCCAGATTGAGGACTTCGAAAAAGAGGATTGACTCACATTTCTTCGGCATGATCGATGACGGCCGCTCGGGGTACCCGTTTTTCGAAATGTTCAGGGCAGTGGTTGCAAATCCAGTTGTGGTGCCGGACATTAGGCTCGGATTCCTCTCGCGACTTTATCTCCGCTTCTGCCTCGAGTCCTATCAGACCCCAGGATGGAGTGTCATGTTCGTAAGTAGTACTAATTTGATGATAGACCTGAAGGCGTTCAAACAGGCAAAGATTCTTTTGAAGAGAGTTAACTTACTGCATCCTGCCAAGTTAACGAATTCCTGTCATCGTATGTTGAACACTTCAAACAAATAAAACGTTTATCAAGTGCGTTCATTTCCCGGATTTTTGTGATGGATGGGTCGAGGTCAAGCAGTTTTACGAGTATTTTTGCGGCGTCGTGTCCGCGCTGAGACAAATGCAGGCCATTCTTCCAACAGTGCTCCAATGCATGACAGCTCAAGTGGGGTGCTACGCCATCCCATCCTATTAAGCAGCCGCCCGCACGGTTCCATGCGTCAAGGCGCACTTTATCTTTTGTAGAAGGTACTATGGCGCAACTTCCTACCCGCATGCCTTTAGACATATACCCGGAGCCTTGGCAGTGAAAGACCGAAGTTGCAAGGCTTAGAGCACTGAAATCTGGAGACATTGTGCTATCGACAGCGCCAGACGAGGACAGCGGTAAAGAGGAGATGAGACGTTTCATCATCAATGCTGTCCAGTCTTCAACATCCCGTGGAAGAAGTTTAGGAAGAGCCTCCTTGACAAGTACACTATCGCAAGGTGCGTTCATCAGCCTCAACACTGAATTGAACTGCATGACAGCAGAAATTGGCGGAAGATAAGCCCACGTCGCTGCGGGGTAGCTTATACAGTGGTCTTTGTAAACTTCTTTAACGAAGTTCATGCGCTCTTCGATGAGTCTTTCACGCTCGAATTTCCAACGTTTTTGTGTTGCGGTGTCAAGGGACGGATCCAATTGTCGTAGAATTCTGGAAAAGCCTTAACAGAGCAACGGTCTGAGCGAGCAGGGGTGCTAGAGCAGAAGAAATACTCACTGCTTTTCGTCAGTCTCGAGGTTTTTCTGGTGTTGACAATGTTCGTGATAGTATCTTCATCAAACTTAATCTCGTCGACCTCGGCCTCTTCGAAATCCAATTTTTTTAAACGAGTCTTGATACTAATTGAAATTTCAGTGTGTCATATGCAACTGTCCGAAGCATTGTGCGCACGTTGCCGACAAGGAAGGAATCGTTGAACGAGCTTTACGAAAAAGGGTGTTTTGATAGGATGTCGCCCATGATAAGCAGTTCTTATATTTCTAGACCATAGGTGTTAATATGATTCTGCGGAAAGATAGGGAGGTGTATTACAGCTTCTCTTATTCTAATCAGTTGATGTCTGTTCAGTTTGTATTTTTCCAGTGCTTCTCTTGCCCCTGGGTCACGAGCCTGTTCAGCACTTTGTAACCTGTCAAGCGTAGATGCGACAGCCTTGAGCTCTGCTCTATTGATCCTGATCTGACGAAAACATGGATCCGGGGCGCTTTTATCGAAAGGATCAATCCCTATGGTTCGTCAAGGAAATTGGATCAGGCAATAGAACCTGAAAGGTTAAAACATACAAATCGTTTCTGTCTTCGTGACTAGATCTTGAGTAACATGGCGAGAATATTTGTATCTTCGGAGATCATTCAGGTGTACGAACCTGACCAAGTATTCAACTCAGTCGACAGGAAAAGGAAGTAAGAAACCAGGTTCGCTCTTTACGAATGCAATTTTCACATAGTCGTTGATAGAATGAAACAATCAAAGGCGCCGGACAAGCATCACATCTCTGTTTTTATCATCTTGAATCAATGAATTTTAAGGACGTGCTTTAAAAGACAAACCTCACAAATCGAAGGGTTGAACAATAGGCCAGTCCATCTGTAACCGGCGAGGTTTGGTGGAATCTTGGGGATATTAGAGTAATTCCCAAATGCTGATTTCCAAACTAAACCGGAAGAACGGTCCTTGAGTAAGTCTCGAAACATTTTGTGTGCTTTCATCAACTGTAAAAGATCGATGGGGTGTAGACACTGCAGGATCTAAAACCGGATATAAGATCATCGCGTGTTTCAGGCCTGTCTGCTAGGGCATACCTCTAACACGATTTCCATTGGTAAAGTTTTGAACAACTGTAAATCGAACGACTGAGTTTTACGAAGTATTCCAGACTTTCGGAGCTTTTCCCAGTATTCCTTGCGAACACATACCGCCAGGACGTTGACTACAAGTAAATTTTTTAGGATTGAGAATAATGGGATGACAATCAGCACGCACTAGTGTAGGCCCTCCATTCCCTCTTTTTCCGGGCACCGTCGGGATCTAGTTGGTACGAGGACAAGAAATCGAGCTCTGCTTCATGGTAGTCCATGCCAACTCCGATTATCGATCAAGACACTGTAAAACCTTGAGCACGCTGAGGTAAACGTGGTCCTTCGGCAAGCAAGAATCCCCAAAGGATTGGTTCATCATACACGTACGAGGAATACGTAATAAAAACATGATTCACATTGACTCATGCTCAAAATGCAACGGATCAAAGATGTATCTCTTCCGTTCATCCATATTTTGTTGTGGTGCAATGTTTCGGCGATCGCGAGTACCCGTAGTCTCCAACGACTCTCGTTGTCATTCTATCCACGTTTTTTATTCTCAGTATATATAATATAGGATGGGGATGAAGGACGGACAATACTTTCGAGAAAACGGACATAGCTCAACACCCCAGCCAAACCAAAACCACTCAAAACCCCGAACACGCACACCCCTCAAGCTCTCTATTCCCAAACCTCGGCAATGTCCTCTCGTTCATTTCCCCCCGACGTGAATTATCATGGTGGCTCGCCCAATGCCAATGAAACCTCTCCTGATCGTTCGAAACCTCCTTGGGCAGGACGACCATATTCACCCTCTCGATCTTTGGATACCTCGCGCGGACGGCGGCGACAATCGGGGCGGGGGCACAAAAAAAGCCTTTTCCCACTTCCGCTGCATGTGCACGGGCAGAAGACAACCTGCCGGAATAGCGTCCGAGAAGTGTGAAGTGCTCCAATGCGGTAAAAACCTCAAGAAAGGGATAGAAAAACCAGCGCTCGCTTGCCGCGTCGAGTGCGTGGAGGATGGGGAATTCAAACGTTAGAGCAGACACCTTTTGGAACGCGGACTTCATCTCGGCCTTCCCCCCTGTGGTGAAGTACTCCGCGTGCGGCCCGTGTATTGCTTGGAGCTCCCTTCGCATGCAGACGCTGATGCGGGGTGTGAGGCGCATTGCGGCGAGGCACGCGTTGAGGGTGGAGAGGTGCCGTGCGAAGGTTAGGAGGTTCGCGTTGGCGTTGGCGAGGAGGAGGTTGATAGATTCTAGTGCGGGGCATGAGACCCCCAGGCGTCCGAAGAGGTACGCTGCTTGGTCTGCTGAGCCCGTGAAGCATGCAAGACTGGAGAGGGCGAATACTTTTATTGGAAGCTTCTGCGGCAACGACATCGAGATGAAGGGTGGGAGTCCGAATGTTAGTTTTTGGAGACGGGGAAACAGCTTTAAGTTTTGGATGATGGCGGGCATGTATTCGATGTCTGCGTGCAGTTTTAGTTTGTACAGGTTTGGGACTGCGCGTGCGATGCTTGGGAAAAGTTTGTGTTCCATCTCTTCAGGTGTTTGAATTTTCCCTATTAAGGATAAGGTTAGGAAGGTTATCGGGGACGCTTGTAGGATGGCCAGCGTCCATCTCAAGGAAACTGGGTAGAAGAGGAAGGGGCAATAAAGGTCGAGGGATGTCAGTTTACTACGTGACCTTGAAGAAGACACCGCCCCATTTTTTATGGACGAGTCGAGCTTTCGTCTGAGCGGCAGATGGGTGGGCAGTAAACGGGATACTTTCTCGACGTTTCCATGTCTCGTTTCAAGATCGCGCTTGTAGCTTTTAACCACGATATTAGGGCTGGGGTGCGCGATCTGAAAAGACGTGCACCCCCTCTCGACGCTGGTCTCCACCAAACGAAGGATGGCGAACGCGTATTCCCGCACCTCACCGGATTGGAGGTGCCATCTATCAGTCACTCCCTCGTCAATAAAGATCGACACGCTCCGAACCGACGACAGACGCGCGACGAGACGGGTGACCCGCTTGATGTTCCACGTCAGATCGACGACGTAGTACCGCTCGGTTTTGTATCTCTCTCTGGAGTCCCATTTCGTGGTCAGATTACAGAACAAGTCCCCGATGCGCGCGCGGGGTAGGTTGAGAGTCAACGATGTTAGGACGTCTGTGTGCCCTGCCCGGTTGGGCGTTATCGTGCACGATGTGAGGAAGTCAGGAGAGCCCGTTCGTTGCATGTAGACTGCCAGTGCGAAGATGTTGAGGAGGTGGCATGAAATTGAGGTATTGAACAGGTCATTATCATTGAGGAAGTGAAATATATGCAGGATAAGCTCAGTAGGGAGGTCCTGGATCATCGTGTACTTGTAGATGTAGTTGGTCGTGGTCAGTGCACATGAGAGAGAAAGGCGTCAAGGCAAGGCTGATCTTGATATCATGGGCGCTGCCAGTGTTTGGGGCCGCGCAACGTCAGATTTTTGACTCCGTCCACGATCGCCATCATGCTCGGTGAGCACCTTTCAAAAGTCCCTTGCCTGTGCTCACAACCGACAGGTAGTCGTAGACCTCACAGGCGGCATCGCGACCGGCAAATCCACCGTGTCGAGCATGCTCAAAGCCTCGTCAACGCCGACGTCATCGAGTGCCAGGTCGTCGAGCCCGGCATCCCCAGTTTCGCGAAGATGGCGCAGACCCTCGGGAGAGAGGTGCTCCTGCCTGACAGGGTCTTTGATCGGAAGAAGCTGCGGAGCGTCGTCTTTAACGATGAGGGAGGAGGAAGAGTTATGGTGCAGGTCGGCCCGCTCAATGTGAGTCCGTCCCAACTTTGACAGAGTTTGGCCAAAAGACGATCACATTTTGGTCTACCTTCAGGACCCTCACAGCAAGAATAATTTCTGCTTCTGGTGGGTACGTGAAATACTGGAACCAGATGCAAAAAATGGAGCCTATTTTGTCCGAGATGGACTTTCGCTCTGCTCCTGGTGAGTGTTCAAAGTTTTCAAGTGAGTAATACTCATGCTTTGCTTGTGTGGCAGCAACCTCAGAGGATGAACAACATACAATTTCTTCTGGACATCGAAAATTATCCTTTTTACAACCTAATACGAGTGCTCAGACCTTCAAGGTCTTGGTCATGTCTTGGAGTTTCGAGTCACCAGACTCGACCAGATTTTTTAGACCCCTGTCTTTCGTATTCTACTACCTCCTGGTAATCATCATCATCATCATCATCTGAATCGACCACATCATAACCAGTTTACTGAACACGCTCGTCTACAAGTAATATGGACGCCCCCAGTGAGTCCCGTCGTTGTTTTCTTTGTCTATTCCACGCTCATCTCTCGAAGAATTCCCTTTTACCGACGCTGAACTGTGTAAAGCCGGTCTTTTGGGCGACGGTAATTCCTTAATTCTTTTTTTTGCGCGTCCAGGCCAGCCGAACTCACCACCTTGCTCGCTCGTAGACGTTTCTGAACTAGCTGCGGAGCTGATAGCGAACATGAGAAGGCGCCCGGATTTATTACGCAAGTCCTGTAATCCCTCTTCACGTCTGCCAATCACTTACCGGCTTTCATTCAGAACTCTCCCTGTCCGATCTTCAGCTTGCTAACAAGAAGCGACAGAAGAGTCCTGATCCCGCCAGCGTCAGCTCCCCCCCAAAGCTCCTGTACCGCTCGGATTTCTCTACGACGCCCTTCCCGCAGCCCGTCGGCACTCCCGCCGCTGGTGTTATTGACGACACGGACGATGCCCTCTGGAGTACCATCGGTAGGGAGATCCGCGGCTTGCTCCGGGCGTCGGGGGTCAAGTGGTCGTCCGTCGACCCTGTCCGCTTCAACACAGACAAAGAGGGGAAAGGGGTTCTTGGACCTGTCGTCATTTGGGTCGGCGTCGTTCCTGAGTCTACCTCTGTTGAAACTGCGCACAATGTCTCACAAGAGATCCTTGGGATTTTTTGGAAGTACGGAATTGAGGACGTCACTTTAGAGTGGTGGGAGGTTGTAATACGTCGGTTGATAGATACCTTATAAGTTATAGAGGTGACTATTCTGCTTATTATGTATCTTTATTTTATGGATGATTTGTTTCCCAGTGCTACGGCTTGGCTACGGCTTATGTAGTACGCGTTATAAGGGGTCTTTGCACAAATAATTATTTCGAGAACGTCCACCGTTTCGCAAGTAGCTATTGAGACGTTGAAAAGGTCATTGAAAAATAAGTTCAGCGGAGGAGGTCCTGAATTATCGTAGCACACTCGTAGTCGGTTGTGGTAGGAGAGAGAAGGCGGGGCTCGGCCCGTACAATATGTCAGATTTTTGAGTCCAAATTCTCGTCCGTCCCGGCTTGTCCACGACCGCCATCATGCTCGGTGAGTACCTCCTCCTGCTCCCTTACCCGTACTCACAACCAAAAGCCAGTCGTCGGCCTCACAGGCGGCATCGCGACCGGCAAATCCACCGTGTCCAGCATGCTCAAAGCCTCCCGCGTGCCCATCGTCGATGCAGACGTCATCGCGCGCCAGGTCGTCGAGCCCGGCACCCCTGGCCTCGCGAAGATCGTACAAATCTTTGGAAGCGAGGTGCTCCTTCCTGATGGCGCCTTGGATAGGAAGAAGCTCGGGAGCATCATATTCAACGACGAGGGGAAGAGGAAGCAGTTGAACGGGATCGTGCATCCTGCTGTGAGGAGGGCGATGTTGTGGCAGGTTCTGGGGTACTGGATGAAGGGGTACAAGTATTGCATTATGGACGTCCCGCTGCTCATCGAGGGCCCGATGTGGAAGCTCGTCGGCCTGATAGTGGTGGTGTACTGGTGAGCAAACATCCACCACCGCGTCCTCAACCAGCGCAAGTTAACAAACTCCCTTTTTCTCAGCTCAGACGACCTCCAGCTCCAGCGCCTCATGCAGCGCGACGCATCTTCCAAAGAAGACGCCTCATCCCGGCTCAACTCCCAAATCCCCATCTCCCAAAAAGTTGCATACGCCGACATCGTCATCGACAACTCCGGGACGAAGCAGGAGCTGCAAGGGCAGGTCGACAGCCTGATACGCAAGCTCGAGGCGCGCGCTGGATGGACGTGGCGGGTAAATTGGCTCCTGCCGCCTGTGGGGTTGGTGTCGGCGCTTTTGAGCTTGATGTGGAGACGGATCTGGTGGAGGAGCAGAAACGCACGACAGGCTTCGCGGTAGTGGTTGGTCCGGGCTCGTCTGTTTTATCTATTACGATTTTACTCAGTAGATGTCCGTATTTCACTACAGACAGTGTGCTCGGAATAAACGATAGATTACTTCCAAATGATCTGTCCACTCGCATCCAGACATTCAGGAAAAATTAGAAGAACGAATATCCTTTCTTCCCTTTCTGCTCTCAGCCGTCAGTTCTCATCGTCGTCCAGGTCGGGGGGAGGACACTTTTCGACGATACCCCACACGGTACACTACTGAATGACAGAAGATTTGTTCAGCAAGACATAGAAAACCCTTCGAAATGTCCTCTTCCCGTTTTATTCTGAGCGGGAAGTAGACTCGTACATAAACTAATGCTTTATTCTGACAACGAGATACATCTCTTTCAAGGACGAATTTCCATCTGCAAGGGCACAAACACCAGCGAAGGTTCACAATGGAGAAAACATTATCATCGCTATCTTTTGCGTTGGCATCAAGAATTCTGAGAGCTCGTCATGACCATCCAGGACCACTCGAGGCATTATTCGAAGGCAAAATGGATAAGATCCCGGTGAGTGTTTTTCAAAGTTATGTCCAGCTTGAAAAACCCTGAAGACGATCCATATCATGAAAATAATTCTGTGTTCACGAAAGCATCAGATCTATAAGTATCAGGGTGCGCTGGAGTCCTGGTCGGACGAAATGTTTGATGTAGACGGGTTAAAATTAATGGAAACTGGTTCGACGAGGAGCAATATTCGGGGGAGATACACCACTATATTAGTAAAGAAAACCGTGCCCAACTCACATTCAAATTGTAGGACAAGTCGAGGCGAAGCGGCACTCTGTCAAGAGGGACTCCTCCTAGGTGTCGAACTCGCGGCTCTTGACTCTTCTGAAAGAAAGATCACAGGATTGTCGATTCCCGACTGGGAGGATGAGCGGTATTCGTCTATTAGGGTTCTCAAAGTATTTCACAGCATTCCAGTGCTCCTGTAAGCGATAAGCGAGGCCCACCATCGAGGGGTGAGCAGAGGAGTGACTAGGGTCATGACATAATTGATAGCAGTGATGGTGAGAGATGGTCTACCCAACAGAAAGAAACTAGTACCACGGGCAGTATCAGCAACAAGATGGATCAAATGCAGCATGGAACGACGACAAACCAGGACACTAAGTTGCCGACAGGCGAAACTCAGGTAACCAAAAGACCCTGAATTTTGAAAAACGCGAGGTAACCTAAAAATGGCAGGCGGCCTTTGACGGGCGCTAAATAACGAGTTCTATAAATAGAATTCTCTCCAACATCACGTCTGCGTCTCGAGTTCTAAGACCAGACTCAAGAACAAAAATACGGCTTGGATCGCCCATTGAATTATGGATGGTGGTAATCAAACATATCACAGCGTGGTTATTTATCGTCACAAAACAAATCGGGCAGGCTAGTGGATGGTGGACAAACCTGACGGCAGACGCGTGGCGTGTACAGCTTCAAGATACGCCGATAGCATATTTAACTCAACACCCAGAACTAGACGCGAGCCCTGGAGCCAAGCGTACCAACGTCAGCGGCACGGAAGGCCGCTGAGATGAATAGCACGAGTCAAGAAATTAATGACTTTGGCTTGGGTTCAAGGTCAGTGTAGGTACATAAGTCACTGGGCGCGTAAGAAAAGAAGACACGGGCAATTTTGTTGCATTTCGTATTTATAAGCTATTGACTTCAAAACTGTGATAGCTAGAATTTTGTCCTCACAATACCGCTTTGGGGAACACGGGGATGAGGTGATGCACGATAATGGCTGGCAGTTGCTCTGCAACGGCACGGGTCTTATTTCAGAAAGAGCTGCGAATCTTCAAGTTCAATCACAGACTTCTAGGAACTGGATTAGAGTGGTGGACGGAGTGAGCATGGTGAAATTTCGTAGCCTGGTGTTTCACCGAGGGATAAACCTTTCAAGCGAGTGTACTTGCAGGTCGCAAAGTTGTCACGGCTACCAGAGGATTGATGAACGCAGCGAGAGAATCAGAGACCTTTCAGAGCATACTATGACGGGATTAATGCGGGATGGCTGTTCTCGACCTGTGCTGAAGATTGATAGACGATTATGCTGTTCTGGTCTTCCATGACCACAAAGACAGAGAAGTGGTTATTTTTATCTTAGGCACCCCGCAAACGATTGCATTTAGTCCAATCCGATCCATGGTATAAATAGCTCGCAGCGACAAAAGAAAAGTGGCTTGAGGTACATTTCACCCAGCTCCTTGCCCGCGCTCCCCCTCTCTTCCAATAAACCCCCATGAACCCCTTTACTTTTCTCGTTGCTCTCGCTGCTGCGTTCGCCGCTTGTGAAGCAACCAGCGTGATTCCTGGGCTCGTCATTCGCCAGTCAAATACAACTGCTGGCGGTGGCTTCGCAACACGCGCTCCAACGTGTTCGACAGATCAAGTCAGCTGTGGTGGTGGCATTGCTCAAGATATATGCTGTCCAAGCGGCACATTCTGTTTTCATGACGATGACGGAGTTTGTTGCCCGACAGGTGGGTCTCTTCACTGGCTCTTTGTCGACAGCTGGCTTCTAATGGTTGTTCAGACGTCGAATGCACCGAGCAAATCTTCGAGGCTCCTACGGTATGCATCAAATTTTAAATTGACCATAGGTGTCTAAAAATCTGCGGTACAGTGTGCCGACCCTTCGTTTTTCTTGTGTACCGACTACCAACCGAATATCCCTGGCTATGTCCCGAACGACCCAGGATATTGGTGCTGCCCGACTGGCACTCAGTGTCTTGTTACGGAGAACGATGGGTTCACTTGCAAGTCTTCTCCGGACACTGGCGATGTCCCAGGATCAACTGTACTGAGCGGCCAAGCTCCTACCCAGGCGAGCACTGCTACCACTTTCCCTGGCAGCACCGGCACAGCTGTGGGTAGCATTAGTACGTCCTGTTTATTAGTTCACTCTTGAGAACGATGAACCAATTTGACCGCAGAAACTCCTGGCAGCACCGGCACAGCTGTGGGTAGTATTAGTACGTCCTGTTTATTAGTTCACTCTGGAGAACGATGAACCAATTTGACCGCAGAAACTCCGGGCACCACGCCGGGCACTACACCAGGGAATACCACACCCGGAAATACCACACCAGCCCCTACAAAGAACTCTGCGATCAAGACTTCGAGGTGTGTCAAAAATCTGAATATGTCGATGTTTACTTACCGCCTGGCAGTCATGAAATTTTCGTTCTGCAGGCATTATTCGCCGTCATCCTTTACAATATTCAGTGATTCCGTGGGACGGTGGCGGAGGCGTAGTTTTTACTGGCGATATGCCAGATTATTTCACTTAACCGCACGTTATGTGTATACTGATACCCACGGGACTTCGGCGAACATTACCGTTTACAATGAACTGCTTTGAGCCAGTGACTTAATTTAAAGATCGGTGCTTCTCCTACATGAGGATAAAATTTTGCACCGTTAGTGTAGGAGTTCAAGCTGTTCAGAATAGCTATGCACGATATTGTTGACAACACGCAAGGTCTCATCGATGGACCCTTGGAAGCGAATGATCTAAAAATGAAAGTCGGCGTTTGACGGCTCGTCGGGCGCTAAGGGTCCAGGATAATAATAGAACGAGCTCTATAAATAGACTTACTCTAAAGTCTGCGTCGACGTTTTGGCTTCAAAATTGTGTTCGTCAATGTCTCCTTAGCACGGCTTCGTGGAACACGAAGATGAGGCGACGTGTAATTATAATTGGTCCAAAGGCACGCCTTACTCAAGTGTACCAGAAAGAGCCGCGAATCTTTAAAACTCTATTACAGACACTTCCGAGTCAAGCTGAAGACTGAATTAGAGTGGTGGACGGGGTGAGCGTGGTGAAATTTCATACTGGGTTTCGAGGGATAAACCTCGTAAGTGAGTGTACTTGCAGGTCGACAGGTGTTGCCACGGCTACATAAAGACTAATACACGCAGCAGAAGACTGGTCAGAGACTCAGAGCAAGCCTTGGTGGGACTTGTGCGGAAGGGCTGTTCGCGACCTGCACTCATGAATGATACTTGATAGATGGGTATGTTGCCCATGGCCATCTCTGTCAGCAAATTTGGTAGTGAGCACTTACATTTTTTTTGGGAGAAGTCAAATTGGCAGGACATAATTTATTAGGCCCGCTCTTTTGAGTTCTATGTTTTTTGGACTGGGGGAAATAAATTCCAGCCTCTACGGGGACTTGGGGATGCTGACCTCCGCGAGTTCATATCCACCAAAACCGAAAAGTGGCTATTTTTATCCTAAAGGCACCCCGCAAACGATTACTGTTGTATAAATAGCTCGTAGCTTTACATTTCATGCCCTCCACAATGCTGTCAAAACCTCCCATGACTCCCCTTACGTTGCTCGTTGCCGTCGCTGCTGCATTCACCACCTGTGAAGCAAGCGGCTTGATTCCAGGTCTCGTCATTCGCCAGGCAGAAACGAGGACAAACGTGAAATGGAAAGTCTCATGAGACTCGTATCTCCGTGAGACTTCGCGAGACCGAGACTTCGTGAGACTTCGTGATACTTCGTGAGACTACTGAAAGTATCGATGAGACTCGAGAGACTCGAGATTTTAAAGTCTCTGACTTACGGTTTGAGCCCAATATAAATACGACGCCCGCTTCTGATCTGCCTATCCATCTTCCCCCCCCACTCCGAGTGCGTGCTGTTTCCCCCTCCCACACCGTTTCCCGCTCTTCGTCGAGCATGACTCGCCGAGTCTCACTCGCAGCCACCCACCACAGTAATAATGCCGCCACCACTCGTGAGCTGGCGCCAAATTAAGCCGGCGCTTATTCAAGTAGAATAGTAAAATTGCGTGTCCTCATTCAGGCTCTATTTAGTAGATTTTTCAATGGACTATTATGTTGTAGATAATTAAATAAATCAGATCAAATTATACTTCATATGATATTATATTCAAGGGACTTCGACTGTTTTCCGTTGGATTGGAAAGAATGCACTATTTTTAACAGACTCTCCTTTAAATCCGACTTGTAAGCCTTTTTTGTGGTTGGGAAGCCAAAATGCGCGTCTGTTCTGTTTATATCGTACTAGAGTTCCTGCATTTAAATTTGTGAAGCTATGGCCCCAAAAAAGGCAGTTTATTCATCCAAATCGAGCAAAATACATTTCAGAGTATCTACAATTATTGTACAGAAATTTGAGGTAGTCCCAAAGCGCGAGGACAAGGCCTACGGTAGAGACAATGCCTCGGCTCGCGAACACAACTCGCGGAAGAGGCGGTACACGGCAGAGGTTAAATGAAAACGTGAGCTGCTAGACGCCTTCCAGGAGACGACTCAGACGAAGCAACAGGAAGCTATCAACCCGGGTGCTCGGGCAGCCGGATTTGTATAGGCTGGGAATGGGAAGTGAATTGGATGGAAACGCGGCACTGGGCTGCTGAATGAGAGCGCGACGGCGAGAGGCGAGCAGGTGCGCCAATAATGCAGGACGGTTCTGAGGGGCAGCGCGCGGCGGGTAAGGTCCGGGTGGTATCAAGCAACATGCGCGATGTGAGCGACTTCACCTAGCGTAAACCGTCAACGATACCCACAGGCAGGAGAGGAAAAGAGACGGGGAAACGGTTTGAGTAGACGAGCCTTTATATATGCCGAAATTCTGGAGGGTATCACCAAGTCTCACCAAGTCTCACCGAACTTCGAAGTCTCGCCAAGTCTCACCAAGTATCCCGGACTCACAAAGTCTCGCCAAGGTATCTCAAAGTATCACGAAATCCCAAAGTCTCACCTAGTCTCACGAGGACTCAAAAAACTCACAAAGTATCACATTTTCGTGAGACTTTCCAATACACGTTCTTTCTGGCAGAAACGACCGTTGGCGGTGGCTACGCAACACGGGCTACGACTTGTTCAACAGATCAAGTCGGATGTGGTGGTACCATCGCTCAAAATATATGCTGTCCAGGCGGTACAACTTGTTTTAATCAAAATGTCGATGGACTGTGTTGCCCGACAGGTGGGTCTCTATACTCGTTCTTTATCGACTGCTCGTTGACGATGCTTTGTTCAGACACCGACTGCACACAGCAAATCGTTGCGGCCCCGAAGGTAAGGGTCAAATCGCAGATTAATCCTGGTTTCTGAATATTTGCGCTACAGTGCGCCGACCCCTCGTGGTTCTTGTGTTCCAACAACAAGCCCAATATCCCTGGCTATGACCCAAACAACCCGTTATTTTGGTGCTGCCCGTCTGGCTCTCAGTGTTCTGTAACCACGGACGCTGCGTTTACTTGCGGTACACCGGGCAGTGGCGACGTCCCAGGATTAACTGTGTTGAGTAGCCACTCTTCTACCAAGGCGAGCACCACTGCGGGTGGTACTAGTATGTCTTGTTCATTAGTTTCGTTTCGGAGAACAACGAACTGAATCTGACGGCAGAAACTGGGGGCACCTCACCATCTCCAACAAAGAACTCTGCCATCAAGACTTCTAGGTGTGTAAAGAATTCCAATACGTCGCTGTTTACTTACCGCTTCGCAGTCAAATGTTCGTTCCGCAGGCGTTATTCGCTATCGTCGTTGCTGTTATTCTGTGATCCCCTTGAGGCGGTGGCGGAAACATCGACTTTATTGACGATATGCCAGATTTTTTCGTGTATTTTCATGTATTCTGAATTTGGGTATTGGCCATGGGATTTGGTGGACCAATCTCTCTGGGCTGGTGACTTACTTCGAAGGCCACTCGATAACAAGTTTTGTGACTGTCGTGCGTGTTGTTGTATATAAACCTCTACGTCGATGTGATTCGGGTTTGCTCCGAATTTGGCAGGATTGAATTCACTCCTAGTTGAGAATACGGCGTGCAAGCAAGATTTTGGAACAATCCCGAGCCCGAGATAACAATAAATGAGAGCCGACAATCCCCACTGCTGTGAAGAAGCAAGATTCGAGAAGTCGTCGTCCAAACAAGACGGTGCTTAAGTCTGATGTCTTCTTGCCAGTACGCAATCCACAATTTCATTCAGGCGACAATGGGACAATCTAAAGAGTGATGCTAATTCCGTCTTCGCTGCTGTTACTTAGGGTGATCCAGAGAATGACGACCGACAACATGAGGAGGAAGTTCTGCGCCACGTTCGCATATCCGTAGTACACGAGTTCGAGCTGTTCGGAAGGGCCATGCACGATGTATTTGATAACAAGGAGGGTCTGAGATCGCATCAAGGATTCGTTAGCCTCGAACGTAAAGTAGATGGAACGCGAAGGACGCACCACACTCCCAGCCAGGCCACCCGCCATCAGCGCGAATCCGATAAACAGCACCAGACGCGCCCTCCAGACCGCTCGCGGGTCTCCAAAGCCCTCGTCGCCTCTAACCCTGTCCTTATCTATGAGGTTGATGACCAAGTATCCGAGCAGAGAGCAAATGCCAGGCGTCCAGTCCACGAACGTCACATGGATAAGACCTCCTGCATCCGGTGGTGCTCCGATGGGTGCCTCAGCATGAGCAGAGAGGATTGCGGCGTCTAGGAATATCCAGTTGGCGAGTGCGAACTGTAGAGAGCCTGAGTTCATGTATGCATTCACGGCTTAAGACCGAAAATGACTGAAACTGTACCAGGGCTCCTGCTAGATATATTCCGACAGTTCGTCGATGTTTTCCGAGTCTAAAGCTAGAAAATGGGTTAAGGAAGACACGCCGTGGATCGTATTTCGCTCGAGGAATCGACATTGAAGGATTAAGGAGATTCAGGTAGATTACTATTGTATGGCGAGGTCAAGGCGAGGTGAGGAATTCGAAGCTGCGGCGACGGAGCTGTGCTTGTCGGAGTCGGTCTCGGCGCGTCGGGCCGCGTTTGAATCACTGCCCATCAACTCAGATTTGCAGTTAGGTTTTTGGTTGCGTGGCGAGAACGAAACTTTCAGGTTTACTTATATCATTATATGCGCCGATCTCCAGTGCACAAAATTACTTGGAAAAGATTTGATATTTTGTTCTTTTTTTGACCGAACCCATTTGGCATTCCTACAGGAGGAATCTGAGCTCTTTAGAGTATTGCATACTCTGGTCGTCCAACAAGAAGTCAGAATGTCTCAAATTATTCGTAAAACTGCTCATTCTTAAATCACCAGCTCTTAAATAAGGTATGAGAGGTGTGGGTATAACATTCCAAGGTTAGGATGGAAGAGATCGCCATGACTTGAGTCACTTGACACCATTGCTTAATTTTGGGATGAGCCTCTAAAAACATTCAGCTATATGCTTTCGAGAGGGCAGCAAAAATTCTACCCAGCACTTTATCCACGATCAACCCAAAACACATTTCGAGTTATTCTCCTGGACGTGAATCAGTGAAATATATTTCCAAAATCATGGCTAGGTTTAGAAAAAGGAAATTGCTCAAGACGCTCATAGGCAGCCGTTGTCTCAGTAGAACGAGGATAAGTCTCGGATCTCGGAATCGGTCCTAGAACAATGGGTCCCCTCGTCGGAGGACGTGTAGACTGGTAAAGATTGATGACACGAGCTTTTCACTATAGAGCGGTATTTCTAGGAGATGCACATCAGGAGAGCAGCCCGCGCTGAACTAGAAAGAATGAGCTTGTGATGAAGCGGCGCCCTGGAAGAACACCCGGTCTCCAGGCTTCAGATTTACACAGTTCACCGTCATGCATATGGTAGAGTCACCATAGAGGGCTCAACTTGCAAATTGTAAATTTCAGAAAATGGGCGGTTTTTGTTTATTAAGATTCACAGCATCCAAGTGCGCCAGATAGGCGGTGACCGCCGTCCAGAGGAGATCAGCGCCCCGACTCTGATGACATACAATCAGAGAGTAGTGGTAAACCTAGCAGAAAAGAGATTTATGAAAAAGAGCCCTCCAGTACCATCTGGAGTATTTGTAACAAGAAGAATTGAATGCAGCAAGAACCGATGAAGGATAAATCGCCCACAAGCATCGTCAAGACTCAGGAAACTGGAGGACCCAGATTTTTTTGAAAGCGGAGGATTGGCGGAGGATGTCCTAAAAATGGAAGGCGGCGTTTGACAGCGTCGGGCGCTAAGGGTCCAATCTAATAATAGCACAAGTTCTATACACAGCTGGGGCCGGACTATTTTGACGGTTGGTCAAAATTGTCGGTAGGTTGTTTGGGATTTGTCATTTCGTTTTGCCATCACGTGTCCCTGCGTTAGGACAGGCAAAACGCGGAGACAAAAGCTGGACAAAATTCTAACGACCTACCTACACATTTTGACCCCCCGCCAAAATAATCCGGCTACAGCTGTGATAAATAGAGTTCGTTCTTCTGCGGCTTGACACCGTCCACAGCCCACAGGGGAACGTTATAAAAAGGCCAGACCCAAGTTGAATAAACACACCATGATACGATCGTCGACCACAATCCACCATGCTGTCAAACGATCCAAATCACATTCTCTCCCTCACTGACAAAATACATCGCGTATGCATGATCGATGATCACCTTGGGTCGTGGCGGACAGCTTCAAGAAACGGTGGATAGCGTATTTGGCTTGGCACCCAAAACTAGAAGCGCGTCTGGAGCCAGGGATGTTAGTGGTATGAAAAGCCGCTGAGATGAATGAGTAGCAGGAATAAAGGAATTTACCAACTTTGGCTTCAGCACAAGGAAGTCCTGAAGGGAATTCAGTCTATTACTACGTCACTCGGCGCTTCAGACCAAAACCGCGCAGGCAGTTCAATGGATTGAACTATACCTCCTCCTTACTAGCTATCGGCAAGAATTCGGACTTCCTTATCGCCTCAGTACGGCGTCGCGAACGCGGCAATGAGCCGAGGTGCAGTTAACCACAGCGTTCGCACAGCGGCACGGGTCTTGATATGTGAGAGCGGCGAGGAGTCTTCAAGGTGCATTAGCAGCACTACAGACACCTGTACTGGATCAGAGTGGTGGACGGGGTGAGCATGATGAGGCTTCACGGCTGTGGTTTCAAGGGATAAACCTTACAAGCGAGTGGGCTTGCATGTCAGCAGATGTTGTCACGGCTACAAGATTATTACACCGTGGCATACGCACACAGCGAGAGAAAAAGCAGCTTGCCTCGATGGGATTGATGCGGGCGGAAGGGCTGTTCGCGACCTGTGCTTGAATCATTCAAGAATGATAAACGATTATGCTGTTCTTGTCTTTGAGAAAAGCTCCGACCGAGTACGCTTTTTTTTTCTTTGGGGGGGAGGGGAAGTTGGTTGAGGAGCACATGCAATGGGGACTTGCACTTGACGATTTGCGGACACTGAGGGAAGATACTTGCAGCCTTTATCAGTGGTTCGGGAATTTTGTATCCGAAGCGTGTCTGTCGTCCAGCAAATTCACGACTGCCAAGACCAAAAAGAGCTTATTTTTATCCAGGAACGCCCGCAAACGATTGCATTTAAGCTAATGCATGGAAGCCTGACAGCGATCCATCGTCGTATAAATAGCTCGTAGCTACAAAAAAAATAGTGTGTTGAGTCTACATTTTACCAAGCTCATTGCCCGCTCTCCCCTTCCTGCCATCTAACCCCTCATGATGACTCCCCTCACGCTGCTCTTTGCTCTCGCTGCTGCGTTCACCTCCTGCGAGGCAAGCGGTCTAATTCCCGGGCTCGTCGTTCGCCAGGCAAGTGGCGCTGTTGGAGCTGGCTTTGCCACACGGTCTCCGACGTGTTCAACCGGTCAAGTCGACTGTGGTGGTGGAATCGCTCAGGAAATATGCTGTCCAAGCGGCACATTTTGTTTCCATAATTCCGATGGCGTGTGTTGTCCGACAAGTGGGTCTTTCCAGTTGCTCTTTCATATAGCTGCTGATCGACAACTCTTTGTTCAGATACCGACTGCACCGAACCAACCTTTGAGGCTCCTAAGGTAAGCGATTAAATCGCAAATCGTCCCCCCATATTTCTGAAAATTTGCACTTCAGTGCGCCGACTCTTCGTGGGTCTTGTGTACCGACTACCAACCCAATATCCCTGGCTATGTCCCGAACGACCCAGGCTATTGGTGCTGCCCGACTGGCACTCAGTGTCTCGTCACAGAGAACGCTGGCTTCACTTGCAAGTCTACTGTGGACAGCGGCGACGTCCCAGGATCGATTGTGCTGAGCGGCCAAGCTCCTACCCAGGCGAGCACCGCTACTACTTTCCCTCTAGGCACTAGTACGTCGTGTTTATCAGCTCACTCTGGAGAACGATGAGCTGAACCTGACCGCAGAAACCCCGAGCACCGGTACCACGCCGAGCACCACACCGGGAAGCACCACACCAGCCCCCACGAAGAACTCTGCAGTCAAGGCCTCCAGGTGGGTAAAAAAAATCTCAATATGCTGCTGTTTGCTCACAACTTGGAACATCTATCAGTTATGAAATGTTCGTTGTGCAGGCCTTATTCGCCGGCATCGTTGCTGCTTTTTTATAATCCCAAGAACGCTATGAATGATGTGGAGTAATTATTAATGACGACTTGCCGGATCGTTTCAGTAAACACGTTATTTTGTGTACACTGAATTTGGACAATACCCATGGAACATGATAGACCTTATTGTTTGGGATGCCTATCCCTTGCCTAGTGACTTTGATGGCCAGCCGATGTAGAAGCCTGGCAACTGCCGCAGGTTGAGTTGTAACTTTGAAGCACGGAATTCTAGCAATCCGCTAGCTTTGATTTGTTTTTCAGTCAATCAACGCTATGGGTGATATCCAATACGAGCTTTCATGCATTCGCGTGGTACTGGTAGTCCCAGATAACATGGTCGAGAAGGATGAGGATTGCAATTAAGAATTAGACATTGACCGAACTCTAGTCGTTTGTGACGAACAGAATCAACAGATAACGTAGTGTGCCGGACTTCGTTTTCTCAGACAAACGACGGATTGGGATCATAATTGCAATCCTAGTTAAGTATAATGCATGGCGAGGAAAGTATCCAACAGTCTACATACTCAATGAGAGGTCGGAAGACATCGCCATCGCCTGACACCGACTCTCAATATCAGCATTGCATTGAGCCTATAAGAGCATTGAGCAACAGTCGCCTCTAAAGGTATTTATGACCAAACGCACCAACGAATCATCTTCAATCAAGCCAGAACACATTTCGAAGCGTTCCTCTGGTAGCAAGTCTATGAAATCTTGCAAAGTCTGTTCGCTGAGAATCATGGATGCCGAAAAGTGGTTCATGCCATTGACGCCAGCTAGACATTGTTCCTCATCCTAAATTTTTGGAGACAAAGAATATTAGCATCAAATCACATCGAGCACCGTCGAAGAAGCACACCTCGAGAAAATCTGCACTCAACCACACTCTCTCGCCCCAAACAAGACCAGATGTTGTATCTCTCTGCTCGGCCATATCACCATACAACCTCGTCAGCAAAGCAGCCTCCTGCACGCTATCAGCAAAGGCGTATTGCACCTTCGCCCGGGCGCTCTTCGTCCCACAGGCCTCTGCAATGCTAACGTTCCGCCTAAACTTCTTGATTGCCTTGACTATAGGAGGCGTGTACGCATACAGCTCCGATGCATCCCTAGGCTTGGTCGATTTCTTGGCAAGTTGCTCAGGATACGCCTCGAACACGACGAGCAGGTGCGAGAACTTCCATGACTGCTGCGAGACATGCTCCACGTATGCGTCGCACCGTGCGGGAAGCGTGAACACCGAGAGAAAGATGACTGCGGTGGAAGGGTCAAGGATGAGGTCCACGCCGCCTAGCGTTTGTCGCTCGACCAGCTCGACGGAGCATTCTTCGGAGCGGAGGTGCCGGACGAGACCATGTTTTTGGATGAGGTCTAGGGATGCCATGTATCGGTGGATTGGACGGTTGATGCTGAGATCTGTCTGCGGCAAAACTAGCGTATCTTGGTCGAATATCTCATGAGGAGCTCCTCGAGGTTCGTCATCAGGTCTTGCTCCTGGACGTGGAATGGGAAGAGCTAGAGAAGGTTCGGGCATTGGAACCGGTCTTGATTCTGAGATTTTACGAGAACGGAGCTGAGCGAAGGCAGAGATCCCTAGTGTATGAGAAGCGATGTCGGGTTCATAGGCCAATGAAATGTGGGTTTGTGGAATGATAGTTGCGCTACCATTGGCATCAACGCCTTTTGTAATGTTGTCCAAAATATGCGTAGAAGGGTATTCAGGTTCGTCCATCACGAGCAGCTGGCCACCAGGGTGCTGAGAATGGAACGGCAAAGACTCAAAGCTGCCGCCGTCTACATTCATGTCCATGTTCTTTTTGAAATCGTTGAATTTATCGTTGGTTTGAAACTCTTCGTAGGCAGGTTGCAAATGCATTGGATAATCCTGGTAACCAGAAGAGCCATTGTGCTCATAAGGATCTTCTTCGAGCTCGTCCATGAACGTGGAAGAAGAGGTGAGGGGCGGCCAATTTTCCTTTTCTTCGTCCGTAGATGGGAAGAAGCCTGGCGACCCGTGTTCGAGTCCGAAGGCGTCCTCGTTGTCACTAACGGCGAGCCCATCCATAGCAGGATAAAGAGGTCGATATTCTTCTTTCACGAGTGCATCCAAACCACTCCCATGGTTTTCCAGCCTAGGACGTTTGACGGGCCTCTCATCCTCGACCCTCTCATCATCGGAATGATCACTGATCTGTTCTCGATTTTGCTGCTCTTCGTGGACTTTTGTGACCAGAATTTGTTCCGTAACCTCGATGTTATCAGCAGGACAGTCCGTGTCATCGTCTTCAGGATCAAGACAGTTTTCAAGCTTTGCCAGTCTCCGACGTTCTTGTCTGTTGAGAACAATCTTAAAATCATCTGATAAGTCCGGTGGCCGATACAAGGAAGATGGCTCTTCGGTCCAGGGGTAGCTACGTTCAGGCTCAAGCTCCAGCGACTCGGTGTCGTTAAGGCCGGATTTCAGATGCAGCGATTTCAAGAGCTTCTCGGTTGTGACTAAGGTAGATTGATCATTGAATTTCCCATCGCCGTACGTCTGCTCATCGAAGAGTTCTACAACTCCGACGAGCTCAACCACCGAAGGTAACTTCTTCTCAACTGTGAAAGGTCTTCAAGTGAAAGGTTCATCAGGCATCGTCACGAATGGCTTAGAGAAAGGCAGACCGACATCCAGGATAACTCAAGTCCTAGAGACTGTCGTCCTTTGGCTTTCTTCAAAAATTGGTGCGCCGGTTTTGCTGGATTGATATAGCTATTCTGCGTTTTGGTGCTCGGAGCAGGCGGGATGAGGAAGTCAGCGAACATTTTAGGTACATGCAGGCCATTCGGCGGGTGGATATTTGGCCCTGGGAGTTGTGGGACTGAAGGGTGTCAGTGTATGAGATCAGTCAAATGCGGGACCAGAAAAACGTTACCTTCCCAGAGCATGTCCTGTTTTGAATCAAGTGTCTCGTTCATGAGATCCGGTAAACCGGGGACTTGATACAGCGCCTTCAGTTCGCTATCGAGGTCTTGGTTCTGTGGGTCTTCCTTTGACTTGTTTGTACTCGAATCTTTGTCCTCGAGTTCAGAGGGCGGTTGGCCAGCGAGAGAGGACGGTGTTGGTGACGAAGGCTGTGGTTGAGGATTGACGGTGACCATTTGACTGATTTCGGGTTTGGGTGGGCATAAAAGTGGCTGGAGGAAGTCTTGCAACCTGTTCACGTCATGAGATTTCACAGAGACAAAAGTGAAATACGTGACAAACGTTTTTCCCGCTAGAATATGTGGTGCTATCCCACTCTTTCCTCCAATTTGTCTAGATCGAGGTATCAGTATTTCTTCTGAAGCATACCCTCAGCAAATATGCGCAATGAACAAAATAAGGGCCTACCCATTTTTGACTTCTCTATCTCTTCTACCAGCGGAGGTTCTGTAACTGGAGAAGATGCCAGAAATAGTTGGTCAACCTGGCTTTCACCGTCACTATTCAAGGGAGATGGGGTGGATGGAGGAGAGGATTTAATGGTTTCTGCAGGACGGACGTAATTTAGAATGCGAAACAGAATGAAAAAAAGAAAAAGCTTGAAACGCACCCCACCCGTCCACGGTGACCAAATTTTGCATGGAGATATCAGGATCGGAGCTCTGGGTGTCAATCTTGTTCATGACGACGGAAGGAAGGTCAATGAGGCTCTTCAATCCTGGCAAATGATCAACGGCGCCTCGTGTGCCAGCTCCAGGAAGTCGAGACCTCGGAAAAATGGGCGTGAACACCTCTTCAGGCAGTTCATAAGTAGTAGAGAATTCTCCGCAGAGGTAAGCTGGGTCGAGGTATTTATTCTTGTACGACTTTTGTGGACGCAGCATATCTACTGATGATTGAAGAATGGCTTTGACTGCAGGTAGTTCGTCGGGGTTGATGTGAAGTATGACTTGTCTGGAATTTTTAGTATCTTCATGTCAGCGAAAAGCGCAGTTGCATATAAATGTCTGAAAATTTGAATGTCGTACAAAATTTCCTCAGGTATTAATTTTTCTTCTTCAATGGGCTCTACATGGATTGGGCTGATTTTCTGGGATTTCAGGAGGTTCTGATAATTTTCTGGTAAGATCGATTTTGCTTTCTTGCCCAGCTTAGGCGTTTGTTTACGAGCAGCGCGTGTCAAGGCAGGAATAAAGGGTTCTGGTAACGGTTCATCTGTTATTCAAATTAGTTGAATACATATAACGCCTCGAACAGAAGTACTTACAAGAATTCTCATCCGTATATGTCAGTATGTCTGTTTTCAGGGGGCCATGAGTTGATCGTAGGAGGTTTTTTATATACGCTATCGCTTCGTTGCTTGTCACCGCGTTCTCGTCGTACGGTTGAAGTGAAGACAGAGAATATTTTTCAGAAAGCTTTTGAAACGGGTCGACAGAGATAACGAATGAATATGGGTCAGTAAGTGGGACAGGCTTGAGGCCCTCGATAAACTGGAGAACGGAAAGTCAGAAACAGTCGTCTGACGCGAAATGAAGAGCAAACTCACCTCAGAGATTAAGTCTTCGGTGAACGTCACGTAGTTAGTCGTGTAATGAGATATTGAGTATTCGTAGAGCAGATTGCGAATGTGCAGACGAAATTCTGCTGAATCAAGGTGGTCAGTATGCATTGAGCTCAAAAATCTAAGGTCAACGGAAAGAAAAGAATTTAAAATGGGGCTATAATTGGGGATTCAATGAAACGGATTCTGGACATGATATTGGAACGGAAGATAGGTTGACATCACGCCCGACGATGAGGACGAATGTGGCACTGTTTGGATCTAAGGGAAATTCGTGGGAATAATATTTTCCGTTATAATATCCGGCCAAGCAAATAGATTTTGTTCTCCACCACCATCTACCCTGTTGTCGCTCAACGACTTGACAATTTTACATCTTTTGGTCCAAGACGTGTGATTCAAGATTTGAAATGATTTTCTCCGGACCCATAAACATAGTCAAGGCCTCAGTTCATTCACACACTTGAGGCCTGTTACGTTCATGGAATATCGATCTATTCGACCATCCTCGCCGCTTGGCCTTGTCTTGAGGTTTAGTGGGACTACGGGGATTCGGGTAGCGAAGTCTCTTCAGAGTTGAGCGTCGCAGGATCACCGTAAGGCGATGAAAGGTGACGCTCGTAGTTTTGGGACAAACATACAACATGTATCTGACCTCATAGTTCGTTTATCCCAGTAATAAACATGCATTTATGCTTTCTCGAAATTCCCGCTACCTTTAGGTAGTGGGTTTTAGGGGGTTTCGAAAGTTCAAAACCCTTACAATTTTTGGCAGGCCATTTTCATGTGTGAAAATTGCATCCTTATATAGTTTGCTTTGACCTATTTCTCGCGGTCGGATCATCAGTGTTAAGAGAGGCAACCTGTTCTGTTCGACGTTTACCTACCTCTCCCATGTCGATTAACATGTCTTCTCTTCCACAATTTGGTGTCTCAATCAACAATTTGCAGCATATTGCCTCGTATGACTGCAACTCTGCTATTTCTTTTCTCTCTCTGCGTTTTTGCACGAAGCATCACTTTCAGCAAATCTCTCCTCAACCTGTTATGTTCACTATTGCGACCTCCACTGGCTCTTTCACATCAACAATGCCTATGTATATCTCAAGGAATCAGGATGAGGATGTCGTTTTTGGTCGAGACTGGTTCAATTACTGCTCTGTTGAACCATCTGCGATCATGGATCTAATCGAGCATGGAATGTCTCTGCATTTTGGCGCCTCTCCAAATTCGTGTATACGAACACGGTCGTCACTCCGTAAGATTTCCAATAGCCATTTTTTGGTCCAACTAACAAGTTTTTTCTGTATATACAGAAAGTACTGCCGTCAACGAGCCATCTTTGTTGACGGCGACTGATTTCTCCATGCTGGACTCTGACGTCCTTGGCCCTGGTGCCGCCACTGCTCCTCTTGAATTTGATATTGAATCATCCTCGTCTACAGTCATTGATAACAATTTATCTAATGTTGATAGTTCTGAATATGGATGTCTTGAAGACATTTTGACGGCGCTGGAAAGTTTGGCAAAAGATTCGCTGATTTCATTAGCGCAAGCTCACGCAATAACATTCCCTCTGAGATGTACCCTTGCTAACCTGCGAAATATTATTTCTAGTCACCTCTCACATGGTTTGTGTGCATCTCGTTCTTCAAATGCGTGTAATCAAGTTGCTGATTTTTTTTCGGCAGAGCCAAAAGACGATGATTTGAATGGTACAAATGTTTTTTCCGAGTCAAATTCTGATCTCCAAGTCTACGTGTTGTCATCGCTCCTTCCACGGGTCAAATTGCGGCCTCTTCGTCGTATACTTGATTCACGAAATGTTCCTTATTCTTCAGCTGATAGTTTATCCAAACTTCGAAAACAACTTAGGCAATTCATTGCCTCTTTAAAGCACGGTAAAAAAAGCGCTGATAAACTCTCTATAAGGTCTGCATTGGATGTCGCAAATAGGAAAAGAATAGCAGAGTCTTGGCCACAGCTTGTTAACACTGACTTGAAAGAAAAGATTGTTAAAATGTTTCGCAAACAGACCTCTAAGGCGTCACTCTCAACATTTTCCTGCGCTTCGTGTGCTGAATCAACTCTGAATACCGATTGCCATACTGTTCTTGCATCAGAAATAAATCTAAATTTATTAAAATATCGACGAGAAGGTCCTTATCTGAACGTTGCGTTACCGCTCCCATATGAACACGGTCCACTTCAAGATATCCTTCTTGACCCTGCTGGTGTTACAGTCAATGAAGATGGAAATTTGCAACTATTGCTATGCGGTCAATGTCTTTCAGCTTTGAAGCGAGATAAAATTCCACCTCTTTCACTTGCAAATGACACATTCCTGGGACCTGTTCCAGATGAGTTGAAGGATCTAACTGTCATCGAAGAAGCTATCATTGCTAGATGTCGAGCCAAATGCTGGATTGTACAGTTGAAGGAAGAAAACCCTACCATTGTAATGCCTGATTCTCAACGAGGATTAAAAGGCCACATTATTATCTATCCTCAACATCCATCAGAAATAGCAAAACTACTGCCTCCTAGTCTGTCGGATATCATAACCCCAGTTTGTGTCCTATTTGTCGGGTCATCACCTCCAACAAGGGAATGGCTACGTGAAAAAGCCAAACTGTTATGTGTGCGCCGTGAAAAGGTTCGCAACGCACTTATTTGGCTGAAAGAACACAACCCACTGTACCAAGACGTTACAATAAATCATGAGCTCCTTGATCAGTTACAAGACTCTGAAATTCTTCCGTTTAATATTGAGCATGTTGTCCCTACTGAAGCAACAGAAACTCTTACCTCCCGTTATGACGATCCTGGTCAAGATGCAACAGCGTCACCTGATTGCAGTAACGCGGAAATTCCTTTTCAGAATGTCGTCGTTACTGATGTAACTGGTCACTCACCTGCACATGAACTCCGCGCTGCTGCTCTTCGTCATGTTAATCAAGGAGGTGGCTACATTCAAATTCCTCATGATCCAACACCCGTAAACGAGTTCTTCAACCCCAGTCTTTTTCCAATGATATACCCAACTCTTTTCCCTTATGGAATAGGTGGCTTTGAAGACCGGCGACGACGAGTTCCTTTGTCAATGAAAAGACAGGTTAAGCATTTTGGAAATCTTGCTGATAAGAGATTTCAAGAACATTACTCATTTCTCTTTACAGCATTCAATATTCTCCAGAGACGTGCTGTTCTCCTCCACACAAGTCTGAAGGTCTGTAAATCAAGTTTTAATGATATTGCTGCTGGATTTGCATCTGTATCACCAGAAACAATTCACGTTGTCACCGAACGAATTTCTCGAGGGGACTTACATACTGCAAATAGTGCTGACGAAAAGAAAGTTCTTAATCTGATGAAACAGGTGAGAACTGTTACCTCAAATGTACCTGGTTCATCTGCGTCTCGTACCACAATGCGTAATGAAATTCGAGCTTTAATGATTGAGAAAGGTTTACCAAGTTTTTTTCTTACCATTAATCCAGCTGACGTTTACAATCCTATTGTTAAATTTCTTGGAGGCAGTGATATAGATGTTGATAATCTTCTGCCAGAACAGGTCCCAAATTATTGGGAACAAGCCTTACTTGTTGCTAAGAACCCTTTTGTTGCCGCCAAATTTTTCAATATATATATGAAGGCTGTTATTTCTGCTTTACTAGGCTATGACCCCAAACAAAAATATCTCGAAGGTGGAATCCTGGGACATGTCAAAGCATATTACGGATGCGTTGAAGCTCAAGGTCGAGGAACACTTCATTGTCATATGATGATATGGTTAGAGGGTGCTTTAAACCCAAATGAAATACGAGACAGAATAATGGAAAAGAAAGATTTTGAGTTTCAAGAACGGTTAATTTCCTTTCTAGACGACACTATCTCGAACTGTATACCTCAAGATCCTGATCCCAATCTGATAATTCCATCATCTACACATCATCCTTGCTCAGTTCGCGGTATAAATACAGGCTTAAATTTGACTTTTGAAGAAAGAAAGCAGCTGCGTCAAAAAGATTTACATCACCTTGTGAAATGTTGTCAAGTCCATAAACATTCAAAAACGTGTTATAAATATTGGAAAGGTCCTCCTGCCCCCAAAGAGTGTCGCTTTGATTTAGATGAGAATAAAACTTGTCGAGAAACAACTTTTGACATGGAATCGGGTGAATTAAACTTCCGATGTCTTGACGGTTTGGTCAACAATTTCAATGAAACCATCCTTGAAGCTATTCGATGCAATATGGACATTAAATTCATCGGATCTGGCCCTGCTGCAAAAGCTGTTACATACTACATCACTAATTATATCACAAAATCTCAGCTCAAAACTCACATTGCTTATGCTGCCTTAGAGTTGGCTGTAAAAAAACTAGGAGATTTCTCTCCTGATGACGATGAATTGACTATTCGAGGTAAAAAATTGCTTCAGAAATGTGCCTTCTCTATGTTGTCGCATCAAGAACTCTCAGCACAACAAGTTGCATCATACTTAATGGATTACGAAGATCACTTCACAAGTCACCTATATCGAAACTTATACTGGACGAGTTTCGAGGCACTCATTGACCGAGAACAACACAGTCCTGAGTGTTACCAAGCATCAAAATCAGACAATGTCAACACTTCTATGGCCGAAGAAACAGACCTTGATTTAAATCATAC
The DNA here is from genome assembly GCA_023014345.1 of Galerina sulciceps. NCBI lineage: Eukaryota > Fungi > Basidiomycota > Agaricomycetes > Agaricales > Galerinaceae > Galerina > Galerina sulciceps. The sequence goes on from JAEDXJ010000036.1 coordinate 661,564, forward strand.
AGATGAAATACATTATGATTCTGACACGGAAAACCTTCTTCTTCATGACAGCGACAGTGAAGAACAGATTCAAAATGAAACTGACCACAATGAAGCTCCAGACGAGGAACTGACTGTAGCTGTTGAAGCTTCAGGACATTTGATTGCAAAAGCCACTCAAGTCGCTGATTATCAATTGAGGGATATAAAATTAGAAGAACTGTCTGTATGGGATTTTATTTCAACAATTGACAAAGTGCCAAAAAGCCGACGTACTCGAGCTCGAAAAAGAAATGCTCACATTAATGATGATTCAGAAAGCGATGATGACATTGAAAATGACACATCCATTGATTTTAATAACTTGAAAGAATACTCCTGCACCAATAGACGAAAGAAAGAGTGGTATTCCTTGAATCCTGAACACATGGAAAGCAACACGCACTGTTTGTCCATGCGTTCCCTCGAGAAATTTTTTGTCGTTGTGCCTATCGGTCCTGCAATACCTCGACGTGATCAAAAAGAAATATATGCACGTTACTGTCGGCTCATGTTAATTTTCTTCAAACCTTGGAGACATGCATCTGACCTACGTTCTATTGGACAAAAATGGGAAGATGCCTTTCAAATGTATATTCAGAGCTGTCCTCCTGACATTAGAAAAAAAATGGATAATATGCAGATCTTACATGAATGCCGTGACAGTGGAAATGATCACTTTGCACAACGTCGCAATCGCCGCGGACGCCATTATAATATTCCATCTGAAATGATCAATGCACATAATAACAGCATTGATGACTTTGGAGGAGCTGACCCATCTACAATCCTAGAGCATTTGGAATCTATTGCTTCCTCCAATTCAGAACGTATGGCAAGAAGCCAAGACACTGTAAATGACTGCCTTATTCATGCAGAGAATAGTGGAATGTTTGATACGCCGTTAGGAAGATCATCACAACTTAACTCTAATCTAGAACATGAAATTCATACATACGATTCTACATTAGAGGACCTGTGGAAAGATGAATATGAGAAACGTCGTGACAAATGGAAAAAAAAGGTAGCTGTCTCACCAAATACTATCACTGAACCTGCCAATCATTCAAATCAGCCACAGCAATATCTGAATGATGGCTCAGCTTTCCGAGACGCATTAGAACAACAAAACATTACCCCAATTATCGCGCAAGACATACGTCCAACTGTTACAGAAAATCACGTTGACATTGAAGAAATGATTACTAAATTCACACTAAATGCTGAGCAGGCACGAGCATTCAGAATTATTTGCGAGCAAAGTTTGAAGAAACAGCCTGACCCTCTTAAAATGTACATCGGAGGCGCAGGAGGCACAGGAAAGTCACGGATAATAAACGCGCTTAGAGAATTTTTTATTCGAAGAGGGCAAGAACGACGCTTTCGGTTAGCATCGTACACCGGTGTTGCAGCTAAACACATTTCTGGGATGACAGTTCATGCAGCACTAAGCCTCAATCAGCATAAAAAGGGAGAAGCTGATGGAAAAACACGCCGTGATTTAACTGCTATGTGGGACGGTGTAGACTTTTTCTTTATTGACGAGATTTCAATGATCGGATGCAAAATGCTTTACCAAATCAGCGAAGCATTGATAGAGGCAAAAGGAAATGCATTACCATTTGGAGGTATTAATTTCATAGTTGCCGGTGACTTTGCGCAGCTTCCTCCAATAGGTGAAAATCGGCTGACAGCATCAATAGATACCTCACGGACTCAACAAGCTTCTAAACAAGGGCAAGAAAATGTCTTTGGTAAACTTCTCTGGCTATCTATAAACAAAGTAGTCATGTTAAAACAAAGTATGCGCCAAACCGGACCTGAAAATGCACCGTTAATTGATTTACTAAGTCGGCTGCGAGAAGGAAGATGCACTCCTGAAGATTATGAGTTGTTATCAAGTCGTATACTCCACAACACAAAAGTTGATTGGCAAGAGTGGAAAGACACACCAATAATTATATCTGAAAATGCCCAAAAAGATGCACTCAATATTCGTGCTGCAGAAGCCTTCGCGCGAAGAACAAATCAGCCATTGCATTGGTATCATGCAATAGATACTCACCGACGTAGCATCGTGACTGACCCAACTTTAAAAGCCTACCTGGAGAAACTGAATTCAGGCGTCACTAACCAGAGACTTGGTAAAATTCCTCTGGTAATCGGGATGCCTGTGATGATAGCTCAAAATTATGACGTTGAAGGTGGTATTGTCAACGGATGTTCAGGCATTCTGAAGAAGATCCGTTATCAGAAAGACGCAGAAGGAAATCGATATGCAACTTCGTGTGTGGTTGAAAGTAGCACGATTACAGGTTCCCCATTATCAACACTGGCGGCTAACCAAGCAGTTGTGCTTCAAGAAACCACTGATATGACTTTTAGACATCCTCATTCAGGCAAAAAGTGTACAATCAAAAGAACTCAGCTTCCAATTCTCCCTGCATTCGCTATGACAGCCCATAAAGCACAAGGACAGACAATGGAGAGAGCTCTTGTTGATTTGGAAAGTTGCAAGGGCACAGAATCTCCATATGTGATGATTTCACGAGTTACTTCACTTGAAGGTTTGCTCATCCTTCGCCCATTTAAACCGTCGAGAATACAATGTCGCCTGTCACAAGACACGAGAAAAGAATTCAAACGACTAGAAAAGCTCAGATTGCAAACAATTGTTGAGACTGGAACGGCCAACGAAAAAGCGGAGGCGCAAATCCTGCTGACTTCTCCCCAGCGTTCCCACGCCACATTCACCCGTGCCCTGAATCATAGATTACCCCTTCGTCAAAATCCTCTTCATCCCAAACATCCACACATTGACAAAACTAGTGAATTTGAGACACCCACCTCCGATCGCGAACAGTCAAATATTCTTATCCAAGATGTAGAAATGGTGTGTGTAGACTCAAATTTGCCCACAACTCAACATTCTTCTCATCGCCTACACACAAAACGCCCTCTCATAGACTCTGAATCGTCCGCTCAACATAGCAATCGCAAACGAAAATCCAGACGATTGGTGTAATTTATTCACACATTTGGACTAGCGTACTTCAAACAAAAGGCGTTCAAAACTCCCGGCCAATTCCAATTTACCCAGGTCAGAAACAGAAAACTGAATACGCCTGGCCACATAATTCTGCTGACGTTTCTTGTTCCTTCCGAAATTTCACTGCGCTGCTCTTTTCCTAAACAGATGTCGTACTTTTAGATTTAAAACGACTCCCAAATTGTCGCCCGTCTAATCATTTTACTCTTCACTTCGAATCATCTCAAATCATGTCTGAAGAACCTCTGTGCTATATTCAACGCGCTGAGAACGGCTTTTTCTCTGAACTGGAATCCAAGATACTCACAATGGACCCAAATTCCACTTTTGCTACTGGTACCATGACGTATAACTCCTCATTTGTTCGTCGCTACATCCCTCCCGATAAAGAGGGTGGATTTGCTAAAACTCTCTACTATCATTCCTCCTCCAATAATAACGACAAACCCGATGAGCTTGGCCTCATCTTCTTCGGAGAAATATGCCCGGCCACCCTGGGTACCATGCTTTCCGCGCGAGGCAATCACTATGCTGGAAAATTCCCAAAGGTCAGCATCCACTCACGTCTATGTCAAAAAACAGAAACTGACCAACTACAGCCTATCGACGATAATACAGTTGTAAAGGATATCCTGGTCTTACGATCCCTGACTGGCGGAACCACGATTCTCGACAACGCATTCGAAAATCAACTGGTCAACCTTGAAGAAATTCTTGACGAAGATAGGATGGAACGCGAAAAAACTGGTTCGAAAGTAAGTTAGACAATCCGCTCTTGAAAACGCAGTACTCATCCAATGAAAAGTTCAATGTTACTGGTTTTTTCGCTACGCCGAGCGATGAATCCGGTCGTCCTACCGACAACCGCAATCTCATCAAAATCACACTGCCTCAAAAATACAGGGTACGCCACATGTTTTCTCCTCGTCCTTTTGCTTCCATTAACATGTTTCTAAATCAAAGATTCCGCCTGACGTTCAAAAGTCACTCGGGAAGTCACAGCGTACCAAGACGAAAAGGAACCTTCTCCTTCCAAAAATCGAAGACGGTGGAATGTCTGACGCCGAAACACTCCGCGATCCTGCTGAAGGAGAGTGTAAGTGATTCATTACAATGAACATTACCTGCCATTCACTTACTTTCACCAGCTCCTACGATTAAAACTGGTGCATTTTATCCCCTCGACATGTTGCCCGATCATAAGGGGGATTATTTTCAACAAGAACATGCAAGACTCGTCCAGCTTGAAATCACCGACAGCGAAGAAAAACTTATCCCTCCGTGGGAACTTTACAGCAAACTACGAATCGGAACCGTTGTCCTTGTCGAAACAACTCTAGTCTGCTGGCACATCCCTGACCGTGATACAGCCAACGGCGCTATTGGGAGACTGGTACGCACTTCATTTCATCTGAAATATAACCTCCCAAGTAATACATCCTCGTCAGGTCTATCAAATACAAGGACACCGACTGCGAGTATTGTCGGAATCAGACGACATCATTGAACCCAGAAACATTCCAGTTCTAATGCGTCCTTCTGCAGAAGCGGCTTCCGGTTCTTCGCCTCGCAAGAAACCATCATCCGCTTTCTCTGACTTCCAGTCTCCTAACAAGAAACAGCGTCATGACTGAGCAGTGATCCTGCTTGTATTTAGCTCTATAATTCTCTTTACCATTTCGTCTTCCTGCTTTGACGTCGTTGACATTTGTACCAACCTATATCGAATGTGCTTCCATACCTGTACATACAGCTTCGTTCTCAAATATGTAAATACCCTCGTTACAACAATTTCCACAACCATGTCTCCTAAGAAAGGGTTAGGTAGCGGGCACTGCCGCTTGTCGGCCTTAGACTTATCTGTTTAGGGTCTGTTCGGTAACCATAATTTCAGCCAGATTCTCATTTTGATGGCAAGCTGGATTATTCCCACAGCCCTACTGTACGTAATCAGGTACCCGGTCACTAAAGTGTATTTCGGGTGTAGCTCGATGAGTTCTTCACCTCTCGTGGAGAAATTAATACCTACAGGTGTCATAGGATCGTAAGAACCTCAAAATAAAAATAAAATATGCATAAAGTGGAGTTTTTGCAGCCCTAGGATAATAGTTTCGGGCCGGGTCATATTTCTGGATTTATCAGGAAGTCGGTCACCACCGATATTTCTCTATAACATCTGCTACCCTTGAGGTGAAAGTTCCAAATTTTAATGTACCATTAATTTGCATCAGAAAGCAATTTAAATGAAAGAAAATGACCAGGTTGTTGTTGAGCTATGGTTGCTTATATTTTAGGGACCCTGAAAATAAGCAAATTGGCCGGTTTGTGCATATGTGAAGCCATTTCAAAGGCAGTTTTGAATATCTACAAACCATTTATATTTTATCTGACAGTGGCTACTTCCTGCTTTCCAATGAGTCCAACACCTCGTCGATACACTTAGTTGTTGCCGAGAAATATCTCATTGACCGAGTAGTCAGTGTGACCGAGTACCTGATTACGTACAGTAAGCGTGATCTCGGAGAATAGACCACGTCACATCACCTTTCCTTCCGTGTTCGGGGTTTACGCAAACTTGTGCCGAGCTCGTTGTTGGCAACGTCGAGCATGTCCCGACACTGTTCTCGAGTTGGAACACTTGGCGCGCTTTGTTATTTGGACTTGAATTAGGATTTAAAATATTTTGTTCTATCTAAGTCGCCTCGATTGCATGTAAATAAATAGCTGACCCATGCTCAAGATGAGGGGCGGGACCGACGGGCAACGACGGGCAGCCCCCGCCAGGCGTCGGTAAAAACGAGCAAAACTCCGACAGGCCCTGTAACTGTCACAGATCGGAACGGAAAGTACCCACCTTCCCATTTCGGGGTGTGTGAATAATCCAGCTTGCCATCAAAATGAGAATCTGGCTGAAATTATGGTTACCGAACAGACCCTTATTGCGCGAAAATAGGCGTTATCCGGCTCGTATATGTATTGAGTACGTAAAAAGGCGAATTATATAAATCGCCCCCATGTTCGTTTCCTTTTGCCCCTGTCATTTGAACACGAACCTATCCTAACCAGCCGAACTCTCTGAAGTTGTATGCCTGCCACTACGGGAGCTTCCAATGCTAGTTTTACGAAGCCTTCAGTCGACAATAAAGATGCTGGCACCCTATCCAAAGTTCGTGCAGAACTGTCGACATGTCTCAAGGAAAATGCATTACTCAAAGCTCGTGTCATGGCTCTTGAAGAAGAGTTGAAAGATACACAAGCCACACTTGGGCGATACGTAGTGACATCAAATCAACAGGTTTGCTTTTATTTCTTCGTTGTCCATGTTTGAGAGGTAGATCTTTCACGTAGGCACACTCACTCTTCTCAAGGCCCTCATCACGTCCTGAGCAGTCGCTAAAGCGGGTGAGTTTCAAATTTTGTTGTAACATTCCGAGCGACTGAAGTGAGTGCACAGATGCGTTCTCCTTCTGTTGAAACCGTGCAGGCACCGGAATCGCCTCGCAAGAAGCAGCAACGTGCTAAGGTTTTATTTGCTTCCCCTTTTTTTATCAAAAGCAACTTACACTGCCACGTATAGACGTATGGTACACCACCTCCGACTACTACGAAGATCTGGGACTTGACATCCCCAAGCCCGCCTGCGAGAAGTCCTTCTCACCAACCGAAAGACGAGCCACCTTCCCATCAGACTTTATCGGCAGTACCTATCACTCCACCGAAGTCTAACATTTCTTCGCATGCAACACCTTCTGCGTCTTCTGCGTCTTTGATGAAGATCAAGACGTCGCCTACAGAAACGAAGCAAAAGATAGAAGCGAAAAAATGTGATCAATCGATTCCGGAGTTCTCACTGACAGAAGTATACCGTTTCTTGCCTATTTTAACCAATATCTGAGCATTTCGTCAGGACAAATCCAACCTTAGCGCCAAATTCAAAACGGAGAATGCCTCTACAGTAGCGGATGCTACTTTTCGACAGTACCTCCAATCAGCCCCTGCTTTTAAGATCACAACACCTCCGGTCGGTGTGGAATTTCTCCGTGAATTCCTGCACATGACAAATGGCGGTAGCGAAATGCTGCTTCTACAACACGACGAAATGGACGAAAACGCATCCGGTCCTGAAGATAAGAGGTTGATATTTCCACAACTCAGCCCAAACCCACTTCTGCCCACTCGACCTGGACAGCCTGGGCTTTTATTCACTTCTCGCAAGGAAATCTTGTTGGAGTCATGGTCGCTTTTTTGCGGATCAAAAGTGAATCCCTTTTTCTGGCTCTATCTAGGAGAATACGAGAATGTTTTGTGCGGGACGATGACACCCACACAGTTTCAGTCCCAGAGTCTTGTGGTAAATCATACAACCCAACCCAGAATTGTGAATCAGTCTCGCTGATTTCGCAGCTTTACTTTTTGTAGGTCAAAAAAAGTTGGGCGAACCTAATCTTGACAGGCAAAGCAGTCGACGTCTATATCTTGATGCGGACTCGCATCGCCCTCCGCAAAGCTGGCATCATTCCAGTGAAAGACAATGACATAGAAGAATGCCTCATTAAGAAGGAAATGGCTGCAGTCAAGAACAACAAAGGCCTGCCTGTGAGTGAAGAGGACATTATTACGGCTTTCTCAAGTGGAGAGGAGGTCCGTTGATCATTTTCTACTTTCGATGCCAATATGTAATATACTGACTACAATTTACACTCAGGCAATTGACATTGTGCGGATGACCTGTGTGGCGTACGACCGCAAATTTGCCCGTCATATGAAAGCGGACTATGCGACTCACCCCACTTTGCTCCGAGTCGTCAACGAGAATCCAGAAAGAAAGAGGATGAAAAGGAAGGTCAAGGGCAAAGGCAAGCTTAGAATGCCTCTACCGGAATCCAGTCCGATTACTAGAGGATGAGAGCGAAAGCAACGGCCCAGGCGATTTTCAGACAAATAATATACGGCTCCGACGAAAGGAATGCCAACTTGGGATTGGAACAATTGACCGCGTACAAGGAGGAACAGTTGGATTGCTGGCTGCACTATGGAATGTTTGAACATGACTGACGACGAAAATGAATAGGATACAGCCATAGTTAAAATACTCAAGCAGTGGTATTTCCTTCTTTCTTCATATTTGAGTATGACCTTCCGTGGGAATATGTAATATTTTCATTCCGGGCAACCAACAACAACTTGAACGTTTGAACTTTCGAACACTTGCCTTTCATTGGTACCATCTCTTTCATCCTCCTAGAATTCAACACGTCTCTATTTTTTACATCAAGAATTCATGATTCCTGCTCCCTTCAATCGGCAGAAACTTAATCAACAACCACAGCGATTGGATGCAGGGTAGAAACTGGTACCGCAAAATGGGGATTCGAGAAGGCCAATATTTACACACGGTGAAGGTAAGACTCTTATCCATTCCTCCTTCGCAACACAAGTTCAACCAATTTATAAAGCTCTATGCCTTCCGCTACCGAAACGTCCAATTCTCGAACTATCACAAAAAACGTTCTTGATGAAGTTCTTCAGGAGAACATACGGCTCAAAAAACGCTTGGAAGCTCTAGAAGGGGAGAACTCGATTTTAAAGGAGCAGCTGACGGAGACACAAGCTTCTCTTGGACAGCTCTACATGACCACTAAGCGACAGGTATGTTTTTCTTCTATCGTTTCAAGGCTGGCTCATCGGTTGTATTAATCCCAGGAGCCAAAGCATGTCGAAGACCTTTCGAGACAACCTCAACCGCCGTCGTCCTTAAGACGGGTGAGTTTTTGATCATCCTTTATGTCCATGACGCTGAAATTCCGCCAAGGTACGGTCTCCATCGCCCGAAATCGTAGAAATACCAGAACCTCCTCGCAAGAAACAAAAACAGATTCAGGTTATATTTATAGCCTACAAATTTCTGCCTACAAGAACTGATGGGCGTTCTTTTAGACCTCAACTGCGACTCCAGCAACTAACTCGATCAGGAACCCTAATCCAGCTGCTGGTGTCTCATCAGGCGAGGGCTCATCTCTGTCTCGACCAGTGTCCCCTGTCTTGGAACCCGCATCCAAGGAAGCGACCCCAGTAGGACAACTTCCGATAATTTCGACTCCACTGCGCCCAAAGGTTTCTGTTAAATCATCGCCTGTAGGCCAGAAAAAAGGGAAGAAAACCAACGCTGATGCCAAAACTAAAGCTTCAGATGAATGCGATGAGAGTTCAAGGGGCGATTCTTCATCTCGAGCGGCTACGTCGTCTTCCGCAGTTGTTATGCTCAAGGCATCACCTAAAGAGGTACAAAAGACTGGTTTTTACCCTAATACCATCTCACAGTTTTTTGCAGGATAAACCGAAACCCAGGATCAAAGTCCAAGCCAAAGATGTTTTCACCCTTCCGGATGACGCTATCGAACTGTATCTCAAATCTGCTCCGACTCTTAAGATCACTCCTCGCCCACTCCTCGCCCCGGTTCAGAGGACATTCCTCCGACTGGCATACGGTGGTAGCGACCAACAGTTCTTCCAATTCATTAGAGCAGACATGGACCCCTCCGGCCCAGTGCAACGGCGGGTCTTATTCCCTGAACTCGATCTGAACCCGGCCATGCCCAGCCAGCCTGGAGAATGTGGACTCATATTCACCTCTCGTCATCAAATTCTGTCAAACCCTCCTTGGACACTCTTCTGCAAGATATCGCAGGCACCACCAGCCGTTTGGCACTACCTTGGAGAATACGAGAATACTCTGTGTGGTAAAATGACGGCGAGTCAGTTCAAGAGCCAGTCTCTTGTGGTATGTCATCCATATCTAGTGGAACCCTTCTGACTTGATCATTTCCTTTCATTGTTCCTTGCAGGTAAAGAAAAATTGGGCAAAGAAAATTTTGGATGCACTTAAAATAGATGTCTATGTCTTAATGCGGGCTCGAATCGCTCTCCGAACATCTGGCGCTATTCCTGTAGACAACAAAAAAGTCGAAAATGACCTCATTAATGCTGAGGTGACCGCAATCAAACGCAAAAAAGGCATCCCTCTTGATGAAGAAGACATTATTTCTGCTTTCTCAAATGGAGATGAGGTTAGTGGCTCGACACTTCCACCATTGAATCCTTTTGAATCTAGCTTCTGTGCAGGGAGTCGACATCATTCGGATGACGTGTGTGAAGTATGACCATGATTTTGCCAACGACATGAAGGCGAAATATGTGAACTACGATGACATGTTGGCGGCTGAAAAACTCAAGAAAAAGGAGGAAAAGGAGGCAAAGGAAAAGGCAGCCAAGGGTTCAAAAGCTCCTAAACGACATGCTAAGAAGGCTAAAGCTCGGTCTCAAGTTCAGCCTGATTCTTTGGAGGCGGAGGACGATAGCGAGACTGATGATGTCGCCATTCCACGCGATTCGGATGAAGAGTTTGTGGTTCCCTCAAAAAATGTTGCAGGACCTTCTAGTCGACCTCGACGGACGACTCGAAAAAAGTTAGTCCGGGCAGACGACGACGAAGTTTAGCACCTATTGCTCCTTGCAACGAAGTCCACTCTTGTACTTTATAATAACTCTTGCTTTCCTGTTGTCGATTTGATCTCTTGTAAAATATTTATTTTGCAAAATATTCGTAAATGCAGTCTTGACTGCAGCACCCGAATTCAAATCCTAAATTATTATTGTCAAGTCGACAGTCTCTCGACTACGAAAATACAGAGGCTCGTCGGATATGCAGAATCGTGCGAGTGTGGCCCCACTCCCATTCCGGACTTATCAACTTTCAAGTCCGCTGTGGTCGCTCTCTTTCTCATCTCGACGTTTACGGTTCATGGCCTTAGAATGATGCTTCTCCCAAACAAATGCTAGGGATGCCACTACAAAACTTTCCAGGACGACTTTGCCACCTCCGTTCGCCGGCTGTGTCCATCTTACTAGATTTTTAGACAAACATGTTCTCGGGAGATAATATATTGGTTACCGGAGGAACCTTTACAGTTGCAGAGGGACAACTTGCTCACGAGCAAGAAAGGAGAGAAAAAGGTATTTTGCTTTCATCCAGATTCCAATCGAAAACCACTGACCTATGATAGCAATCGAGAGGCTTCGTAAGAATGTAGCTCAAGGCGCGTTCCACAATGCGGCTGAACGATACGACCCGCCAAGGTGCCACGCAGGAACTCGCGAGGCAATCATAAAGGAGGTCATGGACTGGATCAACTCACTCAGCAACCAGCAATTTTTGTGGCTGTATGGGCCCGCTGGAGCAGGAAAATCAGCCATCGCACAAACCATTGCGGAGATCTGCTCGAAGCTCGGATTGTTGGCTGCCAGTTTCTTTTTCGCGAGGACTGTACCTGGCCGTAACAGCGACAAATTCCTCATCCCAACTATGGCCTACCAACTCACAATCTCAATCCCAGAGATGTGGCACCAGATCGCGGATGCCATCGTGAACGACCCCCTCATCTTTGATCGTACACTCGAAATCCAGTTCAACTCCTTGATTATCGAAACTCTCGCAAAACTACCCCCTCGCGACAGCGACCAGGCCAAATTATACCCAAGGTTGATCATAATTGATGGTCTGGACGAATGCTCGGAGCCCAATACCCAAGCCTACATTTTATCCACTATTTCGTCTGCTGCTTTACGAAACACGCCACTTCCACTTTCGTTTCTCATCGCCAGCCGCCCCGAGCATGATATTCGAAACGAGTTCAACGAAGCCGGCATGAATCTTCTGACCAGAAGGCTTGTGTTGGATGACAAATATCTTCCTCACGACGATGTTCTATTTTTCCTCAGTTCCAAGTTCGACGAGATCAAGGAAAGGCACCCACTTAAATCGCTTATTCCTTCATCGTGGCCTTCTGTGAATGACCTCGAATATCTGGTTACGAAGTCGTCAGGCCAATTCATCTATGCTTCGACAGTGATGAAGTTCGTTGAGTCCCGTCGCCACAGACCGACGGATAGACTGGACATCATCCTCGGTTTGAAAATTCCTGGCAATAACACGCCCTTTGCACAGCTGGACGCACTTTATACTTGTCTATTTGAAAGCATCGAAGACCTTGAACCCGTTATCGAGGTGTTATCATTCTTCGCAACCAGGTCAAAATACCAGAGGAGAGACCCGTCTTTTATTGAAGAGTTTTTGCACTATCAACCTGGAGACTTGCAAATCATATTAGCGGATCTCCATTCAATCATGCATGTTCCTCCTATCGGAGGTTCTGGGGATCTTCGAGTATTCCACGAGTCACTTGGGGACTTCTTGACAGATAAATGTCGTTCAAGAACATTTCACATTGACATCTCCTTAGCCCACGCGACAATGGCTCAACATTCAGTGACGTATCTCCTAAAGTCTATAGGCGATTATGAGCCATTTTTGGACCATCTGCAGCACGCATATCCGACAGACGAACTTCTTTTAGCTCTTTCCGACGCCAATTTAGAAAGAGTTTTCGATGTTATAATTCAGGGCCTAACAGTCCTGTTGTTCAGAGAAACAGGACTCCCGAGAAAGCTCATCACTTTTTTAAATCTTCTCCAGGGCGAGGTTTGTGGACTTCTGTATTTTAGCAACCAACAGCTGATGGTATCGTGATTTTATGCCTATAGTTTACAGCCGATAAGACTGGGGTTCTCCATCGAGCCTTTCAATCCCATTTTGATGGGTATCTTCGGTCGAAGCTTTCGCATTACACATCGGACCCCGATTTCTTCTACTTGGCCACAGCTTTTACTTTGGATTGCATTCCAAGGTGGCATGCCTTTTACATCTTAAGCGAAAGCAAGGGAAGCAGCCTTCTGAATGACCCGCTAGGCTTTCACTACGCCGATGGCAGCAACCTCCGGTTTTATGACAGCAGCCCTGGATATCGCTCCGCCATGATTGCTTTCTTTACCGATATCAACCGATCTGGGGACTATTTCATTGGCCGTACAAGATATATCGATCTTGCTATAGAATGCTTCCAATACCTTTGCAGATCTAGCGGGTTGGGTTGGGGCTGGAGATCAATGTACGAGGCCCAGTTTAAACAATATGCTTCGTCGGTGATTCTAGAGGTCATGTCTCGCTTTCCTAAAGAGCATAGATTGGCTGTTCTTTTCCTCACAATACCGATCCGTAATATATCGGATGACGAAGGCTTCGCTGGTAAAATCGAAGAATACTTAGAGGTACTGTGTGCTTATACTTCGTTCACCCCCCCTGCGCTGACATTCCGCCTCCATTTTTGTTTTGTGGTTATCAATAGGATTACAACGTGCAGGGACAGACATCTGCCTTGCCCGATGCTCTTTCATAATGCACACTGCCGGTTCAGAGCTGTTAATCTCAAGCTCAGAGTCAACTAAGTTCGCTTGTAAAGGAAGCATTTGTTTGACAGAAAACCCATTTCTCCACGAAGTCTGCGTGAAACTTGGGAATGACATAAGAGCTGTCCTTAACGCTCTGACACTTCCTCTTTGGAAACCCCAAGATCAACGGCATAGTCTTTTTGTTGTGTGGCCGTCACTTGCCAATAATTCAAGATTTGACAAGCTGCAAACCCGAACCTCCAAGCTTGCTACGGAGAATGCCACGACGCAAAACCCGCGACAAATCTGAGTGCATCGTTTCTCAATGTCATGTCCAACTAGAACCGTGCTGTAAAAAACGAGCTCAACAAGTCTCTCGTGGGCTGGATACTCTACGTAACTGATAAATGATGTATCCATTTATGCAGTTTCTATGTTGATGCATGCTTTTAGTTACTGGAAATCTGATTGGTGAGCCAGAGCGAGGCGACGGACACAAGTCCATCACATGATGTGGGACGATAACGGACCGCTTTGCCGATAGGAGTGACCTGAATCAACGGAGACACTTCAACCAACCTTCACCTCTTCCGTTCGATCCATGCCTACTCCTAATGGAGCAACCAAATCTCTAGATGTAAAGCCCCACGTTGATGATGATCAATCGAGTGCTCTTGCCAAAGTAAATGCAGAGCTTGCGCGAATTCGACAGGAAAACGCGCGACTGAAAGCTACCCACGATGCTCTCGAACGAGAGAATGCAAATCTGAAGGACGAACTAAGGGACAAAGATTTTGAATTGAGAGAGACACAGGCTGCACTTGGGCAACTCGTAGTGTTATCCAAGCGACAGGTATGTTGTCTCGATGACTTTTTGAACTGCACCGAACAAATCTTTCAGCAGGTAGAGTCGAGAGTGGTCGCAGGGCCTTCGAGACAGCCTCGACTGTCGCCTCCCTTGACACGGGTGAATAATGTTTTTACTTTGCGGCTCTCTCTGCAGCTGAGGTTTCCATGAGGCACGGTCTCCTTCGATCGAAATCTTGGAAACACCTGAACCTCCTCACAAAAAGCAGAAACAAGCTGAGGTCTTATAACCCTTCCTCCACTTTTTACCTAAGAACTCTGAGCCTTCTTTCTTCAGACACCGCCTGCGACTGTCAAGGTCAAGAACCGGGCATTCGTCAGCCTTCCTCCCAGAAGATTGTCTGGTTCTGTGAAAGCGAAAGTAGAGAATGTTTCACAACCGCAAGCTTTATCGGACATCCCGAAGCCTGCGTCAAAGCCTGCAGTTTATACCAGTGGATCCTCCTCGGCATCCTCGTCGACGCTGAAGAATACAGACCAAACTTCGTCTCGCCCAACATCCAAATCGTCCAAGATTTCAATAGTGCAACCTTTGAGGGTTGAGTCAGACAAATCGATGAAGGTAAATACATGGCTGCATATTATAAAGCATTGCTATTAATACCTGAAATTCAGAAAGTCAAGACTAAGCATGCTAATGAGGACGAAGACGTTCCTACTTCCAGCACGAAAACTTCAGGCTCCTCGGAAGATCCATCGAAAACAGAAGTATATGATTAATATTGCCTTTCATTCCAAACTTTGTCTAACCTGTCTCTAGGACAAACCGAAACCCACAATCAAAGTCAAGTCCAATGTCACCGTACTCCCGGATGCCACCGTCCGGCAGTACCTCCAATCCTTCAAACCCCTCAAGATCACACCACCCCCGCTCGACCTGCTCGTCACTCGCACGTTCCTCCGCCTCGCATACGGCGGCAGCCAACAGCAGTTCCTGCAATACATCCACAGCGATATGAACCCCTCGGGTCCAGCGCAAAGGCGGATTGTGCTCCCTATGCTCGACATGAACCCTGCCATGCCCAGCCGGCCTGGCGAGCCGGGTCTGGTCTTTGCTTCTCGCCATGAGATTTTGGAAAATCCGCCTTGGACGCTGTTCTGCAAGCCTGCGCCGTCGCCTGCTGTCTGGCTCTATCTTGGAGAGTATGAGAGTGTCCTGTGTGGGAAGATGACTGCTGAACAGTTTAGGAGTCAGACGTCGGTTGTAAGTCGCGCTATAATTTAATCTATAGATTGTGTTGACGCTATTTGTTTTCTCGGTATTAGGTCAAGAGAGAGTGGGCCAAATTAATCTTGAAGATGAAAGCGTTCGACGTTTACGTCTCTATGCGGGCTCGCATTGCACTGCGGCTGGCTGGCACTCTTCCAGCGGAGGATAAGGAAACAGAAGAGCATCTCGTCAAAGCCCAGATGCTGGCGGTCAAGAATAACAAAGGCTTACCTGTCACCGAGGAGGACATCATCGCCGCTCTTTCAAAAGGAGACGAGGTGCGTCGATCTTTGTTTTTTCCTTGACGGGTTTGGATCTAACACTCAAATTCCAATATAGGGGATCGACATCATTCGCATGACATGCGTGAAATACGACCACGTTTTCGCAGGTGACATGAAAGCGAAATTCGCGAACTATGACACTCTACTTGCCGCCGACAAGCGCAAGAAAGCGGAGAGAGAGAAAGAGAAAGCCAGTACATCTACCATTCCTAAGAAGCGGGGTAGGAAGTCTAAAGCTCAAGCCCAACCTGAGGAAAGTGAGGTCGAGAGCGACCCTTGTGAGTCAGAAGAAGAGTACGCGGGCCCCACTGGCGATGATACTCTACTCGCTGCTGCTGCCGACGATGTTAGTGAGGCGGCACCGTCCACCAGGGCCTCTGGTAGTGCTTCAGAGTATCTTCGACCGCGGAAGGAGGGGCGAAAGTCGGCTTCTGTGTCGGATTATTTCGAGCAGTGTTTTGGCGGTGCGCTGACGGAGGAAGAGTAACGTCTGGAATGGCGCTTGCGAATCGCGATCTCATGATTGTTAGGTTAGTTTTCGTTGATTTGATGGAGCTCAAATTGGTTGCTACACATTATTTAATGAACTGGGACTCGGAACGGCTCGTGGACTGTGACTACCTGTTGTACCTCATATTTCATGCTTCTCGTCGTCTGATTGTTTGTTTTTATAGGACAATTGTGTAAATATAACTGTAACTTCATGTCAATATCTACTCATCTTGGATAGTGGAAGGTGTACATGAACTCTTGCTGGACAAAGCTGCAGCGCTTATCTCTATTAATTGCTGAACACCCAACCAGTGGTCGGCGCGAAAATTAGTCTATGACAGATCCTGGTTAACACTTATCCCTCTGGTTTGCTTTTGATCTCATCATCGTTCGTTGTAATTTTCTCAACACATTTATTATTTCAGACACAATCGACTACATTCCTGTAGTATCAAGGGTACAATCACGGACAATTTATCGGCCGTGTTGGCACGGTCCTGGGTCCTGATTATGAGTCTCAATTTAAAGGTGCTTACGCGCTTCTGGTTTTCTGGTGCTTAGGCACTTGCATCTTCGGTTGATGTACGGCGGAATGGCTTGCCCGGGTGGAGTGGGTTGTGGGCTAGGAGTGGCGAGCGGCCTGGTAATATCATATCCTAGACGAGAAATGCTAAGTGCGGTTCAAAGACTCGCAAAATGGGTCGGGGCAACTCACTAAAATTTAGTAAAAACATTACCCATCTTGCTTGCCTATCTCCACGTCTTTATAGCCATATGCATCGCCATTTTGGGTGAATGGTTCAAAGATATGACAACTTGGCCTTTCTGAGGCATTTGACTCGTTTTCAGCAATTGTTTGCTGGTTTCGTTTGTATGCCTCCGTTTTGATATCCAAAAGTGGAAATCTGTGTACTCGCCCCACGTGGTCTATGTTTCCACGACGTCCCCTTTCGCTCTCTTTACTTCAAGCTCCTTATCCTATCTGGACTCTTAACATCACTAGAAGACTGAAGTACATTCGCACCACAGTACCAGATCCATTGGATCCGATCATAATGTCTGTTGATGACTCGGAGATCCCATTCTCAGAAAAATTGCAAATAGCGACAGAGGAAGTTCTGCCATTGTTCAACGATCCGTATGCTCAGCCTACTCATCTAACTGTGCCTACAGTGAACGTGTGTTAGAGATGATATCATTCCATCCGAGTCCGCTATTTTTTGGCAGAATAAATCGCACGAGGAGAAGCAACGGATCCTGAACGATATACACACTTACATTGAGTATACCTGGGGATTAACCGCCATTTCTATGGACCAACTAAAGCAGAGTATAATCGGTGAATTACGACCATATCTCGTGAGTTGATCTGATTGAACTTCTGCATTCACGTCTCAACATTATTACACCTACGAAGTCTACAGCGGTCGGAATAAGGAATGAACGAGCTGAAGCTGGGTTGCCAGAGCGGGAATTCAGCTTCTATCATTTTCTAGAACACAATATGCGACGAGCTCAAGCTATTCTCAAAGAAATGGAAAGTAAGAAGCTGGATCTTTCCGAAACTTCCTAAATGTTTGTACCATCGCCGATTCACATCTCTCTTGTAGTCTCTTCTCTATGATCTGCCATTCCCATGATCTGTAGTTCAGTGAATCAAGTAAAGTCGGATACCTTTATCGATGGATTCTTGGGAAAGGCTCTAAGGAGGCAGCGAGTGTTTATCTTTATTATTTGTCGAACACTCAGCCAATGGTCGGCGCGAGAAATACTCTGCTGAGTCAAATTCCGGTTAAAGTTCATCCCTCTGGCTGCTGGTTAGCTTTTAATCTCATCATCGTTCGTTGTAATATTTCTCAACACAATTATTATTTCAGAAACAGGCGACTACATTCTTGTAGTATCAAGGGAACGGTCATGGACAGCGGTTTATCAGGTTACAAGCAACAAATTTTCGGACAACATTAAAATCGAAGAACAAACACAGGGAATTCAGTATCTCAATATCGAGGGATATGGCCGCTAGTGCATAATTGGCCGTGTTAGCACGGTCCTCAGTCCTGAGTACCAAGAAGCCTCAAACGCTGTTGGATTTGCGATACCTAGAAGCCTGGCGTCTACTGCCCCCGGCATGGGGGTTGATGTATGGCGGAATCGATGGCCCCTGCTGATTCGGTGGATGCTCAGGAGTAGCAACCGGCCTTGGCAACAGCATATCCTAGTCATGAAAAGCTCAGTGCTGTTCAAAGCCTTTGAGATGGGCTGGGCGACTCACCAAAATATCGTTCATCTCCTCCATAAACTCGTCAATAAAATCCTCGAGTTTATTGAATGCAAGCGGGTTGACGTGTTCGAGAACCATCTCTACAGCCTGACGCTGGTTTGTAACGGGACCGAACATGGGGTCTTTTGATCCAAGTATCAACCAGTTGAGAAAAACGTCGCTTAGGACCGGTCTAAAAAAAGTAATCATCACTACTGAATCGACGACATTCTGACGCAATAATAAAGCCTTACGGATTAGAATTGAGACGTCTAACGGCAGAGTGTATTGCATGGTTGGCGTACTCACTCCCACGAGGTGGATATCCTGGATAGAAGGAAAGGGTACCGATCTGCTGTGGAGTCGCGGTGAACGAGGGGTGAACTTGAGGGGTAGTCATGAAGGCGCGAAGAGGCAATATATTCTGGGGGAATAAAAGGTATAGGAGAGGATAAGAACTACGGGGAGGTGGTCATTTCACGACTATACCCAGATCTTTTATAGAGGTACGACCTATATGAGATTCCATTTTTGGCCGATGATTAAGAGAACTCAATCGGTTCTTGCTATCCAGGAGTCACCAGAGCCCGATAGCAGAAGATCTTAGAACGGTAGTAGGCGATCTTTTGACATTTATCCCTTTCTCGGCAATAGCTTGCTGTGTTGTTTGTCTCTGTGGCGCGCTTTGACATTCCAAAAGTGGAAACCTGTGTACCCACCCCACGTGGTCTCTTGCTTATTCCCACTATGAGTCCTTTTGCTCTCCTTATCTACGAACCATTACTGACTCATCTCGAAAAGCAACAGATCTTTGCATCCCCCAGTACTGGATCCATTAGATTGTACAAAAATGGCTCGTGATGAGATTCCCTACGCCGAGAAACTTCAAGCAGCGACGGAGAAAGCTCTGCGATCGTACAATAACACGTATGTTTGCTCAACCTTTTCCATAGGTGCTAATAGTGAATATTTTTAGAAATAATGCCAGAGCAGCCGCGATTTTTTGGCGAAATAAGTCATCTGACGAGAAACAGCAGCTCTTGACCGATATATACGATTACATTGAGTATATGTGGGGGACTACCGATCTTTCTGTGGACCAAATAAAAGAAAATATATCTGGTGAACTTGGACCATATCTAGTAAGTGTAATGTCGCAGCGCCTCCCAACCACATCTAAATAGTACACACCGACAAAGGCTACCAGTTCCAGAATACAGAACGAGCGAGCTGAAGCTGGGCTCCCAGAGCGAGAATTTAACTTCTTTCAATTTTTGGATTACAATATTCGACGAGCTGAAATGGTTCTCAAAGAGGTGGAAAGACGGGACATGGGTTTTTCCGAAACTTCCTAAATGTTTGTACCATCACCGATTCACATCTTTCTTGTAGCTTCTTCTCTGTGATCTGTCTTTCCTGTGATCCGCAGTTCAGTAAATCATGTATAGTCAGACAACTTTTATCGATGGGTTTCAGCGGAGTGGCTCTAAGGAGGCTTTCGGTAGAAATACAATTGAAGACTCACAGCGGGTCCGTGAGCAAAATATCCAAATGAGACATAAATGGTCGGGGGCGGTGAAAACGCTGGTCAATTGCATAGACAGTTGCTCTCAAATATTCTGTTATCTAGATATTAGTGTCATACTATGACTTTGAGTGACACAACCGTGTCCCGACTTGTCCGATGGCCTCTGAGGCATCCACTCAAGAATCAAAAATGGCAGAGCACATGGCCAGTACCTCTGTAAAGGTTTGAATTGGGTCAAGTATGATTGGTGATCCCTTCCCCAGAACCCATCCAAATCTGTGCCCTTGACTCGTTTTCACTGAGAGTTTGTTGTTTTGTTTGTATGTGTGGCGCGCTTTGACATTCCTAATGTGGAAATGCATGTACTCAGCACGTGGAAGGCTCTACCGGGTTTATTTTCAACCACGCCTCTCGCTCTTTTTATTTGCTTCTTATCTACAAATCTTCACTGATTAATCTGAACAAGTGAAAAGTTTCTGAACTCCCTAGTATTCGATCCATTTGATCAGATAACCATGGCTCGTGAAGAGGTTCCCTACGCTGAGAAACTTCGAGTAGCTACGGAGAAAGTTCAGTCTTCGTACAACGACCCGTATGCTCAGATTGTTTCTGTGAGATGCTTGCATTGACTACCTTCCAGATATAACACCCTTCGGTCTGCAATTTATTGGCAGAAACTGTCGTCCGACGAGAAACAGCGGATCTTAAACGACATCTACAATTATATGGAGTATATGTGGGGTACTACCAACCGTTCTGTAGACCAAATAAGGTGGAATATAACCGGTGAACTAGGACCATATCTCGTAAGTGTCATGTCGTAGTGTCTCCACAGCTACACCTAAATAGCAATACATCCACAAAGGCAGCTGCAGCTAGAATACAAAACAAGCGAGCTGAAGCTGGTCTACCGGACGGGAATTTACCTTCTACCAATTTCTGGAATACAACCTTCGACGAGCTGAAATGGTTCTCAAAGAGGCCGAACAAGCGAAGCTGGGTCTTTCCGAGACGTCCTAAATGTTTGTACCATCGCCGATCTCTATTTTCATGTATTCTTCTTTTTGAAAATTTCTCAATGGTCAAGTGTCGTCAGACGCGCTCTTTATCGATGGATTGCAGCGGAGTGGCTCTAGAGGGCCTTTCGGTAGAAATAGTACTTATGACTTAAAGTTCGTTGTCCAAAACGGGATATAAATACCAGGCAAAGAACGGGTTGTTGGGGAAGCACTCAGAGTCAGAGTTGGTAAACTGGGTCCGTTGATTATTTAAGGCGCTTCTAAACAAAAGGAATACGTTCCAGAGTTATAAACTTCTCCTTTGGCTGGATCGGGCTGAATATTATTTGGTGAGTATATTTAAAATTTACCTGTACTCGAAGGGACATACCTGGAACCAGGAACAACACACGGGCATACTTCGTCTTGACGATCAGTTGACTCGAGTCGAACGCAAGGTTTGTCAGTCAAAATTGCCGATACTGGAATTTCACGACCCAGGAAAGCGGCTGCTTAGCGGCACCACTTTCGCACCAAATACGGTGAATTCTGATCCTCCTGCAACCTGGGTGAGGGGTAAGCCATTCGTCTGTTTGTCTCTACGACTCCAAAGTCATTCAATCCCATTAAAAATATTCTATTTGCTTGTCCGATTGACTGCCTCTCTGTCAGTGTCAACTCATTTCCTCGGCCCCTACATTTTGACCATGGACGATCTGGCCCAGAGTTATAAACATCCCCTTTGGCTGAATCGTGCTGAACATTTTTTTGTGAGTGTATTTAAAATATACTTGTCCTCTAAATGAATCAACGGAACGCAGGAACAGCGCATGGACATGCTTAGTCCTGACAATCAGTCATCGGAAATACAAACCGGGGAACAAGGGAACTTCAGTCCAATTGGAGACGAATTTCACGACCCAAGATGACGGCACCACCTTCGCACCAAATATGGTGAATTTTTGTCCTCCCGCAATCTGGGCATGGGTAAGTCATTCGTCTGTTTGTAACTATGACTCCAAAGTTTCTTTTACCCGCTTCTAGCTGGGACCGACGCTGGGTTGGACCCGGGGGGTAATCAGAAATTTGATAGGCGTTTTCGGCGTAAGATTTCGACAATTCAAAATTAGACGCCCAAGTTCTGCTCCTCGCGCCCTTGTGCTTCCTGATCAGGAGTATTCTGATGGTTTGCTCGTTTGACTGCCTTTTTGTCGAAGCTTTGCTCCTGTCCCTCCGTTTTTCAGCCGTGATTCAGATCATGGACGGTCTAGTCGACTCGCTAATACTCTGAAAGGAGACACCAGGACGGCCGACGGATGGGAACATTTTCCAGCTCCTTGGCACTTAATGCTAACAGCTATTTAAATAAGTCGCGTTTACCCTCCCTCCCTAAGTATTTCCAAGCAAATCGAGTCCTAACTGTGGCGCTTCGACACGCCGAAAATAGCCTCGCATCACCACTAGACATATCCATCACAGCCCCCCTGTAACAAACCGCTAGCACCTATCACACACCACATACACCGAGTTCAACGTCTAACACGACGGTCTCGCATCATGATGCATGATGGTCCAGTGCCACTGGAAATTGCCTATGGCACGGTATGGGCTGCCTGATATTAATAACAGGACAGACGCCATCAGACTCAGCTCGACTCGGAGGGGGTGTTCCTTGATTCGAGTGGATGGAATCATGAGTTTATACAAGCTATCATGATGGTTCATCGCTTTTTCTTTTTTGTATTATTAATTACACAGGATTAAGGGAAGTTCGATGATCTTATGCACAGAAGAAGTTTGGTCAAGCGGTGAGGCGCTGAATTCGAAGACGTACCATACCATATTAAAGACGAATCACCCAAGCTCATTAGATGGTGAGAGGCAGGATATAATTAACATCTCAAGACTTGTGATTGGTTCCTCGCAGTCATTTGAGCTGGGCTAATTATATAATCAGTCTGGCGGTCCCAACGGAGTTCTAGCCAGTGCTCGATGTGCATGGGCTTACTTACGTGCAGAGCCAGGTATCGCCGGCATCATGCATCACGGGGGGATAAACACCGACCGAGGATCTGCAATGCTGTGCAACAGTCACTGAACCCCGCTATGTATGTCGAATTTCCGTCTTCGAACAGATGTTGCAATTGGTCGTTGCCTCTAATCACTGGTACAGGGAATTCGAAAGCGACCGAACTTGAGCTTGAGTGCGAGACGGGCTCGTCGACGATCACGATGAGCTGATGTATCATCTCGGGGATGAGCAGTAGCTATTCCCGAAGAGGCGTGAGCGCAGTGTATATGTATACATGCATACTCACCTTCCATCCACTGAGGCTGTAGTTATTTTAACGTCGTGGAACCTCAAGATGTGGGGTCTCTGATGCCAGTGGCAGTGGGTACATATGCATATGTGGGCACTCGAACCCTGATTTCCTTCCTGGTGGTGATCTTGTTGCGGCGTCCTCGTGCCCACCGAGAGAACGCCGTAGTTGGTGCATATACTCACGCACCGAGTGTGAATTTGGGCCCGTTGGGGTGTTGAGAGGTCCCCTCGCGCCTCATGGCTGATACGCGAACGCGACGGCGAGGTTGGTTGAGCCTGGGGAGCGCTTTCTGCTTTCTGGTGAGTTGGGACGATGGTGTTACATATAAATATCGCACGATGGTTGACTGGTCTATTGTGAATTTGGATACTTGCATCGATACTAGTATACGAAAAGTTGGGGGACGCAAGGGGACGCAGAGTGAAACGAGATTTTATCTTGGGATGTTCGAATTCGAGCCGGGATTTGTATTTGCGGGCTGTTCGCGTAGACGTCGAAGGACACGTTTCGCTTGTGCCTTGAGCTTGAACGGGGATCTGCGTTATCATCGTCGCGTTTAGCCTCCGAGTCGCGATCGTGTGGCGCGTAGTCCTCGCTAAGCTGGTAATAAAAGACAAATGCAGTTGGTTCTGCATAGGATTGCAGCATCATGGCGAGAACCCCGGTAAGGATGAACGATCTGGACTCTGGAGACAAATCAGAACAAAAATAGCAAGCGCTTCATATGCATATGGGCAGTGAAACCGATTCGTTCGTATAATTGGAGCACAGGAACTTCCTCACTTATCAGAGAATATTTCAGGGCCAAAGGCTCAAAGCGAACCACGGAGGTGCACGGCGAGAAGTACGGGGCGTGCTATCCTCCGGGTTATTGTTGTACAACAATTTCGAGCACAAATGCTGCGAAGCATGCGAAAAAGGAGCGTTAGTGGGCGCCCGAAAATCTTGAAACGTCCTTGGAGAACAACAACAAATTGAATGATATTCATCTGCAAATGATCATGAGAGGAAAAGCCTTGAAGTTATGAAAGAAGTCTACACAGAGAATAAAGGCGGGAGGCCGGACAGTCCTTTAGGCACAAAACAATTGGATGATCATGAACTTGAAGTAGAAATCCTGTGCGGGCTTGCTTCTGGTCGGACAGATGGATAGATGGATAGGAAAATGAAATCAATGCCGAGAGGCTAAGCCGAGCTGGCTCAGTTCGTTTTGACACAGCAGGATGTGGATGTATTGGTCAGACGACCACCGCGCACAATCCTTTCTTTTCCGTCCACCACCTTCACTGAGCACAAGCCATTGAGTTCATGAAAAGCGTCGAGCCCTGCAGGCCTTGAAGTAATTCCCCGGCGGTGGACTCGTGTGGATTGCGGTGTTACCAAGCACAGAGGAGGCTGTACCGAAAAGTGATCAAACGGCGGTACGAACTGGTGCATTGCAAGAATAACAAATCCATGTGTCCGTCCCTGTGCCCCCCTTACTCCCTATGGCAACCCTTGATCATATATAAGCCCGGAGGACGTCTGACGTTTTCCCCCACCACTTGTAGTGTGTCACTCACGAACTTACGATCTAACGATGTGCGTCGCTGCTTTTTTTGAGATTTTTTTGTTCGCTGTACTGACCGTTGTTGGAATCCCAGTCATCGGTGTGCTTGCTGGCCAAGGCACTGCTAGAGTTCCAACCAATTCAATACAACAACAATTTTCATATCGATTTCTACCCCTCTCAACCACTCAATCCTTAACCTAAACGCACTCGACATGGCACCCCAAACGCAGTCCATCCTCCGCAACGGAATGAGCTCTGTCGTCCAGAAATCTGGCCCAACGCGGTCCATTCTCAGGCGACCCAACCCCCTTCCCTTGTCTCCTCTGTCCCAGAACGTCAGCTTCTCCGTTCTCCTCTCGCCTTCCGCAAGGGCACTCAAGTCACCCCACGTCCACTTCCCGCCTTCTCCCTCAAAGCTCTTTGCCACATTCACGACGCACGGGCCCAACTCCTACGACCGCGGCCCTATCTCAGTCTCACCGAACCCTCTGATCCTCCCGGGTCGAGGCGAACGTGTATTCTCCCCATCGCTGGACGGCTTCAGGCTCACGGCAGTGCCCAAACCCTTCCGTAGCCTGAGCTACGTGGCGTCGCCGGTCATCACGGACTTCGAGGACCCTCGCTCTCCCAAGCTCCCCGCCCCTGTAGCGGCCTCCGTTGGCAAGGAGAACCCCTCGATCCGGTTCGCGCCCTTCACCAGCCTGGGAGAGGGCACCCGCGGAGGCAGGAGCTTAGGCAAGGCGCTCTCGAGCTACCCGCGCTCGCCGTTCCCTTCTGCGCCCGTCTCACCTGCTGAGGATGTGGAAATGGAGACACGTGGACGTCAAGCCAACCGAGACGAGAACGTCACAATGCTCAGCGGCCCTGCACGCACACGCGCCCGCGCCAGCTCGCTCGCGGAGCGACGCAACAGGAACAAGAAGGGGCTCACGCTCAGCAGCGGGCGGCTCAACACGATCGACAGCTTGATCGGCAACGCAGTGTTCACACCCATCCCGTCGCCTCTCGGCCGGGGCATCTTCAGCCCCGCCCCCGCCGCCGCCGTGTCCACCCTGAACCGCGCGAACAAGCCCGCGCCGCTCGCCATGGACTCGCTCACCCAAGCCTTCTGGGAGTCCGTGTCGCTCGCATCGGCACCCTCCGACGTATCAGCGTCTGCCTCGGCCTCAGTTGACGTAGACGAACCAATGGTCACAGCCCTCGAATATCCCTACCCCGAAAGCGCCGTCGAATACGAAGAAAAACTCGACATGACCTTGCGCTCCGCCGCCCAGCCCCCCTGATGTACGCCGGCGCCGACGGCGCGCTCTGGTCGCCTGCGCTGCCGCGGCGCGGGGCCAAGGTCGAGAAGATTAGGGAGAGCCTCATGAGCCCCGCCCCGGCGAAGACGCTCGAGCGCGCGATTGTGAGGAGGGACTTTACGGCTCCGTCGCCGAACGACCCGTTCGCTTCTTTCCCTTCTTTCGCGGCGGCGATGGGGGGTGCTGCTGAGGGGTTGCGCTACCCACCACCCGTTGCTATGGCTTGATCATGAATGAAGGTGTATTATTAGGAGGAAGAGGAAGAACGAGTAACGTAACGGAGGGACTTTAGGGAAGGGAAGGGCGGAGGAGGACGATAACGACGGACGAACACTAACCACCACCGCCGCTGCTGCCCTTTTTGGATTTTGTGTGATGTAGAGGTCCCGTATGTCGTCGAGAAAGAGAATTGTTTTTTCGTGTTGACCCATCTGGTTCTGGTTCATGCTCGCGGTGTCCTTCTCCTTTGGCTTTGGCTTTGGCTTTTTTTCTCAACCTTTTCAACTTTCAACGCACCGCTACTCGTTGACCGTCGATTCTCATTCCTCATTCTTATCCGGGATGGCTCTTGGCTTGTCGACGGGCGTCAGGCATCAAGCTTTCAAGTTTAACTGCTTACAAGTTACAACTACAATTGACGACGAAAAACAAGATTTTTTTTGGTGGGGTTTTTGGTTTTGGTTTTTTTCTTACTTTCATACTCGCATTGCACCTTGCTTTCAATCAACATTGCATTTTTCCGCGTTTGTTAATTGCGCATCTTCATCAGCATCTTTCAAAGTTTCATCAGCAGCAACACTGCCATTGGTCATTGGTGATCAAGTCACCATCTGCTCATTGCTCATTGCTCAACGCACTGCCTTTGCAGATCTTTGTTCTCTTTTTTTCGTTTGATGCTTGGTGTGATTATTGAGCTGAGCTGAGCTGAGGGTTGAGATTATGAGAGATGAATGTGCTTTACTGAGATGACTTGATTAGGCATAAGGAGTGCAGAATTCCCTTCGTTAACTTGCTTGAATGCAGGCCAGACGCCTAGCGAAACTGGGTTCGTTCGTGAATGATTTCTACACCGCTATTTGGGTTAAACGTTGATAACAGGTGACCACATTTCCTGGTTGCCATCGAGATGGTCACCTGTCGGCTATGCAGTCAACAGCTGTGTGGATGCTGGCAGGTTCCAGCTGGCCGTCGGCTGGGTCTCATATGTACACCAGCTCCGCTCAAAACCACGTATCAACCTGAGCCGATAAAATTGTGATATCCCTTAGATTAAGTTAAATATCCCTCAGATATTTTGTATTCAAGTCTAAAATACCTCTTTGATTATTATGTCGCTGAAATCTGGCCACCAGTTGCCTGCTCTATGCTCGTTGGTCTGTGCACACGTCACAATTTCAACGAAGTCATTTGAAACTCAGACAGGCCAACATGTTCAAAAGCGGCATTGACCCAAAGTCAACCATCGTTCCTTCCTTCCCACTTTCACAATCTGTCCTCCTCACTGGTCTCTGCGTCCCTCTTCCTCTCCCTTCCCCTCGAGTCCAAAGAGAGGCAGCCGAAGACATCTAAGTGCTGGCATCTTGGAGAGGAATAGCGGTATTTGCAGGGGCACTTGCTCAGACGTAACACCTCCAACTCCAATACTAATTCCGGAGGTGGGGATGGGTTGCAGCAGAAAGGCGCCAACTACTTCTTCGGGTTCCTCATCACCTTCGTCGTGCTCCTGCTCGTATTTGTAGGGTGCGTGATTGGGTCGAGACGGCGCTTCCTCGCGCGGAGACAGGCGGCGTTCATGGCAGGTTTTTGACAGTGAGGGTGTGTAATTACATCGTGTTCAATGCACTACAACTCACTTCACATGCAGGCAAACAAAGGAACGCGATTCCAACCAAGGTAACTAATCATTCAAGTCTGTTACATGTCGCTCGCTAACACCTCGAACAGATTTCAGGATCAAGCAACTACCGACTCTGCCTCACTTCTGCCCTTCCTTCCCTTCCATGAGAGCTCTCGAATGTACGGCGTTCTTGATCTTCGAGTAAGTCGTCCTGCTGCTATTTTCCTTCCAAAAACACCTCATCTGACTCAGTGATCACGTAGCTCCCATTGCCTCGCTTGTCCGATATGATTTGGAAAGAACGGTACCCAGTTCCCATGGAAGACGAGTGCGATTACGACCGGAATTTGTTGATTGGATGGGAGCTCAACGGGGAAGAGCCAATGGGAAACAGTTGCAGGTCTGGTGCAGGTAAGTTCGGCCCTTCATCTATCTTGGATTGGTAGCGTAGTAGCACAGTAGCAGACGGCTTTTGTATCCCCCCAATGCAAATGATATTTTATTATTTTACTATTGTTTGATTTCCTGGATTATGAAAAACGCCTGAAAAATGATTTTATTCAACTGACCAGATCGTTTAAAACCTACGAATTGCCCAGGCAGGCCGACAGGTGTTCACCAGCTGGTGCATCTGCTTACTGCCAGTGGACCTTGGGACACGGTAGTATTAGTCAGGATTTTACATGGCGGCCAGGCTCCTGCCTATCTGCACCCAGGTGGGAAAAGGACGTGGGAAGCTGGCACCACCCAGCTGGCTGCCATATTTAGCCCAATTGGCGGTGTACCAGTACCGAAGGCTGCCAAGAGATTTGCGCAAAGATTAATGAACGCCTTTCAAGACTCCACAGCAATGTGGTCCACCTTCGACGTTCAAGTTGTCAAATGCTCGTCTCAAACTCCGGGCTCGAGGTAAAGAGTCAGTTTCCAGCTTGATGCTTATCTGATACTTCGACTCTGATGCCGAAAATTCCTTGAGTGTTTGGACAGAGGTATATTTTACGACTGGCTTTCTAGTTAAGCTTTGCAAGGCCCGTCGTTATCCAACGGTGAACTTGAATACCGCACAACTACTGTTGGCTTTAGCCAAGAACCAAGCTTCCTCACGATGTCGATCGTGCCCATCACCTTCGATGCAATGGCATCACTTTTTTTTCGTTTTGTGCACCACGTTGAACATTCAGCTTGACCGAAGCGACACGGGTCTGGCACGTCCCCTTGTCGCGTTGATCACGAGCCTGTTTATTTCAATCATGTGACCTTCACCGAATGAAGTCTTTCCAATTCCTGACCAACCTCTGGTTCGACCATTTCGTTCCTGTTTCCTTTGATCACTAAACCCTCTCTCCAAGCATTCTCTCAATGGCAAAATCAATACTTCGAGAGGTCTACTAGTTTAACATTATGTAAGTCTCTCAATTCCTCCAGCACCACCCACAAGATGTGCGCTGACTTACCGTCAAGTTCGTAGCAGTTTTGGGCAATTGGTGGGCGACGATCGTTCTGTTTGGCCATTATCGTTTCCTCATTTCATCCTAATTTTTATATTTTCGAGGGCAGAAAGTGTCATCCATGAACGTGCATGAACCGAGTATAGAATTGGACTCCAAGAAATAATGACGTAGCCTTCGTTGCGCCACTTCACAGCCTCGTGCCCCTCACTAATTTTGAGTCCTATACTCTAGAGCAATCGCCAATGCAGTAGCATTCTCACATAGTTGTCCATGACGTATTTCACGTTCAAAAATTAGACCAGTCAACGGGCTCTTTGGATTGGATCGGACAACATTCGGCGGACTGGAGTACGGATCTTTGCCCATGATAACCTGAATTCCCTGCTGCCTGCTAAAGGTTCGTCCCTTATAAAGTGCGTCTGCATGCATTTGATGGCGATTAAACATCGCCTCAGCTCCTGTCCTAAACCACGACTTTTACCGCTGTTTGCTTAGCCACCACCCACGGGTAGGCAGGCCTTCTGGCTTGCTGGTCAAGCATTGTTCGGACAAGTCTTGACCTTGATAAAGTCTGCTCTATCGCGATCGTAGGCACACCCAGAAAGTTTATTAGTTCCACCCAATTTTGTGCCTTCCCGAGCTCAACAAACAACTCAATGGCCCCGCGTTCCATTCTCAAATCCCTTCCATTCATTTCCCATTTTCCGTTGCCCGACCCTCACTTGAACTCTCCGTCTGAGGGCAATCCTGTCCTTTCACCAAGCCTCTTCAACAACCCCCTGCCTTTCGCGTCCTCAGCCCATATCCCTCCACTGGACTCACCCCACGTCCACTTTCCGCCGACGCCAGTCCTGACTAGGATGGGAATGACGCATTCGCCGTTCTCGTATGACCGGAAATCGATCGCCGTTTCTCCCAACGTGTGTGCGCTGCCTGGAAGAGGCGAACGAATTATGCACGAGAACGAGAAAGACGAGCATGAGAGCCCCGACCGTTCGAAAGAGGATTACTTTCGTCCGTCGTCCTTTTCACGACAACCCCAGCGTCAAGCGGAGTCGTGTTCTCCGAGGTTTTTGATCTCTAGGTCCGGCAGCAGATCCGCCTCTCCTGCACGACCGTCTCGTACAACACGTATACGCTGCCATTCTCTCCCAAATTCTCGGGCACGCAGTCTCTCTCCTAGAATCTACCCCCATCACCGTCGTCATACGGACCCATATGCCTCCACTAGCAGATATCAGTCTCCTCTTGCCGTCCCACTCCTGGTCTTGGATCACTCCTCTGAATCGGATTCATCGGACGACGCGTGCTTGTCTCCACGGCCTCAAGTTATAGACCCAGATTATATTACGTGCATGCCCTTAACCGAAGCCTCGCGTTTCGCCGCTCTTATCCCTGGAGGACTTTCCTTGAAACAGGGAGGCGACCCAACGACATCGACGAAGGTGAATAATGACACAGATTCGTCAGATGGTCTTGGGTTTTTGCCACAAAGCAAGACTCGCATGAAGAATTCTGTTGCTAGTAGATTCAGCTCCTTCTGTGAACCCGTTTTGGAGGGATGCCTTGGAGGATTTTGATTGAAGACGAGGTATTGTTTCATTCAATGTACAGTATATACTCAGGATAGCCACTTTATCTATACTTGTACTACGTATAGCAAACATCTAGCAATCCGAACATTTTATATACCCCCACCTAGTTCACAAATTTTCAAGCACATGAGATGGGCGTACAAGCACCGCTTTCACCGTTCTAGTTGCAGTCCATGCCAAGCAAGTTGAATGACTCAGTGCCCCATTTTTCGTGAGCCTTCAGGTTGACTCCATGTTTGCGAAGCTCACGAAGGGCAGTCACAATTTCTGGTTTAATGGAGAGGCCGGGCTGGTCAGGTTCAGTACGAATGCCAAGAATGTTGACGGTGTTTAGGGGCCGTCGTTCACTTGGTGTTGAAACGTCGAAGGGAAGGAAGATCCCTGGAATAAGCTCCCAAGGGAAGATCGTGTCGAATTCAACAAACATCTCTAAGGTTTCGAGGAAGGGAAGAAGAGGGCGGGTTTCCATTTCTCTGTCGAGTGGATCAGCGTTTGCAATTGGCCGTCCTAAAACTTCGCTAAAACATTTTCTAGCGGTGGCCATCACGGTGGAGAGGGAGTGCTCATTCGAAAGTACCTGCAAAAGCTCAAAGAGTGCAGGTTTACGTGGTGGCGGTGGGAAGAACAGGGACATCTCTTCCAAACGGAGGGAAACCAGTCCTGGTGTAGCTTGACATATTTGGATTAATGAAGAAAGGCCGTCCAGGAGATCTACTCCCAGCAACCAAAGCTCTTTTAGATGGATATTCGCATCTGATACGGTAGTTGATAAATTGGGTTGGAAATACGATCTGGTGAGGAAGGACGTGAAAACGTCGCCCCAAACTGGATAATCCTGGAAGTTGCATTTGAGCCATTCTAGCGCAGGGAAAGTAACAGTAGAGAAAAATGCTAAAGCAAACAGAGGCTCTTGGACGCCGATGTCAAGCCTCTGCAGCTTGGGATGAATGAGAGCGTCAGGGAGGTTATCGTCGTCTCGCCAGTACTGGATTTTAGAGAGCTTGCACTCAATCAGCTGAGGAGAAAATTGAAGTACCCCATATACATCTTCCATGAAAGCTTCACCAAGAGTCAAGTGCGTCAATTTGTTCCAGTCAAGGTCGATTGAGTCCACGCGCAGTCCACAGATATCGACCCTTGTTGGCGATGGTTTTATCCCTGGAACGTCCTCACTTCCTGACAGGCTAAAGTGTTCATCGTCTGACCTATTCGTGGTAATATAGATCCATAGCTCCTCTAGCACTGGCGCCACATTACCAGGCTTACATAGTTCCACATCCAGCTCGTCGATATTCCCTGTAAAAAGTGGTAATAACCACATGGGAAGCTTTAGACCAAGGTGCTTCCACCTCTTCGAACATTCGTTGACAATACCAATAATCGATGAGGCAGACATGATCTCATTTGAAGCATAGAGCGCGATGCGAAGGGGAAGATTTCCGGAGAGATCTATGCATTTGGAGAGAAGATGGTCTCTATTATCGAGATATTCGACACCACGACGAGTCTTCGAAGAGGTCATGCTGAGATCCATGGCGATGGATGTCCAGAGCTGCGGTGTGGACCAAACGATATGGCGCCATGCTTGACAAACAGCGCCTAAGTCAAATGGCGAATGCTTAACTGACTTCGCCTCTGGCAGCTCCCAGCTATTCGCGTAGATGTCGAAGATATATATGAGGACCTCCAAAGGCATTCGGTGGATGATGGGGCTGTGGAGTCGGTTTACTTCCGATTTTAATTCGCGCCGCCGATGTAACAGGTCTTCAAGAATTTTCTTTGCTTCGGATATCTGGACGTCGAGAATGGAGAGTTCCTGACAAGCCGCGCATCGTCCTCCATGGACTACCTGGCACGTTTTGAAGGGTTCATCGTTGTCCGTCGTGTCCAAATTGCCACAGTGAGTGCAGCGGTACATGATAACAGTGTGTACAAGGCTGCCTATGCGCCGGTTTTTCGATTTTGATGTCTTGAACTGCGATAATGAAAAGTGTCAAGGTGTAAGGAGACAACGAGGAAAACTTGAACCAACTTGTGGACCGACACCTCTGGTTATTCACAACCGACCAACCAACCTCCGGAAAGCTGTGATCCGGTCCCCCCGTGACCGAGTGGGCGATACACACGCGATATAAGAGACGAGTTTGGACTCTCGAACTCTCCAGTTGTGTAAAGTAGCACTATTAAAGTGTGATACACTATCCTGAATTTTATTTCTACATGAAAACCAGGACACCGATTTATTTGCAAAACTCCACGGGAAGGAATCAGAACGTTAGATCAGGCCAGGGTTAGGCATGGGCTCATAGGGTCCAGGAGCATGCCACAAATGCGATTTGCTTGCGACATCCTTGACTCCGAGCTATTCAGTAGGCAATATGATGTTCTCCTTTAGTTAGCTATGACTTTGGCATGTATCTTCTGTGGAATATCGGTATTTACTGTCAACTAAGCGGTAAACAATTTAAAGACCAAAGGAGTCAGGATGCCCAAGACCTGCTATGTTTCGTTGAAAGCTGGGCATTGTGAAGTCGGGCTCCAAACGAAAAGCCTGTTTTTAGGAAACTGAGATGGTCAGATATTGTGAAATAATGTGGGGAAAATGAAGCTTACAGTCGATTTCTTTTTTGACTATTCAGGCTGGCCGACTGGGGAGTAATGATAATACCATGGCTTACTCTCCTCGGATTCTTCCAACCTTTTGGTCGACAGGTGAATGAAATCTTCGAGAACTCCCGGTTTTTTGACTTGTATAGTAACGTCGACACCTTCATCAATAAAATCCTGAAGACGAGACAGTGTTTCCTTGTCTATATAGAAAATAGAATCGCCTACTCTCAGTTCGCAACATATATGAAATAACGCCAGTGGTCTGCGGAGAGCATTTGTGGATTCATTCAGCGGAACGAAGAAATTCCAGAGGAGGTCCCATGGTATGTGGGGTTCACAAAATAATTCGAACTCGGTTAATAATGGGAGGAAAGGTTCTGTCACTGTATGTGTTTGTCCTGGTTGGCCGTTGGTAGTTGACAAATGTGCCGATAGGGCCTGATAGAAGGGAAGCAGAGGGATGTCTGGTTCTGTCAAAATATGAAGAGAGTGCAATCGAAGAGTGGTCAGCGAGGGAGTTGCTTTCAGGACCCAGACAAGTTCTTCGTCGGTCATTGCTGTATATTGAATGCTTAAAACTTGGAGGTGGCACGAAGAACGGGCTAGGAAGGAGGCAAATACTTGAGGTTGAAATTCCCTGTCGAATACCAGGGAGAGCTCTGTCAAACTTGGGAAGGTCACATTTTCAAAGAATAGTTCCATTGAATCATCCCAGAAATCGAGGTTGATGAACTTGATTTGGAATGGTGGATCGAAAGGATGTTGTCATCAAACATCGAATATCCGTTGTAAACCACATTAAAATCGCCTTTTATAATCCGTGGAGTCAGTCGTAGAATGTCGAAAAGATCATCCATAAACATAGAAGTTACAGTGATGTCGATGAGGTTACTCCAAGTGAAGAGGCGGTGATCAAAACGGACGCCTGACGCAGCTATCGTAGCTTCGAATTGTGGTGCATAGCCAGTTTCTATCCCAAGGTAGTCTAGGATAGACACAGCGGGAAGATCGTGAAATCCAGTTGACAATGAATGGCATTCAGGTAAAGACAACGAATAGCAGCGGCTAGAGCAATTGTTGACAGCCTCGAACAAAGCATGCAACAGCTGCTGGCGAAACTGGTCTGGGCTTGACTTAAGGTTGACGGAGATGGAGAGTGGCAGGTGAGCTGAACGGCTGAGCCATTCAGTTGCAAGCTGAATGTATGTTTCCTTGATAGGAGGGCCAAAGTCGATGTGCGTCCATATTTGGGGGGTTGACCATGCAATCTGACGCCAGGTGCGACACACAGCGCCCAACACCAAATATTAGCCACGGCTTTTCGCGGTTTTTGCGGTTGGAGCCACATAGAACTCGAAGATCAACGAGGAAATTTCGAACGGTAGTCTGTAGATTATCGAATTGTGTTGATCATTGAGCTGCGACTTTAGTTCACGGCGCTGATTAAGCAAGTCCTCGAGAGTGGCTTTCGTGTCGTGGATTCGCTTGTTCAATAGACGCAGTTTTTGGCATCCGCCACACGGTTCTCCATCTGAAAAATTGCAGGTAAAGTAAGAATCATCGCCATCTGCAGTTTCAAGGTTATTGCAATGATGGCAACGATACATGCTTCTTTCAAATTGACGCGAACTTCAAATTCGCAAAGTGCTGTAATTATCACCGCAATGGCGTTTCAAAGACATAGAAGGCTTACATTTCTTGTGTTCTTGATGTGTTCGGATAAATAAAGAAGATATCTTGGAGGGTGACGGCTGGATTCTGGAAGTGAACTGACACTAACAGCCTGGCAGTGGAAACTGTGGAATTGGAATGAGAATGAGTTCAGAGTCGGAATGAAACAGCGCCTTTCGTCATCACGTGCTCGTCGATCTCTTCAAACTTCAGAAGTTCAACCTAAGGCAAAAAAAGGTTCTGGTCAGCAATTTTAGTGGAAGAAAATAGTCGCAGGTTTTTTAGAGGAGAAATTTTTTTTATGCTGGATGGAGCAGCAGCACCCCTAGCACAGAAACTCTGTTTGTTGACATAAATTAGCGGTTTTGAACTCAGGGATCTATTTCAGTAGGCACTTCGTGTTATTCTTTAGGTTGGTTATTACTTTTTCATGGTTCTTCTCTGGAGAATTGAGTCAATTGACATTACTGTCGAC
Source organism: Galerina sulciceps (assembly GCA_023014345.1). NCBI lineage: Eukaryota > Fungi > Basidiomycota > Agaricomycetes > Agaricales > Galerinaceae > Galerina > Galerina sulciceps. The sequence goes on from JAEDXJ010000036.1 coordinate 697,373, forward strand.
TAAGCAATGAACAATTTAAAGACAATAGGAGTTAGGATGTCCAATGTAGGGATCCTCTGTGACTGAATGGATTTCTACGTCCAAGATCAAGTAGGTTTTGTTGAAAACTGAGCTCTGAGCGAAACACCTGATTTGAGGATAACGAGGTGGTCAGATGCTGTGAAATAATGGAAAAAATGATGCTTACAGTTGAAGATTCTTGACTACTCATGCTGGCCGTTTGGGGACTAACAGTACCATGACTCATCCTCCCCAGATTCTTCCAACCTCTGGGCTGACAATTGGATAAAATCTTCGGAAATGTCGGCATTCTCAACTTGTATAGTCACGTCGACACCTTCGTCGATAAAACTCTGAAGCCGAGATAGGGTTGTTTTACTTATCCAGCGAACAGATGGGCCTCCTTTTGGCTTGCAAAAGATACGAACTATTGCCAGTGGTCTGCGAGGAGCATCTGGGGTTTCATTGAGTGGGACAAATAAATTTGGGATAAAATCCCAAGGTACACCTCGTTCGCTAGAAAATTCAAACACAGTTAATAAAGGGAGGAGAGCTTCTGTTGCTATGTGTGCCTGCTCTGATTGGTCGTCAATAGTTGACAAGTGTGCAGAGAGGGCTTGATAGAAAGGAAGCAGAGGAATATCTGGTTCTGTCAAAACAAAAACCGAGTCCAATCGAAGCCTGGTGAGCCTGGGGGTTGCTCTCAGTGCCCTAACAAGTCCTTCATCGCTCACTGCTGAATGTGATTCATATCGAATGCATAAAACTTGGAGGTGACACAAAGAAGAACGTGCAACGAAGGACGCAAATGCTTGAGCAGGAAATCTCTTCCCATAAGATACCTGGAAGGAGAGATCTGTCAGGTTCGGGAGGGTTATATTTTCCAAGAATGTTTCCGGAGAATGGTCATCGAATTCGATATTCAAGGACTTGATTTGGGAATGGCAGATAGAATCGTCGAACTTGAAATGCCAGAATCTGCTGTTCTGAACTCCCCTGAAATAGCACTTCGTAAGCTGTGGACCTAGCAGTATAAGGTCAAAAATATCGTCTAGAAAGATAGGAGATATGTCCAAGTTGATGAGATTACTCCAATCAAGAGGGAGGTTCTCAGGATGGTGGCTTGACGGAACTATGATTGTCCCGATTGCGAGATACGGTCAAAATTTATTGCAAAGTAGTCAGCGGTAGACGTACCATGAAGGTCCAGAAATCGAGTTAATTCTTGACGGCAATTGATCATGGATAAAGAATAACAGCGGCTGGAGCAATTATTGACGCCTTCGAACAATGTAGATAAGATCACTTCGGGAAATCCGTTTGGCATTGATCGAAAGTTAAGGGAGATAGAAAGCGGCAGTCGACCCGAACGGCTGAGCCATTCAGTTGCAAGCAGAACGTGAGTTTCCTTGGTAGAAGAGCCAAAGGCGATGTTAAGGCTTGTCCACAGCTGAGGAGACGACCATGCAATCTGACGCCAGGTACGGCATACAGCTCCCAATACCAACCCCAAACAAGCATTCCGGGTCATGTAGAACTCGAAGACCAACGAAAAAATTTCGGCTGGTAGTCTGTGAATTATCGACTTGTGTTGATGGTTGAGTTCCGATTTTAGATTACGGCGTTGTTCAAGCAAATCCTCGAGAGCGGCTTTCGTTTCGTGGATACGCTTGTTCAAAAGACGCAATTCTTCGCATCCACCACACAGTTCTCCGTCTGAAGCATTGCAGGTGAAATAAGATTCGTCTCCATTTGCGGTTTCGAGGTTACCGCAGTAGTGGCAACGATACATGTTTCTTTCAAATCGCGAACTTCAGCTTGAATTCAAGTGCTCTCTGCTTGATTCAGATTCCGCAGATATTATAACTCCACAAGTCAATGTATATATAAAGGCTTACATTTCGTGTGTTATAAATCCGCTGGAACGAATTTTAGAGCTACTTTGGAGCTACTTGGAAGGACGACGGAGTGCGGTCACGGTAAAGTATCTTCTCAGTAGGAGTCTGGGACTAAAGATTTACTTGATCATCACGTGCTTGCATATTTCAATCCACGACTTCTTCACGCGATGCGGCTTAACTTAAGGCTAAAAACGCACCGGTCAACACCTCTAGTAAACGAAGGGTGACTGGAAATAATCGCTGGTTTTTTTAGTGAGGAAAGGAGTCCATTTTGGACAGAGCGGCACCCCGGGCACGGATGACATAATAACTGATTTAGAACTCAGCTCTCAATCTGCTGCATCCGCAAGCGTCGAGCACAGTCTTCCGATGCCAGTATCCTCTTTTCCGCCTCCAAAGGATATCTTTGACGACGACGACGACGATGGGTGGCAAGATATGCCCGTCGTCCGAGAGGACACATCTGCCAGCGGTCTGGACGAAGAGGATCTGAAGAAATACCATTACCAGGCCTCTGCAAAGTCGACCACGACGGCGGCGAACGCTACAGGGAATCTTATAGATGTCGATGATCTAGGGAACGAATGGCGCTCTAAGCTCGACCAAAATGAGAGCGAATATACCCGTCTCAGAGTCAATGAGGAAGATGAAGCAGATGAAGTTCACTTGCGCACGCGGTACTTATTCGATGAGGATAAGGCCATGACCCCTCTCAGCCAGATGCAAGCCACTAAGAACCTGCTGACGGAAGCACAGCGTGTTGCTTATGTTGGCCTATGTGCATTGACTAGTCGAGAGATGGTGCAAAGCCTGAAGATCGTTCATAAAAAGGAGCTCAAGGCATCGATCACGAACATGGAATTATGGGCTCTAAAGATTATGGGAAGACTGTATTACCACATGGAACTGGAGACACAAGGTAGATCCGAAAATCCATATTCTTTGACATGGTTAAATAACTGTTTTTTTATAGAGCAGAAGATGATCGAGAGTCTCGCGGAACATGGAGTTCTTGCAAGTGACCTCGTTCCTGCTTTAATGACCACCCACACCGTCGCCAATCCCGAGTACGACCCAGAGGAAGCGCGTAGGCAGGCGGAGGACGCCATGAATAATCCGCCTGACTCTCCCGAATCCGATGACGACGAATCAATATCAGATCAGACCCTAGTGAACGAGCCTCTGCCTGGGCCGCAGTCACCGGACGGCAATAAGACCCCAACAGCTTCCCTATCTCCTGAACTAACACACATCACTGCGGATGGACTCGGAATCCCTACCTCATCAAGTGGTTCAACAATTCAACAAACTCGAACAACAGCGAAGGTCCTGAAGGAAACTGAAACCGCCGCCATTCCTGGCGTCAGCACGTCATTGTCATCGACGGACGAAAACGTGACTCTGGATATCCGCTGGACCGTGCTGTGTGATCTTTTCCTTATCCTCATTGCCGACAGTGTGTATGACGCGAGATCAAGAGTTCTGTTGGAGCAGGTCGCGTACAAGTTGGGCCTCGGTTGGTTAGACGTGGTCAAATTTGAGAGCAGAATTACGCAAGCTCTAGAGATTCAGGAAGATATAGAAACATTGGAACAGCAGGATATCGTAGAGGGAGCTCGGAAGGCAGGGAACAAGAGACGATATATGATGCTTGGTCTTGCTACTCTCGGTATGTTGTTGTTCCAGCTCCCTTCTCAATTTTGTCTAACAGATATTTTTTGGACAAATAGGTGGTGGCCTCGTCATTGGTCTCTCAGCTGGTCTCCTGGCTCCTGTCATCGGCTTGGGTTTAGCAGGAGCTCTTACAACCGTTGGTGTAACAGGGACCACGGCTTTCCTAGGTGGTACCGCAGGCGCTGCAGTAATCACTACAGGTGGAGTTCTGACTGGCTCCAGTATCGCCGTTCGTGGAATGGCCAAACGTACACAGCAAGTCCGCACATTCGATATCCTACCTCTCCACAACAATAAACGCGTCAATTGTATCCTCACTGTTCCTGGGTACGTCGAATCACTCTGGGCAATAAGACAGAAACGGAATTGACCATTTGATGCAGGTTCATGACTGGATTGAATGACGACGTCCGATTGCCATTCAGCGTCCTGGATCCTATTGTTGGAGACGTTTTCAGTGTCCTTTGGGAACCCGAGATGATCAGGGAGACGGGTAGCGCGTTGAAGATCCTGACAGGAGAGGTCCTATCGCAAATCGGATTGACGGTGTTGCAAGCGACGGTTATGACAGGTCTGATGTCTGCATTGCAGTGGCCTATCAGTACGTTCAATGGCTTCTATTTGCCTTTCGTTTAATTCACAGTCATCATTTCTACCTAGTCCTGACAAAACTCGGGTATCTCATTGACAATCCCTGGAGCAATGCGCTTGATCGAGCCAAGGCTGCTGGGAGAGTCCTAGCGGACGTTCTTATCCAGCGCCACCTCGGTGTGCGCCCGATCACTCTCATTGGCTTTTCTCTCGGTGCTCGAGTGATATTCTACGCCCTCGTCGAATTGGCCAAGCAAAAACAGTTTGGAATCGTGCAGGACGTGTTCCTGCTAGGAGCAACTCTGACTGTATCGCAGAAGTTGTGGTGCGAGACCCGGTCGGTCGTCTCTGGACGATATGTCAATGCGTTTGCGAGGAATGATTGGGTTTTGAACTACCTGTTCAGGGCATCCAGCGGAACTGTGGGCGTAGTTGCGGGATTGCGGCCTATCGAAGGCGTACCGGGCTTGGAGAATGTCGATGTGACGGATAAGGTTGCGGGTCATATGAGCTATCGCACTTTCATGCCTCTGATCCTCGATCAACTTGGCTTCCCCGTGTTTTCTGATTATTTCGATGAACCAGTGGTGCGTCCTTAGTCTCCATCTTCGACTCATGCCGTAGTTCATTTGCTTTTTTCTTTACAGGAACCTGATTTCGACGAGGACCGGGTTGTCGTTAGAGAGGAAGAGGACCAGAAGAAGTCTGGCTGGTTCTCGCGCAAGAAGACCATCACGACACCTCAGAAACACGTTTCGCGACCACCTTCAACTGCGACCTTTGCGAACATCAAGAAACAGGATCCGAATCAGCAAGTCACCAATGCCTCTCCAGCGAAAGATACCCCGGTTACAGCAGAAGAGGATGACGACCTACCACCTCGGATGGATACGTCAGGACAAGTCCATGGGTCTCCCAGACCAGCCACCGTAACTTTACCTGGATCCGGACGGAACACGCCAACACCTTCAAGACCATCGACACCCTCCAACGAACCTTCCTCATCACAGCTGCCGCTTCATGCAGGCTTTGACTTGAATGCTATCAAACAAGCGCTACACGAGGTCGAGAAGGACCCAAGCAAGGCGGCTCCGCCACTACCTCTCAAATCTTCCCTGACACGGCTCGCCCCGCCACCGATCGCTCCTCCATCGTCGCGATCGCAGTCAACGCCGCCATATCAGGTGGCGGAGAGTAACTCTCATGCCAGGTCTTCTTCGTTGGATTACGAATTCGGAAACGAGGACGTACAGCAGAGTCCGGTTGATTACCCGACGTCGACCAGAGACGACTTGACACCGTCATTCTCGCGGTCATTCTCAGCTTCGTCAAGATCGAGCTCGAATGATACGTCGTCTTATTCTTCCTCGAGCACGTTCAGTAAAACGCCGACTGCAAAGTCCTCATTCCACAATTTTGATGATCAATATTCAGTACCCACAGCACGAGGCACGACCATGCCTCTCTCTCTCGGCCTTCCAGACGATGCCGTCCCATCATGGGGTGCGCCATCATGGTCTTCCGCCGGCCTGTCATCCTCATCCGTCTCGAGCAAGCCGACATATTCTATACCATCACCACCTTCCATCAACCCCTTTTCTTCCCCCACTTTCGCTGCAGGCACGACTGCTCCGGCACTGTCGTTCGGAGGCGAGGATGGGTCGATCGTGGGTTCGACGAGCTTACAGAGCGAGGCGTGGGCTATACCCCCACTTGGAGGGAAGAAGAAAACGGTCTTGGATGGCTTTAATGCGAACCCTTGGTCATGATAATTCGTGACCAATACGTCACTGTTTTTCTCATTCTTCTGTCCGAGTGTTATCTCATGAAGTACATAGGTGATCTTCTGGTTAGGTTGAAGATTTATCCCTTCCGTTTGTTCGTTGCTTGTCTACCTTTTTTTCCCCTCGCATTTTATCATCACTGGCATCACACAATCATGGTTCTTCCAATACCTCCTATTTATCACATTTCGGCGTTGGTACCATAATCTTCATTTAGGACATGTACTACAAACCATAATACATCCCTCAGCATCCGTGTAGGTTTTGTTGGCGAGGAAATCTATCATGATTTTATATATAAACTGTTTTTTGGCGGGATCCTTCTTGGCTGGTGGTGATTCAGCCACAGAAAAAGAAGATTGGTTTGGATGCCTGCGTGATGGTCTGGGAGGAACATTACATTGAGAGTGCTATTATGAACGGCTAGCAGCCTATTACATCGATGGGATATCTGTCCACCAATTACTGCATTGAATCAGATAGAGGATCACAAGATAAAAATTATAACGCACGCAGTCATACAATGGCTTCGGCCTTCAGCCTCGCCTCCTCCCTTTCCTGATGTTTCTTCTGCGACTCTTGCTGCTTCAAGAGGGCCTTAATTTTCCGTTGCTGCTGCCGCCTACCTTTCCCCCTCTTGTGACCACCAAGCACGATGGGTTCGGTCATCAATTTTTTCCGTTTCGTTGCCTCTTCTGTGCGGAGTTTCTCCCGCTTTTTGTCGCGCTTCCGGAGGGTCGTCATCGATGCCTTGAGCAGATTTCCGTAGTGGGCGTGAAATTTTATGAGGTCACTAGATTCTACCTGATAGATACGAGGTTGATGGTCAGAGATGTGCCAATAAGATAATAACCCACTTTTGTCGAGAATTTGGTGGATTTGCCATCCGTTACCCGTACGAGACAGGGGTATTCTCTTGTATCTGATGCACCTTCTTCGTGTTTCATAGCAGCATCTTCTCCGTCATGAGTTACTACAGGCCAAAAAATGAGTTTTCCTTCGAAAGGTGTATCGATTAGATTTCGTACGGCGTTTGTGGGTCAGCCATATCGAACCATGGTCCTTTGTTGACTCAAAAAGAGCGGTGAGATTTTTTAGGAACTACAGAAGCGTCAGTAACGTATCTATCAATTGAAAAGACGGAGAACATGCGGTATCGTGGTCAACAAGCTGCATTTGCAGATGCCGGCGTTAGAGGAGGTCGGATATTCGAAGCGACAAAGAGTAATTTACGTAATATTTTGTCACGTGCCTATTTGGTTGGTTGCTAAATTTACACTTGCCCATTGCTCATGAGCACGACAGGTTCACTTTTTTTTATCAACAGGACGATGATCTCAAGCTTTTCTCTTACCACCATCGGCTATGGCGAACTCATATGCTACACCGACGGGAGGTGCCTCCCTTGTGCTTTCATTTAGACTACAGGACAAGACAACTCTCATCTTGGGATCTGGAACACTCGCAGCGACCAGGGCTTTCGCTGCTTTAGAAGCTGATTCTACGGTTATCATACTATCCAAGGGTGGGATTGAATCTGCATGCGACGAACTGCAGTGGAGGGCTCGACAACAGCAGCTCCAAATTGTGGATTGGGATAAACTCCCTTGCTCTTCACATCCCACAAATTATACCGAAACCTTGGAAGCATTTCTGGACACGACGAAGAATGTGGCGTTAGCCATTATTACGGAGACGCTTACGACAAAGCCAATCCGCGACCGTGCGTCGGCAGGACAAATTTATCGCGTTTTTCAAGCGCGGAATATCCCTGTCAATACCACAGATATGGCGGACCTTTGCGATTTTTCGTTTACTTCGTCGCACCGTTTTGAGCACTTCGAAAAGGGGAAGAAAACATCGCTTCAGATTGGGGTCACTACCAACGGTCAGGGTTGCAGACTCGCTGCTCGATTACGTCGGGATATCGTTTCAAAATTACCTCGGGAAGTCGGCGCGGCTGTTGAGAATGTTGGTCGGCTGCGGAGCCTGGCAAAAGAGGGTCCGGGCGCTCTTCAACAGGTAGATCCTGACGATGTCGTTGGTGACGAAATCGAAGAGTTTTGTGAAGACAGTGGCGCCTTGACACCCAACACGCCTGTACCTTCTCGAAGCAATTCTGAGACAGCAATAGAGATGAGAAGTAGGAGGATAAAATGGGTAGCTCAAGTCAGCGAGTACTGGCCGATCTCGAAGCTCGCATCAATGTCGGAGGCAGACATGAAGAACGTTCTCGCAGAAGACAATGTCTTATCATTTCATGGCGCCACCAAGCAGCTTGAGACCCCTCAATCCCAGACGATTCCTTCACTACACTTTGAACAATTTCCCAAATCTGGTCGCATTCTATTAGTGGGATCCGGTCCTGGCCACCCGTCTCTCCTCACCATCGCCACCCATAGAGCACTCACACAACTGGCAGATCTCGTCCTTTCTGACAAGCTCGTGCCGGACGCTGTTTTATCCCTCATACCTAGACATGTACAGGTCCGCATTGCGAGAAAATTTCCTGGCAACGCCGAAGGCGCACAAATAGAGATGATGGAGGCTGCGGTCGAGGCAGCGAAGCAAGGACTGACGGTTGTCCGTGTACGTACATTCTTCCTTCATTTATCTCATTTTAAACTTATGGTCTCATGAATGTATACATAGCTCAAACAAGGCGACCCGGTTGTGTATGGGAGGGCGGGCGAAGAGGTGCTTTACTTCCGCTCGCATGGCTTCGAGCCTCTCGTGATACCCGGTGTGAGTTCCGCATTGGCTGCGCCGACGTTCGCAGGAATTCCGGTCACTCAGCGAGGTGTTGCCGAGTCGTTTATCGTCTGTACGGGCGTAGGTAGAAAGGGCAAAGAAGTCCAGCTACCTGGGTACGAACGCGCACGGACACTCGTCATCTTGATGGGTGTAGCGCGCATTAAACAAGTGATTAATGCCCTCCTCGACGCCACGGAAACAGAAAAACGACGGGATGGAAACGCTTATCCTCCTCACACGCCTATCGCTATCATTGAACGAGCTTCGATGCCAGATCAAAGAGTTATCTGTTCTACTTTAAAGGATATAGTAAACGCTCTGGAAAGCTCTGGGGAACAGAGGCCGCCTGGCATGATGATCATTGGGTGGGCAGTTTTAGCTCTCAGCGGTGATGGCGACGTGGGAGTGCTAGACGATGACGGAGACAGACAGGACGAAGAGCGCGTCCTGAGATGGATAGGAGGACATGGCGCCCTAGGTTGGAAGGTACAAGAAGGGATTGAGACAGGGTGGGAGAGCCTGTGACTAATGGCATCATAAGGTACCGGGGATATGTTGCTTATTTTTTTCGTTATTTCTCGAACTAACCCCTTTTACTCGCCGGTATTCAGTACTCTCAACACTATAGTCGGAAATTTTATTCTACAATCGACGCAGCTGTCTTTCCTACGTCGTATACTCGTGCATACGTCCGGACTTATCGTTGAAAATCCTCATACGCCTGCCAAATATCAACGTAACGTCCCCGGCTTTCAGGTTACTTGCAACCAGCTATCTCTAGTGCGCCCACAAATACCACCAGATAACAAATTTACACACCTCTCACGACAGTCTCGCAAATTTTTTACGATTCGAATTACATACAAGCAATTCCTCAACGCTGCAAAGTTTCCAAAATTATACAACAACTTGTGCACTATCTCGTTGCTTCAACCACTCGGCATGCTCTGCCTGATTCCGCTTCGCCTCGTTATAGACCGCTTCCCAGTCCTTGCATTCGTACACGCCATGCCAGTCAATTGGATTTTTATGAGAGGCAAATTGGAAAGATTCAAGCTCCAAGTCGCCATGACACATCACCATTTGGCGGACGTAGTTCAGGCAATGCCTCGCTAGCACCGAGGGACCGGCGTAGCCATTTCCATGATCCCGGACCATCTCTTCGCGAATGATATCTAAGCATTTGAGTTGGTGGAACATTGCGACTGTGAATGGGCGGCGGTAGGGCCCTAAGTGTACTACGCCGTTCTGAGGCGCCTGTGCTGCCCACTCAGCGACACCGTCCTCTTCGTCGAGGCGGAAGTGCTTGGGATTATCGAAAGTCATTAAAACCGTCTCCCGCTCGATGGGCCACACCTCGGGGTAGTCATTCCCGACATAACCTGAGAAAGGAATTCGCGTCGGTTGAGAACTCTGCGATCAAGACAGAGCAGCCGCTTGTTCTACTCACTGTATTGCCTTGTCAGAGACGATATCTGTTGCTTGACCCACAACGTCCCGATTACCTTGACCAGGAAACTTAGAGCGACTAGAGCCAGGCTTATGCCTGTCAAAGAAGGTGAAGAACGCTTCTGGAGAGAAAGCATTGCCAATGGGAAAGTACTGGGTCTGGTGCTCGCTGAAAATTCGCAATCTTGACTTCTTGGGTCAAGAGAAGACGACTGAGACTGTGCCAGTGGACGTTCGGGTTTACCGTGGCTGTAAGTTTTATATTTGTTATATATTTCTGGCTCGCAACAATTGACAGATCGACCCGCGGATTTCGCACAGAAGCTCCAAAATTGCCGCTTTCGGGTGTATTCTTCGGTGTGTTTTATTCAACGGTCTATCTCTTGGTGCTTTTCGTCTATTCAGCGGTAGCTCTCATGGTCCCAAGTATTCCTGGACACGGGTGTTTCTGATTATTTTTACCATTGAAGAGTGATGTCCGCTCAGACTTCTGGCGTGCCTAGAATTGCTCGGTTTTTCCCTCTCACGCAGCGCAGATGAATCTCGTATCCGTCAAACTTGCCAAAACGGACATGCGACCATGTGCGACAGTTGCCTTGCTCTACCTCGTAAATTCCACGCGACGGCTATAGACCAAAGATACTTAAAGCTCGCTCGCTACGGAGAGCAAAGAACCACAGAAAGCTGTGCGCCGCTGCTTCCCTCCTCACATCTATCCGCCGCCATGCCAGTGTCAACAGGACTGACTTTGTTCGAGCACTCATATTACATTGGTAATTATATGAGTGGGATCCTCTATGGTGCGTGCTCTAGCGATGGCTATTTCTGTTGAGGGTCGTGATAACTGATGCCGTGTTCTAGGGGTCGAACTCGTCATGTATTTTATGACATTGCAGGGTCTGTTCCGCAAAGGCAATCATAACTCTGCTAAAGGCAGGAGGTTCTTTGCGATATACAGCACCGCGTTGCTCCTCCTGTTGACTATCGATATCTCGGTCAACGCAGTATGGGGTGAGCAGATGTGGATCACATTCCGCGACGGACCTGGTGGTGTCCCCGGCTTCATCGTCACCCAAACCTCGGTCTGGTATCAGACTTTGGGTTCTACTTCCGTCGTGGCCATGATCTTCATGGGCGACGCTCTATTGGTGCGAAACGATCTTTTGAATTGTTCCTCAACTATTTCTAACTTGCTCAAATTTCCTTAGCTTTACCGCCTCTTCGTGATTTACGGATCAAGCTATCTTGTGATTGCCTTCCCCGCACTTGCATACCTGGCGGCCTTCTGTGAGTCTAACCCAGCTATTTTGAGGTCGAAGATTCTAATGTCGTTCCCATAGCTTTGGCCATCATTGAGCTAATTCTGGCTGGCAAACCTGGCGGCAACTTCTTCCACGGAAAGACAATCAACTTTGGAACGCCGTACTACACCATCACCATCGCCTTCAACTTTTTAGTCACCCTCTTCATCGTCTTCCGTCTTCTGAAACTAGGCAACGCCGTGTCAAGAGCCCTCGGACGTGACAGCGCCAGAATGTACACTAGTATCGCATCGATGTTGATCGAATCCGCTGCTCCATATACCCTGGTCGGAATTATGTTCTTGATCCCTTACGCCCTCCAAAACGGAACTGCCATCGCATTCGGACAAGTCTGGGCTAAGCTCGCTGTATGTTTCATCTTTACTACTCATTTGTAATTCTTTCTCATGATCCTTCCCTCAGTGTTTGGCACCTCAACTCATTGTCCTGCGTGTTGTCACTGGCAAAGCATGGGGACGAGAAATCATCACCCAGGCCCAGAGCAACGTCGAATTCAGGGTCAGGCCCAATGCCCATGCCTCAGGAATCGAGCTACAAAGTCACGGATACAGCCAAGGTGGCACCACCTTGGGCGAGACCGCGACAGAAAAATGGAACGGCAGCACCAAAAGCCTTTCGTCGTAATCACTTTGTAGAAGCGGCGCCTTCTTTGTTTATTGGACTTGTAATACTTATTAGTAAATACTCTACGCTAGGATACGCATGTACTTGGAACCTTTTCTTTGGTCTGGTATCAACAGGGCAATTAAACTTTGGTGGTCATTCAATCGTTCAGTCCGTCTGAGTACTCCTATCCTGCCTCGACCCGCTAGTCTGGGATTTATTTCGGGAAAATCACTTACATCTGAGTCGATCCCTCCGTTTTTGGAATCTGTAGAGCATGAGCTCCACTCGCTAAGTTTAACTTGGGCGTCAGGCCAACTGATTGAGGCTGTCTGGCAGGATAAATGCCGAAACCGCCACTCCACCATGTAGGGCAAGAAAGGCGAAATGAAAAATGACACTGGATGAATTTTGGGAAAGCGTATATTTGATAGCACCTCGTCAAAAATAAGCAGGCACTCAATTTGCATACCTTTCAAGTTTCAACCGTTTATGAAGAAGGAACCGCACAGGAGAGCAGCGGATTTTAGGGCTGAGTCCAAGGAACGTAGCAGCACTCGATTGCTCAAAATAATGTACCTTTAGCATAAGCACTGGAAGCAGATAGGCGGGATTTGTCTTTGGTGCGGACTTGATCCAAGTCGTAGTGGAAGGAACAGTACTCGGACCCACATAACGGCAAGTTTCAACTCGACAAGTAAGCACTTCGGACAAAGCAATAAATCAAAGTGGGTAGCTTACGCGGAGTAAACTGAATGGTGTCAGACTAGACTATAGCACCACCCTCAACATGTGCGGGCGGTATGAAATGCGGCCCCGAAAGCCGCCACTGGCGGTACGCAAATTAAACTGGATTAAATTCGAGTGTGCTCCACCGCGAAAGTGGCTCCAGGAAAGCTATAAAGGCTGAGCTTTCCACCGAGGGGGACGACCAAACTCGCATTCCACCCAACGATGATCAAGTTCTTCACCGCAGCCATTTTCGCACTGTCCGTGTTGACCGCCTTGGCATCGGCCGCTCCCCTCCCTTCTCCTGTCGAAGGTATCATCATTGCGGGCCTAGAAGTCTAGATTCTCACTGACTTGGAACAGAAATCGAGATCAAGAGACAGGATGCGACCTGGCTCAAATTGTCTGACGCTGCTCCATGAAATTTAGACCCGTACTTGAGAGAGGTACACACAGAAAATTTGGGGTGAATCAGTCAAAAAACAACCGTTATTTTTGCAGGTCACTACGCTGGTCCGAGGTGAAAGTTTCACGGTGAAGCGGACTTCGATAAGCGACGAGAGTGCACCGCTGGGAAGTCAGAGCATGTTCTTTAAATAAGTGAATTAAACGAAGAAATATTTATAATTTCGAAAGATACCTGTATTGATTTCGTCGGGGACTCTCTGATCTTTGAGCTTCGATAAATTTGAGCGGTTCCCATTATCTGTTGCCACGGTAGAGAGGAAACGAGACCTGTGTAACAGTGTGTTAAATATTTCCCAGGTTTTGTAAAAGGTTGTGAATACCAAGAAAGCTATGAGGTTCCGAACACGTACCTTCTGAGGTGTAAGCAATGACACAATTACTGACAAATTTTCAGCCCTATAAGAGAGGAGCTTTTTGAAGCCAAGCAATATAGACAATTGATAATAATGCCCTGCATGAATTGATATAATCGTAGCGATGCTTCTCGCTTTCCCTGAGATCAGTTATCCATGGAATCGTTGCGAAAATAGTCGTACCTTCAGTGTATAATGCTGAAATCACCCATACTCAACATCGCCTCGTTGACACGGTCAACATTTCGCCCGACTCTCGATCGATATCTTGTGCACCTCTGAGATATAATGGGGGCCGAGCGTAGCGTCCAGCGCTGACGTTGCCCGAGTCACCGGTTCGAAGCCTCAAGGTTCAACAGGATTTCTATTTTCGAGTTTTGAGCTTGTGAGAGAAACACAAATTATTGAGCACATGTATTTGGATAGCATGTGGAAATGAGAGCTATAACGCTGCACGACCTGAGACATCGGAAAGCTTATTCAACAAGCAATCTTTTTAAAGGCTGCAATATATGGAACCTTGAATGATGGACAACGAAGAAGCCAGAGTGACGCTTACCGATATGTACCGATCATTCTTTGCAATTGCCCAACGAGGGAGCTCTAAACCTTTTGATGGACTCTCAGGCTCCATAGTATAAATATTGCATTGGATGTGAACGTCGTGTTCAGTTTTTCAAGGAAAATGGCCAGATTTTTCCTCATAGCGTCCGTCATAGCCGTCTTCGCGTCTCCGTTTGTGGTGGCATCTCCCCTAAATCTTCCAGGTAAATGCATCAATTACAGGAACGAGTAACGCTGACCAACATTAACAGCGGTCGCAATATCCGGACGGGACAATCTTCAGTTCGAACGAGAGGATACAAAATTCCTAATCCCCCGCGGGACAGTTGAGGGACGCAACGAGCTCCCGGAACGACAGGACAATCAGTTCCTGAAACCTCCTCGAAGAGACGTGGTGACCACGAGGGACAGCATCAAATACTTAGAACGCGAGGACACGGCATTCCTCCGCCCCTAGAGAATGACAGGCACCTTGAATCCTAGAGGCAGTTCCGGTAGTTCGTGATGGACTTCTCATGGCATGCCTGGCATGCCATTAAGGAGCGATCAACTATATCTGTAGATTTGGTATGGCGCCAGGTGCTTCGACATAGATACTAGGATAGGCCGCGTTGTATTGAAAAAGTCAGTTGAAAGCATATTTGTTGCCTTGGATGACAACTACGACGTCGGAGACCAAACGTCTTTCAATAATCCTGAATGGAACGAGGAAATGGTCTCGTGGGACGCGTCAGGATGGTGGTTACTGTTTCATGGGTGTGGATGAGAAGCATATTCGGCGCTGGCGCCCAAGAATCATAAGCTGATTAATATTTTACCACGCCTGACTTGCCGTTTCCGACCTGTGTTCCCCTTTTTCACATACGTCGCTCTAATTGGAAATAGATGACGCCAGCACCACAATTACTGAAGTTTGGCCACGGTAGGAACAGTTCCAACAGGTTATAGCCGAGCTTTACATCATGATACAGGCAAATGCAAGCGTTCCGAGTATCGTAGACTTTTAATTACTCCGGTCTTTTGTTCGGAACCAGCCAGGCTGCATGCTGGGCTCGGATATTAAAAATTTCCGGGCGAGCTCCAGGCTAACAGATAGACCAGAAGCGTTACTGTCGCCTTATTCTCTACTATGAAATTTCAAGTTGAAAAAAGTAAAAGGTTGTCATTCTATTTCTTTAATCTATTTATTATCTCATTTTATTCGACCATCGCTTTATGTGAACACCCAACAAAACTGAAAGCTTGGTGACTGTAGGTTCGCAAAAATCAAGGGTTTTGATGCTCGTTGGTAGACTGGATAATCTAGCCTGTCGAAAATTACCCAACAGCTCACTTTCATCATATCCGTCGTATGTTGTCATAAATGCTATAAGCACACCAAAGTAATATTAAAAATTGAAATCAACCAAGATTTAACCCATAGGTCATACCTAATAGCGACAAAGCTTTTGTTCAGATTTTCACACCTTTCCTTGCCTCGTCTTGGTATCGATATTTTGAACCTCCGGGAATGCCTCGGGCGTCGGAAGACTTAGTTTGTCAGCGCTGGCTACGACGACTTTCAAGACCTAGCCGAGCATATTTCTTGTGCTCCGATCAAAAATTGATGTTCTAAGTGCTCCATCTAGTCCACGCCCACATGCTAGATGCTAGGGCTATGGGCTCACGCAACGAGGCTTGCTGGAGCCTGGGAGGGTCCATATTATGGCAGGAATTAATATCGTAACTGACGCGATTCAGGAAGCTCTTACCATATAATAATTTATTAAATGCTGAAACCAGCACCTCAGGGTTGAAATTTTCCTGCCAAATTTTTGTGGAAGCTGCGGGTTCCTGCATGGCTTGTTTACAACTTGTGTGTTCAGAGGGCTTGGCAAGAAATCCAGAGTTTCTGTTTATAAATAGAACGTGAACTGAGTTACAAAAATAGATACTCACTACCGTCCTCCTTGCCCAGCTGGGATTCCAGCTCAAATTCCCAGGATGAATGAACCAGAGAAGACAATATATGAACCGGCCGTTCGGTTCTATTGATTGTTGGCCGCCAACTATCCGAGCTGAATTTTTTTCTATGGTGAATCGTAGATTTTACGAAAAACTGAAGATGAGGAGGAGGTGATCCTCGAATCCCGATTAAACATACTTTATTATCTTATTGGCAACTACCCACAGAACAATTGCACATCTGGAATATAGGAATGCTCTTTGCAGTATTTATGAGACCGAAAAACCGTCCAACTTTCGGTGTCCTCTGCCAAACCTTGGTTTCCGCTCTCACAGGGAGGCTGTACTTCGTTCATGGTAAATTGGCAGGAAGTGAACCGATTCAAAAATATGTCTAAACCTTGTGCCTTTTAAGATCTTCTCCTCTTTGTTTCAGCCAGCCCGGTCGTCGTTCCGAAGGATAAAGCGACTCGTACTGTAGAACAAAATCCTGACTTGACATCGTCTATTGGCATAATTTATACTAAACCAGAAGTCAAAGATGAACCTAAGGGCCATAGTCTCCTGTGTGAGTGTTTTTTAACCAAAAGGCAAGACTTACGAATGTCGAACGTAAAATACCTGCAGGAAAATGATTTGGCAAAACAGGATCATATGGGGCCGTCTCTTTTGCGGAGATTACAGTGTCATCAGAACGTAGCTCTGCAATGACTCGAACCGTATGGACGTCTTGAATTAGGTTAATGTTCTTTAGTTCTTCAGTTTCTCGTTAAAGTAAGGCTTCGAAGAGATGGTAACTGAATCTTGATTCAACATAAGATATAAGAGACGAACGATAGTTCGCCGCACATCGCCATTATAATTTCAAATCGGGCACTTGGGTGACAGAATCTGAGGCTGCAATCTTCAGTTGGGGATATACTTTAGACAGAATTAGCGAAGCGAGAAAGAGGTGAAGGTCAACGTAATAGACATATTGTTTCTGACGGGGAAAAAAAAGCGGGTCGGCCTTGCGGTCGTCCGTCATAATTGTTCTGGGCTGCGATGGCATGGTTCGCAGGTTCGAAACACCATCTTTGGAGGATCAATTAATCCGCAATCGCGCCCTGTGTCAATGGTGACATAGAGAGGGCAAATGGAGATTCAATGATAATAATAGTATGTAGGTCGTAGTATATAAAAGGCATAGACTTTTCTCTGGACAGGACAATCGCAAGCATGTCGAAAATCCTTTTCTTCATTGGCGCCCTCTTACTCTCGGCTTCTGCTCGTCCCACTCCAGGTAGGCGTCTACGTAACCCCTTAATTTTCTACGCTCATTTTATCCATAGTTGCCGACCAAGGCGACAGTCCGGTCGACGCAGTGTTCTTGCGCTCCCCGGAAGCTCAGAGCGAGGGCAAGGCCGACGCCGTGTTCTTGCGCTCTCCGGAAGCACAGAGCGGCAGCAAGACCGACGCTAAGTGGTTGCGCTCTCCCGAGCCCCAAAGCGACAGCAAGGTCGATGCCAAGTGGTTGCGCTCTCCAGAACCCCAGAGCGACAGCAAAGTCGACGCTAAGTGGCTGCGCTCTCCGGAAGCCCAGAGCGACAACAAGGTCGACGCTGCATGGTTGCGCTCTTTGGAAGAAAACGCGAATTGAGGTTTGTCGGCCATCATCGTTGAATCTCGTTAACGACTGATCCATTCTGCTAAATAGACTGTACTTACCCTGCTGAGATCTTGTGTACTATATATGTCGGATACAGGCTATTTTTGAAAGGCGCCAGAGGATCGAAGGTGATGGAGGTAGAGGATTAATGCAGATGTTTTCGTTTACTTCGTTTTGCCTGAAGAGATGGCTGTAAGATAAAATAAAGAGACCTGAAAGCAGACAGTTCGCCAGTGTTCATCTGACTTGAAATGCCCGCGGAAAACTAGAGTTATATCCATAGGGCGGAAAGACCGTGCCGGATCATGACATTAATAATGATAGTCGGATGTCCTGACATGAGAGTCTGGATGGGGTTTCATTTCATAAGAACAGGGACGTTGGTGTCGGATCGCACTGCTTTCATAACATCTGCAGGTAGCGCATTAGTGCACTGGCGTGAAGTCGAAAACGACGTAGTGAGGATCATAGATAGAGCCCTATCAGCGAAAATAAGTAAGTCGTCGGTGCGGGGAATAAGATCGAGTACCTTCGCAGTAGCGCAATGCGAGGTATAATGCTCAAATCAACTACGGCCCTGGTTCGGGGCAATCCGTATTTATTGGTGCACATGCAAATACAAAGAAGAATTGCAACTTACGTAGGACTTGAGAATTGAAAATTTGATGAGTAGGCCGAATTCGACCAAACAATAGGCGCCCAATGTCCGAACAGCTTGCACCTTTCGTAAATTTTTTCCCCGCGTAATATTGACTGGACGTCACGATGACAAGTTCAGTAACTGACTTGGAGGCGTTCGTCCTTAACCCAATGATCAATAGAATTTCAAAGGCTCGGGTGCGGAGACCATTGAGTTCGAGTTGCTGATACGCAATCTGACTTGATGCACAAGACCATTAACTCTAAGTTTCGTTATCGCGGAGAACACGCCCACAATCGTTATGTCATTGAGATTCGCTTATCATAAAAATGACGAGGACCTGACCAGAGCCTTGTGACGAGGGGAGTTGCTCTTTCTTGGCAGTGCTCGATTTCATTCGATGATACCATTAACGATAGGAATGACATGGACGTTTAACATGAGAACTCGGTCCCTCCTCGTCTCAGCCAATGAGACATCCCTGATGTCTTTGGAATGCTAATGCATGCGATCAAGTACAGAATGTCAAATAACGGTTTGGTACTGGTTAATGAAAACACCTAGCAGAAGTGGAGGTTTGAGCTTAGTTCACTTGAACAGAAAACCACTTACCCCATGTCTGATTGTGATTCGTCCAGACGTCTACATCACAACCAGACGAATCTTCTGGACAGGAGATTTGATATCCGATGAAAGAGCCTGATTTGCACGCGAACGGAGCCATTTCCACCTCTTCTCCAATTCTGGCTTCTAGAATCCCCAGCTCCCGGACGCAAGTTGGACGTTTTGACCACGAGATCTCGCGTTCCTTCAAGGGTCGTTTGACGTCGACCTCACATATAGCGAGACGCACTACGTCCCCAGTGGCAGGTAAAGAATAAGGATGGGGCAAAATGTCGCCGCGTTTCGGAAGGCGAGCTGCGAGAGCACATTTCTCCATCCCGTAATCCAAAACATTGAACTGAAGCACCGTGTGGATCTGTAAAAGAGGGCAGGTAAGTACGTACGTACGAACCATGAGGCGGCGGCGGCAATGTCGAAAAACAGGGACGTACAGTTTTCGAAACCTGTAGGTGACGATCAGGAGGTGAGAGAACTCCGAAGTCGCTGAGCCACCTGTGAGCGTCGATTGGGAACACCCTGTTGGGCTCTGCAGGACTAATTTGGGCGGATAAACGGGGTTCGTTGATGATTTTGTTATATCTGGAAGGTTTAATGTCGGTGAAGGTATACAGTTCGTCCAAACCAATGTATGGGTTTCTGAATTCCATGTCGTCCGGCCCGTCAAGCGAGCGTGCTTCAAGGAGCAGTCGCGCAATGAAAGCAAAGGCTAGGAGATCCACGACGAAGAAAATGATCAAGCCAGCCACCATAAGATTTGACGACCTCTTGGACTTCGCCACATGAATTGTGGGTCTCTCTGAGGAAATACTATCAGTTCCAGCCTTGTGGGCAATGAAAAGTGCTCACCTCGCTGGTCGTCATATTCATTATTGTCGAGCAAAGTGTAAGACTCGAAGTCCTCTGGTTTCTGAGGCATTGTGGAAGGCTCTCAAAGGAAGAGATCAACAATATGACTCGCGCGGTGAAAGTGTCTGAAATATAGGATCAGACGAGGCCTATCGGTGGTCCGCACGGAAGAATGGATTGTCTAGGCCAAGAAGTGCGCTGAGTGGCGCTCACGAACCCAGTTTCAGTCGTGGTGGTGACAGCATCATGACAAGAACGCTGATGGGAAGTTATAATGGGTGGCCGAGAGAAACTGATCACTATACACTGCATTGAATGAGAATACATGTGTAGAGACGTTGTTCGGAAGAATCAGCAATCGGAGGAAATTAGAAATCTGGAGATGTTGGAGGAGGGTTTTCGGGGTCTTGACAAACAGGTCCCACGGCTTTTTGTAGAGATCGTCATCCTGATTTTTTTACCTATCGTGTCATTGATCTAGAAAGAGCAGATAATGAACGAAAGGGTTATCTGTACTTGATCCAACTGTTACTAGTTGAAGTAAGTATTTACAATGTCGTTTTGTTTGATTTCTCATGGATGCTGCGCAAATTTACACCCATTCATATTTCCACTTTCTGAGAGAGAAGTTCAAGGAACGTCCAGGCCACCTAAAAATAAAAGGGCAGGGGTAACTGATTAGCGTAAACGGCTTTGGCTCTAATTATCGCGCCGAATGCCCGTCTCGGCGAAGAGTTAGCAAGACACGCTACTTAGCGGTCTCTGAAGTGTTCAAAGAAAATAGATGGACTGGCCAGTCCCCCCATGGAGATGGCATTATCTTTTTGCCTCGATGAGCAAACCCAAGTGCGACATACACGGGGACCTTAAGAACCGCATGAGAAAAACGTCTTCAAAGGATCAACGGCCGTTCGACATACATTATCGTCATTTGTAGTCGAACGAGCAAGGGTGTCCCCAGATTTTGCTGCCTGAGGAAGTTGCGGTGATGAAGTCGCGTCAAGTTCAAAAGACATGGGAGGATGGCGATAGCGGGTCCCACCTTTTCTCGAACAACACCAATCAAAGCTCGTGTGATACCTTTCCTCTGATAGTCCGGGCGAACCATGGCCATATGAAGCCACCAAGAATCGAGCTTTCCCTATGGAACATCGTCAACAACCAGTTCGAAATAATATCCCCAGTTTAAACATACGGTAGGGCCAAGGATGCCGTTAACAAAACCCGGGAAGTGCGCAAGATACTGAGTCGCAAAGTTTCGATAATGGATAAAGTAGTTATTGAAATAACTTAAGGGCTCACTGTTGTTCGAAAATATTCTTTACCCTCTTCAGGAAGCCGTGCCATGAATTCAGTGAACCCTAGTTTACGTTCTTCTTCACTTGGGTTGTTTCCAGGGTATAAGAAATGAAATTCAGAGATAACACCGCTGAGGAGCTCACGTGCTGAAAAGTTCTTTCCCCGGAGGCATCCAGAGCGCGTATCCCACGAACTCCCCGTTTGAATTCGTTGCCGTATAATATTCTCCTGCAAAAGCGCCTGCCCGTATAATTGCCAGAGCTTGCAACTTCATCAAGGACTTGTCACCGCCAGACAAGCTGATGGCGCCTTGATCTTACAAATGTCATCATAGGGACTTGATCGTTCCAAAAGAAAGTGATCTTACTTACTATCTTTCATAAGATCACAGAATAGATCAGCGGAGATGTTAATTTGTTTTTCTGTGGTAGGACGGAGATCAGCTGCGAGGCGTCGGAGAGGAATGAATATTCACCATCGGGATTCTCGACGCGTTGAATTGTGAATGCAGACATGATATCGTTCAAAGTCAATGTGCCTCAACGAGGATTCAATCGGAAGGAGTCAAGAATGGGCCTGAATTGATAGGCGGGGATTGAGTAAGATCTGGGGCAAAAATACAAATAGTCAGTCCCATTTCTGATACATAGGACTTATAAGGTGTTGTAGCACATGGTTGATACCTATGATCCTCGGAGACGAAAGGATCAGTTTTATCCGCGATCGTCACCCCCGAAATCAAGGTTCAGAACAAAATAATGAAGTAAAGGCGGAAGCGACAGCCTAGAATGTGGGAACACATCCATAATTGAAGCTTGACAGAAATACTTGCTTACTTCAGAGTCGGAGGTCGTCTCCATGACTTGGGGGAAATTTCTCGAAGAGTACCGGGCATTCATACCTGAGAATTACTTGACCAGGAGAAAGTGCTGCAAATGCTGACTGTTGATGTTTTTTTTTTTAGCTATGCATGCGTCCAAACCAACTGAAGAGCGGACTTTTGAAGCTGGCCCATCGAGCGGTGATAGAACTCTCAGTATTCAACAAGCAGAACCTTACTGAGAAGGAGAAGGATAGGAGAAATTAAGATTCTGAAGCATGGGGGAGGAGGACGAACCAAGAATCTGCCAGACCGTCAACTGAGCCGGA
This sequence comes from Galerina sulciceps, assembly GCA_023014345.1. NCBI lineage: Eukaryota > Fungi > Basidiomycota > Agaricomycetes > Agaricales > Galerinaceae > Galerina > Galerina sulciceps. The sequence continues at coordinate 719,715 of JAEDXJ010000036.1, forward strand.
CCGCATTATTTGGTCTTACGTTGTCACTATTTGCCATCTGGCGGTGACAACTACGGTCTCTAACAAATCATGAAACTGCCAGCTGGTTGTCTTCAAGCTCAGTTCTGACAGTGACGCTGATTGTCGATATCTTCTCCATATATTGCCAAAACCCGCTAGCCATCGCCACAGCTTCGATTTTCGAACGGTCTGGACAAAAAATTCTAGGGGAATTCTCTCTATGTCAACATCTTGAAGTCTGAGGTCACTCATCTACGTCGAGCAAGGCACAGTGGCAATTCTAGATTATATTGGTCCTACTTCAGACTAGCCTACAGAAAGTATGCTGGAGGGACAGGAGGGCACACCTGACTCTGATGTGATTCCCCAAAATTCATCGACCTTATCTGACCATCGTAGTTTGGTTAGTCTCTCCATCTCCGAGAGTGACTCCTCCAGACGTACATTCTCGTCTCCGAGCCAGCCGGCAATATGTGGCCTTTCCCGGCCTCGACCCCACAAAATCCGAGCCATGGTCAAGTTTTTACGGCAGACGTCCCTGCTGGCAGTTGTCATAGTCAGCTCCCAATGTTGTGTTAATTGCCTTCTCTTCCACTCTCTTCCAACGGCTGAGTGCACGCCATGGACTCTGGAACGACCCTATTCGAGCATTCCTATTATATAGGCAGCTATATTGGTGGAATTCTGTACGGTGAGATATTGGTTTGCTTGAAAGACGATTTCAAAGCTTCTAAACGATGACTTTCGCCTCCAGGTCTTGAAGTGACGGTCTACTTCATGATTATCGAGGCCCTATTTCGAAGAGGAAACAAGAATTCTTCGAGTAGCCGAAGGTTTTGCTCTGTCTATAGCACAATTATGATCATGCTCTCGACCATCGATGTCGCTTGCAACGCCATCTGGGGCGAAGAGATGTGGATCACATATCGAGATCGACCTGGAGGAGTACCTGAATATATCGCCACTCGAGTTTCAGTTTGGTATGAAACCCTAGGGTCTGTGTCTGTTGTCTGCTCAGTGTTTATGGGTGACGCGCTCCTGGTACATTATTTATTCAATTCATTTGGCGGCCCGGTGCTTATTCTTGCTTTCTCAGATATACCGCACCTTCCTCGTGTATGGAAAACACCCAGCATTTATAGCGGTTCCAGGACTCGTGTATCTTGCTGGATTAGGTGAGCCGTCAAGTTAACTGATAGCAAATACATTTTTTCAGCTCCACACACAGGTTTAGCAATCAGCCAGCTCGTCGTGGCAGGCGAACCGCATGGGAATTTCTTTGGATCAGAAAGCGTCAAGTTTGCTGTGTCTTATTACACAATAACGATATCTCTCAATATCGTACTAACCTTTTTAATCTGTGCCCGCCTGTCCCGCGTGTCGTCGCATTTTTCAAGAGCTTTGGGGAAAGAAAATGCCAAGGTCTATACTGGCGCAGCGGCCGTCCTCGTCGAGTCCGCAGCTCCTTACAGCATTCTGGGGATCATGTATCTAATCCCTTACTCCCTTCACAACGGAACGGGCATTTTGTTCGGCCAGCTGTGGTCGAAGATGAGTGTGAGTCCCACGTCCCACATCCCCGTAGTTCAATACATCGATGAACTTTAACTGAAATCTGTCATTATAGGGTTTAGCCCCATTGTTAATCATTCTAAGAGTCGTTAATGGGCGAGCGTGGAGAGAAGATATGATGACTCGATCCCATGCACCTCTCATCTTCATAACATCAAACGTTGACATTCACCCATCCCCTTCGCGTGGATCTACTCCATCCTCTTCGCCCTCGCCTTCGCCTTCTTAAGCAAGCCAGATCAGATCCTTGGACTCTGCGACAATAATAATGAAGCGTCACACATGATACTTGATGACCTATTACTTCAACTCTGTTATGGATTCTTCGTTTCAACCAGAAGATACGTCGCTCGATGCAATGTATTTTTCACGATACCTACATGTAACACGTCCGTTCTACATTGAATGACCACCCTTTACCAATTTCTCTACGTCTTTATGCTCCATTTTAAAGACGTGGATTGGCCATTGACCCCAAGGAGAATTCATCATAGTTGACCCCTTGTAATCAAATCCCAACCCAGTGTAAACACGAATCTGACCAGCAGGCCGTTCAATTTAATCATACAATTTTATCCTGGAATGTTACTTACATTTTCGTCGCTGGTGGTGCAGGTCGCAAGGAATTCTCCGGCCTTTGAAGCCTAGAATATTTTTCATTAGCCTGTAATGGAGAGACTTATGAAACACGCTCTGATAGGCATTGATGCCACCTTTTCCAGAACAAGACGGATAAGTGCACGTAGGACGCCTTTTCTATGGTAGTCGCGGCGAATCATCGCCATATGCAGCCACCAGGAATCTGTTTTTCCCTGTTCAAAAACGCGGTACTTAGTGCGAAGGCGCGGACGCATGTAATCTTGTTCACTGACCGTCGGTCCTAGCAAACTTGCGACGAAGGAAGGAAACTCTGCGACATACTGAGGTGGTTTCAGACCGAGATTTAAATGCCTGAAGGAGGAAAATATTACCGTCGTTTTGAAGTAATTTGCAGCTTCATCGGAGAGCTTAGACATGAACTCATAGAAACCCAGCTTTTTTTGGTCCTCCCTGGATATTTTACCATTTGGATCAGTACGAGATCTTACAAGTCATAGAGGATTGACGATGACGAACGTGCTGAGCATCTCCTGTCCCGGGGGCATCCACATGGTGTAGCCGATTAATTCGCCCTCCTCATTAGATGCCTCGTAATATTCCCCGGAATGCACGCCAGCGCGTAAAAGTGCCAAGGCCTCGAATTTCATCAGAGATACGTCGCCCCCTGCAAGGCTGACGGCACCGAGATCTGTTCATTTAGTCATTATAGACCCATGGGAACGATTTTGATTCTGAGGGTGAACCTACTTGTTTTCATAAGATCGGTGAAAAGTTGTGCAGCCTCATCTAGACGTTCCGCTTTTCAAAACATTTTAAGTAGGCTTCTAAGGTGACTATACAGCAATGCATTCTTACCAGTCGGATTCTCGACTCTTTGAAAAGAGAGAGAAGTAACCATGTTCACTTACTGGATCGCTGGAGGGGAGTTCCAGCTTTATGTAGTTGAGGATGGCTAGCGCTGTCATTGAATGGCTACTTGCAAAGGTCGCATAGAAGTCGATCTCCCGGGGTGTTGACCACAAGTCACCGGATTCCCGGTGTCACCGTATCCAGGTCACTCCCGACCGTCAAAGCGCACATGTACAAGGATGAGGTAAAATGAGTGGAATCGGAGTTAACACTCCTCAGATATCTTTGGTCGTGAAACAAAAGAGATGGGATTGTCTGGACAAATTTGGATGAGATATATATTCGGAGCCCCACGCTTTTCGAAGCGAACTGGTGCCCGAGGTCCTTGTGAATAATGATGAAACTCGTCCTGTTGCGCTTCGCCTTCGAAGACAGATACAGGTGGGCACTTCCGACGTCGAATTTATCACCTAAAATAGGTGGGTAGAGTCAATCAAGCAATCAAATGGAAAGGTTCCATTCTTATTCTTGAACTCGGCGTCCACTCCCACTTCAACCTGATCACCTTGCAATGCAAAGCAAAGGAGAAGGGCGGCGAGTCCAGCTCCTCGCAATCGCTTTACTGCTTGTTGCGTCCTTTTATTTGACGTGGTCGTTGATCCAGCTTTCCGATGACGTGAGGCTATTGATAAAACTGAAGGCGTATCCGAGGAGACGCCATATCGTCAAACCGATAGAATCATATTGTGAGCCGCTCGCTTTGTATTTTCGAATTGTTTTCAACCATGTCCAATAGCTTTCATTGGAAGCGACCACCCAAAGCGACTTCCCATAGAACAGAGCCTAGTCAAACTGGTCGTCGAGGAGAGCGTGCACTACGACCTCGTAGCTCCCGAGGCAGAACCAGAATGGTTGTGGACGGCATCTGTCGGCGATGGTCACATCCGCATTAGCAAGGAAGAGCGCATGTTCGCCGTGGCGATGTTCCACGAGCTGCATTGCTTGCGCGCGATGCGCAATGCCATAGACAAAGGCTGGAGTACGATCCCAAAAGCAAGACAGCACCATATTCTGCATTGCTACAACTACCTCCGACAATGGACTCTCTGCGCTGCAGACGCTACGCTTGAACCTGGCGATTTCACCACGAGGAATTTCACCGCACAGCGAGTTGGGGCAACGCATACGTGTGTCGACTGGTTACCGTCGTATGAGATGATGAAAGAAAAATGGATGGAATGGGATCGTTTCCGAATAGACCATAATATCCCAGTTCATGACGATGTCACCTAGTTTCTAGTGCGTTGAATATCCACCAGAAAATACCAGTCTATATTTCGGGATATGATTGCTCACCAGTCAAGAAACAATGATCCAGCTATTGGATGTGTGAGTACCAGAGGTTAGAGTACTCAAAAGTTTCGAGTTTCCCAAGCACTGCAGGCGTTCAAAAATATAAGAAACGGAAAGCGGTAAAAGCGATTTCGACTCGGAGGAGGCGTTGTGGTATGAAGAGCATGCCATCAAACCCAACAGGTCACATGATCGATTTAGCGCTCAAGCCTGACGGAGACTGACTTACTTACAATTGTAATCTTACGAAAGTCAGACGAACGAAGTATATAAGCTGTACTCATGGATAGCAGATACACGCTCACCTATATACAGAGGCATTGGGGGGAAGACGACAGCATAAATGAGGGAAAGTAGATACCATTTACTTGTTCTCTGAGCAATTCATCCAGCACACTGTCAATTGACACAGCGGAAAAGTCATCATAAATGCGGAGAATAAAGGTGATCATATTCGGGAGAGTTTTTGAATATCAAGGTCGAATAAAAATGGAAGAAATTGAAGAATACATCAGAAATATATTTTACTGTCTGTTGAGACACGTAAATGAGAAGAAATTGAAATAAGACACTGCGAATAAAGACTTAGAGATACACTGGGTGCACGACAACGTATTTCTTTTTAAAGTATGGTAAAGGATATGCTTAAAATAGTCCATATATCTTTGACCATATTTTCGACAAAGGTATGGTAAAGAAAATGTTCTGCGTATTTATTAGCCTTTTCCTTTGTGAAAAATACGGGAAAAAGTATGCTCATTGTTTGGCTGACATTCATCATATTTTGTGTGGCGTATTTTTTCCCGAAAGGTATGTCAAAGAATCTTATCAACACATTTCTTCGCTTATTTCGGATGGAAATACAGTAATAATTATATGGACTATTTTTACCACATTTTTAGCATATTTTAAGAACAAAATATGCTGTCGTGCACCCAGTGATATGACAGAGAATTTTCCAATTCGTCCAAGCAAGGTAATTTTAATCCCTTCTACATTTGATCGGTGGATATAAATTAATTCCCGACGACGCCGAAATATTCAATTTCTTCACTTTCAATCCACCGAAGATATTGTAAATCGCGCCAGGCGGGGTTACCACATCGGGCTCAGAATCACACGCACCGGACTTCAATTATTAGGAGCAACTTAGCGCAGGGAACGTTTTGATAGACACGGATTGTATTGGTTTACTAGACCTAATTCATATACCGACAAACAGATTCTATCAAATGGACTCCTGCGCTGAACGGCTCGTCGTCGAAGTTAGGTGCGTGGGATCATGAGTCCCTAAATACGGTAACCAAGCCTGCCTTGTGCGATTTAAAATATCTTCTGTGCATTGAAAGGGAAGGAATCGAATATTTCTGCGTCGTCTGGAATTTGGTTATATCCACCATTTAAATGTCGAAGGGATCAACGATATCCTGCCCGGACTAATTAGAAAAATCTCTATCATATCTCCAGGTCACTGTTCGAAGTTGTTTATTTAATTTTCTTCTCATTTACCTGACCGAACAAAAAGTAAAATATGGTTTTAAATTATTCTTCAGTCTCTTCAATTTTTATCCGACCTTGGTATTCAAAAAATCTCCCAAATATGTTCACCTTTTGTCCTCCGTATTTATGATGTCTTTTCCGTTGTGTGACGATTCGTCGCAACTTAGTCCATGGATTTTAAGCCGGACTCCCGTCTCATCTTTCTGTCAGGCTGGAATACGCGGCTTCATGGCGTACCTATTTTTGTTGCACAAGTATTAATAACGCCACGGACGCGTAAAATGAAATAGGTAGATTAGATTGACTTACCAATTCGTTCTTTGCATGTGCACGGAGTAAAAGAAAAATCTCGGATAGAACTTGCAAGTACGCTTTTTGGATAATATGCACCCTTTTGATAAGTTCAAGCATACTCCCCTCACATTCGGCCACTTCCTTGTGTATAAGTTCGACGTGGTTCCGAATTATATCCAAAGTTTTCTCTCTTTCTGGAGAATTCATAAGCATCATAACAGCTCCGGATTCACCCCACAAATATTGATACAGTTCTGGCATTAACCCCTCCACTGGTGTGCAGAAGAAGCACAATAGCTCTTGCCCACGTTTCAAAGTGGCCACAGAGGTGTCTATGGCGCCGAATTTTTCCGTGGTGGACAAAAATTGTAGAAATCGGATGTGCCGCATTTTTTTCGATTCAGCGACACCCTGGAAATAGAAGTAAGTCCAGCACGACACGTGGATGCCTTTCAAACGGTAGTGGATTCAGAGGGCCTAACAAAATTGAAAGGTAAAAAGAGGCAGTGACGTACAGACCAAGACGCTGAAATTAGTGTTGAAAAACTGGAATGGTTCACGATTGAATTCGTCAAGGGCTTGAATAATTCGACTGCCCTCTTTTGGCTGCATGTGTATTTGGCGGCGGAATTGCGTATGCAAAGAACGTCGGGTAGGCAAGGAGAATTCCCGCCTGGCTAACGTCGAGAATGCAAGGCGTAGAAGACGCAAATGTGGTCTGAGGGGCATCGAGAAAGTTGTTCTTTACTTGTGCGACCTTGAGGTGTCGAATGTCCGAGTGGCGACACTGGCGAGCAACTTTATTGACACCAAATTGTCGGAGTGTATTTCGTCCTTTGAAACCGAGGAAAGCCGATCAGCTACGCACTCAGTATGCCGGTTCATATGAATCACACTCTTTCAGGTACTCAAAGGTCCCAGCCGCTGGGATGAACTTTCAAGACGAGTCGTTGAATAGATAATTTGAAGACCACAGAATGACAATTTCATACCGACCCTCCGGGCTTCGCATCAGAAACCTCTTTAAGTAACGCTACCAGAGACTTCGCAGAGCCACGATAGGCTTTGAGAATGTCATGAAAGGCATGGTCGTTGGGGCGGTACTTATTTCGTTTGGCACTAGCCAGGACTTCGTGTACGTCCAGTGCCAGCTTCTGTAGAATGGTATGTGCCATTTCCCTCCCTTCATCAGAGTCCAGAAGGCCGGAAACTACGCCAGAGTCTCCTAAAATGAGGCGAAACGTCAAATCATGTCGATGTAGTGGAATTGCGCAAAACTGTTTTTGGAGGTGTTGCAGAGTGGCGACAGAATCAGAAAGGTCGATCGACGGAAATTCCTCGTCGATAATTTGAGAGAATATCAAGTACTGCTTGATATCCGACTTCAAGCCGTCTTCATGACCCAGATCGTAAACGGCAACAACCATATATCCTGTAATAAATTTTTGTGGTTTTACTTGCATACCAGAGACAAAGTTACGTACTGGCTATAGCCAACGAACCGACAAGGGTCCCTCCATAGCAAAGCAGGAATTTAGCGATGGCATAGAGCGCTATTCGAGAATCTGACGAGTGAGGCGGAGGGGGAGAAAAGAAACCACGCCGTTGAAGTGGTCGCGGTCGTGGTATGACCAATTGTGGAGTGAGCGATACAGGCAGGCTCTTGGTCGTGAACTGGCGAGTAAAAGGACTACGGCGCAAGAGCTGGTAGGCGCTGTGCATTGCGTTACCCTCCCGCTCCAAGAATATCGGTGATGGTAAAGTGGCACGTTCAAAAAGGGAAAAACGTTTCTGCCGTTTGCATGATGCGTCGGCGGTCGATGGACATTCTCACGAGGGTGCTTTCCATTGATGGATTAATTTTCGGTGGTGGTAATAAGTTCCTGAACTCACGATAGTTGGATGAAGTTTTCATTTAGAGGGAATCTGAAGTCGTTGATTGACGTAAACCCAAACCCGTAAACCCAAACCTGTGACCCTTCCTCACCACGAACGGAACCTACGCGCTGGTCAAGAGGAAAATGCGAAAGCTTGGATTGCGAACTACAAATGCAATTAATTGATATTGAGTAAGGTAGAAACGAAATATCTATCTGAAACCAAAGTGAGTAAAATTCTGGTTCTAGAAGCATTCACAGACTCACGTCGACGCCAGAACAGACGAAATAACCATCATCTATCCTAATGACTCATAGTCCTTGAGAACCGCTCCTGGATCCTTCTTCGAGTGATCGCGGATTAACTGAAAGGTGTATTTGGAGTCGCTATCGTCATCGTCGTCGGCATCCTGCACGAGGTCAATCAGGCCTTCTAACGCGTCCCGCATCACGCCGAGTATAAAATTGGCGGAACTCGATATTGACTCCTGGTTAAGCTCCCGGAAGGCGTTATGAATTTGCTCCGAAGCAGTTCGCATGATTCGATGTGCTTCCGCTTCTGGATTTTTCTCGCCTCCAAGCTTCATAAGGCGTGTCAAATCCTTGAAGAGATCATCCACTTCATCTGCTGGTATGCGAGAGAAGGACTGGTATAGCTTCTTGAAGTATGATAACGTCGCTAGGGAGTCGTCGAGGTTGACGTTGTTGTATTCCATGTCCGCTTGCTGGATATATATCATGCTAGCCAATAGGCCAAGTGCGATTTCGCTGTCTTCAACTATGTCGTATGTCGTAAGCAAAGTGAGCGCGTTAAACAGGATAAGAACACCTAAGACGGTATTTAGAGATAAATTGCAATACACCACTCATAGGAAACATACCAAATGCCGCCCCCACCCATCGTGACCGAGGTTTTCCATCTGGCCTAAACCTAATTTTGGCTAGCAAGCTGGCACCCCGAGATTGCTGACCTTGAAGCTTCGGCGCTGATACATGTAAAGAGCGTTTTGGTTTCGGTAAACCTCGCTGTACAATGGTAGCTGATCGAAAGACTGCCCTCCAGGCGAGCATGGATCAAGGTGAAGTCAGAGCCTGGTCAGAGAATTTGGTCGGTTCGCCTGAAATAATTACGTAATATTTCTGATGATGGACTCTTATTTAAACAGATTGAACCTGCGTCCTGAAGTCAGGACAAGATCTTGCTTTCTGTAAGGTAATCACAAGACGAAACATACCCCGATAAAAAACCATGTAGTAAATTTGAGGTAAAGCTTATTTTCGAGTCTTTGGGTGCAAATTTCGGAATGTGGGCCCGGGACTGGTATCTCGAAACCTTCGACTTTGGCTTCGACCTGCCTTTCTTTAACATTGAGAGGTCATATGGATAGATAACGGGGTCGAAAATTGCTAGATCCGTATCAGGGACGGGAAGGAAGACAACTAATATGACAGAGTACAAAGAAGGAAACAAATTTCTGCAAAAATGACATATCACTCTAGAAGATTCAACACTGAACCCGACGGACGAGGAGTTTTGAGAGGGATGAAAAGAGACAGTCCTAGAAAGACAAAAGAACGCTTTAGAACAGTAAATACGATATCCTAGAAGAGCTATCAAATTGACACTGTCCTGCCAGAAACACGAGCGATTACTTGGCGATTACTTCAGAAGATCGAAGTTGAGGAGAACATCCTATGTTCGAGTCGGATGAGAGAAATGGGGTAGTAATTTCCGGGTACCGGAAGAGCCCTCGTATATCATAACTACTATGGATATAATCAGAGTCTTTCTCGACTGCGCATGTAAGCGCCGGATAAGCGCCGGATTAATCCCCGTTGTACAGTATCCTAGAACGATTGATTTCTGTGGAAAAGAGGAGATCATTTCCAAAAAGGATGATATAACAATTTAAAAGAGCATAAAGGCAGACAGCTCTAGAAGAGCCCGGGAAGAAAAAATCTCATGTGAAGGAAGCGCTAGCGGGGCTCTCAGTCTACAGCCTATGAAAAATATCACACTATGTGAATGTCGCTCTGAATCAGTTGAAATTCTTAAATATTTGCATCGCACTAGAAATAGGATGAAGAACCCTTGCATTCTTGGAAACCGACTAGAAACAAGGCGCTGCTGTATTGTAAGAAGACCTCCTCAACTCCTCCCGATTTCATTCCAAATCAGTAGATATAAGAAAATAAAAACGGCCTGCAGCCTGCGGTCATGGCTGCAAAACGCATCAAGCGTGACCGTCTTGAAGAATAGTTAGGTTGATCAATCAGAATGCACTTCTTCCTGAAAACATAGAGACACGTCAGAAAATTGAACGTCAAGTAACGAAAAGAACGCACCAAAGACCCTTGAGAACTGGCGCCTGGCCTTCTTGCCTTTACCATCGCCTGTTGGTAGATCGTCAGCTGTTCCGGGTGCATCAGTGGCGGCTTTTTGGTGAGCGACAGCCCCTTGCTTAGCAACCCCCTCCGTAGGTGCGGTACCTTCAGCAGCAGCGCCCTCAGTACCTTTAGCGGCGTTACCCTCTGGGATGGCAGTATTATCTGCGCCAGCACTATCTGCGGCGGCGGTACCTTCAGCAGCAGCTCCCTCTGCGGCGGCACCCTCTGCGGCAGCTCCTTCCTTCGCAGCGTCACCCTTCTTGGCGGCACCCTTTTTAGCAGCAGCAGCTTTCTTAGCAGCTTTCTCGGCGGCTTTCTTGCCAGCCTTCTTGCCCTTCTTATTCGCAGCGGCGGTAGCAGTGGCTTCGGGGGTGACAGTGACAGTCTAGGACCATGTTTAACAAAAATAACTTAGAATGAGAAATATGACTTACGACAGGAGGCGGGCATGTAGCTTCATTGGCCTAAAGATCATAAGACGATCACGATTAGCGCTTGGCTTTAAAAATAAAATAAAAATACTTACAGCAGCCTTAGTAGCCTCGCCAGCAGTAGCAGTTTCAGTAGCCGCAGCGCCTTCCTTTGTAGCTTCCGCACCGTCAGCCGCCGCAGTCTCGGTAGCCTGGGCACCCTCAGCCGCTGCGGTTTCAGTGGCCTGAGCATCACCACCCTCAGCAGCAGCGGTCTCGGTGGCGTTACCGCCCTCAGCAGCAGCAGTCTCGGTAGCCTGTCCACCCTCAGCCGCAGCAGTCTCGGTAGCTTGTTCACCCTCAGCTGCAGCGGTTTCGGTAGCGCTAGCCTCACCACTCTCAGCCGCCGCCGTTTCGGTAGCCCCACCACTCTCAGCCGCTGCAGTCTCGGTAGCCTTAGCAACCCCTTTGCCTTCGGCGTTCTTTCCTTCGGCCTTGGACTCGGCAGCGGCCCCTCCACAAGCCTCGACCATCTTGGTAGCAGCGCCGATCGTCTTCTCGAGCTCGGTCTGAGCACCTTGGACGAGGGTGGCCATTAAGGCGGAAGAACTATCCGAAACGAGTTGGAGATGGTATGAGGGAGTATATTGCGAAGGTAAACTCACGGCTTGGTCCCAGCAAGAGCATCTTTGGCACTGGCAAGGCCAGTGGAGATCGACGTGAAAGTTTCAGCGGGAGGGGTGGCACCAGCGTTGACTTCCTTAGAGACGGAGGAGATGCCAGCGAGGGTCTCCTTTAGTCCAGTCTGTGCCGTTGAAAGGGAGGAAAGAACTGCGCGGTCACCGGCACTGATGTGATGCGGTCAGTGCAAGGTCTGAGCGATGACAACGAACATACCGGCCAGCTGTTGCTGCGAGTAAAAGGGCATTGTTTGTCGAATGCACGTCCGCGACGACTTGGCGTGCTGCTGACGCACAACCTGCGGGTACCTCGGCCTGCGCTTCCTTGGCGGAGGACTTGCGTTGATTTCGAGCGTGAAGAGGTGCTGAAAACGACGCGAATCCAGGAAATGCTAGATGAAATAAAGCCGAAAACATACCTGCGTTTGCTTGGAGCGCGCAAGCCAAGACGAGAACCGATAGTAAGGAGCTTGCCAAACGAGCCATCTAGAATATGGAAGGTGCAATTCAAAGAGATGCGTAGAAAACGAGAAGAAAAAAAAAAGGAATGAACGCGGGGAATGAAACGAAGCAGGAGAAGCGAGGTCGACTCAGAAAGACACCAGGTCAATGGAAAAAAGACAAAGCCAGGTCGGTCAGAGAAAGGGGAAGGGAATAAGGATCGTCCTTTGAAATGCCTCAGGTTTTTATACCCCCTCGTCCTGGTAGACGACCCTTCCTTGGCGCAAGCACAAGCCTGTCGAGATGACGATGACATTTACGAAAGACTCAAGAGCTTTGATCGGTGAAGCCAAGAAATTATCGAAGAAGGGATAACAGAACGCGTTGCCATACGAAGTATCGCGAACGTTTTTGATACTAGGTTGTAGCAGATGAATCATCGATCCTAGGCAGGTATCACAGAATTGACGACTGGGCAGATACAAACATAAAGCCTGAAGTTCTGAGGCTCGAAGATTGACTATTGAAAGCTTGAAAAATCTTGGGTTTGTTGTCAGGATATGTGAGGAGCATACGCTGGTAAACTTGCTGCTCAATCTCGTTGATGTTCTTGCGAGATGACGACGAATATTGAGAACCGACGAAATTCGGTCACCCACGAATCGTCGAAGGGTTACCGCAGGCTAGATTCTGTTACAGAATTGCAATTTTCACAATAGGACGACTCCTTGGCGCTTGGCAAGGTGGCGGGTTCGAATTGGGGTGTAGAATGTCGCCAAGCCCTGTAACATAGCAACGGACATTCGATAAGCGCCTAGATATTCAAGCATAATCGATGCATAATCCCTCCCACAGAAAAGACCTGAAATGGTGGTTACTGGTACTATGAGCCTGAGGAACCTTTGAAAAATTAGCGATCACGATTCACCTGCTAAGACGAACATTAGACTCGAGTCACTCCACGTGCCTTGTACGTGGGCTAGTTCAGTCACAATAGCACAAAAGATGACTACAACTGATTCCATGTCGACTCACTGTCGGTAAAATTGGAAGGAGGAGAACTGGAAGCTGTGCTGCTCGTGACCAACACTTTATTTTTGGGGGCGTTACATACCACGTGCCTGTGTCGTCACGTAACGTATGTACCGCGTGGTCGAGAAACGGAGGTCAACCGGAGGTGTTCCACGTTCCGCTCTGGACTTTTACATCCTCCGATCCCACCTTGACCGAAAATATCTGTTCAACGACCTCAAATAATCCATGAAATATTTCACTAGAAGTTCTAACGGACTCTCAAAAATCTCCCACTGGCAGGTGCAGCACTGAATGTATGTTTATAGATGTGAATCGTGGCAATAAAGAAATCCAGCTACTGAAGCCAAGTATAGAACATAAAATTGGGACATTCGTCCACACAATCGGAATTCTTTCAAGTCCGTGATCCAAGGCTTGAAAGGCGTGGATAGAGTCAAAGTCGTTGCCTCGAGTTCTTTATTATGGGATTCGGCGCCGTTTGCGTCATAAGAGCGCTCTGTCTCTCCAATTGACTAGAACCACGCTTTTGATACCCCAAATACCCTTTCTCTGCATCTGCCACTGAGGTCGACAGTCAGTGGGTCGTACACTGACTAGATACCTCCCCTCACACTCGTTTATTGTTTATCTGCTCATCAACCTGTCCACTCCTTTCATCTGTTGTTTTATTTTCGTATACTATTTCGTCCTATTACAAGCCCAACATGGAACTGGAAAAGGGATCGGCACCTCATCTAACCCGGGATACGCGCTCATCTGGATCTTTACCATCCTCTCGGGCTATAATTGCTTCTCCACCAACAACGACTCACTCTCAACGGAGGACCGTTGGACCTCGGAGGAAACGCTCGACCGAGCTGGCCGTCTGTGCTGCTGCGCGGGATAGCCCAACGGACCAAGAAAATAAACGCATTACTCACCAGCGTACTCGCTCTGTCGAAACTATCCGCACGCGATCTTCCAAACCGAAAAAATCCACCGATGTTTTGGGACTTGAAACGACTCATTTGAGTATTACCTGCGCCGGCGCCGCGAAACAAAAATCCAAGTCTTTTCCTCCTTCCTCCATCATCCTTTCTGGGCTCCTGTCGATAAAGTCTTGCTCTCAAGAATCACGCAAGCCTCGCAGCGACAAAACTGTCAAGAAATCTGACAGCGTCCCTTTGGCCACGACCACTCCCGCCATCCTCAATGTAGGCCACGCCGACGTCGCTATCGGAATCGCGACGCACACGACAGCCTACCTATCTATTGACGTCTCGGATGATCTATCCCGGTGGGACATGGACTACATACCAACCATCCCGTCGCTCCACAGCCCGCCCGACAGCTCAGGTGATAACACACATCGTTCCGATAATTCTACTCAACCACCTTTTAATTCCAACCCTTTCTCAACACCGATCGACGACGATGCTCTCCTTGAAAACGACATTCCTTTCCCGTTAAACCGACACTCCCGAGTTGTCCTCGAGAACATGGGCGTTAAGAAGTCGAAGACCCTTGCCCAAGCCCGCAGCATCAACGCGGGTGTCACTCTTAACCGTCAAGCTCTCTTCCCGAGGACCGAGTCGCCGCCCACCTCGTGCGGACAAGCGCAGAGGGGGAGTACGCTCCCTGGTCTCCCCAATCCCCTTCCATTACGCACGCTTTGTCAGAACACGGACCCTGTTCACCCTTACGGCAGCTCCTCACCTCGAGTCTTCATTCAACCAACTCGTACCCCGGAGCCGAAGGTGTCATCTGGACCATCGCCTTCGAGAAGGGACGCTTGGGGCTGTATACACCTTGCCGCAGCAGATCTGGACTTATCGATCGTCTTTCCACAAACTTCCCATTTCGAGGTATGGGATATGGGTGACAAGTACGTCTTCAATATTTCAGCACATCCAGTCTATGGCACGCTAACCTTTTTCTATCATCGACAGTGCGCACATAGCTTGTCCTGCTATGCTATATCTGATGGCGAAAGACGCTCCTGCCTATGCTGGGAAGCCACTAGCCATGCCTGACGTGTCCCTCATCGATATTCGCTGCGAAGACCTACCTCTACCCTCCCGCATGTCCAAGTACAACCCCAAGGACGAGTACGCCACGTTCTACATGGGCACCAAGACCGGAACGGCGACCGACGACCCCATCGACAGCCCCGGTCCCAAGCCAAATGGACTCGGCTCGGAAAGCATCTCTCTCGAGGGCAAATGGGTCAGGACGTACGCCAAACCAGGCGTCGAAGGCAGCGAACACTCGCGCATCCTCCGGCGTGCAGACATGCTCCAAACTCCATGGGAGGGGACGAGCGCCACCGGCGCACGGGGCTGGTACCTCAAGTTCTGGGTGCCCATACCGACTCGCCTGTTCGAGAAGCGCGAGACGCGGTCGTTTAACATCCACGCGCGGGTCTGGATGATGGGCGACGAACAGCGTGTTCTCTCGCTCGACGAGAACAAAGATGGAAAGGTTTTTCCTCTGCTTACCGACTCGGAGATGACCGTGTCGCATCTGAGAAAGGAGAGAGAAATGGAGCGGTGGTCTTGACGCTGCAGGGTAGGAGATGGTTTCCTCTTCTCCGCCTAGGTCACGGTGACTGCCGCCTAGTTGTTTATTCTTTCTCGTTTTCGAGACTTTTTACATGACATTATCATTATCTAACATACACCAATCCTTACTGTCCTTCAATGTATTACAGGAGTAGACCTCCCGCATTTTGTATCGTAGTGTTGTTTGTAACATTAACGTATACCACACTGTATTAGTTACTGCATTAAATTAACACTTAAATAATAGCTTGGCCCTGGTCAGTCTCTGTGTACCAAATTCAAAGGACGAAACAGGAAAAACTGTCCAATCTATCGCCGAAATACCTGAGTGCGCCACCATAACCATGCGGACGTCAGCGGGAATACAGTACCACCTATTCATCGGCGGTCAGGTAAAATTTGCCAGAGCGCTGAAGACACGCAGATCAGAAGGTATAAAAATATTCAAGGGGAGTCGCCAAGGTAATAACTTCAAGGCTCTGGAAGATATCGATGCCAGTGACACTGGCAGACCGGGTACCTCTACGAAAATAAAGCAGGAAACTTCAACCGTCGGGAGAACAATACACGCAAGTCAGCATTTGGACTTGGGAATTATCTCACAAATCAACATGCCATTACTAAGGATCCACAATCAGAATCATCGTTTCAGCGCCCATTATGACATCGAAGCAGAAGACAACGGTGTAATTCTCTCGAACTTCCTGGGAGGAACACTGCTGGCAGTTCGTGGCAGCGAAGATAAAAAAAAAGTGACGGACAGTTCATCATATCTTGTCGACCAATGGCGAGGAACATGTGAAATATGTTGCTTCTGCCTAAGGTCCCACACAGGAACATATGAGAAGGACGCTATTCTTCACGAAAGCTGGAAATAAGTCGGGCAATTTCTGGCACCGTCACTTGTTTCCGTCGGGAAGTTATAGCTTCCAATCTAACAGGATACTCAAGACTACTCAAAAGAGTACAAGGGCGTATGTTTTAAGTTTCCAACCTCTTCTGGTAGAACATACAACTTGAATTCTGACAGTCTACGAATGGACGCGATACCTTCCAGCCCGAAGTATGTCTAGACTCTAAAAATAGATCATTGATAAGATAAGATGAGCTCGGGTGCCTTGTCATGCATGTTATGTGATGTTCGGCTTCGCGTGATTTCTTGTGATTTTCTATGTTCTGACCGTGAAGCACCGAAATACGCTCTCGTTCACTTCATAACTTTCCAAACAACTCTGTATTTTAATGGCAGATCTGGGTAATACTACTCGGAAACGGAAACGAACGGAGGCGACCAATCAAAGCGAAAATCAGCACCCAGAAAGAAGTCCTGATTATTGGTTCGCAGACGGGAACATCATCTTACACGTCGAAAATACCCATTTTCGCGTACATCGAGGCGTCATCGCGCGACATTCGCAAGTGTTTCGCGATATGTTCGACCTACCCCAGCCAGAAACGGAGACTCTTGTCGAGGGGTGTCCTGTGGTTCGTGTCAGTGACACAGTCGAGGATTGGGAAAACATTTTCAGGATTTTATATGATAACGAGACGTTAGTTTGCACCAGGTCTCGATTAAATTTGTCTGGACGCTGATACGTCGTTGCCTAGGGCGTATAAATCCACGGACGAGTTTGCATTTCCCCTTCTAGCAGCAATGCTTCGCCTTGGAAAAAAGTATCAATTTGATACGTTCCAATCCCAAGCTTTGGAACGCATCAGGCTCGAGCTTCCTGACTCGCTCGAGGACATGGAGAAAAAATTCATTCTTGACACTCCAAACGAAGTTTTCAGATCAGAACGGCAGATCGACCTTGTCAATATCCTTCTAGAGCTAGGATTCACGACCTTCCTCCCAGTAGCCTTTTTCCTTTGCGTAGCGTCATTGCGTCCGGTATGTTCCAAAAGCAGTTTCAAGCACGATCAACTCGACCCTTCTGACGCCGGTATATTTCATTCTTAAGGCCCAAATACTTCGAGGACAAATTCGCAGTGACGGGATAACGTCGCGCCTTTCCACCGGGACAATTGAGAAATTGATCATTGGACGCCAACTGATATCCGAGGCAATTGTGGAATGTGAATACCAATGGGCCAAAGCTCCCGCCGCTGTTCCAACCCAAGAGTGTAATAATAAATCTTACTGTGGATCCCTTCGGTCAAAGGCTTTCGAGGACCTCTGTCCAGGCCCTGACCCAGGCAGTGCCTTCAGAGATCCCGGCCAAATTGCTGAGGACTATTGCGAAAATTGCACTGATCAGGTAAGGGGACTTTTTATGGATGGTCGTGACCACATATGGGAAACTCTTCCAACCTACTTTGAACTTCCTAACTGGGATGATCTCGAAGATGTTTAGATTCTTTACTTTGTACGAGTTCTTGGGTTGAGTGGTAGCGGACTCGGTATATAATGCATATCAAATAATATCTCAGAACCTTGCGGCTTAAAGTTTAATTGACGCTTATCTTTTAATGAAAACTTCTCCCTGATTCAGACAAATTGTCACGAGCTATCAAAAAGGGCTATTTCTGCCTGAAAACTATCCTGCACCCTATGTCCGTGGAATTCCGAATACAGCCCTCGCTAGTGTTGCCGCCGCTCCGCTCCGCTTAGCTCAGCTCGGCTCGTGCCGGCTTCAGGGTGTTTTTGATCTGGCTTGGCTTTCAAGCGGCTCCGAGCCGCCGAGCCAGTGGCTCGTTGCCTAATTGGGAAGACACCTTCAGATCCTTAGAAATATTTGTTTTTTTAAGGCGGAGAATCAAGGATACATCATTCTATGGAGATTTTAGTTGACTTTGGCTCATTTTTACGTGTTCTAAAAGGTGCCTGGGTGGTTAGTCGAATCGGGGCTGATGTAGGGGATGTGACAAAGTGACAGACATCACAAATCACAACGTCACACCAGAGTGACAGCTCCTCTGAGCCAAGCTCTGAGTTGCTTCGTAGCAAGCGACTGAACCAAAAATTTCGACCAATTTAAGCCCAGACATGCACAGGTAACTAATGTAGGTTTCTAGTATATTTTCCACCAAAACGCTTTGTGAAAACGTTGGTAAGTTCATGCTATTCTATTTTTGGTATGTCTCAAATAGGGGAGCTGGCTTCAGACCGGCTTTAAGCCAGAAGCCGCCCTGAGCCAATGTTTAGCTCAGCTCGGTTCCAGTTCGGCTTGGCTCCACCGGCTCGTGGTTCCTGAGCGGAGCTGCGGCAACACTAGCCCTCGCCCTAAAAATTTTCAGATTTTACCCTCCAAAAAAAAAGAGAAAAGAGTCAGCCTCCTGCAACCCAGCCTCTTACCTTTAAGGATGTGGGAAGCTGCTCTCTCGGATTTTAATAAAGGTATTCGTTGCCAATGATTTTGGCTTGATTTTGGCGGCAAAAAAAACATAACTCGGATGATCTAAAAATAGAAATTTCAAGTTGAACCGCGACACTCACCCTGACAAATTTCTTTCAAGCAGTCAACTAATCTTCTCGACGTTATAACTTATAAGGCACGGCCTCTGCATCTCACCCTTGTTCTTACTGGGACCATCATGTCGGAATCACTGGTACCAAACATCCAGTCTGGTGGCTCTGGTGCAACCCCAAACGCGAAAAGGAAACGGACTGAATCAGACGAGCAAGCCACACCTCCAGAACGATGTTCCGACTACTGGTTTGAAGACGGTAATGTTATACTACAGGCCGAAAACACCCAATTTCGTGTGCATCGCAGCGTCATATCGCGACATTCGCAGGTCTTCCGTGACATGTTCAACATACCGCAGCCAGAGACTGCCAGCGAGCCACTCGTCGGGGGATGTCCTTTGATCCACCTCAGTGACGCGTCAAAGGATTGGAAAAATGTTTTCAAAATATTATATGACAACGACGTGTAAGCCTTTAGGTTAATCAAAGGTGGTGAAATTTGACTAGGTATATCGTAGGTCATTCACATCCACAGACGAGTTCGCATTTCCTCTTCTTGCGTCCATGCTTCGCTTGGGTAGAAAGTATCAGTTTGAGAACATGCAAGCACAAGCTTTGAAACGAATTCGACTGGAGCTGCCTGGGTCACTTCAAGACTGGGACCAAAAATTCTCTGACGATGCTCCTTCGATGGTCACCGATTCAGACTATGAGATTGACCTTGTCAACGTCCTTGTGGAGATGGGATGCCAAACTCTTCTTCCCATGGCGTACTTCCTTTGCTTGAGATCTCTGAACTTGGTATGTAATAATAAGAGCCTGAATGTTGGGCTTAAGTCTCTAGTCACTGACGCCGAGGTGCTTTTCTTGTCAGACTGCTATTCTTCGAGGGTATACTCGGCCCCGTACCAATAAGATAACCACCTGCTTTCCTACTGAGACTATTGAAAAGCTGGTACTCGCCCGCGAACATATACTCGACGCAATCGTCGAGTTTGAATACAGGTGGGCTAAAACTCCTTCACCAATTCCGACCGTTAGTTGTGAGCGAAGAGCTCGGTGCAAAGGCCTTCGGTCCACGGAATTCGAAGTCCTCATTGCAGACAACGATGCTGGAAATGCCCTTGTACTTCCTGAAAATTTTGTTCATAAAGGGTATTGCACTAGTTGTACCTCTGAAATAACACAATGCTATAGAACTGGACGAATGGACCTATGGGAGAAACTGCCATCGTACTTCGGACTCCCTGATTGGAAAGACCTCAAGGATGAATAGGCTTGGTTGTCATCACAAGTCATGATATGTAAAATAGTAATACAGATATTATGTAGATTTATCACAAGCCAAATAGTCCATGTGGTTTAATATTAATGTTGACAAAGCGAATTCGGTGAAGAATGGGTATACAGGTGGAAAAAAGAGAAGAAAAGAAAGGCATAAGAGCATCATGAACAGCATCCTTCCATCCGCCTTGCATGTTGAATGTCCTCTCCAGCGTACATGTTCACTTCGACACCTACACCACCACACTCGCCGCTTGCGCCTCAGCAGCCTTACTTTCATACTTCCTTCCCTCGCCCTCAGCCCGCTCCACCATCCTCGTCAGCTTCTTCTCGTGCGTGTCCAGCCTCTGGTCCATGCCCAAAATGAGCAACCGGACTTGTTCGATCTGGGCAAACGCAGCTTGGCGCTGAGCTTCTTTCTGTTCGTGGTCTTGAGCTTGAGGTTGTTGGGCACCGGAGGGCTGCTCATGCGCCATCGCCGTTGGGCTGGAGGTCATCCTCGACGAGGACCTGAAACCGGATGCCGAGTCAGGGCGGGGTGAGGGCGAAGGTGAGGGGTGTCGTGCGATGCTGTATGACATGGGCGAGGAGATCGTGTTTGACCGGTGGTGGTGCATCGTGTTCAAGCCGCTGCTCACGCCGGATGATGTGCGTAGCGACAATGTTGAAGGAGGAATTTCGAGGTTGGCCTAAGTGATTGGGGCATAAGAGCTCCAGTGGAGAACGAAAAGCGAAGATTGTGGCATACCTGCCAGTTGTCTCCCGCAAGTCTGTTTAACTCGCGCTCGAGCATCTTTTCGCGGACTCTGCATCTGAAACCGACGAAATTTGAGAGTAGAAGTCAGTTTCGGAGTACATAAGGATAATGGAAGGAGAAGAAGTGGATTATGAACCGAGAATCGCCCCAAAAAATAAAAGTTCCTTTGAACAGAAAACTGAGTTACGCACCTTTCAATGTCAGCCATCGTTTTTTGATTCTCTCGGTTCGCTCCCTGTAAGAGTATTTCGAGGTTCTTGTTTTCTTTCTCTAGCGCCTGGTGGTTTTCAATCGGAGGACGTAGTGATAGTTGTTCCTGTAGAGCTTGTATAGTTCGTTGTAACTGTTAATTACAATTGGTCAGATCTATTAAACGGTGTCATGGAAAGTATAAAGTTTGAACGACGCAACGAGAATGAAAGGAGGATCATAGCAAAAACGTAAAAAGCGTACTCTATCACATTCTTGGTCCTTCTCGAGTAGTTGGCGTCTCAAAATATCCTCATTCGATTCATCGCCTTCACGAAGCACGCCTAGATCGTCCGCTGCTAGTGCTAGAGAAGGCCGGGCGTAGTGGCGTACACTTTGAGCACGACGCATAGGTAGATGTATTGATCAAGAGAAGAATAATTGTGATTTAAGCCTAGGCTGTTGAGCCTGTAATGAAGGCCTTTCGACGGGTATTTGAGGTAGTAATGAAGTGGAGATAGGCCGCAACAACTATGCGGTACCGGTGCCACCAAAGGCGTATATTCCTTTCAATTCCTAGAAAAAAATTGCAGCAAATCGACGCAAGAAAGTCAATACCCGAGAATCGATGTGGGAGGAGAGAAAGAGCCGTTAGGGTTGAACATGCCGCCAAGGCGAGGGACGACGCGACGGTCACGTGGTGTTCACGGATTTGGTAACCACACTCGGGCCGATCAGTGATCCGGGATTTACGCCTTGCCTTATGCCACCAAGCCACCGACGAACTGTAGGCCCTTTTGCGCTCAAACACAATGGACAGTGGGCCATTCGGTGAACGAAAGTCGACATGGGTTATTTCTAATTTTGGTAAGATGGCCCACCTTATAATGGCCTCGTAGAGAGGTTCAACAAACTGGTATCCTGTTCCTCAATCACCACCGTGGCCATCAACGTCGAGAGTCGAAACGCGCTGGTTTGAGCACGGGCTCACCGTTCTGCCAAAGACAGAAAACACCTCAGTCCTTGTATTGCACGCCTCTGCATGAAATCGACGCTTGGTGGTATTTTTTCGCTTTATTCAACAACTTAGGCTACTGGCTACCCCGCATCCACGGTGAGCGATTCCGTCTACAATCTTCGATTACTCCAATCTCAATGCTACATAGCCTGATATTTTAACTACTTGGCTCTATCGCTCCAATCATGGACCCAAATCATGCCCAGCTATCCATGGCTATCCTCACCGCGGAACGTCAACTCCGCGATCTGGCACTAGTCCAGAAATCCCTCCACGCCAAGGTGTCCCATTTAAAGAGTCAAGCAAACCGTGAAAGGAGTGGCATTATCTCCAAATTTCCGACGGAAATTATACTGCTTATCTTCATGTTTTGCCTACCCGAACTCACAAGGGAGGACTTGTTCGAGGACAACCGAGGTAAGATGAAGAGGCCTTCCGCACCATTAGTGCTTGGCCACGTCTGCAAGCGTTGGCGTGACATCGCGTGGGGTACCCCAGAGCTGTGGCACAAAATCACGCTCTACATGTTTCCGAGGAATCAGGTTTTACAAGCCTGGATGGTCGCAGACTGGCTCGACCGAACAGGCCAGTCGCCTCTCGATATTACAATATATTCCTATGCAGGCAAGGCCGTCAAACACAGAATGCTTTCTGAAGATCATATTCCTTTCTTCCGCGTGCTCAAGAAACAGGCATGCAGATGGCGGTCCCTTCATCTTAGGGTACCCGGAGACTCCCTTTTTTACCTCAATCGAGTATTGAAGGCGGCTGGTCGTCGTCTCGTACCTCTATCCCCGATTCTCGAGGAGCTCCTTGTCGAAACGTTTGCAATTCGACTGGGCTACTTTACCCCACTCCAAATATGGCACCTTACGCCTCAACTAAAGACGATTGAACTCGAGAACCACGCCCACCTCAAAGGGGTCGTTACCAACTGGGGAAGACTTACCTCTTTCGTCATGGGAGAGTTGACCGTGAAGGAGCTTTACAAAGTTCTTTCCAAAGCGATCTATCTTGTCGACTGCAGGGTATCCAAGTTAATGCAGTCTCTGGACCACGACTACGACATTCTTGTTCATGACCATCTTCGCAGTCTCAAGGTTCAGAACGATGCCAGTTCAGAAGGACGAGCCTTCGCTTCATTTCTCGCTCACGTTTCACTCCCGCGTCTGGAAGAGATGGATGTGTCTCTGTCCTACTTCACTGACGTCTACATCTTATTCATCCAACGTTCTCGATGCCGCTTACGCAGGTTGAAAGTTTACTTCGCTCATCACGCTACTCAACTAGGCGTCGTGGAACTGCTCAAGTCGACATCTTCGCTGCAGGCCTTACACATCCGTATACGCCCTGACAACGCTTGGGTCGTGAAGACGATCGGAAGCAGGTTTCTTCGTTTGCTTTCTCGTCCTGGATCGCGGGTCACGACACGTTTCGAAGAGGGTACAGACCCCGCTGGTGGAGAGGAGGTGCCCTTACTACCTCGTCTTCAGGACCTGGAACTCCATGGGCCGGTGAACTTTCACTGGGAAGTGCTGTGCGACTTCCTCGAATCGCGCTATTATCAAGACCCCAATGCCAACGTCGATGCAGGAATAACGGACTTCAGCACTCTACGGTCCTTCAGAGTAACGATACGCGACATGAAGCCGATTCCCGATTTTTACTTGGACGAAGATGTGATCGACCGCCTTAGGATACTAGCGAGTGACGGATTAGCGGTAAATGTTGAGTACCCGGATGCAAACGACAAATCCACCAAGTCTCCGAAGATGGTCGACTTGGTCGAGATATCCGCGATGCATTGCGAGACGGTGCGGTATCTCGAGTCGTTAATTACGGACTTATGATCTCGGACTCTCGCGATGTATTTTCTATTTGAAGTATGTATCAATTTTTGTACTTTTTGTATTTTAGTTGACAGAAATGAGACGACGATTGAAAATTGAATAGATTTTCCTATTGGGATAAAACCATATGTTCCGGACTGTCATCTCATGAAAGCAAAAAAACCTAAAGCTTAAAACCTGAAATATACAATGACGTCTTGGGAAGAATAATAAAGAGGGTGGCAAGGGGTTCCCTCCCGCGAACCGTTCATAAGATCGATTGGTTCATGCCTGCGGCAAGCTGTGGCTTGCCTGTTCAGCCGTCGAAGTTCAACGTCTTCGAAAGTCGCGAGGCTGGTCATGTTATCATCGTATCCTAAGAAAACCAAACGCAAGCCTCTTGCCAGGGCACGGAACCGCATGGTCAGGGACCTCGATTGCAGTCCCGGGGTAATCTTGAATCCCAGAGCAGCTACTGAGTGCAGAGCATCCGCATAAATAAATGTGGGTCCGGAGTAAATTTGACAGCCTGTAATATTTTTAAAGACGACGGAATGATATAAATCTTCCGATAGAGTTCAAAACCGCCTTCCACCCATCGCTCGTCCGGATTATGAAATTCGTTATCACTGGCACTTCTGTCGTATTCACCGCCATTTTGTTAGTTTCCCAGCTCGTCTTGGCGGCTCCTGCCCCTCCTGGTCAGTCGTGTTCTATGCAGAAAATTCTGTTTCGTTTTGGTCTCTAACACGAAGTTGGCATCCTGCATCAGCGGCAGATGCTATAATATGTAAACGTAACCCGTGTCCAGGTGGTCCAGGACAAAGTGCTGAGAAACGTTAGCTTTCATGGGTTGTACTAGTAGGTTCGTTTATTCCTGCTTCCACTAAAGTTGCACGAAGCTGTAACCACATTTCGGTAGGCTGCAGAAGACCTTGGAATGGCAAATTGGTTGCACAAGGATGTGAACGAATTCTTTAACACGGCAATTCATCAGTCTGAAATGTCTATCTGTTATTCTCAATCGAAAATAAGGGCTTCAGACTGGGTGGCAAACTTTGTAGGGTCCCTCTCCACGAATTTCTGTATACTCAGAGAAATGTCATTAAAAAACCTGACCGCCAATATTTCACCGGAGTTAGCTTCGCTTACGGTAAGCTCTGAGGGTCATTATTAAATTAATTTGGCGCCGAAGATTTTGGTGCATAGCGCTGATGGCGGCCCGCCAGGTCCGTTGACCTTCCTTTGACATCCGCCACGCCCTCCGCTTCGACCTTCATTCGGCACCGGCTACCTGGACTGAATTTGATTGAAGTGGGAAGACACGAGGCTGCCACTTTATCGATATCGGGTGGTACGAGAGGCGTGAGAGATGCGGTCAGTGCAGCGGTCGTCCTTTTGACCTTCAGTACTTTGACTCATCCTACTCTTATCGTTCAATGATAGAAGGTGAGTCGAGCTTTTCGACGTTTAAACTCTGTCGTTTTCTGACTGTGCTTCTTCTTTTGTCGAAGATCGACGGTCTTTGGGATAAACAGTGACGTGAAGCAAACTTATCGTTTGAATATACTGAGCCTGCCAGTGAACGTCTTGAGCCGCTCAGTCTTCGAAGATGGAGTGTCAGATCTGCGTCGATGACTTAGGAGATAGGGCGTATTGCTTGCCCTGCGGTACGGCTTTTCCAATGTGCAAATTTTGTGCCACCTGTATTGACTAACGATCGTGTTCAGGTCACATTTATTGCTTGACATGCGTCGGGAGCTTGCAGCGAACGAGTACTAGATCTCAGTATATTGAGTGTCCTGCTTGTCGCAGGGTTATACCATCAAGTAAGTCTTTCATTTCACGCACTCGAGCGGCTTGAACTGTGCTGAGTTGTTATTAGGGATTGGCTCAGATAATATCCGCAAGGTCTTTCTCAATCCACCTCCACCTCCTCCACAAATCCAGTCTATTCAGGCTCGATTAGCGACTAGGGATCTGGAACTGGAAATACTCAAAGCCGAGTTGGCCGAAGCGCAGGCCAAGCTTACCACCGTCTTGAAAGCAAAAGAGAAAGAGATCTCCGAAGTTACCCAGAAGTTCTGGCATCTTACCGCGGAATATCAGGAGGAAGTGGCGGAACATCGAAAGACGAGGAGTGAACTTCGAACAAAGGATGCTGAAATCCAGAAATTGAAGTCAAAGGAGCTCGAAGTTATTGCAAAGCCTTCGCCTTCGCCATTCACGTTTACTTCGACATCATTTTATAGCACCCCGAGACCTTCTATCGCAAAAGGCTCGGGCTCAATCTTCACAGAACCTGCCAGGCCTTCCGTCACCTCTGTATCAAAGGAGAGCCTCACTCGTAGGAGCGTATTTCGAGTTTCTGTTCCGCTCTCCCCGCCGTCAACGCCAGGAGAGGAGCGTGTACGCACTCGCACCAACATCAGTACTCCGCTCGTTTCTCAAGTTCGAAAAGTCAAACCGGAACCCCCCAAGGAGAGAGTGAAGAAAACTGGCGCCGGGATCCTCTGGAGAGGGTATGGCTGTCCCCAAAAGACTCCCGTGCCAGAGTGTACAGCGGCTGATGGATACCATCATTTCTCCGGAAGTGGCACAAACCAGTATGCAACAAAATTCAGATGTACTATCTGTTGTTTTACGTGCTCCGAGTCGAAACGAAATTAGGAGGGTACATGTACAGAGTTCCAAGCATATGTAGTGTATTATACCTAGGCTAGAGAACACAGATCAATCATTTTAGTTATCACCCTGAGGGGCGTGCACTTCGATATTGCTCAGTGATTAGGGAGGAGTAAATGCAAAACTAAGGTCGTGCAGGCAAGATCCAACACTGCAGCTTGTATTAGTTGTAAAGCTGGTAACGCGCTGTGGAAATTCACGCTATACAGGTGGAAGGGGACGTTGATGTAGAAAATAGCTACAGATAGCCACCGATACGGGGACAGGGATTGTCCCAGATAGAGATTGAGGGGTAGTAAATCAGTGGCGCTTATACACCGCGAGCTGTAGCACTGTCTAAACTTCATCAGGAAGAGTACATTTGACGCTTCCTGGTCAGACTGAAGCGGCGAGCTCCTTTGATTTTGACAAGGTGCCTGACTTACCTCAATCAGTATCGGGGAAGGCATGCTAACAGGGCTGCAAGAGATCCAGAATTCAAATTGATCAAAATGTAGACGCTGCTCTCCGATAACGAAACAAAGCTTGGTTGAGGACCGAGGTCTTCTTTCAATGCTCAATAAATCTGCTTTTGGCGCCAAAGCCTGTTATAGCGCCCATGGCGGGCCGATCAATCCGCTTGTCGCCTTGTTCTTGCCCTGACCGACCCATTGCTCTGAACGGTTCAAAATCTACTTAGATGGGTCTCATAAAGTGATCTGGACTAAGAGGCTATTACTTAGAGTTGTGAAAGTGGGTGATTCCGACGGAAAGTATGCTAGACACAACCTAAATCTCTAATTCCTGACGACCATCAGCACTGACCTGCGCATTGATGGACAACTAAACCACAAAACAGGAACTGTTCAGAGGGCTTCCGTAAAAGTGCGGACTCGGGTACGCCGCGTGTGTACCTGTGACCCGTTGGTCGCGACTTTTTGAGGTCTTTGTTCTTTTTGTGACGAAATGTGGCTTCGAATTCCTGATAAACAGAGGACTTCAAAGGACTTTAAATTTTAAACTCAACCAACGCGCAAAACCTATAAGTTTCCGTTTCTCCCCCCTCACTCCTTGCGCATGAACTGAACGCGGCCTTTTCCCCAACTCCTTCAATTTTTTGGAGATGGATTGCGAAGTTTGCTTCGAGGATATCCAAGACCGGGCACATTCCTTACCGTGCGGTGCGTAAATCCATTCGCGTCTTTGAGTCCTTTCATGCTTACCAGTGACTAACCCAGGCCACATTTACTGCTTACCATGTATCCGTGGCCCAGTGCCATCGGAAAATACGCCAAGTAAGCGAACTCATTATATCACTTGCCCTAAATGTCGTGCGCGGGTGTCGTTGAGTAAGCCCTCCAAATTTTTATTCCTACTACAGAGCGTTGAATCGCCACTAGGGGTCTGCCCGGAGAACATCAGAAGGATATTCCTCAATCTGTCTTCCCCTTCACCCGAAGCACAAACCAGTTCAGCTGTAGGTGACGAACAACTCAAGAAATTGAAAGTCGAGTTGGCCAAGGCGAAGAAAGAACTTCGGAAGAAGGATGGTGCGATCCAGGAGTTGGAACGTAAAGTTCATACTGCAGAGCGTTCTCCTTCTGCAGTCGCTTCTACCTCGACCTCCACAGCTCAGGTAGAAAGGCCGGAACGCACCGAACGCGTCTCCGCACTACCCAATGGCTATCCACAAAACCGTGACATTGTTGTCCAAGAATGCACAACGTCCGACGGATGTCACTCCTTCTCCAAGAAGGGGTCGAACCAGCATGCTACAAAATATACTTGTACGACTTGCAGTTTTTCGTGTTCAGAGCGGAAGCAACGAGCGCGTGCATAAATTGATGTATGTTTCTATCCATTCGGATCAACTGTCTTTCTGCCTGCTGGTTGACGTACCTGATAGTTAAAGTCTTTGTCGTATGGGAATAAAGAGTAGAGGTAAATAAATTCAGATGGATGGAGGGAATTTGAACCGGCGTCGTCCTATTGTCGGAGTAGTTAGGAGATTCGAGCGTAGATAGTTTGTAAATAGTAAATATCAACAAAATAAAAAGTGGAGGACAAACATGATTCTGAAGATCGTCAATAAAGCAATTCTTTTAAGCCGCCACATTTTGCTTCGACGCATGTTGGGCATAATTCAAGAAGACTTTCTCGATAGATTGTACAGTTTGTCGCATCGAGTAGGATCGAAGAGAGAGGGGCCCCGGGGGGCCCTATGAAAGGCACAGATCGTGAAGAGCCCGGATAGGAGGAATAGAGTATAGAAATCCATTCAACCGTCCCTGTGTAGTCGAGAAATTACCAAAGAGAGGCGGAAGCTTGAGCCAACTAGGATTTTTGATCCCCGTTGACTCGGGGAAGATGATATTATATAAAAGTAGTTGTCATTTCATGCTTCAGATCGGCAGGTATTTGGTCATGCGGGTAATTGGTTGAGCAGGACAGGTCAGAAATGATCTCTGTCACAAATATAAAATGCGTTGAGGGTGCGCACGCAGATCATCGGCATGTTAACTAAAACCAGGGAATACAATAGTCGTGTTGTCGTGAAGTCGGTGCAGAGGAGAACAAGTCTCGTAAAAGGATGAAAGGATTTGGGTTGATATAATACTCGGACTGAGGAGATGAATGTAGATAGATTAAGCAAGTTACCAACGGAGAGAGATGGAAATACGAACCAATGAGGAGAGACATGTCCGGGAAGGGTGTGTCAGACCTGACCTCGGCGGAGAGTAGGCCTTGTTCCACGACCGTGTCCCAAGGGCACCATTAAGTTACGTATGTGACTAGACGACTAGAGGGATCAAATCGATTAACGTTTGGACAACAAAATACTGTAAGATCACCTTCAACGCTTAAAAACAATACAACAAGAAATGAGGGGTAACTGCTGCGAATGGCAAGAGTCAACCGCTCATGTGAGCCCAAATCCAATAGAACTCAGAGTTGAGGGAGCTAAGTAAAGGACCAGATTGCAGATATGAACAGAAGGAGACGTGTGCCTCCTCTCATGAGTAAGGTGCTGCTGCTGGCACTTTGACGCTCCGAGGTCGCGGTGTATCGATTGTCCCTGTCGACAACGTCGGTTCCCAGGTCGAGTTATTCACAATATCGGAAAAAAATCTGACATTGTCCCGCTACCTGAGCAACGGAGCCAAGTCTGCATGAGCCAGGAAGACCCCGAATAGACCTTGAATAATCGCGAAGGCGGCTTTGCCATAGACCAAAGAAAAGCATCGGCATCGGGCTACCGTGGTAGTGGCATTGAAGAAAGCGTAGTGGCCTTTAGTTCATGGTGGGTCGGTGACAAGAGGCTTGTGATGGTTTGTTGTCGGTCTGCGGTCCTCGCCTTTTCCGCTTACCACCAACTGACCTGCGCTTTGACATCCATTACCAGCGTTTCCGCATGGGCATCCAGCTCAAATGGAAACTTCGTGGCACATTGAGTGGCAAAAACTCCGCAGGAAAAGCGAAAGGTCTTGGGACAAAGCGAGGGGACTTGATAACCCCGCCTGAGACGCACTGAATTTTTTACACCCGTTCACAGTCGGACAGTCTCCTCCCTGAACCCACCTCAACGCTTCACCTTGGCCACTTGTTTTGGACTGAACCTCGACTAAAGGTGAATGGGTGATTTCGGTATTCGTTCAAGCTACAAACTCGCTCATGATCATCTATCTGTTACTAGATTGTGCACGATGTCTCTTTCAGGCTTGCCTTTAGATTTAGGAACTTTTCCTGTGCACCCAGGCGCAGTAGCCATCCAGTGCACAACCAGACTCTGCTTCTGGTGCTCGATGCTCCAGCTGGAAGGCAACACGCAGCGCAACATCAACGTCATCATGCCTTTCGAAGTCATGTCACGCATTTTCTGGTTTTGCATCCCACAGTACACCAGCGAGGACTTCCGTGTAGAGAACCGAAAGAATATGATGAAGCCCGCTGCTCCTTTACTT
Source organism: Galerina sulciceps (assembly GCA_023014345.1). NCBI lineage: Eukaryota > Fungi > Basidiomycota > Agaricomycetes > Agaricales > Galerinaceae > Galerina > Galerina sulciceps. The sequence continues at coordinate 750,366 of JAEDXJ010000036.1, forward strand.
CTCGGTGCTGTTTGTATCCTATGGCGAAATATTGCATGGCAAATTCCCTCTTTGTGGACTTCGATGACGATTTACCTGCTCCCTAAAAGGATACACTTCCCCAGGTCTCTCATGAAGCAATGGTTCGATCGTGCTGGCGAACGAACTCTCGAACTTCGTGTTTACTGCTATCCCGAGTGGTTTGAGCCGCTTGAAGACGAGTTCATCGCAATCAAAAACCTGGACCTACTCTTGAAATTCCTTGCACAGAACGTCCATCGGCTAACAACTCTGGACCTTCACTTTCCTCATTCATCTTTGTGGATACCGAAAACCTTTTTCTTTCACCTTGGTGCCCGCACTGTCTCTGTTTTAGAAAACATCCGACTCCATGGAATAGGATGGTCCGATCTAGAGTTACTTCGCCTTCCCTCCATCAAGAAACTCGAGCTTTGCGGGTCAGTCTACATCACTGATGTCAATCACCACTGGAAAATCCTCGAGACATTACATCTCCTGACTGAAGACCTGGACGTCTCCGAAGCCCTGGACGTCATCAAGAATGCTCCAGCTCTGGTCGAATGCAAAATCCGGATTTCTTGGTTTTCTTATCCCACGACCAACCTTCCTATGCCAGTCATGCCAATCATATGTCCTCTTTTGGCTCGTCTGGAAATCGAAATGGACGAAGAGTTCTCCGGCCCATTTTTCGAGAATCTCGTCCTTCCTGGCCTCGATTTATTGCGCGTCAGCAGGGCGGTCTTCAACGAATCGAAGGTAAATGCTTTCGCAGCATTCCTGAGCAGGTCAGCTGCCCTTCGTGAACTCCTCCTCGAGCGTGTATCGAAACTGGAGAATGACGTCCTGGTGAAGATCCTCCGCCTTGCACCATCCGTCAGGGTACTGCGCGTGACAACAGATTTTCGTCGACGTTTTCCAGTATGGCCAGTCGCCGACAGTTTCCTCCAAGCAATCACTAAATTTCCTCCTGATTCCGTTCACTACACGGGTGAGGAGCCTGTACTTCCTTGTCTTGAAGCCCTAGATTTTGAAGGCGGAAGTTCCTTTTCGTGGCCGTTCGTCTGCTATCTTGTCCACTCGCGACTTCGATTGCCTACTTGGGGACGTGCTGATTACCTCGATCACCCATACCGCACACTCAAGTCGTTCAAGATGACCATTCACGACCCCGGCTTCCCAGGTCGGTACCAGTCCATGCCGAAAGAGGCGGAGGTACATCTCCAACGCGCTTTGGATATGGGTCTTTTCCTTGATATTAGTTACACCGAGACGACTTTGATGGAACTTTTTCATAATAAGAACTAATGCTCAGTTTACGGGGTTTCTTATGTGACGGCAATATCGTATTGTGCAGTTAGATCCGCTCAGGGACACTCAGAAATGGGCGTCTAGATAATGTCTTCATGTCAATGTCGTCAAACGGGGGAATGCAGAGCATCCTTGTATTATGATATCTCTTTAAAGTTCTTTTGCGTCCGAACCTGTTATATCTAAAGAAGGGAAACCTCGCACTCCGACTCCGCTGGCCTAGATATTCAAGCAAAAATATCATTTTCAAGGCCACATGACTGTTTTGACGCCTGAGGCCTGAAAGCCGACCTACAGAAGCGGTCCGTTGTTCACCGCTTCTTGCTTTCTGACTTCCACCATCTCTTTGTGTTTCCGACCACTTGCGCGTGGACTTAGAACGCGCCGAGATCCTTTGGCTTTAGTGGCAAAATGATGGAAAAATTCCGAACGATCTTTGCCTTGTCGACCACGCCATGGAGCGAGTGGTTTTGTTTCTTTGCATATTTACTTTGCCCAGCCTCAATTTCGTATCCAAGGCTTATTGCACGAAGTCCGTTGCTACTCGTGCTGCATCTCAACCCAGTTTGACACCTTTTTTCTTTTCTTTCTTTGTTTCCAGTCTTGCTTTGTCGTAAGCGATTGAAGGCAGCTTAAAACCAGCGACACTCTGGAGGTCCTCCTTGCCACTTCCAGCCCATCTCCCTCGAACTTGAATGACCTGCACCATGTCCACTTTGGTTTTGGAGATCGAGATGCAGTGTAAGGCTTGCGCTGAGGATTTTGGAGACAAGGCGTATGGTTTACCCTGTGGTACGTACTGTTCCTGTTCACCGTTCGCAGTGTGGCTGTCTTTGTTCACGGTTGTGCTCACAACTATTTTATCAAGGCCACACTTACTGTTCGAGGTGTATTAGAGGTCTGCAACGACAAGGGGCATCGCGAAGTCGAACTATCATATGTCCTGGTTGTCTCACGACTGTTTCGCCGAGTAAGTCTTCCACGTCTTCAGGCATCTTGAATTAATACAAGCTTTCATTGTGATTGGATCAGATAACGTCCGCAAGGTTTTCCTCAATGAGCTTATCCCCGATTTATCTGTCCAAGCCAGTCTGCAGGCGGATCTAGCGGTCAAAAATCGGGAGCTCGAAAGGTTGAAGCTCGAGTTGGTCAAAGAGAAGACAGAACTCGCTTTGAAGGAAATGCAACTTCAAGAAGTGACAACGCAGCTCACACAACTTTCTGCAAGGTACGAGGACGAAGTGGATGAACACGAAGAGACGAAACGTAAACTCCGGGTGAAGGAGACTGAACTCAAGGAGTCGAAGGGAAAGCAGCATCAACCAGCTACACCGTCGCCTCAACCAGCCACACCGTCGTCTCCTTCGATGTTTTCTTTGCCCTCCGTCTGGTCATTTATTCCCAGCGTTACTCCTGCTTCCGTCTTCACAAGCTGGAACTCGGATTCCCTGGATCCCGATCAAACTATGGTTGACGCTTCGGACCCAGAGGGCGTTAAGACCAGCCCCGATGACAAAGACGAACATTATCTCTCGTCTCGTGCAAGCTCTCCTGGACCTATTCCGGGGTCTTTCTTCGATCAAGTGGGGGCTCAAAGGTCCAGCACTCCTTTCTCTCCGCAGCCAATACGGGTAGAAGAATCTGAACGCTCTCGTCCCCGTGTTTCTGCTCGTACCCGCACCAACGCTCCACTTCCGTCTCAAGCTCCCAAAGTCAAGCAGGAGCAGCCTAAGACGAGGGAGCTGAAGCGCGGGAACGAAATCCTCTCTCGCGGCTATAGGCGTCCTGAATGGACTGCCGTTCCGGAGTGCACCTCGCCTGATGGATATCACTGTTTTTCTGGAAAGGGCACAAATCGGTATGCGACAAAGTTTACATGCACTATTTGTCGTTTTTCCTGTTCAGAGTCGAGGCGTTAGTTGGCTGTTCATCTCTCTGTTCCTTTTTTTCTCAAGTCTGTACCTGTCCAGTCAGATAAATTGTTAAATAGTAGAAGAATCGTGTAAGAATACAAGTAGGAAGGTAGGTATGTACTAGTAGTAGCAGTAGCATTAGGAGTCAGAGTCCACATAAGGCGAGGGCCTGAAAGGACTATAAACGTGATAAATACTGGGATTAAATAAAGGAAATCTGATGGACGAGACGAAGGGGAATATGTTGTCACTTAATTCTCTTCCAAATTGGTCGAAGGAGCCCCTAAGTTGACGCGTCGCGACGCGTGCAACGTGCAAAATAATTACGTGATCATGATTTTCACGATTTTTTTACACCTGCCGAATTTACAATTTGTTTGCGAACCAACAATACGCCAACCAGCACCGTTATTACATTCCCCACTTTATAATCCATGGAAGTGGACACTGTTCAATCCGGATCCATTTCTCTGAGCAACAAGAGGAAAAGGACCCAATCTGGTGCCGAAGGAGACGACGAACAATCGGAGCCACAAAAGAGCACGACTTACTGGTTTGACGACGGGAACGTCATATTACAAGCGGAAAACACCCAATTTCGCGTGTACCGCGGCATCCTTGCTAGGCATTCGCAGGTTTTCCGTGACATGTTTAGCTTGCCTCAGCCAGAAAATGAGACATTGTTCGAAGGGTGTCCTCTGGTCCATGTTAGCGACGCGCCTCAGGATTGGGAAAACATTTTCAGCATCTTATACGATCACGATGCGTTAGTCTATAAAGCTTCACTGCATCTATGTATATAAAACTGACAAGCCTGATAGGTCGTACGCCTCAACTGGCGATTTTGCATTCCCCCTTCTTGCGTCTATGCTTCGCATTGGAAAGAAGTATCAGTTTGACAAGTTACAGTCCCTAGCCTTGGAGCGCATTCGACAGGAGCTTCCCACTTCCCTTGCCATCTGGGATGAAAAATATGGTGGAAATATGATTGGTCCGATGATAAACTCGGGATACGAGATGGATGTTATCAATCTCCTTGTTGAGACGGGGTTCCAGACCCTCCTTCCAATGGCGTACTACGTCTGCATGGCATCTTTAATGCCGGTGTGTCCTCAGAATGACTCAGAGCACTGGCAGTTTTTTTCACTCACTCCCACTTCTTTTTCAAGGACGAAATATGCGCAGGTGTACGTCGCGATGACGGCACAACTTCCTGTCTTTCATTCGAATCCACCAAGTGTTTGATGGTCGCATACCAAACAATACCTGCTGCAATTATGACCCATGAATTCCCATGGACCAATCTCAGCCGAAGTCAACCCGTTATTCCAGCTGCTGGGTGTACAAGAAGAGCCAAGTGTGAAAGCAATCGAACAATGATATTGGCCAAACTCGTTCCCGGTCCTGACCCGTGGACAGCTCTGACATTTATTGTCGAAACTAGTGTTTCGAGCTTTTATTGTGACAGCTGTGCTCTTGAAATAAGCAAAGTATATAAGGCTGGTCGCAAGATCATATGGGATAAGCTTCCATCCTACTTTGGCCTTCCAAAGTGGGAGGACCTTAAGGACGACTAGTAGGCCTGTTCACATGCCTGGTCCTTTAGCTGATCTCCGGATTTTTCGACGATTGATCTCTTCCTTTATCGGTCGCCTTTTCAGAGAGCCACTTTACTCAAGTTCAAGTGTCTGCCCAGTGTTCGGTTTGAGGTGAGCGATCACGATTGTTGTTTTGGGATTTCTTGAATATGACGTTAAATCCTTAAGGATGGGGATAGATTGAATTGGTTGTCTCTGTCGTCGAATCTAGTGGACTTTTTAATTTACGTATTTGTTTTGTATGGGCTTGAATAAAGTGAATGGGGACATGTATAACTTGTGGTCCGCTTCCGAATTTGGACATGATATCACATGATGAGGACGCGTCGCGACGCGTAGGCTCAATCAAATCCCCTCTCATAACGTGAGAGGGGCTTATAACAAGGTCCAGGTTTCATCAGGGCAGTGCTCACTTTTGGTTTATTTTTTTTTTGCAACACAAATATTCAGTTTAGCCATATTTTTATGAGACAAAAATTACTTTGTAATGTCTTAGCTCTTCGATTTTAATTTTTACAGATTTTTATTGCGGGGGTGCAGAGAGGCAGTGGACGTTCAAAAGTGTGACTCGATTCTTTGAGTTTGTAGTGGGTGTCACCCTATCATCACATCGGGCCGTTCACATCAAGGCTTTTCTCACCACCAAATTGGACTCTTGTCGTCCTAAATCTCGACTAAAAAAATTGTATCTGTGACAGAAATTTTACGAGAGCCCTTCTGGTAGCCATTAAAACCCTTGCCCATTTTTTGGTTCCTCAAAACCAAGATTTAGCTAACGAATGGCCAGATTTTTCAAGTGTCACACTCTGAAGTCCGGTAATTAACCGTTTCTAATGAACTTTGATGGAGACTACAAAACGGTAACTAATGGTTGCACTGCCCTCCCACGCAGCGGACTTTCAGACAAGACCGTCCACGAGTGGACGATCTTGGTACGAGACTATCGCGACGCGTGCAATGCCACGGTGCGAATAATTTACGTGATCGCAATTTTTGCGCCGGCCAGAGTCAAATCTTGCCGACAACCATCTTTACAAACCGACTTCTCGCTGTCACACTTCCCCGTTCAAACGTCCACTTTCCATGGAAGTGGACACCATTCAATCCAACTCCATTCCTTCGAGTAACAAGAGGAAAAGGACCCAATCTAGTGGCGAAGGAGACGACGAACAATCGGAGCCACAAAAGAGCACGGCTTACTGGTTTGAGGACGGGAACGTCATATTACAAGCTGAAAACACCCAATTTCGCGTGCACCGTGGCACCATCTCTAGGCATTCACAGGTTCTCCGTGATATGTTCAGCCTACCTCAACCAGAGAAGGAGGCTCTGTTTGAAGGATGTCCCGTTATCCATGTCACTGACACGCCTCAGGACTGGGAGAACATTTTCAGTGTTTTTTATGATTGCAATGCGTAAGTCTTCCCTAAATTCATAAGATGTTTGTGAAATTTCTGATCAAATTTTGAATAGGTCGTATGCTTCTACCACCACGTTTGAATTGCCCCTTCTTGCGTCAATGCTTCGGATTGGCAAGAAATATGAATTCGACAACTTGCTATCTTTAGCTTTAGAGCGCATTCGAAAGGAGCTCCCCGATTCTCTTGAAACATGGGATGAAGTGAATGAGTCGGCTGACGATTCCGGGCCGCTCATCGAATCGAACTGCGAAATCGACATGATAAATCTGCTTGTGGAAACAGGATATAAAACTCTCTTGCCAATGGCCTACTACCTTTGCGTTGGATCTTTAACGCCGGTGTGTCCTTGAACCCAACTCGAGCATAAGCAATTTGTCCCACTCATGCTTTTTCAAGGATCATATATTTAAAGGTCTGGAACGCAAAGATGGTTCAACTTCCCATCTTTCAGCTGAGTCTATGATGCGTTTAACCCTTGCACGCCAGGCAATTTCTGCTGCAATAATGAATCATGAATTCCCGTGGACCAAAGGCAGCCGAAGTCAGTCCGCTATTCCAACTGTTGCCTGTCAAAAAAAAGCCTCATGTAAAAGCCGTCGGTCAACGATATTGGCTGCGCTTGTCCCCGGTCCCGACCCGTTTCCGGCCTTGATATTTCCATTCGAATCTGAGGTTTCAAGTCTATATTGTGCAAGCTGCGCTGCTGAAATAAGAGAAATATATCTCACTGGCCGCAAGGTCATATGGGACGACCTACCGACCTACTTTGGCCTTCCCAAGTGGGAGGACCTCAAAGATGATTAGACTTGTTCGTATGCCGTCCCTGGGCCTTTCAACTGATCCCTGAATTATTCGACAATTATTCTCTTCCTTTATCAATTACCTTTGTGAGCGAGGCAGCCACTTTAACCAAGTTCTTCCGTATGCATGGTATTCGGTTTGAGGTGAGCGATCACGATTGTGTTTTGGGATTGCTTGAATATGACATTAATTCCTTAAGGATGCTGATAGGTTGAACTGCAGACGTTTGTCTCTTCTGTCGAATCTAATGTATTTCTCTATGTACTTGAACAAAGTGAAGAGGAGAATGTTTATAACTTGTGGTCTGCTTCCGACAAGCTTCCGAACTCGGCTGATGAACGAATGATTGGCTTGATGAGCCCCTGAGTTGCGCGTCGCGACGTTATATTCTCGTCCTTGTGAGGTACGAGCATAGATTAGAATGCCGACTTTGGGTCAGCGGAAAGCACGTGAACACTAACCACCTCGTCACCGTGTTTGACGTGTGACGAGGGCTAGCTTTTGCTTCTGCTAGCCATGTCCAGCCTTCAGCTACGTGCTCCGCTGCTAACTGCAAATGCATACCGGCGCCCTCGCTTTCTTTCGAGACGCCCTTCACTCCTCAGCTCACCTGCATCCGGCAACTAGACTCGCGAAGCGAAGGACAAATTGTGTCCACACAGCTACAACAACACCGACTGGACCGTGCTATCAGAAGTTGGAAATTCGAACTGGATTCATTCGCAAGCTGCTACTTGCAACCTACACTACGAGATGGGAACATGGATTTTGGATACCCCACTGAATTCCTGTAAAACCCGGGGATTAACAGATACGTGGCCAATTTCCCATTATTGATATCTGCTCTACTCACAGTACCGTCTCAGATCACGAAATGAGGCTCACGGAGACGCCGTTTAAGCTCGCGGGTCACACTGCTTGAGTTTGCGGGTCATCGTGGGCTCGCTATTGCTATTACTGCCATTACGCATCCGACAAACCGTTTAAGCTCGCGGGTCACACCGCTTGAGTTTGCGGGTCGTCGTGGGCTTGCTATTGCGGCCATCATGCTTCGACAATCTGCCACGCCTTCTACTGCTAATGCTCATGCCAATGCTAATGCCAATGCTAATGCTAACGCTAATGCTAATGCTAATGCTAATACCAATGCTACTGGCGTGAGTGACGAACTGCTACGTCTCCGCCCCGCTATTGCTATTCGTGTAATTGACGTACCGCTCCGTCATACATTGCTACCGCTATTCGCGTATTGACGTACCGCTCCGTCTGCGCCCCGCTACTACTCGCTCCGTCTGTGCCCCGCTACCGCTACCGCTATTCGCGTAATTGACGTACCGCTCCGTCATGCGCTGCTACTGCTATTCGTGTAACTGACGTACCGCTCCGTCATTGCACCTGCTACATGCTAGAAGATCCCGGGCCTGCCGCCTAATAATTGGGTATCCGCACACGCTGGGACGCGTCGCCAGGCTCCTAACACCTGGGTATCGCAGCGCCATTCGGACACCCTGTCTCGGGATCCAGGAGCATTGGCCGGGAAAGTGCTTCGCACTTTCGCCCGTCCTGCCTCCTGCTCTGCTACATGCATTGCTACATATCCGTCAAGGATTTATTTTTCATACGCGGTTGCTTCGAGCACCACAGCCAAAGTCGTGCCAATGTCGTGGTGCAAATAATTTACGTGACCACAATTTTGTGCCAGCCAGAGTTAGGCCGACAATGATCTTCGCCGACAAGCTTCTCACCGCCATCATCACACTTCCCACTTCACTTTCGAATTCCATGGAAGCAGACACTATTCAAACCAACTCCAATCCTCCGAGCAACAAGGGAAAACAGACCGAAATTAGAGTCGAAGAAGGCAAAAAAGTGCCACTGAAGAGTGTCAACTATTGGTTTGAGGATGGGAATGTTATATTAGAAGCTGAAAGTACCCAATTTCGTGTGCACCGTAGCATTCTGTCCAGGCATTCACAAGTTTTCCGCGATATGTTTAGCCTACCTCAGCCGGAAACGGAGATCCTGTTTGAAGGCTGTCCTCTTATCCACCTCAGTGACACGTCGCAAGACTGGGAGAACATTTCCGGTGTCCTATACGATCACAATACGTCAGTTTTCTGTAAATTCATAGGATATGAGACTGATCAATTCTAGGATAGATCGTATGCCTCCACTTGCGAGCTTGCACTGCCCCTTCTTGCGTCTATGCTTCGCATCGGAAAGAAGTATCAATTTGACAATTTACAATCTTTAGCTTTGGAGCGCATTCGGAAGGAACTCCCTATTTCTATTGATGCCTGGGATGAAAAATTTGGCGAACATTTTCTAGGTCTGACCATGGACTTGGAATACGTGATTGACATTATCAATCTTCTTTTGGAAACGGGGTTCCAAACCCTCCTTCCCATGGCGTACTTCATTTGTATGTCATCTTTGACACCGGTGTGTTTTAGAATGACTTCGAGCACTGGCAATTTTTCGTACTCATGCCCATTTCTTTTTCAAGGCTGAAATCTGTGGAGGTTTGCTTCGCAATGACGGCACAGTTTGCTGTCTTTCAGTCGAATCCATCAAGTGTTTGATGGTTGCATACCAGGCAATACCCGCTGCAATTATGAATCATGAATTCCTGTGGACCAAATCCAGCCGAAGTCTGTCTGCTATTCCGACTGCTGAATGTACGACAAAATCCAAATGTGAAAGCAATCGATCGACGATATTGGCCCAACTCGTCCCCGGTCCTGACGCGTACGCTTCCCTGTCATTTACTGTCGGAGCCCTTGTTTCGAGCATCTATTGTCCCAGTTGTAGTGCTAAAATAGGAAGCACATATTTGGCTGGTCGCAAGGTCATATGGGATAACCTTCCATCCTACTTTGGTCTTCCAAAGTGGGAAGACCTCAAAGATGATTAGACTTGTTCGTATGCTCTCCTTAGTCCTTTCAACCGATCCCCGGACTATTCTGCAATCATTCTCTTCCTTTATCAATTTTCTTCAAGGTTGTCTTTCACATAAAAGAACCTTTAGATTTCGGACTATGCTAGCTACACTTGAGTGGAAGATGTTGTTATAGCTTTTTTGTTTCAAACTTGTTTGCTGAAAGAATGATCGGGCTCGATGAGCCCCTAAGTAGTCAAGTTGACGCGTCGCGACGCGTGCCACAGTGCAAATAATTACGTGATCAACATTTTTGCGCCAGCTGTCACACTTTCTACTTCACGTTCCATGGAAGCAGACCCTTTCTACTCCAACTCCACTTCCTCGAACAACAAGAGAAAGAGGACAGAATCTGGCGTCGAATGCGGCATAAAAGAACTGCTCAAGAGTGCCGACTATTGGTTCGACGACGGGAATGTCATATTACAAGTTGGAAGTACCCGATTTCGCGTGCACCGCAGCATTCGCAGGTCTTTGAAGATATGTTTAGCCTGCCTCAGCCAGAAAAAGAGACCTTGTTTGAAGGATGCCCACTGATCCATGTCAGTGACACGGTTGAAGACTGGGACAATATTTTCAGCGTTTTATATGATCACAATGCGTTAGTTTCCCATGACTTCACTGTACCTACGCAAAAATTGACCATGACGGATAGATTGTATGCCTCGACTAGCGTGTTTGCATTTCCCCTCCTTGCGTCTATGCTTCGCATTGGAAAGAAGTATCAATTCGATGCTTTACTTTCTTTAGCATTGGATCGTATCAAAGAGGAACTCCCAGCTTCCCTTAGCGCCTGGGATGAAAAATTTCCGCAACGCGGTTATCACAAGGGGCTAATCATCTATTTGGAATACGAGATTGACATTATCAATCTTCTTTTGGAGACAGGATTCCAAACTCTCCTCCCAATGGCATACTACATTTGCGCTGCTTCTTTGCCACCGGTATGTTCTCAAACAGCCTTGAACGCAAGGAATTTATTTAAAGTTCATTGGTTTTCCAAGGCCGATATATTCGATGGTCTGAATTCTCGTCTTTCGGATAAGTCAATCAGGACTGTGATAGTTGGGCGCGAGGCGATATCCGCTGCAATCATGTCTCTCGAGTTTCCGTGGATCAAGCGAAGCAACCGAAGTCAGTCCGTTATTCCAGTCGCTCGGTGTCAAAAACGACTCGCGTGTGAGCGCCACCGCGCAATGATATTGGCGCAACTTGTTCCAGGTCCTGACCCATACGCAGCCTTACGATTTCCTGTCGAAGCTGAGACTCTGGAGATGTACTGCGACGACTGCGCTTGGGAAATAAAAAGAATATATGAAGCTGGTAGGAAGATCATATGGGATAAGCTGCCATCCTACTTTGGCCTTCCTAAGTGGGAGGAACTCAAGGATGATTAGGTTTGTTCATATGGTTCTTTCCTCTGATCCCTGGCTAATTTGTCAATTATTCTCTTCCTGAATAGATTACCTTTGTAAAATATCAACTTTACCCTTTTGTCGAACCTAGGTACTTCTATTTTTTTTTTCATGCTAGAACAAAGCGAAGGAGGTGTTATGACTCACGTCCAAACTTGGAAGAATTGTGATTGAACCCCTATTTTTGCGCGTCACCACGCGTCGTGCGAATAACTTATGTACGTGATCACAGTTTTGCCATGCACCCATCATATCTATGCATTACCCACTGACCCTCCATGGAAGCAGAATCTGTCCAGTCCGACTCCACTTCCCCAGGAAACAAAAGGAAACGGACTGAATCTGGCGTCGAAGGTGGCATGAAAGTGCCCATGAAAGTGCCGCTTAAGAGTGCCAAATTTTGGTTTGACGATGGGAATGTCATATTGCAAGCCGGAACTACCCAATTTCGTGTGTACCGTGGCATCCTTGCTAGGCATTCGCAGGTTTTCCGTGATATGTTCAGCTTGCCTCAGCCGGAGAATGAGATCCTGGTCGAAGGATGCCCCCTCGTCCACGTCAGTGATGCGCCTCAGGATTGGGAAAACATTTTCAGCGTCCTATACGATCACAATACGTCAGTTTTTTATCACCTCATAGTATGTAGGTGAAAGCTGACAGTCCTGAATTCGAATAGGTCGTATGCCTCGACTACCGAGTTTGCATTTCCCATTCTTGCGTCTATGCTTCGCATTGGAAAGAAGTATCAATTTGACGATTTACGATCTCTAGCTTCGGAGCGCATTCGAATGGAGCTCCCTACTTCCATTGACATCTGGGATGAAAAATATAGCACCGATGAAGGACTGATGGGGCCGCTCATTTCATCGGACTATGTGATTGACATTATCAATGTTATTTGGGAAACAGGGTTACATTCCCTACTTCCGATTGCATACATCATCTGTATGTCATCGTTGTCGCCGGTGTGTCCCCAGAATGACTTTGAGCACTGGCAATTTTTTTCATTCACGTCTATTTCTTTTTCAAGCATGATATGACCCGGCCCGAGGGTATGCGTCGCAAGGACGGAACAGCTTCCCATCTTTCATTGAACTGCACGAAACGTTTGTTGTTTGCATGCCAGACAATACCAGCTGAAATTATGACCCATGAATTCCCGTGGATCACATCCGACCCAAGTCAGTCCGCTATTCCAACTGCTGGGTGTACGACAAGATTCAAGTGCGAAAACAATCGATCAAGGATATTCGCCGAACTCATCCCTGGTCCTGAAGCATACGCCACCTTGACATATACAGTCGAAGACATTGTTTCGAACGTGTATTGTGAAAGCTGCACTGCTGAAATAGGCAGAATATATAAGGCTGGTCGTGAGGTCATATGGGACAACCTACCAAAATTCTTTGCCCTTCCTCCGTGGGAGGATCTCAAGGACGATTAGGCTTTTCCACACGGTCCTCGGTCCTTCAGCTTTCCTATGTGGTCAAGATTTTTGTTGAGAGCCTTACACAGCCGTTTTCTTGTATGTTTTCTCTTGTGATATCTCTTTCAGTCAGCCCCTCTTTTGCGCATTCGATTTCCATCTTAATCGGTGTAGCACCCTTTCCGATCATTATCCTTTCCTTGCGTGTTTGTAGTTTTATCTCGGTGTCTCATGATATGATATTCTGAATCATAACCCTTTGGGGTGTACTGTAGGTCTGATTTACCTAAAAGCAGGAAATGATTTCTTTGTATCTGGTGGCTCCGTCATCGTCCTCTCGACTGAATAAATGAAGAGGTCACCTTTTCGTGCTCTAGATTTAATGAGCGCTGTCGGAAAAATCGAGATTGGCATATCAATGGTTGCGAAAGCTGATGAGATTATAAGCGCAAATCAGCCTCTTGCGGGCAGCCTTTTCAGCTCGTTATCAGGTCTTGTCATCACTGGTAAGCCGTTGGTACTGGTGATCATCTCCTGATAGGTGTATCCCTCACGAGCATTTCAGGAGGTTATGACCTCGCATCACTGCTGGCAGTTCCGATAAGTCCTGTCCAGCCTTAGAATAGGAAGCATATCAGACCTGGTCTGCAGATGTCGGCACGTCGTTTAAAATGCTCATACACATGGCAGCGATGTCAAAGCATTATAAAAATGTGTTCCAGTGTCTACAATGCAGGCAGTGTAGGCCATCCTCGCTCCAGACAGAATTTATGAGCCGGAAATTGAGCAAGCTTTGACATGGGCGCAGCGGTTGCAGATTATATGATGACGTCATTTTCTGGGTATATATTTTGTCTCGTGTAAATCATAGTAAATGGCACAGTAGTCTAGATAGATGAGCATGAGATTTGTTCGTACACGTAAATTAGATCGATCCCTGTTGAACGCATTAATAAATTCACTCTTCGTTGCGATTGGGGTCTGCGAACATCGGTGTGGAGCGTTCGCTCGAGTGGAGCGTTCGGTCGAGTGGAGCATCCGGTCGAGAGGAGTAGGTTCGGCGGAGTCGCTCGGGCGCTAAAGCCGAGCGACCTACTATTTTCATCCCATTTCGGAGCCAAGTTGATATATCCTTATTTCTGGTGATGTTGTAGACCATGAAGACGACGGTGACTATCCTGATTATTCTGATTAGATGATTACTGAAGCATGTTAACCCCCGGAAAAGGTGATGGACTGATATGTAATGATCTCCTCAGGTCTGCGCATACATGCTAATTTCGATTTTTCCGACATGCTAGCGGTAATACTTGCAATTTCCTTCTTAATTCTCGCCGACTCCAGATTATGCTAATTCTTCCGAGCGTACTCTCAACTCCAGCCCTCCTGTCATATTTGTCTGATTTTTAAGCTGCTGGCACATACACCTGCACAGCTGGGGTTGGTTTGGTTTGACGATGATGTGTTCGTAATTAGGTTTTCAGAATTTAGCCTGGCTTTTATCCCACCATTTTGCCTGGGGCAAGTGTCAGCAAAACGCGAGGTCAAAACTCGAACAGCTGGCGTCGATTTTGACCACCCGGTGAAATAACCCGTCCCAAGCCGCGACACTAAAAATTTTGATCAAGTGTATAGTTGAATACCATGCAGAAGGGTGGACGGGTCAATATCACTGTCATGCGTCGTGCAAAAATGTTAGACTTTGTCGTTCTATTTTTTTTACAACTTGAAGCAGCGCAATGTTGCGTGAAAGTCGATGTCGCCTTTTGCATGCATTAATTTCTCTGAGCATTCTCTGATCCTTCTTTAAGCTCGAGACCAGCCGTTCTGGTGGCAGAAAAAATAAATTATATGTGAACGGAATTATAATTCGGAACACACGATTTTTTCCTCGCATCCAGAGAGACTGGAATCGAGTCTAGTCCTTCCTTCGATTTTCACCGACTCTAGATTATGCTAATTCTCCCGAGCGTACTCTCAACTCGACTCCAGCCCTCCTGTCATATTCCTACAACATGAGCCCATCTTACTTCCGATGACGTGATCGATATCGCAGGTTGAACAATTCAGCCTAATATCCCGCCCAACAGCAGCCTTTTGGCGCCGAGTCCTCTGATAGCGCGCAACGGGCCGCCGCGATCCGCTCTTCATCCTCTCATCGTGCTTCGACTTCGAGCCCCACTCAACCTCCACCTCGCATTCAGCGCCAACGGATCAGGATACCCGACGCGGCGACGCACCTGCTGGTGGGTGCTAAAGATGGGTGTGTGCTGCGGTCAGACCGGTGATCTAGCCTCAGTGCACATGTCAGAACGTGTATTAGGGATGCATTAAGCGTTTAAAGTGGTTTCTTGAGAAAAAGGAGGTCTTGAGAAGCGATTCCTGGCTCTTTTCGTCGTTCCTTGAGCGTTTTTGAAGTGGAGATGCTGTGGATGCGGGCCTATCCCTCTGAGATAAGAGGGTCTGGGCAAGTCGAATTTGGGTCCGATGGCGCATTCGGGTCATCGGCGTTTGTGATGGGTGCAAACAAAGCCACACACATGAACTCCACAGCTTAGACTCTCCCTCCAACGACGACGACGACGACGACCAACAACACATCGACGATGGCGGACAACCACCCCAAGTTCTCCCCCGACAAGCTGGGGGAGTACACTGTCATCCAGGACATTGCAGAGGGCACGTTTGGCAAGGTGAAAAGTGCGTATTTGTGTCAGTGCTTTTTGCAGGGTGGATTTTTGATTTGATTTTTGGGGGTGCAGTGGCTACGCATACGATTACGGGGCACAAGGTCGCCATGAAGTACATCTCAAAGGCGGTGATCCAGAGGGAGAAGACGAAGACTAGGGTCAAACGCGAGTTCGAGTATATGCGCACTCTGCGGCATCCGCATATAATCAAGCTGTGAGCTCCCCTCCAGCTTTCTTTCAGCATTTTGCTCACCCCACCCCGCAGATACGAGGTGATCTCGACGCCGACGGACATCATCTTTGTCCTCGAGTACGCCGGTGGCGAGCTCTTCAACTACATCGTCGCCAACGGGCGCATGGACGAGCCCCGCGCGCGGCGCTTCTTCCAGCAGATCATCTCCGGCATCGAGTACTCCCACCGCCTCAAGATCGTCCATCGCGACCTCAAGCCGGAGAACGTCCTGCTCGACGACGACCTCAACGTCAAGATCGCGGACTTTGGCCTGTCTAACGAGATCAGCGACGGCGACTTTCTGACGACGAGCTGTGGAAGCCCGAATTATGCCGCGCCAGAGGTCATCAGAGGCGGCGTGTACGCGGGTCCGGAGATTGACGTCTGGAGCTCGGGCGTCATTCTGTATGTCATGCTCTGCGGCCGCCTGCCCTTCGAAGACGACGATGTCCAAGTGCTCTTCTCCAAAATTAGTCGTATGTCTCTCCTTTCCCCCCAAATGTGTCCCACTGACGACCCACCCGCCACCCAGAGGGCAACTTCCACATGCCCAGCTACCTCTCCTCCGACGCACGAAACCTCATCACCTCCATGCTCGCTGTTGACCCAGTCAAGCGCATCACCATCCCCGAAATCACGCAGCACCCCTTTTTCACGACCGATCTCCCGCGGTACCTCACCCCTTTACCACCCCCGCCCGGCCCTGTCCTCGGCACGCTCTCCTCCCTGGTCACACCCCCAAAACAGCTCGATTTCGAGATCATCGAGGGCCTCGGGCGCATCGAGGAGGACGTCGTCGAGGAGCTCGCGAACAGCATGACTGGCGTCGACAAGGAGGAGGTGTGGGAGTGCCTGCGGCGGGACGACGGCGTGCAGGGCAACGCGGTGAAAGTCGCGTATATGCTGCTGAGAGATAAACGAAGGTTGGGCAAAGACCGTTAGTGTTGTCTGTTTTGTTATGCATTGGTGTTGATTCGGTTTTGTGCTGAAGTGGCAGAATTTGCAGAGGCTGAGCGCGATGCCGAGCTGGCTGCTATGGATGTATGTGTTGTTTTTTCCCTTTCCTGTTGGTTGTGCGGAGTCTGATGGTGTTTATGTGCAGCCTCGAAACGCAACATCACCTGCGGTCCTCTCGCCGGTCGGCGCGGTCGACCTGGAAGAGAACCCCTTCGAAGTTGAGTTCAACGCCGAATACGAATCCGACGAACCCGAATCCGACGAGCTCGACTTCATCTCTCCACCCCTCGCCCCCTTGGACCTCACCAACTCCCCACCCTCCCCCTCCGGCTCCTCCCAAAACACGACGAACAAATCCAACGGCCCACCCCAATTCGCAGTGCTACACTCCTCCCTGCCCGAACAGCTGCCAGAGCAGCACCACCTCACGTCCTACGTGTCCGCGAAGCGCTCGGGCGGGCGCGATCGCGAGCACCACCGCGACCGGGACAGGGAGCGGGAGAAGAAGCACAAGACGAAGTGGCACTTTGGGATACGGAGCCGGAGCCCGCCGATGGAGGTTATGCTGGAGATTTATAGGACGCTGAGGACGCTTGGGATGGAGTGGAAGGAGAAGAAGAATTTGGGCGGGTTGGGGGGTGTTAAGGCGCGAGAGGCGAGGTTGGCTATGGCTCGTGAGTCCGGCGGTGGTGGTGGAGGTGGGGCGAAGAACGGGCACTTGGAGAGGAACAGGGATCTAGACGGGCCAGGCGCGGTGGACCTCAAAGCCGCGTCGTCGATCTACTTCGTCGAGACGCGGGCAAGGGTGCAGGACGTGGTGGTGCTGATGAACCTGCAGCTGTACATGGTGGACTCGATCAACTACCTGGTCGACTTCCACCACAAGAAGTCGTACCGCGCGAGCACGGAGGTGGGCGCGGGGAAGTTTGATATGGCGGTTTTTGATCCGGTGTTTACGGCGATGGAGAGGGAGAGGGAGCTGGGGATCGTTTCGGGGGGAGGGGGAGGGGGCAGTGGGAGCGAGAGTGGGAGTGTGAGGAGTGTGAAGACTGGGCCGGGGCCGGGGGCGGTGGGCGTGGATGGGATGGGCCTCGGGGTGGGGGAGGAGGATGTGGTTTCGCCGTTTGTGTTTATGGATGTTGCGTGTCGGTTGATTTTGGAGTTGGCTGGGGGGAGCGAGTAGGGAGCGGTGTAGGTGGGTGGGTGGTGGGTGGTGGGTGTGAGTGGTGTGTGTGAGTGGTGCTTTTGGTTGTCTTTTTGTTGATGCTGTTCTTTTTCTTCGCTTGCTTCATCTTTTCTTGATTTGCTTTTTCGATCTTCTACCTGACTTTTCCCTTTTCTTTAGAAGGGTTGAGTGTACATTTCTTCTTTCCTTTTTTTTCTTATTCCTCGTTTCCAAAACGCGATATCATCATCGCACCTGTACCGGCCCTGTATTCTCTAACTAATCGCCTCGCCTCACCACGGATCTTTCCAAGCAATGTCCCTGCTATCTTTCTCGTCTGCCCACTTATCTAATTAAATCTCGCCCCTCGTCGTCATCTTCATCGTCATTCTCGTCTCTCCCACCCTCCATCACCACACGCTGTAGTATTCTATTCCTCACGCCAAGCCACCAACCCCGTCTGTGTCCGTGTCTGCTAGTGCTACGTTAAAACGTTAAACGTTACCCGCTGGATATCTATTTGATCCTCGTCCTCTATATCAGTTGTCGTTGCAAAATTGTTGTTGTTGTTGCTGTAGTTAGTCGCTCGTTGTTGTTTGTATGTACATTATCTATTCTCTTTTTTTTTACTTGCTGCTTTTGATTGTGTTTTTGATTTTGATTGTGACTTTTGCATATATGCGAATGGAATGGAATAGAATTTATTTAGAAAGGACAACTTTGTCCAGTACACGGATTTTCGCTTTGATGATCGGATGTTGAACGAGCGCTTGGAGAGGACTTTTTTGTAACAACCTTGGTCGTCAAATTCAAAATCTGTTTGATTGCTCTTCGGTTTCGACAGAATGGTTTCGACAGAATGTATCCATGGAGCTGGTCTAACTGGTGGTTCTGCTATGGTAGTCATATAGGCGGTGGCATGTCCCAAAATAGGCATAGGTCCCACAACTGACTCGGAGACTCGACCCACAGCCTATTGATGTTTGGCCGACTAGAATATCTGTCGGGTTATTGAATACTGGGTCCACTCACGATCTCTTGTCCCTCAGTCAGTTTCTCGCTGAATTATACCTCTGAAAATGACTGCTTTCGTGCCTTCGAGAGGTACTCCCAGTTACAAAAAAATACCATTTATCACTGCCGCAAGCTCGCCATGGTACATATACAACATACTGCTATTTTCCATGAGATCCTTGGCTACCTCCCAATCGCCTCGAGGTCTGTTTCAGTTCATCTAAGGCTCAATTGTCAGCCCGAGTAGTTGAGATTTTTTAGAAGAAACTCACCTTAAACTCGTCAGCTCACAAACGATCCAGGCCATCTCCTGGGCATGGGCTGACTATGCAGACGATGTGCGAGTCCGCCTCTATTATACCGCAACACCAGCAGATTAGCACCAGCAGATTAAAAAAAAAAAACAGTCTGAGTTGAACCGTGACTTGCCTAGAGGAGTAGGAGCAGCAAAAGCGAGCTGGGCGAACAACACGACGGCAGCGAGAACCAGAGAGTTGATAGCGAACTTCATACTGTAACTTGTTGGGGCGAACGTCGACAATGGGTGGAAGGCGGAAGTGCCTCTGCCCACTAGGATTTATATCAGTCTTGCAAGCTCTAAAAATACGGAGCAGGCAGCCGAGTTTACTCTGGACCTACGCGGATCCTCCTCCGCTCTACTGTTCGAGGTCAGTGGTTAATCCCCGGGGGTATTGTGGTCCCTGACCATGCGCGCATGTAGCCCCCTCCATGTCCTGGCCCGTCATGTCATTCTTTGGGACACTGGCGGCATGCCAGGCGTAGCGACGTTTGTAGACGGCCGCGCAGACACCTCGGCGCAATGGATAAACCAATTTGGTCAAATGTAATCAACTCAGCTTTGCTTGGAGTTGAAATTCAATTTACTTGCACACTAACCTGGCGTCGTTTGGTTTTGTCGCATTGAACAAAGACTGATTTTTCGATCAAGAAAACTACTTCGTCTCTTTCAGCTACCAAGCGTAAATTAAAAAGACCATTCACGAAATTCTTTCCCCTTCTGAGATTTCCATTGTGGTGCGTAGATCGGTGTCAGTCCTCATGACTGACAGGCCGTTTCTCAGCGCATGTCGAAGATCCGGCGTCATATTCTCTGGCTGGGCTTTGTCGAGGAAATCCAAAGTCGGTTCGTGAATCTTCATCCGGAGCAACTGTACGGTGTGGTACTGATTGGACGGGTAAAAGGTGTGTCTCCAGGAGGGTGACTGCACTCGGAAGCGGCTAAGTTTGCAAATGGATGCCCAAGAAAAGGAGCACCCCCCTTCGAGTTCGAGGACCTCGAGGTGAGGAAGTAAAGGTTCTTGGCCAGTAAATGCCTGAATAAAATTTTCGCAGATGGGCCATGTCTTCGGAAGGGGCAACAAGCGATATTTCGTTGACAGGTGGAGAATCCGAATTGAGGGCGCGACCCGGAGGACGTTGATAAGCATGTCGCTATCTAGTCCGGAAAGCTGCTCGAGAATTAGCTCTTGTAAGTAAGGGGAGAAGATCAAGAATGAAGCAAAGATGTTGATCGTGTCTTCGTTGCCAAAAACAGGATTTGTCATTTTGAGGAAAGTCAAACCCGGCAAGACGAGGTTGTGGAAGAACGGCTCTGAATTATCGCTATCCTGTATGATTTCGAGGCGGCTGAGGTTATGCAACAGAACTGGTATCTCGGGAATCGGATGACCTGGCCCTGGATTATACGACCAGCCGTAGGATATCTTGCATTCGACCAATTTTGAAGCTTGCTTCAGAACATTTAGGGTTTTGGTGACGTCCAAGCGAGGCGTGGAGTAATGCAATCTGGCCAAGTTCTCCCACTGGACGCTGATTTTAGGAAGGTTGAACGGTCCATGTAGATCCAGCTTTCGCAGACATGGAAGGTTTAGCAAGTGGAGCTGAGTGCGGTCACTAGATGTCCTTATCTGGAGGTTTTCGATAATCGAGTGACCGCTGTATGTACCAGCTGTCAAATCCGATAACAAATACTTGAAAAAATCTGGTGGTATGGTTAGAGATTTATGGGGTAGGTGCAACTCCAGCGACCGTAATCGATGGGCATAATGTAACCGTATAGATAGGGGTAGAATCAGGAAGAATTCCGGCGTTGGATATTGCTCGTAACAGTACACCGAAAGATTGAGCGGCAAACCTCCTGCACGGCTGAGCCACTCATCTACTAATTCATTCTGGAATGATGTTCTCTTTGGGAAGAGATAAATTGCGATTGAGATCCATAAACTTGGGGTCCGCCATGCGATATCGCGCCACCTAGAACAGACCGCACCGAAGAGCAAAGGAGCAGGGGGTCGCATCATTTTCATTTTATTTTCAAAACTGAAGTCGGCAGTGGTGTGTTGGGGGAGGCAGAACCAAAAAATGCGCGCCATGATCTCAAAGGGAAGTAAAACGTTAATGTTGTGGCTGGTGTTCCTCAGCTGAAGCACGGCACATTGGAAGCACAGTCTGCCAGTACATCGAATCTGTGTACTGCCAGGCTGTAAAGCGCAGGGGGCACGGAGGCACAACCTGCAAGCACATTGGATGGTGCCATGACCGGAAGAGAGTAGAATTGAGGAATTAGGAGACATTTCCGTAATTAAAACTTGAGAAAATTCAAGATATGGTTGGAGTTCAAGACGACCAAGGGTATGGGGTACAGCAGGGGGCAATCTGATAAAGATAAATCATAAAACGAACGAGAACAGCTAAAAAATTGATGTTAGCCAGGTTCGAGCTTTTATAGCCAAGCGGCCGTATCCACGCACGCTTTGGCTCATCAAATTTTTTGACTTGAAAGATTTAAACGACCCAGTCAGTTGGAGCTTGTACTGCCATGAGAGTCAAAGCAAAGAAGGTCGCCCGTCACTTCCTGAGCACGTCACAGATCAGCACCGTGTGACATTCCGTGTCTTTTGCGTCGATCTGACTCGGAATCATCATCATTCAATCGTAGCTCTCGACCACCAACGACATATGGATTCAGAAGGTATTGCTACAGAAGGTTAGAATTCTTCATTTTTCTGCCATGTATGATCTCTACGTTGATTAGGCTGTCATAGAGCTGAAAACCAGGATTTGTATGGCTTTTGGGAAAGAGTGGTTGTATGGTCGCCCTAAGGAGTATCAGCAATGTCGAATTTCGAATGGAGAACCCTGCGGCATGTGTAACAGATTGAGACATCTGGAATCCCAGATATTGGAGGCCAAACGCAGTCTGGACAAATTGATCAACCAATATCAAGACTTAAAAACGCAGAGCAATCAATTTCACGACCCCGTCGCAAGTCGATTTCCCCCGGAGATCGTTTCTAACATTTTCCAACTCTGTTTGCCTCCTATTCCACCTGAATCCCAATCACTCTATAAACTTAGGAAGGAAGCGGTCTCAGAACCATTCAAGTTGGGAGCAGTCTGCCGAGCTTGGAGAAAAATTGCGTGGGCAACACCCCATCTTTGGACAGTCCTCAGTTTTTGTATCAGCATCCCTATAGCTAGTTTGCAGGCGCGCTGCGATCTCGCGCAACAGTGGCTGGCCCGATCAGGCGAGCTCCCATTGACAATTTACATTTTCGCAACCACCGGTCAGATCACCGTTTCTCGAGACATTGTCAATTCTTTCATCGAGCTGGTAAATCAAAACTCAAGCCGTTGGTACCGACTATGTCTCGCTATCCCCCTCCCCTTGCTCCAGAATTTCCGTGGCAATTCGGGCTCACAGTCCATCTTGCACACTTTGCAAATATTCTCGCCTCACTGGCAGATAACAGGTTCTGGCCATTTCTCCTTGAATAATACGAAAGCTCGTCCTGCTAATGTTAGGATATCTTCCTTGACCCTCATTTCGGTTGACATTGAATGGAACAACGTTACGCAAGTGGATTTTGACGGGCTTCCACTAGACCAGTGCTTTGAACTGCTCAAACGAGCCCCGAAATTGATTCGTTGCGAATTTAGTGGTCTCTCAATGTCTCCACCTGACGAAGAGATGTTCCCAATACCTGAATACCCCGTCGTCCATCATCAAATCCAAAATTTCTACCTAAGTTCCTTAGGCCTGATCGGGTCGCATATAGCCTCGTTCTTTTTCGGCAAAGTCAGATTTCCCGCTGTGGTAGCTCTATCCTGTGAAATAAAACTACCTCTGCCCATAGAGTCGCTTCTATCGTTTCTTAAACACTCTTGCCTTGAAGAATTCTCCCTTAACAGCCTGACAGTGGAATTTTTGAACCTGGATGTAATAAACTTCCTACAGGCTATTCCTTCGCTTCGACGACTTAATCTGCGGGCAGAGCCATGGGGTGGCCACTCACCAGACTCTTTTTTCAAACGCTTAGCTGGAACATCCATTACTCATAACAACGACGACGCTTTCCTCCCTAATCTCCAAACCCTTAATATCGATGGCGGACTCTTGGACATTCGGTGGAATTTCCTTCCCGGAATTTTTGGTCCTCTTTGCGAACTTGACAATCCTTGCCGACGACCCCTTGACTCAGTGAAGATCAATTTGGATCGAAACCCAACATCAGCACTTCAATATATTGACAAAGATGTTCTTCCACACCTCCTTTCCATATTGGAGGCAGGTTTGGAATTAACTATTGAGTATTCAGACGAAGGTCTTGATTTACTCAAGGCATCTGTGGAATATTATGCTAGCATGGCTGATGATGAAGAAGATAGTGTCTTCAGATGAAGACCACTTGTCGTCAGCGGAATAATTCTCGTACGTCTCAACTGTCGATTCTGGCTTTTTAATTTTGTTTTTCTTTGAATAAAGGCAATCACTTACTTATAATTCATCTTCTAGAGATTCGTTCTCGTCGACCGTCCGGGTCAAATTCAACTTGACCGTCCTGCATTAAATGTGTACATTAAATTTGCCTCTACCGGGTAGGGTAAAAAACCAGAAAATGGTTTATATGTACAAAATCGTGTGTTATTTCTGTTGGATGGGTAAAATAGTAGCTGTAGTAGCTTTCAAAACATACAGTCGTATTTTGCACATCCAGCAATCAGCAATAGAGTTTTTTTTGTACAGTCACAAATCACTGAAATCAGCAAGCTGTGACATGCGATGTCGTGAACCTGCCTTTTGACCACGACTCGTTTACTCTGCTTCGCCAACTAATGTATTTAGAAGGCAGTAACGTTACAGAAGGTCGGGACTCAGTTTATTCTTCTGCATCTTATCTGAAGTCGTCGCTGTTGCTTGGACCACAATAGATCCCGCAGGCGGCACTTGCATTGCTTGTGGGCACCCCTGCTCATATGGTCGTTTCGAGGATCAGCAATGTCAGATGTCCAATGGCGAACCTTGTGGCGCTTGTATTAAATTGAAACATCTAGAATCCCAGATGTTGGAGGCAAAGCGCACTTTGGACAATTTGGCCCGCCAATATCAGGACTTGAAAACGCAGAGGAACCGTGTCCACGATCCACTCACAAGTCGAATCCCGCCCGAGGTCGTTTCGTACATTTTCCAGCTCTGTTTGCCTCCCCCAATACCCAACTCCGATCCACTCTATGAACTTGGCCAGGAAGAGGTTTCCGAGCCATTAAAATTGGGAGCAGTATGTCGAGTTTGGAGGAAAATTGCGTGGGCGACACCCCGTCTTTGGACGGTCCTCAGGTTCGGGATCACCCTCAGTTTGCCAGCGCGCCACGATCTCGTTCAACAATGGCTAGTTAGATCAGGCAGGCTCCCATTGACAATTTTCATCTTCACGCCTCTTATCGATGGCTACAGTGAACTCCTTCCTTCTGCAGACATAATTGGCGCTTTCATTAAGTTGGTGAATCAATACTCGAGCCGTTGGTACCACTTGTGTCTCAGAGTTCTGCCCTCCTTACTCTGCCAGTTTTGTGGGGAGGCGACTTCACAATCCATCTTGCACACTTTGCAAATTCTCCCCTGTGATATATGTGACTGGATTGACGCGCGTTCCATTGCCTGGCTCTCCATGAATAACGTGAGGCCAAGTCCCGCTAATGTTTTTATATCATCCTTGTCATTCAATGCCATCGATATTGAATGGAACAACGTCACGCAAGTGGAATTTAGCGAACTTCAACTCGACGAGTGCTTCGAATTACTCAAACGGGCCCCGAACTTGATTTGTTGTAAATTTGAAAACTTTTCGAAGTCCCTACCTGACGAAGAAGAGTTCCCGGTACCTGAACACCCTATCACCCATCATCATATCCGAATCTTTAATTTCACTTCCCCCGTTGACCTGGATGCAGCCTCATTCCTTTGTGGTATGGTCAATTTCCCGGCATTGGCAGACCTATCCTGTGCAACAGAGTGTCCTCTGCCATTGGGATCGCTTGTATCTTTTTTCAAACGTTCTTCTTGCCGTATAGAACAACTCTCTCTCAGAGGTTCAATGTTCAACGCCGATGACGACGACGTATTAGACCTCTTATGGGCAACTCCTTCGCTTCAACGGCTCAAGATACAGCCACGCTTCAAGTTATGGCACGACTACTCACCAGACCGCCTTTTCGAGCTCTTGGCCAGAACTTCTATTGCTAATGAGGATGAAAACATTTTTCTCCCTGAACTCCGATCCTTCAGTTATCATGCCAGTGTGGAGGAGCAGGGTTTTTGGTGGGATCATCTCGCTAATATTTTTGGCCCACTTTGCGAACTCGACAATCCTCGTCGACGGCCCCTTAATTCTGTGCACATACGTTTCGAACAAACTGAAGAAGCTATTTCATATATCAACGAGGACATCCTTCCCACTTTCCTTTCCATATTGAAAGCGGGTTTGGATTTGACTATCGAGTATCCACATGAATATCTTGATTTGATCAAGGAGTCTGCAGAATATTATGGCCTGGCTGACGATGAAGATGAAAATCACTCTTCAGATGGAGGCCACTTGATGCCAGATGAATAGTCTTCGTATGTTTCAATTGTTGCTTCTAGCCCCTTTATTTTGTTTGCCTATAGATTACGGCTTACCCAGAATGCATATTCTTGTAAAGATTTTCTCCCACTGACTTTTCTACTCAATTTCAACCCTCCTCATTATATGTGTAGATTAACTTGAAATTTACCTCGTCTTTAAGGAATGCCTTCCAGCTATCATCTCCTCGAATCCTCAAATTTGGCATACACTCATTGATAAGAGGAGGGCATTCACTTGTTTAATCGTTAGAAGGAATACAGAACAGAATTTTAGAGTGGAAAATCTTGTTTAAAAGGACTATGTAACAGAACTTGAAAGCTTGAAGCTTGAAGATGTACAGAACCGTGCGTTCCCTCTGTTGGATACGTATCGGCTAAGACGCGTGATAAATGACTCCTGTCACAAGTCAGCAACCTGTGACGTGCCGCGTTCAACCTGCTTTTACTCAACCAGCACCCTTGCCAAAGACTTACACTGCTTCGTCAATCTATGTATTCAGAAGATAATGTTACAGAAGGTCGGATCTCAACTTATGCTTCTGCAGTAATCTGAAACCTTCGTTGTTGTTTGAACCACAACAGAACCGGCAGCCAGGACGTGTATCGCTTGTGGGCACTCCTGCTCATATAGTCGCTTCGAAGATCAGCAATGTCAGATGTCCAATGGTGAACCTTGTGGCGCTTGTATTAAATTGAAACATCTAGAATCACAGATGTTGGAGGCAAAGCGCACTTTGGACAATTTGGCCCGCCAATATCAGGACCTGAAAACGCAGAGGAATCGTGTCCACGATCCACTCACAAGTCGAATCCCGCCCGAGGTCGTTTCGTACATTTTCCAGCTCTGTTTGCCTCCCCCAATACCCAACTCCGATCCATTCTATGAAATAAGTCAGGAAGAGGTTTCCGAACCATTAAAATTGGGGGCAATATGTCGAGTTTGGAGGAAGATTGCGTGGGCGACACCCCGTCTTTGGACAGTCCTCAGGTTCTGTATCAACACCCTCAGTTTTCCAGCGCGCTTCGATCTCGCGCAACAATGGCTGGTTCGATCAGGCAGGCTCCCTTTGACAATTTTCATCTTCACTCCCCTTATCAAGGACAACAGTAAACCCCCCCCTTCTTCAGAGGTTCTAAACTCTTTCGTTGAGTTGGTCAATCAACACTCGAGCCGTTGGTACCATTTGTGTCTCAGGGTTCCGTCCTCCTTACTCTTCCAGTTTTGTGGCGATTCTACTCTACAATCCATCTTACACACTTTGCAATTTTTCCCCAGCGACTGGGCTGAAGCACATTCCATTGCCCGATTCTCCTTGAAAAATGGGAAACCAAGTCCCGCTAACGTTTTCATTTCGTCTTCCTCCTTCAATGGCATCGACATTGAATGGAACAACGTCACGAAAGTGGAGTTTGGCAAACTTCAACTCGACGAATGCTTTGAACTACTCAAACGGGCCCCCAACTTGATTCGATGTAAATTCCACCACTTCTCACGGGCTCCATCTGACGGAGAGACATTCCCGATACCTCAATACCCCATCACTCATCCTCAAATCCGAGACTTTAGCTTCACTTACCCCGATGACTCGGATGTCCTTTCATTTCTTTTCGATATGGTCAATTTCCCGGCACTGGTAGATCTATCCTGCTCAGCGGAATGTTTTCTACCAACGGCGTCACTTATATCTTTTTGCAAACGTTCTTCTTGCCGTATAAAGGAGCTCACTCTTGACGATGCGCTATTTCACAACGACGACGACCTACTGGACCTCTTGTCAGCCATGCCTTCGCTTCGACGGCTCGAAATATCGCCACACATTTGGGGCGACTACTCACCAGACCGCCTTTTCAAACTCTTTGCCGAAACTTCCATTACTAATGACGATGAAGACGTCTTTCTCCCAGAACTCCGATCCTTCAGGTATATAGCGGCGCAACAGGAAATTGAGTGGAATCACCTCGCCAATATTTTTGGCTCTGTTGGCGAACTCAACCATCCTCGCCGACGGCCCCTTAACTCTGTGAAAATACAGTTGGAGGATGACGAAGAAGTAGAAGAACCTATATATATCGACAAGGACGTTCTTCCTCAGCTCTTTTCCATATTGGAAGCAGGTTTGGATTTGACCATCGAGTGTCTCAGGCCGCCTGAGGAACATATTGACTTAGTCAAGGCGTCTGAAAAATATCATCAAATGGCTGATGATGAAGACCATATGTCGTCAGAGGAATAATTCTGTATGTCTTAACTGTCACTTCTGACACCTTAATTTTGTTTCTCTGAAGATTATCAGTCATGACTTACGCTTCTCCGTATCTAAAAGCTCGTTAGATTCAACCGTCGTTGTTAATTTGAACACCTCGAGTCTAATACAGAGACTAAATCTACCTAATTCGAAATATATCCTCCTAACGTCGCGGTAGTATTCTCGTATTCTGAAATTTGATATGTTGATAGCTTGACTGAACAATGTAGTCTCCTCCACTACAGTCGGTTCTGTACGCCCCAAGGCTGCTCTAACACAGTCTACTATCGAGATGAATAAGATATCATACAATCATAAAATCCATCAATAATCATAACGGACATTCTTTACAGCAAGCTGGTCATTATCGCGGCATATGTTGCAATTGGTCGATCAACAGGGTTGTTCCCGGTCTACCTTCTGGTCACGTTTGACCGTCCGCCGTTCAAGCTTTCTTTCTTCCTTCGTGAACGAGCCAGCTCAAAGTTTACACATCCCATGGTAATCAATCAGGGACAAACGCGATTATCTGCAATCGAGTTCAAAGTGGCAGCCAAACACCCACGAGGGATAAGTAACAAAAAGGAACAAAGACGGCCTCGATCCCTGCGCCGGTCGCCTGCAGCCTGCTGGACGTCTGTTGGTCCCCGTTTTACGTACAAAGAGATTGGGTGCACTATAAATTAAACGAACGCAGGATAAGCCACTTTCAATCCCCACCATTCATCACATCTTCCCAAGAGGAAGCTTATATCAACCCAGGTCTGAACGCTAAGCGATCGTTGACGACTTCAAGACCAGCCAGCAAACGACCCGCTGAGATGGACTACGAGTACGTTTTTCAGTCAAGCTTGAAAGCCCGCTACGCCACTGACGAGTACACGGTTGTCCAGCATGTTCAAAGAAAGGTCGGGTGCCGTGCAAGTGGCGTCGTTCCAGCGGAGAGGGGACAGATGGGTAAGTCCTCCATCGTTGCCCTTCTTCCCATTTCAACTTCTAACCGATGCCCTGATTTTCTTCGCATCTGTGTCCTCTCTTTATCACACGACCACCGATCCTGACCCCGCCATTTGATCGGTAGGTTGCCACGCACGGTCGGGTATCAGAGGGCAAGAATTTCCTCAATCGAGTGGCCAAGTTGTCGATAGCTGCCACGATCTTCCTAGCAGCAACCTATGGCGAGGGTCTGGTCAACTTCTTCGCTCTATTCGCGCTGTTTATTGTGTATTTGATGGCGGTGGGTTAGGTTGGTTCGAAGGTCCAGGTTATGGGTTTAAGTCGTCGTCCAAAAAGTTAAGGATAGAGTATTCCGTTTGTATTGATTTGAAAGTTGTATTCTATTATTCTTGAAGAAGATGGAATAGAAAGGAATAAATTAGAGTCTCGAAAGAGTCCAGCTAATCAGATGAACGTCTGGAACACCGAGAGCGTATCGACTATCCTCCAGGAGTAGGGACACCTAAAGTGGCCCGCTGTAAACACGAGACAGCGTTAGCTGAAATTTGTGATTTGGTGATTCAGCACGTACAATCTGTATATATGTCGTCCGTTCGGCTGGAGGTAACGCGTTGATTTGCTCTGGAGTCATGGATAGCACTCGCATGATAAGAGCCTAAACAGAAAGTTAATCAGTATACTGTGTTGGTTTTATAACGCAGATAGAAAATATGAAAAAAAGACGTACCTTCTGCTCTTCTGGAATTCCAGCCAGCGCCTCAGGTAATACAGGTGTAGGAGTCTGAGTGACAGTCGGTGTTGGTGCTTGAGGTGGTTGTTGGTACTGTGGGTACCCTGGATATCCTCCTTGCTGCTGATATTGTTGATACGCTGGCTGCTGCTGATAAGCCGGCTGTTGGTACGCCGCTGAGGCTGGCGGCTGCTGGTACCCATATCCCTGTCCGTAGGCGGGTTGTCCATAACTGCCATACGATGTTGGAGGAGTAGGGGTTGCGTTTGCTCCAGGGCCGTTTGTCGAGCCATATCCATAAGGTGGCGTAGGGGTATGGTTAGGTGTAGAGGAGGAAGTTTGAGCTATGGATGAAGCTGTGGGTGGTGTCGATGTACGATACTGTGCTTGAAGGTGGAGAGGAATGGCAGAAATTGGTGCTGGCGCAGCCGGTGCTGGAAGTGTCTGCGGTGTCGTGCTATTTATCGAAGAAGGACCTCCAGCCGCGTGTCCGGTAGGAGTTGAGTTTGAAGGTTCGACGGGGTTGTTTGCCCCAAATTCAGCCAATGTTTTCTGTCGAAAAGGAGGATCAGCTTCGTCGACCGAAACACCTAGTGCCAAAAGAGAGGCCCGTGTAAAGGCTCAAACATACCTGGAAAACTTCAATATTTATAGCGTTCATTGATACCATGAGAGTTATCAGCGCATACGCGATGGCTGGCTGACCATTGAGGATTCCTCGAGCAGCTGCTGGAGTTGTTTTCTGTCGAATTTGATGTGAGATTAAGACTCTATTTCATATTGAATATCTTGAAATACTCACTTTAAGGGTAAGAAGAAGTTCTAGCAATTGTTCTGCAGCAATATTGGGATTCGCCATGGCTGGAGTTTAGTCACTGTTGGTGGTAAAGGTGGAAGTCGGTGAACTCGTGATCGCGTGATTGCCCGCTCGTATTGAACCAACACCAAACAGTGCACTGCGTGCTCCTCTTTTCCTTTCCACCTCATGGTCACTAGTACTAGTCATTGTACTTCAATCAAAAACCAGATATCTTGACAGGACCAGAACTTCAAAAAAAATTTCCGAGTCGCATTGGACTAAAATTCGATATCATATTCAAATTTCAATTGGTGCGAGTCTACTCTTCGTCGTTCTTTTTTTGGTATTAATTCTCCATCACAGAGCATCATATCACTCTAGTTAAACCACCATAATTTCAGTATACCTGAGACGACGAGAGTGTTTGTGCACTAAGCGTAGAACCCAAATGGAAGAACTCCCTCGGTGCAACCTGGAAGCCCAACGTCCGAGACGCATCCATCCGAGAGGATTACCGTCCGTAGATCCTTTGTCTGATCGACTTCCCGTGGAAATTGTATCTCGTATATTCTTCTTCGCCACCTTTACCAATGCATGGATCCTGCAAAAGAGAAAGGCACCACTCATTCTCGGCGCCATCAATCGAACTTGGCGGGCAATTGCTTGGAAAACGCCTCAACTTTGGGCTTTCATTCGCATTACAATCACGATGAAGACGGTCAAGTTGCGAACAGAGCTCACTAAAGAGTGGCTTGCTCGCTCTGGACAGCTCCCCCTGACCATATTTGTGTCATCAATGCATAGCTACTGGTTGGATACCGCTGTATTATATCCACTCATAGAGACTATCACCAGCTATGCCAATCGCTGGAAAAGTCTCGAAATCGACCTCCCATTCACATCTCTGTCACATTTTTCCGGCAATCCCGTCCTCAAAGATCAACTAGAAGAGCTTAACATTTCTTGCCTCTTGGATCCTCGAATGCAAACTGAGCGGCACATTTTTGCCAACATGAATCTGCGGTCACGAGGGGTTCATTTGAGTCGTGTCCCTCTGGACTCCATCGACCTTTACTGGGACAACCTGAGGCGTTTGTACGTGGGAGAACCTTACATGGACCAATGTTTGGGAATATTGAAATGCGCCCAACAGCTCGACTGTTGTCATTTTTGGGACATTTCTTGGCGAGGCGAAGGTTTTCTGATCCCACACCGTTCTATCACTCTTAGTCTACTTCGAGATCTGTCCTTATCATCGTCGATCGATACGCAAATACCACCGTTGCTCCTTAGTGCGCTTGTCCTACCATCACTGGAGGAACTCACACTAGACATTCAACATCACAGCTTACGACGGCCTCTGCTCTCCTTTATCTCTCAATCTTCATGCCGGCTGAGAAAGCTTCAGATGACTCTTTATGCTTTTGAAGCACTGGAAGACGATTTGGTTCAGATTCTTCATGGCATCCCAGGTCTTCAGGAGCTCGAGCTTGATGGTTCCGACATCGACACAACGAATCTATCAGATCATTTTCTAGCTCAGCTGAATTTGCCCAAGCTGCAAATTTTTGAGTATACAGGACCTAGATTTTTCTCTTGGGAGGGGTTTTCTGGCTTCGCAGCATGCTTTCACTCATCAAGCCCTTCTAATTCAAGGCCTCAGAAAATTTGGATAACGCTGCAGGATGATACAGGCGATTTCATTGATAAAGAATCTCTCAAAGCCATAACTATTCTCTGTGAAGCAGGGCTTGACATTACAGTTGACACCTGGAGAGATTTTGGAACCGAGGGTGACCCGGATCAATATGACATGCTAAAGTTGTCCAAATGTTATCACGATGAATGATACTCAAGGGGGGTTTTAATGGCGGGTAGGCAACACTAGATCTATATCTGTTACTAGCAGTTACTGATGAAAAGCAGTGGTATTCACAATGGTGTTGACACATCTAAGTGAAAATGCCATTCTTCCGGTCAGACTCACCCAAAATTTAGATAGACTACAAAAATTCATACAACTCATGTCAGATATATATCGATAGTGTTCCAAGTTTATTCCTTAAGATTGAATAGTAACGGGGGTGTACCAAGGTATTTGAGTCGGTTTGACTGTACTTCAAGCTTCAAGCCGTACTTGGACGATATCGACGGCACTATCAAAACGACTGTCAACGGGCTGACTACTTATGTGGACTCATTTTATCAATATACTTCCCTGTATATATTTACTGTAGAATCCTGAAATTCAAATTTTGAACCTCGTAGATAATTAGTGAGTTTGAATCCGGTAAACAGATGAATTTTTTCTGGCGCCTGCGCCGTGCGACCGTGCGACGCGACATTCGTGTGCAGGTTGAACTCGTGATCGCGGCTGGGTCGCGTGATTGTCAAGCATTTCTCTTTTCCTTTCGGTCAAGTCGCCGTACTTCAATCGCAAACGAGACATCTTGATAGGACCCATCCTCTTGCTCGAAAATTTTATCAGCCAAACCACCAGAACTTCAAAATTTCCTGGTGGTCTGGGGCTAAAATCGATATCACATTTTGATCACAATCAATAAATGCGAGTTTACTCTTTCTCGTCCGTTTTTTTTGTACTAATTCTCCGTTGCAGACCATCACATCATTCTGGTTAAACCACCTTAGATTCAACGTATTAGAGGCGAAGAGTGCGTGTGTCTACTAGAACCTGAATGGAACAACACCCTCAGTGCGACCTGGAAACCCAACGTTCCATACACCACCAACCAAGAGGAGTACCATGCTTAGATACTCTATCTAATCGTCTTCCCGTGGAAATTGTATCTCGTATATTTTTCTTCGCCACCTATACCAATAAATGGACCATGGAAAAGAGAAACGCACCACTCATTCTCGGTGCCGTCAATCGGACGTGGCGGGCAATTGCTTGGACAACACCTCAACTCTGGGCATTTATTGACATTAAAGTCATGGCCGATACGGTTGCGTTGCGAACAGAGCTCGCTAAAGAGTGGCTTTCTCGCTCTGGACAGCTCCCCCTGATCATAATTGTGACATCGATGCAAGGACAGTGGTCGGATACCTCTGCAATATTTTCACTCATCGATGCTATCACCAGCTATGCCAGTCGCTGGAGAAGTCTCGACGTTGACCTCCCTTTCACAACTCTATCTCGTTTTGCCGGCAATTCCGTCACTCAGGATCAACTAGAAGCACTTACGATTTCTTGCTTCTCACAACATCTTGCCCGAACTGAGGGGCTTATTTTTGCCGACATGAATCTGCGGCCGCAAAGAGTTCAGATGTCGGGCGTCCCTCTGAAATCTATCGACCTCCACTGGTACAATCTGAAGCATTTGGATTTGGATGGGCCTGACATGGAGGAGTGTCTGGAAATCTTGAAACACGCCCCTCAGCTCGACTATTGTAATTTTTCGAACATTTCTTGGCCAGATGATTTTACGATCCCGAGCATTCCTTTCACCCATGTTCTGCTTCGAAAACTCTCTCTGTCGTCATCGGTCGGTGTGCTCTTCCCGCAGTCACAGTCGCTCATCCTTACTGCACTTGCATTGCCATCACTGGAGGAACTCACTTTAGACATTGACCATCACACTCTAGAAAGGTCACTGCTCTCCTTAATCTCCCGATCTTCATGCCAGTTGAGAAAACTTCAGATGGCTCTTTATGATTTTGAGGCAGTGGAAGACGAATTGATTCAAACTCTTCAGGCCATCTCAAGTCTTCGGGAGCTCGTATTAAATGGTTATGACATCGGCACAACAGCCTTCACAGATTCCTTTCTAGCTCAATTAAATTTGCCTAAGTTGGAAATTTTTACCTATACAGGAATTAGATTTTTCTCTTGGAAAGTGTTCGCAGCCTTTGCAGCAGGCTTTGACTCGTCAATACCTCAAACTATCCGTATAGGACTGGGTTATAATGAAGACAATATCATAGATGAAGAATCTCTTGAAGCCCTGGTTATTCACCGAGACGCGGGGCTTGACATTACAATCACTGGCACTATCTGGAGAGAATCTGAAACCGTGGGTACTTTGAGGCGAGATGAATATGACATGCTAGAGTTGTCCAAAAGCTATCACGACTCAGGCTGATACTCGAGTAGCATGGTCATGATCGCAGATAATGGGCTACACCGTACCTGCATCTATGATCTATTAATTAGTCTTTATCCCAATCATGATAGATAAATCATTCACAATCGTTTCTCAACTTGAAAGCCCAGCAGTTTTTGATCCAGTTTGATCCTCTTGCATGGAATATCTCTTTAAACATTATCGGCAAGGGTGAAAGTTAACACCAGATTGTGATTCGGGAAACAGTGAAAGCAGTAACGTGACCGTGTACGGAAACCGAGAACCGCATGGTTAACAGTTGTGACCTGCGACTCGTAAGGCTCCAACCGTACACTATATGTATACGGCGGCCGGCCGAGGGCGTATATATACGGATATAGTTGTATACTCTATATATACTGTATATATAGAGTTATAGGGTTTCCATATATTGTTTTCTGGATACAGGTTTTTTCGCGGTCCCAAAAGCAACCCAAAAGGGTCAATTTTCACGCTACCACCCAAGTCAGTTCTGATAAGCTTCTTGGGTCTTTCGATTTTATGTTTAAGGCCACGTAGAATCCTATTGTCAAGAGAATTTCTATTGGCGTCATCGTCCCTTATTTGTTTTCAATTGGGTCCATCCTCAAAATAATAGTCTCAGAGCACGAACATGGGCTAAAATAGCTGGGAAATTTTAGCTTGAAGATATTGAGCTGGGTATACCCATTTCAGCCCATTTCACCAACAAAAACCCAGCCTGGGGAGGTCGATACTCACCTAAATCCTGACTACCGTATACGGCAACTGTATACTGTATATTTACTGTACACGCACATTCTCCCGAATCCCCTATACATATACGTATATATATACATTATTTACCGTATATATACAGTAGTGTATACTGTACGGTTGGAGCCTTACTTGCGAGTGAAATGAGCAAGGGCTCAACTGAGGCTGACTAAGCGGGAGAATTCAAGAACCGCAGTTGCGCGTTCAATGTTGCATCTCCCGCTCACCTGCGCCTCCGCTGAGCGCCATTTTTGCTACCCACCCACCAACACCCTGTTTACCAAGGGGGAAGATTTCATCCCTCCGGATTGGTAAACACAAGAGCCAGTAGCTCTTTCCCCCCAAATTTGTTTGAATTCGGACGCTAGTCAGCATGAATTTTTGATGTGACACGCTGATTTGGGACACGGCTCTCCCCGGCAAACACGACCAAACTCTCAGGCCGACTTTGCTAATTCGTATCACAGCTCGACGCCAGGCAACCAGTATTATACCAAACTCTGCAAGCACGTAGTAGAAATGTAAGACATTGTATATACAAGAAATTATGACCATCAGAGCATTTTTGAATAGAATACCGACTTAATACAGGTGACAGCCAGCTTGGGACCTTGGGTTGTGCTGTCTCGGGTGGGCTGCCTTTCTGGAGGGCTGGGTCTGGCTCAGAAACTTCAAGTATGCATTTTGGCGGTTGTTTTATGGGGTGAGATTAGTAGGCCGTCGTGACTTTTTGGTGAGTTCGACGGCAGAGATAATAGGGTCGCTCAAAGTTGACCTATTCGGCTCATTTTCGGTTCATTTTTGATCTCCTACTTGGTTTCCTACTTGAAAAATGAGCCAAGTAGGAACTCGACTAGGAACCGAAAAATGGACGTTTTTACGAAAATGACCTCTTGGGGTCGCTATTCGCAAAAATGGCCATTTTCGACTTCCTACTCACTTTCCTAGTCATCTGGCAGCATTTATTCTCCGCTCTTCCCATCAATTGGCTCATATCTCTACTTCACCACGGGTTTTTCTGCCCAAATAAGTTCATTTTGTCTTTTACATCAGCAATGTTGGGGGTTGCATTACAGTACTAGGTAGCGCTACGTAGTTCCATAGTGCCATAGCATGGGTCCCTGAATATATAGTACTGTATAGTACGGCCCCAATTCGGCTATGCACTATACAGCGCGCTATAGTGCTCCATAGTCTCTCACGATTTGGCAGGCAACTACATAGCATTCCATAGTACTCTATAGTACGGCCTCACCTCTCCATAGTGCTATAAATGTACACTACTAGATATTGATTGGGTGGCTTTTCTGTATGCACTGGGCCTTTCAGTTTCACGTCAATATTGGTTTTTTCACGTAAATTTGCTTGGGAATGTGCAATGTAGAGAATGTATTAATAATATATTTGATTTGTACTACTGGCTAATACACGAGTCGATATATGCTACATACGGTATACGAAAAGCTCTGCGATGTGAAGGGCAAGGGTGGTCTTAGGCAGTGCCGGTGGGGTTGGTAGCGGCAGTGAGGTGGACTCTATCGTGGCGCGAACAAGCGGTGGGCGCGGAAGCAGGAAAAACAGCGAGACGAGTCGGATACGACTCGTCTCACGACGTACCGGGCGGGTCTTCCCCTCCGTGAACTCCCCTCGTCGTCCTTCGCCCAATTCCCACCCAAGTTCGTCAAAACGTCGGCCCAGGGCCCTCAAAGCATGCGACGCGCAGCACGACGTTGTTTTTCTTGTGGACGAATACCTACTAAGAGAAATGATAAGTAGAGCAATAAATTTTTGTATGAACACTTACCACGTTTTATTGAGGTTTTGGGAGGTGGGAGGGGCAAGAAAGGAGGGTTGGAAGTCTGTGGTGGTCGTGGAAAGCCGAGGTGTGTTGAACAGCACCAGGCGCTGGGGTGGTGAGTGGGTTTGTGGGGACTTCAAGCATAGATCGCGCATATGGGAGCTGGTGGCTAGCACGGAAAGTGAGAGAACGCCCGGGACCTGGTGTGTTTGGAAGGACTTACCAATGCGCCTGGATGTGCGGCTGATCTACGGCATGCGATGCGCTGAAGGGAAGCAGAGCGACCTTGAAGGCAGGGAAAAGGAAGGGGAGTGGGGAAGAAATGAGAATCGTCCGAGGTCAACTATATATGTAACAAGTTTAGGGCAGGACGCGGTGACTTCGAGAGTTTAAGAACAACAAATGTCGGAGAGAGGAGGCGTACTACCCAGCACTGTGTAGAGGCTGGTGGGTACTATGGAGCACTATGTAGAGCCATGTCGGTACTATGCAGCACTACGGCACTATGGCGAGCTATGGGAATGAATACGTCACTATGCGATACTATGTCCGTGGCGTGACGTGCTATGGCTCACTATGCCGAAAATCCAACATTGCTGATGTAAATATTCCCTTATATGCGGCCAGACATTTTTGTAAAAAAATTAGAATTTATTGAATATTATAGAGCGTTATAGTCAACGTAGGAGGGGAAGCGGCAGGAGGAGAACGGGTGACGTGAGTATTCGGCTCCTTTCGGGGTGCCAAGCTTGTTCCCTGACGCTAACCGACGTGGGAAGCGGACTTGGCAAATTGGCACGACCGCCGAACGCGAGCCGAAAAACGAAGGGAATAGGAAGTTTTCCTACTCGGTTCATTTTTCCAAAAAACCGTGAGGGGGGGTTCAAAGTTGGCCATTTTTGGCTCCTATTTGCTTCCTATTCGGTTTCCTACTTGACGAAATTTGGCGGGGCTGTCCGCCAAATTGACCCGAAAATGAAGTCAAGTAGGAAACCGAATAGGCTCAACTTTGAGCAACCCTAATATTGAGCTTGGTGCGGCCCGGAACCTCCGCAACCTCAAACTACTTTCGTATCTCACTCTCCTCTCCTCGGCTCATATTCGGTAGGTGTGGGCCAACTAAGACCTAACTGAGTTTGAATGATATAATTCATGTGGAGGTACAGTCACATGACCCATTCCACAGTCAATTCTATCATTTTGAACCGTCTCCTGCATGAAAGACGAGAGTATTCAAATAGCCCAAATGGAAGATAATTGAATTAAGAGGCATTCACCAAAAAATAGTAATTTTTGGATGAATTTTTGCGCTGCCAGTGAGGATTTTCGGAAGATTTAATACACCTGACTTAGCACCGAATATTCAAACAACTGTCCAGAGATTCAAGAAGAAGGAGCTCTTCTGAGTACTCTGGAGTACTGGAGATGACATTGAAAGGCCTCAAAGCAAGCAGCTCTGCGCGAAGCGCGCCTGAAAAAAAATAGGTTGCGGCCATGTTTCTCCCGTTTTGCCTGAGACAATGAATTTTTTAAATCGGGGAAAACATGCCACATTTAACTTTAAAAATAAGGGAACAGAAGCTCACGGAACGCACTTTTCAAAGAAGCATAGACATCAATAGACGCGCGAAGCGCGAGAGAAAAATTGCGTGTATTTGCTGCATCTCCGGTACATTTTACCAAGCTAAACACATTTATTAGTCTCCACGCGCGAAGCGCGTCTCGAAAAAATAACCTACTTCACACCATACATTCCTGCGGCCTTGCAAGGGGATTCTCAAATTCTTGGAGATTTAGTTCAATGTTAGTGGTCATAATTAATTGTTCTCTTCTCCTCTATTCCGATTTAATTTATTTAATTTTATTTAATATTCGGCCCCACCACACCTATATAATGCGAGCCCTCTCCTCATGATCATTTGCTACATGTGTTCACACTTAGCGGAACCTGTCCCACCCTTTCTTTACTCTTGTTTCATGAGAGCATTGATACATGTCCTGACTCTCTGCACACTCATACCTCAGATTTTGCCAGCGCCCGTTAGGCGCCCGTTCACAAGCGAATTGCGTACTACAGGAGACCACTCTGAAAGCAACTCCACTGAGCTGGCAATCATTTCCTCCATACATTGAAGTACAATTTTGGCCCCACCTTCGCGTTTTTAATCTCTTCGGACATTTACTTCCGCTACGTTAGTTCATCAATCGCATGGTCGCCGCGACCGACAAAATCTTCAAATTGGTTCTTGGTTGGCATCATCATTCGCAACACTTGCTTTTTTCTTCACACTTTGTTTCCAAGTTCCAACCGCCTTCGTCCCTCTTACCCTCAATTTCATCTCCTGACCCTCGTACCTCGTCATTTTTGGGCCGAACATACCCAATTTAGAAAAGGCTCCATATATCAATGTCGCTATATCATTCAAAAATGTTCCGATGGTCACAATTTCCTGTATATACAATGTCCTACTTCTCTAATACATGCTTGCAGGGTTTGGTATAATACTGGTTGCCTGGCGTCGAGCTGTGATACGAATTAGCAAAGTCGGCCTGAGAGTTTGGTCGTGTTTGCCGGGGAGAGCCGTGGCCCAAATCAGCGTGTCACATCAAAGGTTCATCCATGCGGTTCTCGGTTTCCGTAACCGTGCCACAAAATTCAGCTCATCCGATTCCTTTCATCTTTACCTCCATCTCCTTACTGTACTCCCAACGCAGACCAGGTATCTAGCCAGGTTCGAATCCTCGGGTTCTTTCCTCAAATATTTCTTAGAGCTCAACCTTCCGAATTTCAAAATTTTGAACCATTCCGCCGAGTCCCAGGAGACTCAAACACCTTTCACGGCGCTTCGATCCAGGCGAGTCTATTAACTTTTCTCGTCTGCTTTTTATTATTAATTCTTCATTGCAGGGGTATTAAACTGACCTTGTCCACTAACTCCAAGATTCGACGTGCCTGGGGCGACCAGCTTTTGTGTGGCACTGCGCACTACCCGTGAAGAATTTATGGACTTTATAAACCTTCAACGCATTCAATGCGAGGCGGATGTTCAACTTGCCAAACTGAAGTGGCGCAAAAAAGTGAAACCTGTGGATCCTCTGGCTGACCGCTTTCCTGTGGAAATTGTATCTCACATATTTTATTTCACCCTTGACGATCACGATGCCACCGAAAAATGGTGGAAGTCTGAAAGGAAGCCGACAAAAGGCC
Organism: Galerina sulciceps; assembly: GCA_023014345.1. Classification (NCBI taxonomy): domain Eukaryota; kingdom Fungi; phylum Basidiomycota; class Agaricomycetes; order Agaricales; family Galerinaceae; genus Galerina; species Galerina sulciceps. Next base: position 790,766 of record JAEDXJ010000036.1, read on the forward strand.
CTCTCGTTCTCGGCGCCGTCAATAGAAGGTGGCGCGCAATCGCTTGGGCAACGCCTCATCTTTGGACGTACATCCACATTGAAATCACGCTCAAAAAGGTTGCAGTGCGAACAGAGCTCACTGAAGAGTGGCTTGCTCGCTCGGGTGAGCTCCCTTTGACCATAGTTGTCTCGTGGAGAGATTACCGAACCTCGGATATGTCTTGGGTGCTAGAATTACTCATGGATACTCTCGCAAGCTACGCCTACCGCTGGCGAAGTTTCCAAGCCGAATTCCCGTCTCTCTCTCTGGCACGTTTTTTCAGTAATCCCGTCCCTCGGAGTCAACTAGAAGTCCTCATGATTTCTTGCCCCGACTTTAAATTTACCCGATCTGAGTTAATCCAATCCGATTTGACCCCATCCAAGTTAATCCAATCCGAGGGGCTCATTTTTGCCAACATGAACTTTCGGCCGCAAAGGGCTCACTTGTACGGTATCCCTTTGGACTCTCTTGACCTCCACTGGGACAACCTGACGCGCTTGGATGTTGATGAACCTTTCGTAGACGAATGCTGGGAAATATTGAAACACGCCCCCAAGCTCCAACGTTGTAAATTTTCAGACATCCTTTGGCGACGCGAAAGCCTTCTGAACCCGGATAGTCCTATCACTCATTCTCGGCTTCGAGAACTGTCCTTATCGTCCTCAGTGGAGAGAGGCCCTTCGCAATCACAAACCTTGCTCCTTAACGCGCTTGTCTTACCTTCACTGGAGCAACTTGCATTACGAATTGAACATCATACTTTCCAAGAGCCGCTTCTCTCCCTTATTGCCCGATCTTCATGCCAGTTGAGAAAACTCCAGATTACTCTTGGTTGCATCGGAGGCTTAGTTGAAGACGAATTGGCGCAAACTCTTAATGCCATCCCCGACCTTCAAGAGATCGTGCTACAAGCTCGTTACTGGTACATCGGCGAGAGAACTATTACAGATCGTTTCCTAGCTCAGTTGAATTTGCCCAAGCTGCAAATTTTTAACTACGCAGGTCGTAGAGTTTTCTCTTGGAAAGTGCTGACAAACTTTGCGACGGATTTTCGTTCCTCAGGCTCCAGCTCAGGACCTCACACCATTCGTCTAGACCTCGAGCAAAAGGAGGACGACCACATCGATAAAGAATCTCTCGAGTCCCTGATTATTCTTCGTGATGCTGGACTTGACATTACAATCACCTCGAATCAATCTGACATGCTGAAGTTATCCGAAGACTATCATGACAATTGATACTCTAAGGTGTTCTTAATTGCAGATAGACTACAGTCGGTCTTATACCAGCGACTGATGGAAGGAAGGCAGGAAGAAAGTATGTTATACTGACATGGACCCCCATTGGAAGAATCAGTTCACCGTAGACTAACAAGTAGTTAGTAGTACTATTTAATCACTTCGTATACAAGAAATCAACGGCACATCATAGCGACAATAGGATTTGGTTTACACCTAATTTCAAACTTTACAGGTTAATCCAGCTCTAGGCAGGAGCGTTCTAGTTTCATTCCTCGAAAATCCAATACATAGGGCCGTACTAAATGGTTGACCGAGACTCCTTCGTAGCTTTGGGTAATGTATATATCGTCAGACGACTGCTCATGTATACAATAAATAGAAGAACGAACTTCATCAATAAATAAGATAAATTATCCGTCAACTTGTCTCAAAGCCCAGCAGCTTCCAATCCTCGATTCGATCCGGGAATACTTCGCAATACCTCTTCACCCTCTCCTTCGTGAGCGTCCAAAACTCCTCGCTAAACAACTCTTCATCCGCGTCCTCAGACATCGTCTGCCTCAAACCCTGAATCAGATGTTGTAACCCCATCAGCCTCCGTATATCTCCGGCGTCTTGGTGCCGCTTCTGCTTCTTGTACGGCTCTTCCGCCTGACAGTGGTCATCCCACCCTTGGAGTTTATGGTATAAAAGCAACGAGAACGGGACGACGGGTATAGTGTCTATCACGAGCACGCGCTCCGGCCTAAGGTGGGGCAGATGCATGGTACCTGGGATCAGGATGTCAACTTTGCACTCGGGTCCTTGGTATCGGGTCCGATACCACAGAATACGGTACTCGGCGGACGGGTCCCGGGGCATTTTGAGGTAGAAATTCCGCGAATTGGAGCGGAGGACGATGTCCTTGAGCTGCGCTGCAGTGAAGACGGTCCGTTTGCCAGAATTCGAGCCAGAGGATCCGGAGTCGGAAGAGGTATCGTCGACTATATCCTGACTGACCAGTAGGTCGACATCCTATATCCGATAGCAACATTGAGTGAAACGTCTAGTTGCTGTGCATCAACGTACCTTTGGACACCGCGCGCAGCCGTATAGTTTGGAGGCAAGACTTCCAAATACAGCACACGAAAGACCATGGGCATTGAATATTCCGGTCACTGTCCGTGCAGCCTCCAGAACGATGGCGAAATGGGCGTTCTGAAGCTGTGTCTTAACTGCTCGTGGGCGCTGAGACTTCTTTCCCTTTCCTGGTCCATTGGTTGTTGCCGTGGTAGCTGTGGGTAGAGTGGCTTCCATACTTATGTCCAGATGAGGTATCGTTTGGGTATCTGACACCGAATGGTCGAGAGAAAGTAGTAAAGGACCAAAATTGAGAGTATACGTGGGTTCAGAAAAGTATAAAGAATATAGACGTCCAAAATGTTGCCACCTTGAGTCCCGAGCTCAGATTGGCGCTAATTAAGAGTGGATGACCTTACGGTGGTCACTGGTCTGGAGAGAACATGGAGTGGTGGCAGTGCCGATCTGTCACTGGATCAGTTCGCCAATTAGCCTAACCATCAGTGAGGCTTTCCACCATCATACCACCATTTTTTTTAAGGTTTCCGTATTGGCGCTCTTGACATAGGAGGATGGCTAGAATGGCACATATCTCGTGAAAGTAGGGTACGTACGGCTTGATCGGGGCGATTGCCTTGGTTCCTCACTCCAGATCAGTTCGCATCTGAGAGATTGAATTCGAACGGTCTCTAACGGAAGGACCCTCCACACTCAATTACAGTGAAACAGGAGATGTGGCTTCTCGATAAATATCCCAAAGGACAATCGCTTCTCTGGTTTGAGGCTTCTTCCTTTCCCTTCGACATTGCTGGATCTTTGAACCAGAATGCTACCCGACGTCTCAGTTCGCGCAGTAGACGTGTTCTTCAATTTGCGGGGCATTCAAACAACACGGTATACTCGATGTATGTGCTCATAAGTCTGTTTAATTTTTTTCGGCCTTAATACTAATATTTTGGTTTAGTGGCGTCGAATGTGATCATTTTTTACGACCAGTGTAAGACTTACGTCTATTTTCCAAGAATAACAGTTCCTAAAGGCAGCCATTTCGCCAGTGATCACATTCGACATTGAGGTAAGTGACGAAATCATGGCTACACTCTATGACCATTGACCGGTGACCACCACCACTAGGTGAACTCGATATGGGTGAGTATTCTTCCTTCGAAATCGGATTTGACTTTGACTGAAGTTCGAGGCAGAAAAGTCGATGGACCTCCGCAAAAGTTTTATTCCTTGTGGTACGCCCATCAAAGTCACTCGTCTATGGTTTACGGCTCTATTCACCACTGTCGCCAGAATCGTTATTACGGATTAGCTTCAGCCATGTGAGGATTATTTTTTGTCGTGCAGTACCTCTCACATAATAGTCGCCGCAGATTTAATACCTACGGTAATCACTCGACCGTTTTACTTCAAATGTAAACTGAGATAGATTTGTGCAGCGTTCTTCGCGCCGAAATTCACTGAGAAGGTGAGTGCAATCTCCTATTTTCTCTCAATAATTCTTGACATCATGGCGGATAGTTGTGCGTCTTTGCCTTCTGGAACGGTTCTACTCTTGGCCTGACTAATCTCAATTGTTCATCGATATTATAGCTGCAAGTGTATTTTTGTTCTGCTATATACCCTCTTCCTGACCATGATTCTTTTAGGCGTTGACTTTTATCTATGGGAAGGATGGACGGGCTTGGTTGGCTGTATGCTTGCGGACAGTAAGCGGATTTTACACTTAAATTATATCGCCTCAGAGCTCAATGTACAACGACCACAGTAATTCTGCAAATGCGAATTTACGCCCTGTATACCAAGAACAAGAAGGTGACCGGCTTGATGATGGCATTCTTTGTGATTTGCTTTGCGCTTTCGTTCTGGATCATGGGTTCCAGCCTAAAGGGCTTGACAGGTGCGAAAGGCGTAACATGTCTAACTCTTTACCTTGCTCATGTAAAAGGCAGCGGCTCCAACCCAGATTATCGGCGGTCAATTTTGCGTGTCCCCCCTTGTCCCCCCGCATTTCTATGTTTTCTGGATTCCAATGCTGTCCTTTGAACTCCTCCTATGCTCACTGGCCGTGATCCGCGCTTATCAATCCTACCATGCAAGTGGGAATCCGGTGTTCAACGGCCAACGTCTCTTCAGCATTCTCATTCGCGATTCGTTGGTGTATTTCTTTGCGTAAGGCTGTTACCCTATTGCCACTGCATGATATTAGATGCTGACTTTTCTCGACAATGTAGCATCGGAGTCACGTATCTAACCTGCCTGGTCGTTTGGGTCCTGGAACCGGTGCGTTCTCTCTCACTTATCTTTGCTTTAGACACTCATACTGTCGTAGAACATCCTCCTCGAAGCACCTATCGGATTCTCGCTTGCAATCTCGTGTACATTGGGAAGCCGCATGATTCTCAACCTCCGAGAACCAAAGGTCGAGCAAGAGGGCCCGTCGAAGGTTTTCATCGAGTTGGACGATGCCCGTCGCGGAGTTGTTTAACGAAAGAAAGAAAAAAAGTGCACTTCAGGTTACGATATACCCTGTTTTTGCTACATTCCACCACGATATCGAGCTAGATGCATCGTTACATATAGGTTATTCTATAATATATCCCTCCCCGATACTGGAATTCGGGGACAGTGAAAACGCACTGGAGTTGAGTTCCATGACTCCTCTTCTCTGGGGAACGATTCAGACGCCACTATGCCCTTAAAGTCAATTTTGAATAGCCCAAGAACGAGACTGAAGGAGATCAACCACTTTCCATCAACTTCTTCGACAATCAGCCTATGTCGGTTCGATATCCACGGGTTACACCCGCGTCGGGCCAATAGAATTCCTTTTCTTTCCTTTTATTCGCACTTGCACATCCAATGATCCACCAGCACGTCGTTTCGGAATGACGGATGGACCTCTACAATTGACCCTAAGAGGACAAAAATCAATGAATGTACAGGAGTGCCACAGAGTAGTCATTGAAACGACGCACGAGACCTCCTGTACCCCAGAATCAACTTCCTCTTTAGAAAGATCACCGGAGGAATTGGCTCCAAGATCCACTACGACATTGAGATCGACAGCATGCCATTCAAATCTCTCCTAGCACACCGGCCAGATCCTCCTTCCTCATTCAAATCATCCACCTCCGCAAGAGCACCTTTATAGACCAAGGCCCCCTTCAGTGAGCGAAAGGCTTGCAGAGACGTAAATATAGATCAGCGGTTTTCAGGAGTTGAGGGACTGAAAAGGAATTCGCTATCCCCATGCTCGTCTATCAATTGTTGCCAATCGGAACAAAAGGGCTTAAGAAACCAGCAAGCATTCCTCGACATCCTCAAATGAGCCACCAACTGGAGGCCCGCAGGATGTTAACGCTCTGGAAGACTCGAAGTAAAGTACCTGCCCGTCGAAACATTGCTAACTGCGCGACGCTTATGGAGGGATTGTAGGCTCCAGAGGTACCTCAAAGCGTAGAGGGCCATCATCGGAGCCACCGCTGCCAACAGACACCCGTTTTGAAATTATCAAGGGGTGATCGACGATCAAGAGGATGGAAACAATTTAAAAGAGCTCCAAGACGAAAATCTTGATTTTTGCTTCCGACGACGAAAACGGAGTACATGGTCTCCTATGGATGTCGTGACGTGTCAAAGACGACTTGAGGCAAGGACATCGCTCTGCTTTGCCCTTCGTCGTTCAGAATCAATCTAGGAAGTTCAGGCAAAAGAGTATCACAAAGCAGCTTCATATATCAACTTGATCCATTAATCAACCCACGTCGGCTCGACATCAGGTACTAATTTCGCGTTTGGTTTATAAGGTTTTCCATCCTCTTCCTTCAGCTTCATTCGTAGTTGCACCGTGCGGTGGATTTTGACACCCTCGGCGCGCTGCTTCGGGATAACGCGACCCCTTCCACGATTGATCCTGTAACCACATAACATCAACGAACACGCTAGAGGAGAGAGGAAGACACAGTCATCATGGACACTCACGACAACTTCTGCACCCAGGAATCATCCACCTCCTTCTGAAACCTAATCCGCTGCGGCACGAACTCCATAATCCACCACGACCGCGAGATGCTCAGCATATCGTTCTTCTCGCTCAGGGCATCCGCTAAATCCTCCTCTTCCTCATTCACAAAATCATCTACGTCCGCAAAGGCCCCATTGTGCGCCAAGATTCTGAGATCCCTCTTCTCCTTGGGCGGGTTCCCGGAGAACTGAGCCACGGGTCCGGGACGGGCGAGGACATGTGGATAGAGTGTGGAGGGATCGAGCCCGACAATTCTGAAGGAGTCGCGGTGGAAGAGGATGCCGGTTTTGAGCTTAAAGCATTCGCGAATCATCCAGCGGAGGGAGATGCGCGCAAGATTGTTGCGCTCTTCGTTCTTGACTGCTCCTCCGCCTACGTCTAAAGCAGAAGGGAAGCCACGTCAGAGCTCTTGGCCACACCCACACCCTCCAAACTAGAAGATGCACGAACCGCAATGACACCCCGCAAACCAAACCTCCTGGACGTCCGTGCAGTGCTGGCCTCTCGTATACTGCCTTTCAAGCTCGCGCAGAGTATGTCGTCGTTTTGGTACCTTATTCGGCACGAGCTTCTCGCCCCATTTCAGCCCAAGCCCCATCTCCTCCGGGGTGGGCCGGCTGAAAAAGTTTGGCTTGAACCGCACGCGGTGCTCGTCCAGCGAGAGGGCCTGGCGGAAGTTCTTGACGTGCGTGTTGAACGTGGTGAAGGGCAAGCGCTTCGGGATAAGGCCGACTGAGCCGACTGTGTCCCTGCACGAATGTCGCGTCAGGTTGAGTTCGAATGTTGAGTAGAACTAGAGCAAGCGAGCTTACCAGACGCCTATCAGCTCGATGTCGACGTCGATAGAGAAGGCTTTTTTGAATGCGGCACTTTGTTCCCATCCTGTCTTATCTTCGCGGGAATACATCTTGTACGCAAATGGCACTTGCTGGTGGTTGTCTCTGGGAAGCAGTCCGACCTGCCCAAGAAGTAAGAGTCGAACATTGCACGTTGATGAGAATAGCGTGAACCTTATGGAGCCTGGTGTAATTTAGATTTAAAAAGTTAGTCGTTTGAAGTAAGAAAAGCCGGACTCACATCCCTGCCAAAGCTCTTGCAGTGTCTATGTAAAGAAGAGATGTTCAATTTTGGGTGTTCTCAGGTATTGTAAGGATAGATACCTACAAGCACCGCGCGAAAAGCCTGTTAAGATATAAATATGGGGCAATAAATCAGAGAGAATCAAAATACGCACCGAAAAGAAAGATCTTATCCCCAGCCTTGTCTGTCATTTGTCAGATTAAGTTAGTGGCGACATTCTTAATGAAATGACATAGGAAACCCACAGTTCTGCATTAGGAATTCGTAGCCTCCTGGTAATTCGATCACAAACATCAGTCAGAAACATAGGACAAAAGAGAGGGATATTACCCATGACATGTGCATCCAGGTGCACGCCGACCATGGCGTCCATCAGCCTGTGTAGCTTCGCCATCATGGGCTTCGCGATTTGCGGGACCGTGTATGTCCCGATCCCAGCCTAAAACAGAACAAAATTGAGTTCAGCTACAAGAAATGATGATGGGAAAGTAGAGAGAGGAGTGGCTAAGTATACCTGGTAGTACACCATCTGCTGCTCCGGGTCGTCTTTCTTCAGCATCGTGAAGAAATTGACGATGTTCGAGTTCTAAAAGAGAGGAAGGTTCGATGAAAGGTGTGGAAGCGAAGGTGCATGAAACTGACGTCATCGTCGAATTGGTCTCCTAGAAGTCATAGTTTACGGTCATCAAAACATGGTTGAGGAGGAGTTGAAATTCGTACCTGTCCCATCGAAACAGAGGATAACAGTGCGATGCTTATGGTCAGGCGGGACAGTGGGCTCCAAATGCACCTCGGAAGCTGAAGAGGAATCCGAGCCACCAGCACTGATCGGAGACGACACCTTGGGAAAGCCTGGATATTGGTCTTGGGCGAAGCGCGAGTCGACTGACAATGTGTTGTCCGTCATTGAAGAGATCGTCACGGAGCGCTTGTGAGTGGCCATGGAGGCTTCAGCGTCAGGAGGGAGGTGGGTTAATGGCGCTGTGGGGGGGGCGTTGGAGCTTTGCAGCGAGTTGATATAATGGCTCGTTATTCGCTTCCGGGAAAATGAATACGGACGAGAAGCAAGCGATTGGTCACGGAATACAAATAGCATCAGACGCTTATGACATGACATGGACGCGTCTATCTTCGTTGGTAAATGGAGCACAAAAGAAAGTTCCAGGGAACATATTTCGAGAGGCAAGGTGTTTGCTTCAGAAACTCTGTTGAATGTTGTCTAGAGCTAAAGTTCCAGCAACTTGCAGATAGTTGTCGAAGGGTCGCTAAGGCTGTTAATGCAGAGCTTGAGCATTGAAAATAGACAAAGCTCGCCCGACCGTATCCAGCGTGAGCATCGTCAAAAAAATCGTGAGAAGGCGGAACCGCGGGCCAAGCTCTGCGAGCGATGATATTTACAGTTCCTACATTCAATGCCCAGTCACAACGAGAGTGAAAGTAATTTAGAGTTCAAACACACCTGCAGCGAAATCAGCTCAACGCTAATACGAACATTGAGCTATCAGGAGACGTTGTGGACGTTCGCTCATGTCTGGATGATGAAAGACCTTCAGACGCTCCTGATACTCCGTATGAGATTCAATCTCGCAATTGTTGGCAAATCATAACAACAAATGACTGCCAAAAATCGGCTGACGAGTCATGCACTAGTCATGTAGGCAAGACTTTCAACTTTGAAAGCCGATCAAGATCCATCTAGTCCTGTTGTACGAACTTCAGCATGAGGAGATCGTAAAAAAAGGTCATGAGAAGGTAGTAAGTAGCATACCTCTGGGGAAAGCGGGCCCAGGGGCATAAAATTAAATTCAGGAAACAATGATGTCTGGAGATGGTCGTACGAACGTTCAGTCAAGCGGGAAGAGTGAGGTCCACACTTATGTCATTTTTTCGCACGACTTTGAACTTGCCATTTATCTAATCCAGACCGACGCATGCTCGTCGTTTTACACCACTCTGGTCCACTTATGATGGAAACCACCCAAAGGTCCCAAACTGTAAGAAACACGTTTATCTTCCCTACTCAGTCTTATTTTTTTTAACTTGTAGTTCACTTACTATCATGAAGATGGAAGGGCAGAGTCTCTCAAATTGGACCCACGTCTCTCCAGCCCGAATGTTGATCCCATGGACCGCCCCTACGTTTTCAAGTCAATGCCCGCTGACACACTCACATGTGGCCATTTCTACTTTTTAGGGTGGCCTTTGACCAGCGATGAAATAAAAGCATTCGGCGCGCGTGTAAAATCCGCTGAACCTCGCCGTGCGCCGTTTCAGTTCGTAGCTGGGTGTGAATACTTGAGGGCTGTATCTGGTTTCAAGTATCTTCGGACGGTTACTGTGGAACCACAGACAGAAGAGGAGAAGAATGCAACAAAAAACAAAAAAGGCTTAGTCTTTCTTATGCTGTGGGTGAACGAGGCAGAGCTTTTCCACCGCATTCCCACTCAAGGCCAAGTCGACAAGCTCGTCGAGCTACTCAAACGCGAACCAGCTTGGTATCGCGACATCTACGAGACGGAAGACTTTGACCTTCACCACATCCACTGACATGCTCCCATGTCATTAATTATTGTGTGTCGCGTTATGTTTTGCCAATTTTTCGCGTGTCAGTTGCTTGTGTTACTTTGTACCGTACTATATAGGTGGACGAGTTCCTCCTACCACAGGCAACCGGAATTAATGTAGCAATGAATATGTGCTCTATATTAGCTCAAATTGAGAGGTAGACATTTCAGAACGAGACCGATATGTACACAATTTGTCATGTAAAGGGTAGGAAGCGCCTCAATGGACAGTAAATAAAAAAAAAGGAGTAGGAAATAATAGCTTTTAAATTGAAGTCCTGGTCATAGTATGTATTCCGCAGATCCTGACAGAGAACCAACACTGAACAGCCTCGATGAGCTAATCCAGAAAGGTCGAAGAATCAATTTGTTGTAAGTACTAAGCGGGCCGAATGATGTTAGGCAGTGGTGACTTGGGCCCAAAATTCCTTGTTTAATTCGCGAAGACGCCGTTCAATGAGGGAGAGCATGTTGTCAGACTCCTCTGTATTGATATTAAGCCATAGCTTGCTATCGAAAAGGTGGAAAATTTCCTCTTCAATAGCGGTTTTTGGTCTGTCTGGGTCGTTGTTTTCGATCCGAGGGAGTTTTTTTTCAACCTTGGGAGGTTGAGAAGGTCCTGCAGCATTTGAATCGACATAGTCGTCGTCGTCACCTTGGGTTTTGGTCGGTTTAGTAGGATCTCGATCAACGATATCCTGGCGTCGATACTCATAATACGTCCATAACTCGCCATACGCCAGAATGCATCCAATTGAGCTCAGATTTTCATTTGATTTAAATGCATGCCATGCCTGATCCCTTGTCTGTGCTTGGTCACTCCAAGCTGTAAACTCAGGCACAGTATCATCGAGGGGGGATCTCGGTTTATTCTCGATGATGAGATCCCGAATTTCAATTGGAGTATCACCTAGAGAATAGTAATATGATATTATCCGAGAAAAGTCCGGATATCGCGTCGAATCAACATTATGTTTGCTCTCTGGAGATGGAGCAGGCGGGGTTGTGGGCGAAGCGACGTGGCCTGGATAAGCATCATCGTCAGAGGGCGCATAGCCATTGTCCTCGGAATGCTTTCTTTTGCGTGTCGGAATTGTTATAAGCGCAAAAGGTGACTCGAGTGCGAGGCTCCTGGGCATTTGGCTAGGGGTTGGAGTGGACGGGAGAAAAGGCAGAGAGCGATGCTGCGTCTTTGCACCCTCACGACGTGTTCCGGGCGACGGGGGGGAGGGAGCAACCGCCGTGCGCAATGACCGGAGGCGATTAATATCGACATAAATGTAGGCCACTGGATCTTGGGGGTAGATGACAGGTACAATGAATGAATCGTCTTCGCTGCTCTCTTGTATTTTACAGAGCTTGCGGAGGACAATCACCCAAACGCCGTACCAGGGATGTTCTAGTCGGCCGTCATTCCTAGATGCGTGATCGAACGCTGCTAATAGTTCCTTATCCTTCGGACGGGCAGCCATGTATTATGACAAGAAGGCAATGGAGGGACAGGTCTCGCAAGAAATGCAGGTTTTGGTGCGGCAGGAGATAGCAACAGCCTTGACTTAAGATCCTCTTACAATTTATAACATCGAAAGCTTTGCCACCGATATGACTCGGCGTGGAAGGGCCATTCACAAGACACACAGAGGACACCAGAGTTGGAATAAAAAATCCGAATTGTCTATTTTTGTTGACAGAGAACTAGGTTCGGAGCAAGCCCACGTGCTCCGGCCGCTTGCGGCGCCTTCGCAGAAGGGGCTTGGGACAAACTCGCGAAAACAGAGGGGACGTTCGAGACGACCTCCCTCAGTCAAAAAAAATCGCTACACAAATATAATTACAGATTCTGGTAGAGAAAATGTCATTCAATGATACAGTCAAATTTTATTACCCAAAAGTTACCCCTTAAGTTTTTAGGTGGGACACAGTGTCTGTCACACATCAAGAGACCCTCACTAGATTTCGTTTGAACCATGGCCAAAATTAATGAAGAAAAAGGCCAATTATCATTGGAGGCATGTATTCTCCCCGTAGATGACCTTGAAATATTAGAAAATCAGGTTGCCTTCTTTTCTGACACGAATTAACCAAGGGTGTCTGGTGGTCACGGCATGTCACAGGGTGATCTAAGACATTTCGCTCAGAGTTTCACCGTGAATGGGCTCAAATGCAACTTTTAAACAACGTTATGGCCAACAATAATTGCTTTACAATGATAAATACTGGCAGGACAAGCTAGGTCCTGAATTTCGACAGAATAACATCAACAACAAGCTACACCTTATATTTTCCCTCCTGGTCTTCCTCGAAGTCAGCCTCGCGCAACTACTGACATTCATATTCTCTTCTAAAATCGAGAAAGTCAAGTCGAGGGCTGGCCGTTTTTTGGGCTACACAGCGACTGGGAAAGACGAAGACACCCGCTTCCCACCAAGGGTAATATGGCGCTTGTGGCTTGAGAACTTCCCAAACTGGGGCTTCGTCGACCACGATTGAGGTAAGGCGTGACCTAAATCGAGAGTCCTTCCACAGCTTTTGGAAGCTGGGAGCGAGCGCCATTTCTGGCGACATGTAAACCATGGCCGCGCTGGTACGTGCATGCTTCCAGAGTTCGGCGGTCTTCGTCGTGTCTTCATTGATGACTAGAGCGTCTATACCCTTTGCCTGGGCTTGCTCAGCCTGGCAAGTTGTCAGTTCAATCTCAACTAAGAGGAAGAGTGCACACACCTGGTCGCGTTCCAAAGCCTTTAGAGGGCTAATGACTATTACTAGCTTCCCTTTCCCACCTAAAACAGCCACACCTTCGAAAATGAGGCTCTTGCCATAGCCAGTCCCAGCACAGAAGATGCTGTCGTAGCCTTGAAGGATCCGTCGTATGAGATGGAGTTGCCAGTCGTCCGGCGTGTATTTCAAATTGAGTCTGCAGATGAGACGCTGCGCAATCGAAGGGAGGGAAAGGTTGTTGGGCATCGAGGTCTTGATTCCTTGAAGACGCACAGACGCGGCTGGTTTACGCCGTCGAGGTGTTTAGGGGTTCGTCTGAGGGATATTAGAGCGGTGAGGGAGAAGCGGGCCATTCGGTTGAGGTGAAGGGGTGCGTGTGTCAGCACGCGAAAAAGCAGCCTTCGAAGACGGCATCCTGAACGATAAAATGCACACCTACAGTCGTAAAATTTTGGTTGGTAAGACTTAAGATGTCAATTAGGCAATGTAAACTCACAGAACAGGGATATTCCTTTGTTGAATGGACGATCGAGGCCACTAAAGTCGTTTTTTCATAAATCTATGAAGGAAGAAAGTTGAACAAAATATAACTACATTGAACAAGAAAAACGCGAATCAGAAAGAACAAACATACATATTAACATCGAATAAGTCATTTCCCGAAGTTTAAAGACCGTGGAGGGAGAGGATGGGTGGGGAGAACGTTTCAAACGTCCTGTCGAATATCGTGAGTCTGGAACAAGCCCCTTCTCCGAAGGTCCTGCGGAGCCTCAAATCTCTTTCCAAAAGCAGGACTATTTGGCTGCCAAATAACCGGTCCGGAGAAGGCGGCTTGAACCGAACCTAACAGAGAACATCCTTGAGAGAATTTAAACCCATTTTGTGAAAACAATGGAGAGATTGCAAACAATGGCCATCTAGCATATGACTTGGGCTCCCAAAGAGTATGACAATTGGTCCGTGAATGGACAGTGTTGGGTTCAAGCTTGGTTCAAGCCATGCCACTACGCATGTCACGCGTGTCACGGTCTAGTCACGGTGTGTTGCATTGCAGTTGTAACTCCGCACGACTTTGCCATATAAGTCTCCAGATCAACGCGTGCTCATCGTCCTACACCACTCACAATGGAACCCATCCAAGCTGTAAGTGACTTCATATTATTCTTCCTCACGCGTCCTTATTTTCTCCAGTTTTCTTATCTTCACGAAGATGGCACGAAGGAGCTGCTCCACCTGGACCCGCGTCCAAACGTCGCGCCAGAGAAACGACCCTACAAATTCAAGCCAATGCCCCCCGAGGCCACTGCCGGCGATCATTTCTATTTCTTAGGGTGGCCTATAACTCGGGACAAGTTGAGGGAACTAGGCGCCCATAGGAATCCCAGTCGCCGATCTGACTTTATTCGAATTGTCGCTGGGTTGGACGTCCTTCGGATTGCGTCAGGCTTCAGACATCTACAGCTAGTTAGGGTGGAACCACAGACGGAAGAGGAGAAGAATGCGCCACAGAACAAGGACGGTGTCATGTTTCTTATGCTGTGGGTGAACGAGGCAGAGCACTTTCACCGCATTCCCACTCAGGGCCAAGTGGACAAGCTTGTCGAGATACTCAAATGCGAGCCAACTTGGTATCGCGATATCTACGAGACGGAGGACTTTGACCTGCACCATATTCGTTGACACGCTTCCAGGTTACATGCCACCTGCTGTTTTTTGCGATTTAGGTTTTCCAAAGTATCAATACTTTTCAAATTGCCCTGTATTCCTTGGATTTTTACGCACTACATTACCTGGGATGGAAATGATCTGAATCCTTGGACGACCTACAAATTTTCCATCACTTATTAGTTTTATATATCGCATTTCGAGAAATATTTGCAACGCTTAGACGACCCAGAGCAGCAGCGAGAGCGATGACCCAAAATTTTTAGCTCAACAACTACTGGCCCCATCTTCCGAAGGGCTTCACACCGTCGTGATGGGGGTATCAAATGACCAGACAAAAATATGCCCTAGATGCCGTGAAATCGACAAATTTTGTGGGATCACTGAATGAAATCCATGGAAAAAAATATAAAACGAAACCATTGTTACTGCTGTAGCCGACGTGTAAATAGGCACATTTGAGATCGAGTTCAATTGTTCAAATGTCATGCTTGACTCAAGGTCCAACAAGCTTCACAGCCTATAGAAAAAAAACGATCAGCAGATATAAACGAAGACCTCCAAACCAAAACCAACCTCAACCGAACACAGCTGCGCCAGACACAACATGTCCAAGCTCCCGCTTCTGCACCTCGACCACCTCCTCAGCCCATCTCCACCGATCCCACTCGCGGAAGGCAGTTTCCTGAAATTCCTTCCTCACCATCTTCGG
Source organism: Galerina sulciceps (assembly GCA_023014345.1). Taxonomy (NCBI): domain Eukaryota; kingdom Fungi; phylum Basidiomycota; class Agaricomycetes; order Agaricales; family Galerinaceae; genus Galerina; species Galerina sulciceps. Next base: position 805,862 of record JAEDXJ010000036.1, read on the forward strand.
ATGCGGAGCGGCCCGAACGACACACCGCGCGTCTCCGAGCATCCTCAGACCAGCACAATGTGCCTCTAGCCCAGTCGTGACCGGAGTCTCTGGTCCACTCCTCTTCCTTAAAATATGAAAGAGCAAAACCTCGAGCTTTGGTAAAATCTCGAGAATACGGGATACACTCGTACGAGCGGACTCGGGGTTTGTAGCATCGAAAATCGAGAGCTGCAGTTGGATGTGAGTGAGCTTGGGTAGTGCCCGGAGGGCTGTCCAGTCCCACTCCTTCCAGAAGGAAGAGTCTTCTGCAAGGCTCAAGTGCGTGACGCCAGAGAAGAAAGACTTGTTGACGTCGATGATGTTCGATGGCGAGTGGCCGGAAACGATAGGCAGTGCGAGGTGCTGGGGTCGTAGTTCAGCCATGCCCTTCAAAGAGAACGGATCTGAGAGCCTGCATGCGAGGTTGGTGACGCCACTGCATTCTTGTAAGATCTGCGCTGCGACACCGCGCTCGATGAACACGGATATGTAGAGAGCTTTAACGGCTTTGGCCAACGTGTTTGGCTGGATTTTGAGTGCGGCTAGGAATTTTAAGGACGTCGAGGGCCAAATCAAGACGACGACTTGTTGCAATCGTGCTTGGAGACTACGAATATGAACAGCATTAAGATTTGCCACGTATAGGGATGACTGCAAAACGGACCTCTTAAAAAACCATGGCGAAACCAACAACAACGGGGCTGTGAGTTCTGGGTTATCATATGCGACTTGATGAAGGATATTCTCGATGATTTCTAGAGGTAAAAACGGCTCCGGACGGTCACTATTTTCGGAAGGCCGGCTCAGTTGCTTGAACACCGCGCTTGAGCTGGACATTGATGAAGGCAAGGAACAAAACCGTCAATGAGGTGCTATATTTATGTTAGTGATCGGTGTGGCTGTGCAATGTTAACAAGCATCAGTAAAGTCACATTTAGACTTGAACTTGCATGGACACAGATAGGCGAGGTCCAGACGCTCTAAAGACCAACGTAGTCAATAGGGTCATAGGACAAGACAGCAGAAAAACTTTCGAAAACTTGGCCTTCTCTGAAAGGTTTCCCTACGCGCAGAGCGACGTTCCGGATGTGAGGGCAGCTTGTGCTGGTCTTGGCCTCATTTTCACAGCAGGTCTATAAAATAGCTCAAGAGACAGTGAATGTTGTCGATGCAAGGGACCTCATAGTCTTCCATGAATAAATAATCAAAACCCAGTTCGAACGAGTGATTATTCCATTGCTCTATGTATCTGAAAATTTTATCATTTTGTCAATACGAGTCGCGGTGTTGAACGTTAGAGGGAAAAGGGTCACCTAATTCGTGCAAAGGAGCGCTTTATGAGGTGTAAAGGTCCTCCTTTAATGTCAACCCTATGAACGAGATCTTTATGAGTACAAGTAATCCTGTATCATGTTAAATACACACCTAATTCTTCCCGCAGAGGTTTCAGTTCCTCAACATATGCCTGATATTGAGCCTTGCTTTCCACCTTCTCCTTGACTCCCTCAAAGACGCGTACGGCGGTAGCATAATCATTTACACGTCGAGCAGCACGAATGGCAGCCTCAACGACGGCAGTCGAGGGTACTAGGTCGTGTGCAAAGCAGTTGTTAAGGCCGCGCTGAACCTCGAACAGGTCTTCTGCGCTTTGGAAAAATTTGACGTATCGCTCAGAGAACGACTCGAAGGACTCCTGTGCGTGGCTGCTGGCAGCGCGAACGGCGAAGGCAGGGGTCCGTGCACTCCGGGCGACGACGGAGGGGCGAGCTGCGGTGCGGAGGACGGTGGAGAGCATCTGGGCACGCATTTTTGGTGGTGGTGAGGGAAATGGCGGAGGAAAGATGGGTTGGTTCGGGGTCGTCCGGAAATATCCGACATCATGGGCATGATCAAACATAGTACGACAATCGAGTCATCGCAGAAAAAAATCTGGCTCTCCAAAAACTATCATCTCTCCCGCTCAAGCCCTGCAAAAATATTGGGGATTATGACCGATTCCTATGATTTATTTTGTTGCTGGAACGCCATTGGAGCCTCTATGAAGCGTGGTGCCCACATCAGTGCCATCTACGGCCAAGCATCTGCCGCAAAGCCTTTTGAATTATCATGTGGCCGAAGAATAATCTTATTTGTTGCCTCAATGTTCCGTGCGGCGAATTTCCTCACTTTTTCCATCCCTGTCGACAAGCCCGAGTTTGTCAGACCTGGCCTTTATGGAGTGCGAGGCCTATGTTTTCCTCTGCTTGAGCATCGAGCGAAACAGCCTTCGGCAGGCATCGACCTCACTCCACATGTACTGGCTTGGTAGACATGGCACACTCAGTGTAGCCAGCATCCCGACGGCCTGTCAGACCCTCACGCCGCCACCGATTCAATGACATTGGCGGGATGCTGTGCACCCGCCCTGGCGGGGTCTCACGTCGGTCTCACGTGACCTATCACCCGAAGGCATTGTCGATAACAACAAAGTGCTTTCGGCGTCTTGTGAGCTTGTACCTCGATCATACTGCCGTTATTCAGGCCTGAAATCTCGATGTACCACTGCCCTAAGGCATATGGATTTTCTTGACATTATTGTGTTCGACATTAGCGACGTGGGACGCATTCCTGTCATTGAAGGTCTTGAAATTATTGCTGCCTCTCGTGGAATACGTTATCGAGTTCGAGTGACTCTTTCTGACCGAGCGTTTGTCCTCGTGATTATATTTGTGCCATTTTATGACACCCTGGGTGCGAGCGCAGTGTTTGAATACCGCGGCGAAGTTATCTTGATTGTCAGAGCTTGTAAAAGTGCTGCTAATCTATCACAAGTTCCCTTCTTGGAACACGATGGAGTCACTGATAATTGGCACCCTGTTTTGGTGGACGTATCTCTCTCGCCCGCGGCACAGTCAGAGACGAAATAGGCACTCCCAGATAATACGCTATCTGGGTATCCACGTTGCCTCAATACAATCTGGTATTCTATTTCCCTTACTCGTGAGTTGTACTCGCAGCTGACTCTAGATCCGTCTATTAGGATTACTCCTCTTCTGCAGGTATCTCGTTGTCTCTCAATATTATTATTATTAACCCGCATTCGGAAAATATCCGAATCTTTACAGTGCAAAAATTATTTTCTCGCCCGGCCCCAAATCACCTGGAGTAATTATTTTTCAAAGAAAAGAGCTTATGCTTTACTCGGGGAACAGGGACAAATGAAGTGCTTACAGTGCTTTGTAGGTGCTCTCGGCATTGTTCCCAGAAGATCTGTGAATCCCAGAGTGCTCGGCGAGTCAATGAGGACTTCAACTTAGAAATTAAAAAGTGTGAATCTGACATAGCTTTATTCAGGGTTTCGATCGTTGAAGGGTTGAACGGCAAGAACAAGGGATGCCAACATTACTTCGTGCCCGTCGAGAACCTGCAATCCAGCAGCGGATCAAAATTTGTCGCGAAATGCGCCCGACTTTAAACGCACAGCCCCAAGAATATCAACGTAAGTGCGTCGGGATCTCCGACGTCACCACGACGAGCGCCTCTGGCACTCCTCCACCACAGCGAACACCTTTTTGAATCACGGCAAAGCTGTTGGTGGACTGGCTGTCGCCATTGATGCTGACATGACTGTTAGCTATCGTGCCATTTGGTGAGAACAACCTGGCGTCAAAACATGGAAACTGCACCGTGAGCATTTGAGAAGCACGGGCAAACATAGATACTCACATTTTAGGAAAAACAGGCACGTGACTAAAAATGACCATATCCCAATCCTTCACAACTCTTGCCAACACAGTTCCAGCACTTGCCGCTCAAGGATCTTCGCAATTTCGGAGACGATGAGGGCAGGAGGACCCTGGCACTTTCGGGACCTGGGGACATGCTGTGTGACTCAACCGACGTCGTAGCGCATCATAGCCACGTTCATGGCTCTGGTACGGGAGCACAGCCTTAATACAGCCGCCTGTGGGAAGGGAAGCCTGTACGGGAAAGGGTATAAGATACACAACATTTCGCAAACTTGGTCATACTTCATCCTCAGAGTCACTTCTCCCATTGACATCACCTTGAACACCAATTCGAGTGAGTGCAACACTACTGATCAATCCTTCGTCTCTAACGATATCGGACAGCAGCTAGCAGAACAATACACCACTAAAGTAGCTTCCATGCAATCCACCATGAGCAAGGAAGAACTGGATAACTATAATCTCGCGACTATCAGCTCGCTCTTCGAGATGCCTTCCATGAGCGGAGTGCCTGATTATGGAAACGTCTCCGCGTCACCAAACGTCCACTCTAGGTCAATTTCATCTGAGTCGGGGTCATCTCTAGTCGAACAAGCACACCCCATGCGCACCCATCCTTCGCTATCAGGATACACCCGAACGAGGGCTACCCCAGACGGATACATTCCCCACGACGCGCCCACACAGCAACGCCGGTATCTGACTCCTTCCGCAACATCCCGGAAAGAGGTCCCTTCCTATATCGCAGCCCGTCGACGCGCACCCGTACATTCCGAGGAGGAGGACGAACTCGCTGAGGAGCCCCTCCACGAGAACGCGACCGACCAAGAAAGGATTGAATACAAACGCAGGCAAAACACGCTAGCTGCGCGACGCAGCCGCAGGAGACGCCTCGCTCAATTCCAGAAGCTCGAGGAGGACGTCGTTCGGCTAACACGGGAGAAGGATATCTGGAAAGAGCGCGCACTGATGATGGAACGCATGCTCTCGACTCATGGCCTCCCTTGCCCTAACTTTGACCAGTAAACGGGTTGCAGGTCAACTTCTATTCCGCAACTCTCCTGCATAACCCCGTCGATATCCGTATTCCGTCCGCCTCTAGATCTGTGTCGAACCCTTCTTGATCTCCTGTACTACTCCGGCAATATTTGATTTATCACTGTACACAGCTGAACTCGCTTTCCGCGCTTTCTTGGTAAGTCGCGTTTCGTAATTTATTCTGCTATTGAATCCTAATTTGTCTTCCATTTCAGTATCCTCAAGTTTCTCGAGCTTTCCATATCACGATCCATAATGAACATTCTTAGCATAGTACACTTGTCCTCGCCCCCAGATTTCTCGCTCCCAGATTGCTTCATTGTTCGATTCCGTATGTAGACCTATCCGCACTCCATATACCATTATCCAGCACCCACGTCTTCGTAGATACATCTTTTTTTTTTGCCCCCAATCTCATTCTGGATTCCGAATTGCAACCTTTCTTTGGATTTCTATATCATTATCTCATACCCTGCATTCTTATTTTTATGATACCCCAACACCGATGTTATAAATACACCCCCACAATTGCACGCATCCTTCCTGACTAAATCTTCTTTGTATTCGAGTCAGATATTGCTATGATTCCCACTAGTTCCCGCCCACGATTCGGGGCCTCTTATCCCTAAATTGGTTTACTGGGTCGAGCTTGCTTGACTCGGGAATCTAACGTGTGTGCAATCCAGCCCTCTAAACACATAATACGCTGCAGCCGCAGTAAAAATCTGATTCGAGTGCTGCACAATTACGCAGTCCTCGAGTCGAGGCGTAAAACGTGTATTAATTGTGCGTGTTTGATTCATAGGGATTCTCGAGGCCAAGGATTCCCCAACCTTTCCCCGCCTCCAGTAATAGACGCTGAACGTGGTAATCGCGAGGTAATGACTGTGCCCTTCTGACCTCCGGTCCTTCAACAACACTACCCCATAACCACAGGAGCATTCCTTAGTTGGTGTACGATAGAAGAAAGTTTCACTGTTGCGCGAGCCATCAGAGCAGTGCGGATTCCGATTAAGCTTGCCACAGTAAAGAAAGGCAAAGCCTTGAGCCCCTTAACCAAAACTGAAAAAGGTCAATCAAATTGATTCACCAATGCCCGGCCTCATCAAGATATTCCATTACCATCACCCACTTCTGCCTCCACCAACAGATCCGATGTAACTCTGCTTAGTAGATAATAGAAGCAAGCCAAGCACCAGCGTCTATTTTAGCCGCCGAGTCGATGCCCGAGATTTCACTCATCACGTTTGTCATCACCCCGGTGCAGTTGCAATGATCGACGATAGATCCAGGAGGTGTAAACAATTGCTGTGGGTTAACAGAACCTAATATTCAGACGGAGGGTAGTCCCGCAGATCTGTTCTTCGCGAACGTATCACTACAAAGGTCGGACAAGAGTCAAAATGCTGTCGCTTAAGTCCTGCCGTGTCATTTTGCCTGGTCATCGGCACCTCAATTATGAGAGCAAACGCCTCAGCAAAATACAAGCGCCGTGACTCGCCTCTTGATCACTGGAAAAATATTCCACCTCAGTACTGTATCACCTTACAAGCATGATCTTGAGACGAAAATATCTTCCTCGGGAGGAATAAATAGACTGGTTTAAGCCCATCACCCGTAATTCAAGAAGCCAAATAGAGCCTTTCAAGGGCTCTTGGATATTGGTAAATTTCAGGAGGTACTTTTTTCTTAATTGACTATCCACCTTTCGTTCTAAATTTTCTTCAACTTCAGGAAATTCGGATCACCGATCTCCTGAATTTCGTAGACTTGAATATTGCTGAGCTATTTGTGTTTCCAACAAACAGTACGAGTAGGGTTTTTGAAATTGGCGAAGCCCTGAGTGCGAAGACACAAGGACTCCACAAGTATCATAGCCCTTTGGCATCTCAGCATTTCTTAGACAAGTCACAATATACGATCCCAACTCAGCTTTGACACATGTATGTGTCATGCTAATCGAGATAGCTGACACTGAGTAGCTCCTCAATGAACAGTCCTCGGCTGCCGTGTCGTTTTCTTGACATCTGAATGGTCCACCAACTAGACGATAGCATCTATTTTTTTTCTAGATTCGGTACTGTGCTTGAGGACGTCCAGCATGGTCTTGAGCAGTGCCCAGGACTTCTCGGTGGCATATCGCAAATCTATCATGCAGAATGTTGCTCGCAGCAGGCAGAGCTCGGACCACAAAAAACTCCAGGCGACCTTTCCATTCTAGAAGTTCACAGTGGCAGAGTTCGGCGATGAGTATGGAGCGGGGCTCCAACTTGCCCAAACCCTCTCCGCTCAACTCCGACGGTTCCGCTGCTTTACCGTGACCAAAGTGAATTTTCCCGATCGCAGGGCACGGAGGACATTTAACTCCAGTACCGGTGAGTTGTACTGGTTGAATTTGTTTCCTTAATAGAAACTGGGTCAAGGGCAAAAGAAACAGCTTTGTGTTCGTTCAAAGTTGTGTGGCACGGCATGTGATAAACTCTGGCTCAATTTGGCCTTCTAGTAGGCTTCTACTACACCGCCATCAGATCAGTTTCCTAAAAAGGATACAAAATGCAATGCAGCCGACGGCCGCTCTAGCGCCAATGACAGCAACAGCACAGACTCACGCCCAGCTTTGTAGATGTCAGTTAGGTGGTGGTTATTATGTCCAGTTGTCAAGCCGAGAAGCGACATTTACTTGGGATTTATGTGTAAAGCACAGCCGACCGTAGCGTTCGTTAGCACTTCGGGAAGTTACTAGTAATTACTTGAGTCGTGATTTATACTAATTCAATGCTCTCGTTGTAAATCGAACATCTTCACCGTAATTTATAAATTTGGAACACCAGTATCCACAAGGCTAATAGTGGTCGTGCGACGGTGTGGTTAAAATACTCAATAGATTATGGAAATTATAAGTAGCTGTACTATTCTACTTTCGGCCTTTTTACTAGCTGAAGGCCGATAAGATGACGAGGCTGTCATAATTCTATATGTTTCCTTTAATTATGCCATTTTTTTGAAAGAGAAATCCTCAGAGATGCAACTTGGACATGGGTTCGTATAGATCCAATTATTATCAACCTGTCGCGGGCACTGCATCATGTTTGCTTAAAATACGCCAATATCACTTTTCACTGGAAAAAAATAGCCACATTTATCGTCTCAGAGGAGAGGCAAAGAGAAAGCGCAGCGAATTATTATTGTATCACTGTCGGGTCAACCTTTGAAGCGACAGGCGACGCCCGGAGAAAAATAGCCACAACAATACCCGAATTGTTGTGCATAAGGACAAGTTTACGTCCACCTTGTCATGCCCAGAAACTTGGTGTAATTTAGGATATTCTCATGCGTTGATTTTATTTTTGTTTTCTCAGCCGCCGAGTTCCCCAGCGTCGATGTCTATCCGTTTTCTATTTATTCTGTGACTCTGGAGGATACTAGAAAACTCAGGATAGAAGACTTATTTTGACACAGCGCTCGTCTGAGTTATTCCGAGTGCTGGCTAAAATGCCTGCGGTGCAGATTGGGCTGGAGAACCGGTGAGACGGAATTTAGAAACATGCAGTACAGAATTTGCCCTGTAGTCGGTACGAGTTTCCCCAAATCGCCTATGACACAGCGACAAAATTAAAATGGTGGTCCAGTAGAACACCTACAGACCTTAAAGTAACAGGAAAAGAACATATGAGTCAACCAACTGTATACAAGGAGCTTCTCAATTGCCAGAACATGGGCGCTGATTGCTACAAAGCCTGTTTCGTCGTCAACTGGCTAGGAGGCAGGGTTTATTTTAGATCTTTTCTGGAAAACATACGACATCCGAGATGCCCCGATACTGCCGATGAGGAGAGTTTCGGCATTTTACAGGTACAGCCCCAAGTTAATAGTTGACTTAACCTAGCCCTCGAACTTGAATTACAAGAAAGACTTGGAAGAGAGGGAATAAGACTCGGAGAAAAGCCTCGGCAATTTGTCAGTTTGTCAGTTTGTTCCACGAAATTTATAGATTTGTCGTTATAGCAGAGAGAAACTAGTAGCCATGTCCTTGAGTGTTCCAGATCTTTTATCCTTTCGTTGTGGTTGTGGGGGAGTTCATGGTAAAGTCGGCGAAGGTTGTATAAGACGAAAGTATTACGTAATAGGCGACGGTCCTGTGATCGAAAAAAAGCCACGAGACGGTTTCCAGACTTGTGGATTTCGATCACTCGATGTTCTCAAGATGCCTGCTATCAGCTCGTCCTCCGCTCTCATCTCGATATCTGATATCTACTAAAGCAATGACGACGAAAGCTTACGTCGTTCCCTACGACCACCAGACTTCTTCGCAGGTCGTGGACGGCGTTGACGCCGCAAAACTTTGGTCTTTGACACCTCAGGGGACCAAACCACCGACAGCTGGGGCGACTCGGACCTTCTACAACACTCCTTCATCGGGGGTAACTGTCGTCTCTTCTCTTGGGGCTGGGTTTGGTTCGAAGTCCAGCAATGAAAAACGTGAAATCGTTAGGAAATCGGTTGGAAGCGCGGTTGGAGAGCTGAAACGACATGATGGCCTGAACGAAGTCGCCATTGAAGCGTCCGTCGACCCTCATGCAGCTGGTATTCTTTTTGCCCTTTTTGTCTAGCAACACGGGCTCATACTTTGGTTTAGCTGTTGCGGCCAATCTGGCTTTGTACAGGTTCACTCTCAAAACCGATCCTCCATCGCCGTTCAACCCCAACGTCAAGGAACCCCTTCCTGAGCAACTCACGTTCAAGCCTCTTAAGGGATCCAAAGAGTGGGACAGAGGTGTGATCTACGCCGAGGCACAGAACCTTGCTCGCACGGTATGTTCCTTACGTGACAATGCAGCCTGTTGGTTTCTCGCTCACGCGAGGCATTTTAGCTCATGGAATTGCCTGCCAATATGATGACGCCCACAGTATGTTCAACGAAGTTATATATAGCTTGTCTAAATTTACGAACTTGGATGGCAGGCCTTTACGGAACGCGTCAAAAAGGAATTCGAGGGCATTCCTAATGTTAAAGTTATCGTTCGCGACGAAGGTCTGTGGTCCTCTGACGATGACTGGACGTGGCATTGATCTTTATTCAAAGTTTGGGCTGCCGAGAAGAACATGGTCTGTATCCTGACGCGTTCATTTGCTTAGAATTCTCTGACATAGTTTTACTTTAGAATGTTTTCCTCTCTGTCACTCACGGCACCTCCGAACCCGCTAAGTTCCTGGAAATGTGAGCTGTCGGCTGTCCACCTCTCTGATGTATCGCTTACTATTGCTACTAGTCATTACCACGGAGCAGCAAACAAGGATGATCAACCTCTAGCTTTCGTCGGCAAGGGCATCACTTTCGACTCTGGAGGCATCAGCTTGAAACCCGGAGCTGTTAGTACCGAACCTAATCTACCTATCCTACATCCCCTCTAATTATATCGCTCAGGGCATGAAATTGATGCGAGGAGACATGGGCGGCGCTGCAACTGTCGTTTCATCAGCTCTAGCCATCGCCAAGCTCCAGCTCCCGTACGTGACTTCTGGTTACTATGCTTGACCAAGCTTGAATGATTCCTGCCACAGCATCAACCTCGTCGTCAGCACGCCTCTGACAGAAAACATGCCTGGACCCAGCGCCACCAAACCCGGAGACATGTACGCCATTCTTAATCTATCTGCTTAGTAGAAACCTCGAATGCCCTGTGTTTTAGTATCTACGCTATGAATGGCAAGTCCGTCGAGGTCGACAACACTGATGCAGAAGGACGCCTCGTCCTCTCCGATGCGATCTATTACACCGCAACCGAGTACAAGCCCCATACCCTCATTGACGTGGCAACTCTCACAGGGTACGATCACTCTCGACTTGGTCGTACAACGTGATACTAAAGCGATCTTAATAGAGCAATGGTCATCGCCCTCGGCGAGGTTTACTCGGGCGTCTTCTCGGTACATGATTCCGAACAAAATCAGTATCTGACATTTTGAAATAACATTCTGATCTCGTAAACAGACATCGGACGAGCTCTGGGAACAGCTCCATGCAGCCGGCGAGATCGAGTACGACCGATTTTGGCGCATGCCGCTCGACGATGACTTCGGACCTCAGATCCACCTCTCCAACGCTGATCTTCAAAATGTATGCTTGCACGAACTCGTATCCTTGTCCTTGATGTGCTGTGCTGACTAATGCTGCCATTTTTCTCGTTTTAGACTGGAGGGAAGCCGGGAGGAAGCTGCACTGCCGCTCTATTCTTGAAGCCCTTCGCGGAAGGCATCGAGGCTAAAGATGGCCAGGAACCGGTTATGAAGTGGGCCCACATTGATATCGCGGGTAGCATGGAGGTATGTGTTCCTTGTTACTCCGTGTGTGCCCCCTCGTTGATCATGTTCCGTCACACCATAGGCTACAAGGATCAGTCCTTACCAGGAGTTGGGTATGACTGGGCGGCCTGTTCGGTATGTTGTCTTCCTCCCCTTACAATGTTGATGATGGGCTAATCATTTCTTTCCTTTTTCATCAGGGCCTTGATTGAATATGTCCGCTGTCTCTCGAGCCATGCTTAGATCTACCAGCATTTATTTATCAAACTACAACTGTACACCAGGCAATATATCATCAATCTACACCACCAACTGTATGAAATGTTGTCATCATGTTGTCAAGTTTCATACATTACATGCATTTTACCACATGTGAGATATATGAGACAAGCTCTATTACAGCTGAGTTATTTCTTAAATGCTCAGCTGAATTACAGGTGTGTGTATGAACTATTCAGGTGGTAGTAAATTCATCCCCCAGGCTTTCTTTCAGCTGCTTAGTATATAATCAAATGCAGTCTACATGTAAGTGTACACCTGTCTTCTATGTACTTTCTTCCTTTCTGCCAGCCAAATGCAGAGCTCTTTCTTGGCTGTCGGTCAGAAAAGCTGCTTAACATTGTTCTCCACTATGCTAAATGAGGAGAGTGTCTGTTAATGGCCTGCTTCAACATCTTATTATCTTAATCATCGTGTTGTCATCTTCAACCCCAATGACACCCCCTGGTTTGCCAGGATAGCCAACTTCCTTATAGCACTGAAATCCTGTGAGTGTGTTCAGCTGGCTGGTGGATATGATACCCAGCTAATCTTACTGATGTCTTTTCAGCTGGTTGGCATATGATTGATAGCCACAGATCTTTGAGCTGATGTCCTTGGGTATGGGCTGAGCATCTCAAAAAACATGATACCCAGCTGAGGTGATGATGGTCTGTTTAGGCATGTTGGAGGGCAGCAGGAGAATGATTTGGGCATCAGCCTGGCAGGAGAGGATCAGTTCTGAAAGGAGATTGAAAGAAAATCAAGATGGAGGCATATCCTTTTGCATAGGATCAATCTCAGAAAACCTCTCAATGATCCCTCTATTCTCTTATGTTGTCCTTCCCTTTGATGGCAGGGATGCATATAGAGCCAGATGGAGTAGTAGAAGGTGGCTGGAGCAGCTGTTGTTGGTGTGTGCAGAGATAGGGGCCAGGGGCCCAGGGTACAGTGTTGGGAGAGAACAGGTGTATGTGTCAGTGCTGGTACAGTGGGTGAGTCAGGCAACATGGTGTCTAAATTTAGGGTGTCATCCAGCTTTTTCCCAGTTGGCAGTCTAGCTATCCATCATGCTCCTTCATTTCTTAATCTCTGCTCATGGATGTGTGCATGATATGTAAGATGGAATTATCATTTTATCATTAAACAGATATGACTACGACGATACACAAAATCTCAAAACAATGCTGGACAAATCAAATAATGCCTATAGGCATTTTACAATGCTACCATCAAACCACATCCACAAACCACAAACCACAAACCACAAACCACCATCAAAACCCAAGCTGCTCAACAAAACTACTCCACCCTGAATCAAGTGCTATGGGTGATGCTGCAAACCCACCACTGAACCCGCTCTGATGAAAGCCTGTATTCGCACCCACACCCCAACCCAATCCCGCGCCTGTGCCTGCACCGAACCCGGAGCTCAAACCCAGACCCAATCCCAACCCTGAGACTGAGACCGAGCCTGAGCCGAACCCCATCCTGCGCGGGTCCATCCACGGATCGGAAGCGGAAGGGTTGTGTAGATGTGTTTGTGCATGTAGCGAAGGTTGGAAATAAGGCGAATGAGAGTGCGATTGCGATTGAGAGTGTGAGGAAGAATAAGACTGCGAGTAAGAAGACTGTGAATGAGAGTAAGAGTGGTGTAAAGACTCTATCCGCGGCGGGAGGTGAAAGGGCTGTGGGCCCAGCCGGGCGGTCTCGGGTGGGGAGTCTCGGTCGCGGTCGTGGTCACGAAAGGGCTCGTGGGTGGGTGGTGTTGTTGTGGTTTGGCGTGTGTGCTGGTGGGTTTGATGTTGCTTCTGGTGCTGCTGGTGGGGGTGCTGTCGTTGATGCTGCTGCCGATGGTGGTGGGATGCCGACCCAGAAGTCGACGACCCAGACCCAGACCCAGACGGCGGCACCACATCACTCGAACGATCAAAAAAAGACATATACGGCGGCCCGCTGGGCACGGCGCAGCGCAGCGCGAACTCCTTCACGTCCCGCGCGAGCACGGGGTGCATGCCATTGTTGCTGTTGCTGTTGCTTTTGCTGCTCTCTCCATCGTTCTGACCCCGGCCCTGGCCCTGGTGATGCATCTGGTGATGGCCATGGCTCGGGTTTTGGCCCGAGAACGAAGGGACATGCTGTGGCTCGGCGATATCGGATATCGTCACGGACGTTGCGCGCGAGCGGGGGTCTGATGAGCTTGGGTGTGGGTGGAGGTGTGAGCTCGAACTTGAGGCAGTAGCAGAGGAAGAGGCAGAAGAAGACGAAGTGGAGGTGGGATGCTCGGCTTCACGAGGCACGTGCAAGTAAGTCTGTCCATTCAGCCTGTCGAGCTCGGTGGTTGTGAGCGTTGATGATGTTGCCAATAACGACGACGACGACGACGCCGACGCTGGCACGGAGGAAGACGAGGAAGAATCTGAGTAATGCTGCTGATGGAACCGGGCATGAGGAACCCCAACGACCTCTTGTGCCTTCCGTCGGAGTGCTTGTATGGAGGTCTGTATTCCATCAAACGATAAGCCCAAGAATGAGAAAAGACAGAAGGAAAGGCAAACGTACAAGCAATCTAGCAGCAGGCCTACACGACTTCGCAGCCGCCTTATCGAACAGCGAAGCTAGATTATCCAGCTCTTCCATTGCCGCGGGCGTTACGTGGGACAACGTCGGGGATCTCGTTGCGAAGAGGCAGAGCACAACCTTAAAACAAAACACACCACAGCGTCAGCAACGACGATATTCTGTTAAACAAGCAACACTACACACCGCAGCACACACCCCATCCCCCCACGCACCCCCCACCCGGCCCAGAAACCCGGGCACGACGACCCACGTTGCTGCGAGCCCGCGGACGAGGCGCCATGCGGCGCGGTACGCGGCGACGACGGAGGGGAGGAAGCGGTGTCTCTGCAGCTGCTGCTGGAGCTGGAGCTGTGATGAGGCAGAGGAATCTTGCTGGGCGGGGGATTCGTGCTGGGAGGAGGATTGGGATTCTTGGAGGGCTTGGGCGAAGTAGGGACGGTGTAAGTTTAGGAGGGCTGGAGGAACACGAAGTGTCAGACAGAGAACGGGTGTTACGATGAAGAATTGGGAAGGGTCACCTACCTATCTCTTTACAAGACAACACCAACCACCTGTACATCGCCACATCCGCAGGACAACCCTTATCGTCCTCCTCCTCTTCACCAACGAGCATCCTCCACCCGTCCGGCACCTCGACCTCCCTAATCTTCCTATCCATTTCCAGAATCGTGCTATATGCGGGCTGTTTGGAGCCGGGGGAGAGGCAGAGGACAGAGTCGACGACGCTGTGTAGTAGGAGGGTGTAGTGCGTGTGCCATGTTTGGACTGTCGGTGCGTGCGTTAGATGAACTGGGTATGGGATAGGGAGGAGGAGGAGGACGTACAATTCCCTGAAAAGGCATCGAGATGGTGCAACGACGGCGATGGTAAAGGAGGAAGCGGGCAGTCGACATGCGCTCTTGATATGCTCGGCGGTCTGCCGAGGTGCAGGCTCTGTTTGGTCAAAAAATCGTGTCAGTCCAACGAAAAACCACCAGAAGCAAAGGAAGGAAGGAAACAAAATGAAGGCAGGAAGGCAGGACGGAAGGAACGAAGGCGGGAGAGAAGGAAGGCAGGAAAGGAGGAAGGAAGAAAGAGAAAAGGAGAGAGAGAAAAAGACACACCGCCCACGTATCAGCTACAAACACCCGCCAGAACAGCGCGTGCCGGCGCTGTGCTATTTCTTCGGGGAGGTGTTTCCATCTGGCGGTGTTGAGGTCTTCATGGACGGGTTTTAGTTAAGAGAGACAGATGGACAAGGTAAGAAGGGATGAGACGTACGAAGACCCATCTAAAAAGCACCCCCAAAAAAGCAAATCAGCTTGGACGGACTAGACAAAAGCATAGAGATAGAGACGTACAGCCTGCGCACAACGCACAGCGAGCCCGACGTACGTCCACGCCGCCTCGCGGTCTGCTACTGCTTGTTGTGCTTGTTGTGCTGCCTGGTCCTTTGCCTGGTCCATACTTGTATTTGAATTGGTGTCTGGAGAGCTGAGGTCGAGGAACTGCGCCATATGCACCTTAACACCCTCCATCAGTCAGTCACCCAGTCAAAAGATTACTCAGCCAAAGACTCACGAGAGCTTGGACACCCGCCTCATCCTGCGTTGTTCTGAAACCAAGAGCGGTCCGTGCGAGGTCATAGTATTCCCTCGCCTCTGCTGAGAACGCAGGTTGGGCGGGGTTGAACAGCGTGCCGAGGGCGAGGGATATGAAGAGCAGTGCGAGTGTTGATGCTTGTCCTGGGTTCGAGGGGGGATGGGAGGAGGAGGAGGAGGAGGGGTGTTGGTGATGTCTAGAGAAGAGAGTGGGATCAGGCAAGAAGGCAAGAAGGCAAAGGCAGGAAGGGAGACGTACCTCGCGCGCTCGCGCTCGCGGTACACTCCGCCGAGCGTGTCTTCTATGAGTTCTTTTTTAGGGATGGGCGCATACCTGTGGATGTGGAATTCGAAAAGCGAAAAGCGAAAAGCGAAAAGCAAAAATCAGATGACTGGACGATAGAATAGAATAATAGAAGAATAGATGATAGATGAATAGATGACGAGGCATGGGACCCTAATACGGGGATACTAGGATTCCCAACGCCAACGCCAACGCCAATGCTAATCACAAGGACAATGACAACAACAACGACTGATGACAACTCACAGAAACTTCCCATACTCGAGGTACACCTCGCACAGGTGCAGCGCTTCTGCGTGCGGCGGGAGGCGGGCAAGGAGGTCCTCTGCGCGTTGTTGTTGTTGCTGCTGCTGCTGTCGTTGTTGTTCGTTTTCGCTCTTGGATTGGGATTGAATGGTTCGGTTCGTTAGGCGGGGGTTTGGAGTAGGGGTATGCAAAGCCTGTGTGATTGACGACTGATTAGTACGGGGTGGGAGGGCAGGGGGGTTATTGATAGGACGTACTTGGGCGAGGTACTGCAGAGAGAGAGGGTGTGAGTCAGGCCTAGGGTGAGAGGTGGGTTGAAGAGCACGTAAACGTACCTCAGGACGAGCGGTCCTCCCTAGAAAGCTCGATTCTCCGCGTCGGTTGAACACGAGTGTACCTAGCCCAGCCGAGTTTTCAGCATACGCATACAGAATGCCGACGAAGAAGAAGAATGAGCGCACCGAATGCGTCAACAACATCACACCCCTCCTCGTCCTGCTCGACCTCCATCGCATCATCGTCCTCCTCCTCCTCACCACCACCACGCGGCAGCGGGGGATGTGCATGGGCATGGGCAAAACTAGGCGGGGTAACCCTCGACGCCGACGGCGACTTGCTCGACGCAGACGAGCCAGGCTCAGACGAGCTCGCCGTCTCCTGGCCCTGCATCACACTTGTGTTCAGCCTCAGACCCCCTCCCCCTCCCCCTTCCCCCCCACCTCCGCCCAGCCCGAGCCCCAGGCCCAGCTGCAGCTGCAGCTGCGCGTCCAACAGCGGATGGGGTTGATCGGAAACGGCGGCCTGCAGTTTTTGTAAGGCAGCCTCGAGGGCGCGGTTGCGCGCGGCCATGTGCTCGATGCGCTCGTGCAGCTCTTCGGTGTTGGCGAGGACGAGGCGCCGGCCGATGCCTTGGGTTAGGACGCCTGTTGGGAGGGGGGGGTGCGTTAGTGGGGTGTTGGGCGGGGATGTGGGGTGGGATGTGTGGGGACGGTTGTGGGTAGGGTAGGGTAGGGTAGGAGGAGGGCGATGGAGGATGGGGTAGTGGGGATGGGGGATGGGGGATGGGACTCACCGGTAGGGCAGATGGAGCCACAGCCGCGCGAGACGCATTTCTCGCATGGGACCTGGGGGTGGGGCGGTCAGAAGGGGTGTTGGGGTGGGGAGAGAGGGCAGCGCCGGCGCTGCCGCCGTCTACCACGATTGAAGGTGAAGATGGGGAAGGTGGAGGTGAAGATGCAGCGCCCACTCACATTACGGTCGCAGCGCAGCTTGAGCCGTCTGCATTCTGCACAGGACGTCGGGCTGGACAGACAGACAGAATGTATGAGTATGAGCACATAGCACACGAAAAATGCAGGCGTTATGAGCCCGGGTATGACGTACACGCGCCCTGGTTTCTTCTTCTGCCGCTGCTCCTTTTCCTTGTCTTTTCCTCCTGAACCCATGGTGCCCGTAACCGTCAACGTCTAGCTGAGCTGACTCGAGTGAATTGAGGACAGTGAGGAGAAGGTGGGTTCAGATCGACATCCGCCGCTCAACAATCCGGAAGAAAAAAGAGGTAATGAACCGGATGGTATGATGGTGGAAGGGTATAGTATAGGCCCGACGGGTCCATGATCTGTTGTGCACAAGTCAAAATGGGCATCATCGTCGGGCTGTGTCAGAGTCCGGTCAAAACGTGTGCTTGGGTAAGGAATAGAGATAAGATAATAAATCCTAGATGTGGCTGTGCGGTGATCAGTTCATTTTCGGTGGCCCGCCGGTTGAAAAGCGACCACCATGTTGGGAACCATCCTGCGATGTTTATCTGGCTCTCAGGCTCGACACCCGACGGATACCTTCAAAGTGTTCAACCTGTTCAATGTGGCAGTCTTTTTTAGGATGTCGCGTCAATATGGCGACCTCATTAATACTACAAAGTTCAACATGCAAACACAGTCATCCGGGCACAAAAAACAACCACCGCGTGCATAATCTGCCTCAGGCTGCACTGACGACTCTTTCCGTGACCAATCGACGTTTCGACGACTGGCCGGTTTACCTCCAGGTATGTTGACATACCCAGCCCACTCTCATTCTCGTATTGACTGAACGACCTCATACGACGACCTCCAGACACCATCATTTTCTAAAGTCATTGGTTCAACCCTCGTCAGATTTTTGACCAACCGTTCAGGTCCAAACTCTCGCCTTCCCAATCTCAAGTCTATCAAGTGATCACAAGCACGTCAGGAACCCATCCTTGAAGCTTCAGTATCTCTCTACAGAGCTGGAAATCATTCGGACATCCCTCAGAATCTTAACACCCAACTCTTCTCGCCTCCAAATCGTTCAAATATGGGCTATGGCGACCTCATCAATACCTCATCAATACCCCAACGTGCCACTTTCTACGGCCAACACGCAACCACTCTCTTTCGAGCCCGAACAACTATCCACCAAGTACCTCATGCATAGAGTAATCCTGGGCCGACTCAAACTGCACCCGACTCGTTCTCAACCTTTCAAGTTCGACGTTCCAACGACCAGCTGGTTGAGATCCGCCTCGACTACAGGTATGCTCAACTAAAATACCAAGCATCCTTTCGTTCTCTTATTGACTGAACGTTGGTCATAGTACGACTTCGGGCTCCAGACATCATTATTGTTCAAGTTTCAGAGTTTACGGTTCTCAGTTCCGCCTTGCCCAGCTTAGAGGTAGAGGTCGAGGTAGAAGTAGAGGTATGTCATCCAACACCTCCTCGTCCTCATTCCATTTTTTCTAACACCGCACTAGATGGAACCTGGACTCGATGCATCTACATACGGTCCAACACGACCCAAGTCAAACGATTGTTCATCAACTATTCAAGCTCAAACGTTCAACCTCTCGTCTGTCTTCCCTTTACGGCCTCAAAGTATCACCACCAGGCGACCTTTTGCAGTTAACGATCATCTTCGAGGGCAAGATTGGCTCTCGACGAACAAAAAAAAAAATCTGTCGTCGTCCCTCTGTCCCCGACTTCCCTCTTTTTTCGAGTCTATCTTAGTTTACGCCAATCTCCTCTATACCGTGCCACCCTGCCACACCAGCAGAGAATCAGATCACGCGCGGTTCGTCCGTGGTTCATCCAAAGCCTCTGGAAGGTCAACCACCATCATGTCGCTAGCACGAGAAAAGAAACCACTCGCCTCGGCCTCGGCCTCGTCATACAGAACAGAACCTGTTCAACAATGTCATCACTGTGGTTCGATTCGGAGACGAACAACGCATGCACAACCAAGAGAAATCACTGGCTTTGTCCTCGTCGTACAGAACTCGTTCATCTGAGCTGGGAAATTGCTCGGTCTCGGTCTTCCTCAATACTTAATTATATCAACGTCCATACAAGTGACCTTGCCTCTGAATCTGGACAAATACAACGACGCCGCGACGCTCTTTCTAGACAAGACGTTCGACTTCACTTCTGAAGGATTTTGGTCACATACAATTTAACCACCGTGGTTCGGTTCGGACACGAACAACGCACCCATAGCACAGAGAAACCGTCGTCGTCGTCGTATACAACCTGTTCAGCTGAGCTGCAAATTCACTCGGTCTTGATCATTCCTCAACACTTCAAAACCTCAATGTCCATCCAACCGACCTCGCCTCCTGATTCGGAATTTGGTGAAACACGACGCCGCGATGGATGCTCTTTCTGGACGAGATGTTCGGTTTCTGCAGGATTTTGGTTGAATATAATTGACAACAACGACACTGCAACGTACTCGAGCACAACACGCGTACCCAACGACTGTGGTTTGGACATATGCATGAATAACGCATACACAACCTCGTGCGTAATCCTGCCTGCATGTCGAATTCAATTCGTCCATGGGCCTTCGAGCTCGATGTCGCAGGGTCATGTAGATTCCGCCTCGTGTGTCGGTTCGGACACAAACGACCATCCACGACCTTGGGCGTAATCTGGGTCCTGCCTGCATGCCGAAATTCGTGCATGGGCTCTCGACGTTGCACGGTCGTAAGATGATGTGGCTTCCAGATGTGTTCAAGCGCCAAGCTCACGTTGTTGTCGTTTCTGTATTGACAGCCCTTTTACATCAGACACATACAAAACGACTTTCGGACATCCTTGCTCGCTGAACTCCATGACCCGAAGTTCCGCCTTCTCCAGATGAAACCTATCTAGCATCCTTTCTCGGATCACCCTTTTTCGACGAACCTTGGCCCTGACTTATGTAGTTCAGACACGCACAACGCATGCACGACCAAGAGAAACCATCGGCCTCGTCGTACAGAACCTCTTCAGCTGAGCTGGGGAATAACTAGGTCATTCCTCAACACCTCAGAGCTTCAATGTCCAGCCGACGCCGCCTACAGTGTCCGAATTTGGTCAAATACAAAGACGCCGAGATGGATGCTCTTTCTCAGACGAGACGTTCGACATTTGAAGACTTTTGTCTGGTCACATACAACGACATTGCAACGTACTCGAGTACACCACGCAACCACTGTGGTTCGGACACGATTCAGACCAACGATCCACAAACAACCTCGTGCGTGATTCTGGCACTGCCTGCATGTCGAATTCAATTCGTCCATGGACCTTCGTGCTCGACATTGCAAGATCATGCATATTCCGCCTCTTGTGTCGGTTCGGACACAAACGACCTTGGGCGTAATCTGTGTTCTGCCTGCATGCCGAAATTCGTCCATGGGCTCTCGACGTTGTACGGTCGTAAGCTGACGTGGTTTCCAGGTGTGTTCAAACCTCAACTCACGTCGTTGTCGTTCTCGTATTGACAGGACTTTAACATTAGATGCATATAATACGACTTTCGGACATCCTTGCTCGCTGAACTCATGACCTTAGCTTCCGCCCTTTCCGGAGGCATTCCATCTAGCACCCTCTCTCGCATAACCCTTTTTCGACAAACCTTAGGATAGACGTGGAATCAATCATTGATTTCGACATGACAATCCAATCTAATCTTCTGTCAATGTTCAATGTTCAATCTGTCGCATTATATGGTCTCGACCTATCAAGCGACTTGTTTCCGGTAGCATGATTGTCACCAGACGACGTTGATAAACAGAATTCCTAGAAGAAGAAACCACCTTCACCGCTCCTCCACTGCCACAGGTATTCTCCCAGAATCCCAGTGCCTCTCGTGAAATTCCCGAGTTCACTTCTTTCATTCCGTACCCTAAACTTAAGATCTAGAGGATCATTTTCAACACCCATGACCAGGAGGCGACCAGCCCACTCTCGCTGGCTCCGCTCCATCCGTCGTTGAAAAAGTCGTCTACAACCCGCAATCACTATCCTTCGGTCCTTCGGACACGGACAACGCGTCCGCAACCTCGTGCTGCATAATCCAATCCTGCTTGCATGCCGAATTCAATTCGTACATGGGCCTTAGAGCTCGACGTTGTACTTGCCATGCTGATCTGGCCTCCAGGTGTGTTCAATCACCCGGCTTGCTCTTTCACTCTTGTATTGACTTGGGTAGATAGCAACAAGGCTACCCTATCTCTCTCTGTGGCTGGAAATGCACTCGGTTGATGTTATTCCTCCTCGATGTCTCGACTCCAGCACTAGGAGGACTTCGCCTCCGAACTGTTTAAATCAAACATGGCGGTCTTTTCTCTGCGGCATTAGTTTCGAATTTCATCACCGTTCAACGGTCAATGTTAACAGTCAACATGCAAGCACCGTCGTTCGGGCCTGAACATTCTGTCCATGGCCCTTCGCCATTGCGATGTGTGAATATTAAAGCTTAAACAACCACCCGCCCTCCCTTCGCGGTCCCAAGGCATCTCCAACAAGCGAGCTTTGTCATACATCCGTTATCTGCAAGATTAAGACTGGCTCTCGATCTTGACAACTTTCACCCGTATTTCTGCAGGGAAAAAAAAACCTCGACTATCCTACCCCTTCAAGTCTGTCCCATTTTGCGCCAACCCCCTCTATACCTTGCTACGTTGCCACGCTATCAGAGGATAGATCATACCCCGCTCATCTATTCGTCCGCCGGTTCATCCAAAGCCTCTGGAAAGTCAACTATCATGTTCCTTTTTGCTGGCATGAGAAAAGAAACCACTCGTCTCGGCCTCGTCGAACACGTCCAGTTCATCTGAGCTGAGAAATTACTTGGTCTCGATCATTCCTCAATACTGCAACGTTCAACGGTCAACGCCCAACTGAACTCGGCTCCGAATCTGATCAAATACGACGCCGCGATGCACTTTCTAGATGAGACGTTCGACTACTTCTGAAGGATTTTTGGTCGAATACAATTAACACACTGCAACGTACTCGAGCACAACAACGTGCACCTAACCACCTTGGTTCAGTTCAGCCACGAACAGCACATGCACAATGAAGAGAAACCATCGTCCTCGTCGTACAGAACCCGTTCAGCTGAGCTGGGAAATAATTCACTGGTTCATTCTTCAAGGCTTACCTCAACGTTCATCCAAGTGATCTTGCTTCTGAACCTTCTCAAAGCCGACGCGCGGTTCAAGTCTCAGAACTTCTTTCGAATATTTTTAGACACCCCAACCCAACCAACAACAACGCAACCACTGGTTCGGACACGAACAACCATCCATGTCCCCGTGCATAATGTTATCTGGATTCCGCCCGCATTCCAATTCGTGCATGGGTTCTCGCCGTTCCACGCCTGTGATAGGATAACATATTGCATCCGTGACTGTGCGGAGATCAGTTCATTTTCGCTGGGCCGCCAGTTCGTGTGTTGTTGGAAAGCGACCACCATGTTGGGAACCGTCCTGCGATGCTCATCTGGCTCTCGACACCCCACTGACGCCTACAAAGTGTTCGGGCTGTTCAGATGTGGCGTTTTCAAGGCTGTCGCGTAAATCAACCGACCTCATTAGTACAACGATCAACATGCAACCACAGTCGTTCGGGCACGAAAAACTACAACCTCGGGTGTAATGTGCCTCAAGCTGAATGAGGAGTCTTTCCGTGACCCTTGACGTTTCGACGACTGACTGGTTATTCGCCTCTACTCTATGTGTGTTGAAATACCCAGCTCACGCTAATTCCTTTGTTGACTGAGCAATGTCATAGAAGTACGATGGAGTAGGGGCTGATGCCATCAGGGCACGTGACCTAGGTAGAATACGTTCGGGTACGCGTTCCTGTGTAGACACGTCCTTTCGGGAGCAACCACCACCTTCCCTTGAGCCAGCGACCTGCTCGGGAGTCCCTCGGCCTACTCCATCGACCCTCCAGACTTTGTTGTTTTTTACTGTCTTCGATTCCACCTTGCCCAGGATTATGTGAGCTTAGCCACACTCGCGAGGCAGGTGATGTGATTATCGGGCAGTTTTCGGCGTGGGGCGACCATTTCTCCTCCTTTTTCTGCTGCCTTTGCCAGCGGTGCTTTTGAGCAAGAATTGCCGGATTGGGAAAGCTGAGAGGAGCTTAGTGAGAGACCATTCAATCCCCCAAACAAACGGCTCAACTTGTGCGTTTCTGTACTTGCGGGTGCGTAAGAATAAAGTGAGTGGTGAGCAGTTGAAAAATACTGTACCGCATATGCAGCGAAATGCTGTCCTTATTGACTGAAAGAATTGAAACAGTTTCTGAAAGAAAGAAAAGCATCAATTGTACAAAAATTCTTCTCTTTTGTGACATCGGCCAGCCTCCGAGAAATCGAAAGTCGGCTGCTTTTAGCATTTTCCAAAATGGGAGTGTGGAAGATATCGATCGTTTGATGAAACGAGACCTGATTGATGATTATCGACAAGGTTCCCTATGTCTGCAATGTTTTGCTTTCTGACTATCCTTCTGTATTTCAAAGACCCACTTGAACGGGAGTCCTGTTATTCGTACTCAGCGCCATGTCCACAAACCCGATTACCCTCAATCCTCAAAGACTAAGTTCAGCGACTGATATACCCACACTGAGTGACATGCCTGCGGACGTGATCACCCCCGATTTACCGTCAAGAGTCGAAGAGGTGCTTCGTGCATGCCCAAAGTACTCAAATATTGATTTTACTTGGTCATGCCATTTCTTATATTGCTTGCAGATTCCGGATCGTCCTTGTCGGGAAGGTCTGAAATCATTGACTACTCACATATACGTACTCATGTTTATGTAGTCTGGCGTCGGCAAATCTTCTCTTGTTCAAGCCATCTTCAACGTCAGTTTGGAAGTAAGTTCTGTGCTTGTTTCCTCTTCGAGCTACTTATCTTAACGAGCGCAGGACATTGACATCAACCACGACCGTCCTGGTTATGCCGAAATTGATCGTGGATATACATCCGAACAAAACGAGCGGTTCATCCTACACGACAGTCAAGGCTTTGAAGCTGGGTCCTCGGAAAACTGGATCAAAGTCGATCGATTCCTCCGGGACAGAAGTGCGATGGCTCTGCGTGATCAAGTTCACGCAATTTGGTGAGACTCCTTTTATTCAAAATTGATTACGGAGATTTTACCTCCATCGTCAACAGGCTATGTCAAGAATCTCCTTTGGAAGGCGCGAGAGTGCAACAGACTGGCGACGAGAAACTTCTCAAGCTCGCCGAGGAACGTAAGTTCGGTGTAAATCCTCGTGTCCAATCCGGTCTGACACACAGTCAAGTGAATATCCCAGTAGTTATTGTATTCACAAAGTACGACTTCCTTATCAAAGAACAACGGAAGGACGCCAAGAAGCTCTCCAAAGCTGAGATCGAGAGAAGGGCAGAAGAGTGTTTCAATGATCGCATTAAGATCCTTACAGCATCGACGAAGGCCTCGATTGTGAGAGTGTCGACTGACAAAGACTACCCCCGTTTGTCCTTTAAGTTCTATCCAGGTCGATTAGAAAACTCATAGCTCAAACAGAACGACTCGAGTCACTGCAGAACCTGACCAGCATCACTTCCAAATGTCTGGGTGCTACCGACGTGGCGTGGGCAATGGCCCAGCGAGTAAACTTGGATCAGAAGGTCGAGACCTCCATTAGGTGCGTCTTCCACCACAGCCGCTATCCTGATTGCCAATTTTTATAAAATTCAGTGAAGGTTTTAAGAGCAAGTATCTCCTTACTTATATGCTGAATTGTATTTACGTTTTTCATTTGTCACAGATTACTGGACTCATTTGGGAAAGATTTTTTTATTCAATGGACATGCCACGGCCCGGGATAAATGCATCAAGCGTATTCATGATGATATCCTTATGGTCTGGAACTTCAACGACCCGCTCAGTGTTCGTATTCGTAGGTCTCATTCGTGTCATTCGATGACATTTATTTAGCTACTCGGGGATACTTTCTTTGATCAAATGGTGATACTTGTCGATTCACTGTTAGGTGGACATGGAAGTGAACTCACTCGGTGAGTCAAACTTGGATGGCCTACCCTATGGTCTTGATCTATTTCTACCTAGAGAACTTCGAGGAGACGGAATAGCAGTAGCGCAGGCTCAAGCAGCCGCGACTACAAAGCCCGTGATAGTCAAGCTTTTCTCCAGAAAATACTCAAACATGTACGACTTTGTAAGGTTTTTGAGCCCGAATT
Source organism: Galerina sulciceps (assembly GCA_023014345.1). Classification (NCBI taxonomy): domain Eukaryota; kingdom Fungi; phylum Basidiomycota; class Agaricomycetes; order Agaricales; family Galerinaceae; genus Galerina; species Galerina sulciceps. Next base: position 831,453 of record JAEDXJ010000036.1, read on the forward strand.
CGTGATCACTTATCTGTAGTCATGTAGGCTGTTGTTTGCAAGATACCTCAGAGCGCATATTTTTCATCTTATATGCTTACTCCACTCACTGTATAGAGAAACATCGGATACCAGTTCACCAAGTGCTCTATCAGAAGACCTTGTTTTCAGAGCCGTCACACGCTACACAAAATTTATCTCATCCGAGCCCCTGGTCCACGAATATCTCTCCAGGATGAATCCTATGCATGGCTTCGAAATGGGTGTTAGAGAACTGGTGGCAACTGCTTTGGCGTCCTTCAGTATGTCACCTTCTATCCCCCATTTGCAAGACCCTCAATTTCATGCAATCACGAAAGCACCTGCAGGTATAGTCCCGCTAGACATAGATTTAGTGCCGAACCTGACAGGCATTAAAGAGGTGATGCATGGAAGTGAAAAGGTTTCCCGGATCACTCAAGTCCTTACGAAGCGTCCCTCTATTAAGGACTGCGATGATTTAGATCAGCCTGACAAACTTCAGAGTGATGACATCGTCATTTTGTAAATTCTTCGATTTATAATTCACATCAGTTATTGACACATTTTCAGCGTCATGGGTGCTACAGGAACTGGAAAAAGCAATGTGCGTATGCGATTCCAATCCAAGTTCTCTTTTTCACATCGAAATTGGCCCCAAGCTCATAGATACTCTGACTGGACAAACTGGAAGACGAGTGGGTCATAAATTGCAGTCTTGCACCAAAGAAGTGAACGCCGTGAGGATCAAGAACCATCCGCAACATGGCAGTCACATTGTTCTGGTCGACACGCCCGGATTCAACGACACCAAGAAACCAGACTTGGAAGTCCTAGAAATCATCAACAAGTGGCTAGTGGAACTGTATGTTGCTGCGTTTATTTTTATATAAAGCAGAATGTGATTCTGGAGACGTTTTCAGCGGTAACCGCAGAGTATATGTCAGCGGAGTCCTTTACTTCCATCGCATTACAGACATGCGACTAACCGGTCGAGATCGCTTGATTATGGCTATGTTTACTGAACTTTGTGGGAAGGAAGCAGCGAAAGCTGTTTGGTTTGTTACAACTATTTGGGATGAACTTGAGGACGGGGAGGTGGGCGAGCAACGAGAGGCATATCTCAAAGCTGAGCATTGGAATGATATGCTCCTTCATGGCGCTTCCACCGTACGATTCCTAAACACGCCGGAGTCTGCTTGGGGAATTATCGAAACTATTATTTCCAGACTTCCAACACCAGCCATCTGGCTCAAAGTACAGCTCGAAATCTTTGAATTGAAAAGAACACTATTGGAGACAAGTGCCTCACGAGCTCTCTGTTCACCTAGTTTGGTTGAGCAGACTCCAGCCGCTTCTACGAAGTTAGTTAGGCCTATTAGGTAATGATATCTCGGATTCATCCCCACCTTTCAATGAGCTCAGAAATCTTATGGGTACAAGATTCTCTACATGGCTCTGAATCATGGGAGTGTAAAGGTGGTGCAGCCAACTCTGTTGGTGTGTAGGGTTGAATTCTCTAGTGCCTGTTACATGTCCTGTACAGTAGTTAGAAAATAGATATTTTAGAAGGATAGCTTGAGGTGAGGAACTCGGATTTGCCATGCTACGCAATGGCCTACAAGACAAGTACGATGTGACTGATGATGTAAGGACCTGCAGCAGCTAACGGAAAAGTCAAGCTAGATAAACCACATTGACAGATAAAGGAAGCGAGATTAACGGCATGAGTTTTGTGGTCAGCAACAGGAATGTTGGCCGGATTGGCACCAGTGGAAGCAGAGGCGGCAGTGGCCAGGCTGCATATTTCACTTCATCTGGCTGATGGTGGGGGTGGGGCATCGGTCTTCGTGAATGCAGGGTTACGGCGGCTGGAAACGGACGTCATGGGTGAAAATGAATGAGGAGCAGGAGGCTCGATACACACACATTGGGTCCCGAATGCGAGTCTGTGACTGTTCCCTGTGGTGTGAACGCGTGCCGTAAGTCCGCAATGACGAAAGAGAGCGAGGTGGTGGGAAGTTCAACGCAAAGCAGTCGGGGTTGCGAATGCGAAGGCGTGAGGGCAAGCGTGGGGAGATATAATGCGGGAGGCTCGAAACACGGGCCAAGAGTGGACATGACTGCACACCGATAGTGCGAAACGAGGTGGAGGTTGGCGCGGACACGGGACATTCGATGCAAATGCGTGTCCGTGCATGGCGGTCGCGACTGGATGCTACGGTAATTCCTGTCCGACGCGCGAAATCGCAGTGACATGGCAGGGCCAGTGAGCGGCACAAGTCGCGAAATCGTGGGGCTTTAGACTAGTCGCTGTCCCCAATTGTCGACCAGGCAGGAGGGTGATGGCGGCGCACATGCTGTGCTCGCCGATATTGCCGCGGCAGAAATGGTGGGCCCAGTAGGACCTGCTATCCGGATAGTAGCAATGATGAGGATGATGTGAGGGCGGGCTTACCTGCTCCCGTTGTCCTCACAGCTTAGTGCCCTCCTCGTTCTCAACGCCTGTCGGGGCATGGACCCCAACGCAAGCCAGTATCAATGCCCCGTTGTGGTCGTTGTGGACGGCTCGTGTCGGTCAGATTGATAAAAGACACGAACACTGCTGGGGGCGTGATATTGTGGTAACCTAGGCGATGGAGGTAACCGTTATTCTTTCTGTGATGCAAGCGAACGCCGAGAATCAATGCAAGTGGCAGAGATGTGATGAAATGTGCAGGGTTAGTGAGCTGAACAAGGTGGATGGTTTTAGCGAATTACCCGTTTTTCCACATTCAGTGTCTGGGACATCCCTCGATCGCGCGATCGTTGGAGGGAAGGGATACTCAGAGCACCTCTGGACATCGTCTCGGACATCCAGATGAAGGTAGTGGTCCGACTAGCGTCGAACACCGACGATGGCGGAAATAAATGCCAGTCTCGGCGTTTGCCGGATGATGGGGCGGAACGCAGGCCAAAATTTGGCTGGGTCAAAACGATAAAAGAACGAGCCCTATAAAAAGCCAGGAAATTGGGCTGTAGGAGGTAGGGGGCACTACGAGGGCATCAACACCAGAGTGAATAGTATGTCCCTCAGTGCGGAGCGAGACCTTCCAGGTGCATACACCGCGTTGAGCTTAGAGCCTCCGCGGGCATTTGCTTGTGGTGCAGGAGGTCGTCTGGGATGGGATGACTCTGAGCCCGTCTTGCTGTTGCAACTGCTGGTGGTGGTGAAGGAGAGGGAAGTGCGTATGATCATACGATGGTGGTTGGTCCCAGTTGCAGTTGGGAGAGATCAGCGGTTGCTGACTGCGACATGCTTGCAGACTTCTCGGTCGTCATTCCTTCTTTATCTGACGGCTGTGGCTTAGTCGTACGAGCTCCACCTGCATCCTGCACGAAAGTGGTACAAAACGCCTGAGTATACGACGGTGGCTGTCGCTGGGATCCGGTACTTGGGGTAGGGTGAGATACGGGCTTTGTATAGGCGGAAATGCGCTGCATGGCTAAGCAGCTGGGGTGAGCGTATCGGTATGGTTAGTGAGAGTGAGACGGTAGAACGTTTGGAATCGTGTGAGGATGAGCGTGAGGGGCTGGGTGAGCAATGGGTCCGGACTCGGTAGTTGGTTCTTGTTGGGAATTGGATGGTCCAGCAGTTCCCGACGACGAGCTTGGAGAATCTTGGGCCAGAGATGTTCATTCGCGGTCGTGGATGGCGCAGTGGAAGAAGGCCCTGGAAGTAACGGTCCTTCTTTATCTGGTGACCGTGGCTCTATGGTACGACTAGGAGCTGCGTCCTGCATCCAGCACGACGGGAGTAGAAGTCATTCAGGGAGGCGATCGTAACGAGGTCAGGACAACGCTAACCGCACCATCTTTCAAGTTTGGGTGCTACTCTTTGGCGGGATCTCGGGATGACGCTTGCAAGCTTGTAATACTAGCAGCATTGAGGTCGAGAGGCCATACCGAATTCCGTATGGTAATGTGTGGACATCGAAGGCTAGACAACTCTTGTTGGTTAAACTTGGTTTGCTAAGGTGGTAGCACTCGGAGGGCGCGATATCGGCGTCATGGCCGACTTGGGGTCCTGGAAGGAATTCGACGGTCGAAGGCTATTTCTTCAGAGAGAAAGAAGATAAGATGGATTCGGTTCTACGGGTGACAACCGACACTCTTTTACCTTTCAAGCTCCGCTCAAACACCTTACACAGCCACACCGACGCGGCTATCCTCAGAGATCGAGTCTGATCGACCACGACAGCTGTTTCTTTTAGCGAATTATAATCCCCTTCGTTTCTATACTGCATCTTTGACGAGATAAAAGTTGACTTACATATATATATACTCAGGCTGCAATCTTGAACGTCGCTTGAAGTTGAACACCCACCCGCCACTGTTCCCGAAAGATGCAAAATACTGCAACGGTAAGCAACAGATTCTCCAACAGCTACGTGTCTAACTTTTGCAATGCCTGCAGTTCGTTTATGACCACGAAGACGGCACGAAAGACGTCTACTACATAAACCCAAAACTTTTTGGTCCAGACGTCCCTCCAAAGGACCGTCCATACATCTTCAAACCAATGCCCGAAAGCGCGGCCACAGACGACCACTTCTACTTTCTTGGCTGGCCGACCTCATTAAGAGAGCTCAAGTCCATCAGCCTCAAATACGTAAAGCAGGACGTCTGGAAACGGATAGACCCAATCTCTGCTGGCTGTGACTACCTCCGGGACGCGTCGGGCTTCAGCGACCTGCAGATGGCGGTGGTGGAGCCGCAGACGGAAAAAGAGAAAGCCTCGCCAAAGAATGAACATGGCCTGTGTTTTTTGATGCTCTGGGTTAATGAGGTTGATCTTTGTCAACGCATCCCGACGCAGGGCCAGGTGGAGACGCTGGTCAAGATACTGAAAAGGGAGCCCAGTGGTATCGCGACTTTTATGACCCGGAGCATTTTGATCGACATAACCTCAGCTGAATCGGCTTTTTCTGAGTCTTGAGTGTGTTGTCTCTATTCCGTTGTCGGCTCTGTACCCCTTGTTTGTTCCAATCATGTTTAATTTTTTTGGATTGCCTACCAATAATGTTGTTTCAATGCAGACTGTAAGAACCATTCGGTCACTTCATTTGTAACTGTACTATCCATTTGATTATCGGCTTTTCTTCTTTTACTCGACCCCTACTTTTTTTGATCGTGTTCCTTTCTTTGCTATTCCGACTTTGATCCCGAATCGATTCGTTATCATGAAGAAGCAATAACAACCATTCCTTTAAAATTATATCTACTCGAGTACACATATGTAACATACCCTGCATAAGCTACCAGACGGATTTAACTATCTAAGTACTTCAAGTAGTGCATCGTGCTCTCGAGCTCCTCCGAGTCCTCGAACTCGAACCGGAACACGATACAAAACAAGGTTCACGGTCGCTCTTCACTTTAAGCTCCACTCAAACTTCTTACACAGCCACACCGACACGCGCCTTCGCTCGCCAACTCACGTGTGAGCATCAAGGTCCACCAACGGTCTCTTGCTTTCTTTAACGTGCTTTGTAGGCCATTGCACAGCATGGCATATCCGAGTCCCATTTTACTCTTACGTACAACAGGCTAGATAGGAATATGGACAAGTACCTACTATCTTCAAAGGAATTGCAAAAATACACACTAAATGAATTGCACAGCACGCCATTGAAGGCGCTGCGGAGAAGCTTGATGTTGATGATGAGGGCCTGCCAAAACTTCTCCGATGGCTCATAGCGGGCTACGAAACGAAGGAAGTGAATATTCAGCATCAATTGGACTGTGAACATACCCAAGAATTATTTCAAACAGCGGCTTGTGGCTTTCACATCCCATAAGACTTCTCTCAAGCCCATCTCAGGCTTTGTGCAGCATTTGGAGAAGGCGGGCATGGAGCAGAAAGCAGGATGACTCGTTGGTTCAATGAGTACCGATGACAGCCAAGGTCGTTAGTGTTGTGTGGGTCCGGCTAACTGGCGATTTGAGACACGGAACACATGTCTGAGAAAAGACGGTTGTGAAGCAAGCAGGCCGGGTTGGGCGGGTGGACGACGATGACGCGAGCAGAACGGAGGATCGTGGCAAGCTGGGCGGTAGCATTGGAAACAGAGGGAAAAACAGGGACGGACGTCTAGGACGCAAGCAACTTGTGAGACACGCTATAGCAGAGCGGAAGGCCGGACTGAAGTGTTAAAGGGTAGATGGAATTGAGGCGCAAAGGAAAATGAGTCAATAAAGGGGTAGAAAAGGACAGGAGTTGTAGTAAAGAACCTACCAATATTCGAGTGTTAAGAACCGTGCATGATAAAACATACTAAAAGGGGAGAGGGCAAATAGCGCGAGCCAACGAAAGAAATGCATTGGCCACATCAACGAGGTGGGGCGGTCGACTGTAGCCACGGCGGTTGACGAAGCAAACATGGACCCGCCTTAGCTATGTAGGTAGAGGAGGCAGGAGCTGGAGCCTGGTGCCCCACGGGCTCCCTTGTGGTTTCACAGCGTTCCCGGTACCAGCTACGCCGATGCGAACGTGGTGAGTTTCCGCAGCCTAAGCGAGACCTTACCGCGTGCTGGTACCCTCGCACAATGGATTCCTCGCTGATGTAGAGAACATGGCGCCAGTGACAAGTCGCCAGACGGCCGACTTTGCAGATAGTGTGTGGGTTGTCCAGCATCCGGGTGCTTGCTGTAACGTGGCGGCAAATTCGGGGTGTCATGGGGTACTAACGTGCTGACTGGCGCTGGGGTGTGCTGAGATGTGGGTAAGCTGCGCAAGGGTGCTCGTTTTTGCGACATACCTGGTGTATTCTACCACACCCAAAATCCTTCAGTCCCCAGCCCAGATCCCACGTTGGAGGGGAGGGATACCCAGAGCGGTGCTGGACGTCGTTTCGGCCATGTAGATGAGGCAAGTTGGCGGAAATGAGAATGGTGGTGGATGTAGAATGTCGAACACCGACGACGACGGAAATAGAAGCGGGCCTAAAAATAGGTCTCGGGGTTTGCCGGCTAAATGAGCCTAACGCAGGCCCAAAATTTGGGTGGGTCAAGAACGATAAAAGAACGAGCCCTATAAATAGGACTCGTAAATTCTTTTACCGAATTATAATCCGCATCTTCACTGAATCTTTGAGCTAAAGGTCGACTTACATATACATATACTCACGCGGCAATCTTGCTTGAACACCCACCCACAAGCATCCACCCGCAAGATGGAAAATACATTAACTGTAAGTAACCAATTCTCGAATGGTTATGTGTCTAAGTTTAATGTAATGCCTGCAGTTCTTTTCACGCCACAACAAAGGCATGAAAGGCGTTTTCCACATAGATCCAACCCATTTCGGTCCAAACGTCCACCCAAAGGACCGTCCATACATCTTCAAACCCATGTCCGAACGCAAGGGCACAGACGACCACTTCTACTTCTTCGGCTGGCCGATCTCATTCGAAGAGCTCAAGCAAATCGGCATTAAGTACGTTGAGCCGGACGGCTGGAGCGAATTCGACCCAGTCGCTACAGGCTGCAGGTACCTGCGGCGCGTGTCGGGTTTCACGTACCTGCGGATCGTCGTGGTGGAGCCGCAGACGGAAGAAGAGAAGAGCGAGCCGAGGAATAAGAAGGGTCTAGGGTTTTTGATGCTCTGGGTTAATGAGATGGAGTTTTGTCATCACATCCCGACACAGGGCCAGGTGGATACGCTGGTCGGGATACTGAAAAGGGAGCCGCAGTGGTATCGCGACTTTTATGACCCGAGGGATTTTGACGAGCATAACCTGTGCTGAACGAGCTTTTGTCAAGTCCTGTATGTGTTGTCGTCTTTTCTGTTGTCGGCTCTGCACCCATGTATGTTCCAATCGTGTTTAAATCTGGAATGCTCATCAATGTTGTCTCAACGCAAAGAGTCCCGGCTTTAAATCTTCGTGCCCCATTCTTCCTACAACTGGCCAGCCAAGGCACCTATCATCGGATTTAAGCACAAAAACATCAACTCCACTGTCCATCTATCTATCTACGCGTCTAGTACCGCGTTTTCAAAAAGCACCATCCCTATTCAGAAAAACGTGTTGCCTCCTGATCTCCTGATCTCTTGTAGGACCAACGAAAGGCACGAGCAACTAACTGCGAACCTGAATCCCTTCATCCGAATCGTAGAGTTCTCATCTAATAAAACAAAATGTACGCCTACCTCCGACTTTCCTAGGCCTTCTCTTACCTGATTATAATCCGTATTCTGCAGCGTAAGAAGGCTGGAAGACAGGAATTTCAGGAAACCGCCTTAGGAAAGTGAGTTCGGTGAGGAATCAAAAATGGTCGAGGAGAGGAAAACTCAAAGGAAGCGAATGTGTAAGGTAAGGCCCGTCTGCACGTCAATTCTGCGCAGTTTCAATTGCTCTCCCACAGTACTTGTATTGACCGTCATCTCGTCAAATCCTGGGCCGTCGCCAGTTGATTGGAGGACAGCTTACGCAGTTTCAAGTGTGCCTTTCGTGACTCGTCCGTTCTTTTCTGTCTTTTGATACCTGTGAAGTCCAGTTGGGACGGGGATTTCTTTGGTCGCGGTGCTGGTAGGTTCGGCTTACTTATCTCTCGCATTGCTCTCAGACCGTGACCTTGCAGAGTTCACTTCGCATCAAGGTTTTCATGCTGAAAAGGACAAGCCGATCTTAGGACCTTCTCGTGTAAAATTTCCAATTTACCAGTTCGGATTTCTGCTGCCAGCTCCATCACGATAATGGACTATCCTCCTTACCATCTTCAGTCGTTTTTCTCCTCGTAAATGCGACGAAACACTCAGACGCGATTACGGCACTGAAAATCCGTAAAGGCCTGGTTGGCGTTTACCAATCTGAAGTCTTTGTTACTCGCCCTCACAACCGCGATGAACCATCGGTGGAATATTCATGAAAACGGGCTATTTAGGTGTCTCAAGTTGGACACTTGCCCGTTCGTTACTCAATACTTGTCATTGACCAGGCGGGTACTCCCAGAGACAAAAAAGATCGGATGGCGAGATCGTTCGATACCTTGGTGAAGAATCAAAAAAATACACGCCTGCCTCTGGATTTCGTGCGCACATGCAGCATGAGAAAGGACTAGATGATGAGGAGGTCTATCTGGTACGTCAAATCAAGTGTATCTCGCCTTCAAGTTTTTTTGGTTGACACCGGGCTGAGTAGATCTGTGAATCCTAAATGTACAGTGGATGAACGAAATGCTTCCACTACAGCACAGTTTGAAAGGCGTGATTTCAAATGTGCCTCTCGTCCATTCTTTTCAGTCGTTGATTCCAAGACCGTAAAGGTGCGATGTCCTGTTGGGACAGAGATTTCTTTGGTCGTGGTGCTGGCAAGTTGAGGATATTTCTCGCATTTCGGTGAAATACTTATTCCAAAATCCTAGATTCGGTGCTATTTCAGTGCTTGTATCTCAAGTTGGACACTTGCCCGGTCGTTACATGTCATTGACCAGGCGATTACTCTCAGAAACAAAGAAGATCGGATGGCGAGATCGCCCGATGCCTCGGTGAAGAATCAAAAAAATACACGCCCGATCCTAATTTTCGTGCGCACATGCATGAGAAAGGAGTTGAAGAGGTTACCTGGTACGTCAAATCATGAACATCTCGTTTGATTAACATCGCACTGATTTAGAGTTATCTATGAAGCACAAATACAAATGGATGAACCACGAGAAAACGGTCACCCTCATCCGTGCGGAGATTTCGGACTTCTGCTTAATCCTCTTTGGAATATCTTCACTGAAGTTGGGCTTCCGAGTCATAGACGTTGTTCTAAATCTAAAGAGTCGACTCTTTGCAGTGGCAGGATACCCGCTGGGATACCGGCCTTTACAAATATGCTCCGACATCCACCTGCGTACAAGTGAGCCGTCTTGGACTTCTGCTTAATCTTCTCTGAAATATCCTCACGGAAGCTATACTCCCAAGTCATAAATGTTGTTTCAACAAGTTCAACTCTCCACGCAGTGGCAGGATACCCGCTGGATACCGGCCTTTACAAATATATCCTGACATCCACCTGCGTACAAGTGAGCCGTGAAGGCGGCGTTAAACGCGGTCGGCTTCATGGCCTTTGGTGCACGGTCAGGGAATGACATCGATGACATGCGAGAGACGCCTGTGAGCATGCCATTAATACTCTCGGAAACCAGGCCACTCATACTTTGAATTGTGTCAGATAATCACTACTGGGTATTGCTACTCGTGAGCCATCGACCTTGATGGACGACTTAAAAGGGCCGACAAGCTGCTGACCATCTCGTTTAGACGCCAAGGGGCGATCTTTTGGCTGGATCCCTCAGGAACCCAACAATTTGACAAAAGGAGTAATAAAAAGAAGCTCGCTCCACGTTTTGCTGCTTTATTTAGAAATCGAGCATGAAATAGAGTCCGACCACTCTGGTTCTGTCATCGAGTCGACAGGATCCACCTACGACAAGTACCACTTCCACCTAGCAACCATGCAACATGCCGCACTTTGGCACAGAAAACGTCTTCGGCATACTTTATTAAGATCACGAGGTGGTTGTAACTTGTCCAGAACGCCTAGCAGGTCCTGCTTATCTGACTTTGACTCTCGACAGTGGACACCTGCCTCCGAGTCAGTCCGATGTTTAAAAAAATTTTAAGGTCCCCATTAGCAGTAATTGGACGGCATGGCCGTTCTATGTGAATAGACGAGCGGTCTCGAAATAACGCGGCAGTCGGCTAACTTGCACTTATCCAATAACTTGCGGCCAGGAAGAAACTTTAAAAGGCGATAGAGGAAGTGGGTTTTTCTTCCAGAGATTCAGTTTTATCCTTCCCCACTCTTCTCCTACGAACAATTTTCAATTTTCTTTAACGACGTTCTTGAATTCACCCGCTATGTCTGTCGCCCATCCAGAAGTCGAGGCCCGTGCTGCATCGAACGAAAAATACGGAACCTCGTCTTCGGATCACCACCCTGAAGCAGAGCTCTACTCGCTCGATGGAATTCACGACGGCCTTCAGCCCCCTACTGACGAGGAGAGGGCATCGTTGCGCCGAGTTCCAGACACCATTCCTTGGGATTCATACCGTGAGCCCAACCCACTCTTAACTCTTCAAATATCTGACGTCTTCGACTCGAAGTAATCGCTATCGTCGAGTTTGCTGAACGGTTTTCGGTACATTCATCCAATCTACTCTTAAAACTGATAAGCTGATAGCCAGCCAGTACTACGGATCCAGCGTCGTTTTTGTAAGAAGTGCAATCAATTTGACTCCATTCGACCGCTAACGAGAAGTGCGAAAAATAGACCAACTTCATTCAAAGGCCGCTGCCTCCCGGCTCGCGCACCGGGGCTGCTGGACTCCATGGTCAAGCAGGAGCTCTGGGACTGGGTCAGCGGGCGTCCACCGGTCTGACGACATTTTACCTATTCTGGTACTTTTTAAAAAAAATAGACTGGGTAACTACCACCATGCTAACTTGTTCTTCTCTAGGTCCTTCGTAACTCCTCTGTTCGGCGCATACATCGCCGATGCCCATTGGGGTCGGTTCAAAACCATCTGCTGGGCTGTGGCCATCGCGCTTGTCGGGCACATCATCCTCATTATTTCCGCTATCCCAGGTGTTATTGAGGGCAACGGCGCTATCGGCGCTTTCATTGTCGCACTGATCGTGACTGGCTTCGGTAAGCCACTAGCGATGTAACATTTAACCTTCAAGCAACTTAAATTTTTGCGCAGGCACCGGGATGTTCAAGGCGAACATTTCTCCTTTGGTAGCCGAGCAGTATAAGCGCACTAAGCTCTTCGTCGTTACGACCAAAAGCGGCGAAAGAGTCATTGTCGATCCCTCTCTGACAGTTCTGAGAATTTACATGGTAAGAATCGTGTCATCTCAGCAGAAAGCAGACAGTAAAAACTCGTTCACCTTCACAGTATTTTTATCTTATGATCAATGTGGGCGGCATGATTGGGCAGGTCGGAATGACATACGCTGAGAAGGTGAGCCCATTCACGCTCTTTCCCGCTCTGCTCGGGAAATAAAACAAAAAATGTCCAATGATCAGTTTGTCGGGTTCTACCTCTCTTACACACTTCCCACTGCCGTCTTCCTGCTTTGCCCCGTTATTCTCTACATCGGGCGCAACAAATATTCCTACTCGCCTCCCACCGGCTCTGTCCTGGCGACAGCCATCCGCCTTTGGAGACATGCCGCACGAGGTAAATGGAGTTTGAACCCGCTAACGACTTACAAGAATATGAACGCGCCTGGCTTCTGGGAGAATGCGAAGCCCAGCAAGTTTTCTGGACCTGGACCCAGACCAGCGTGGATGAATTTTGATGACCAGTGGGTGAACGAAGTCCAGCGCGGTATTAACGCTTGTGGTGTCTTCTTGTGGTACCCGATTTATTGTGCGAATTGGATTTCAGTCCTTCTCTTTCGCAAACGAAATTAATGCCTGGCATTTAGGGTTGACATACATTCAACTGAGCAGCAACTTGACCTCCCAAGCCGCCACCATGGAGCTCCACGGAATTCCTAATGACGTTCTCTCAAATTTGGATCCGTTAACGGTGACGATCCTTATTCCTGTATGCGATCTCTTGGTAAGCGCTTAACGAATACCTTGACGGCCCTTTTGAGTCAAAATTTAATATCACAGCTGTACCCCGCGCTCCGTCGTATGGGCGTGAACTTTAGCGCACTCAAGAAAATCACAGCGGGATTTATGACTGGCGCAGCTGCGATGATTTGGGCTGCAGTGCTTCAGCACTATATCTACAAGGTCAGAAAAAAAATGCCAGATGATGTTTGAGGCCTTCTCATATGGCTTACATTTCAGACGAGCCCTTGCGGAGACCACGCCTCAGAGTGCAGCGGTGTCGCCCCCCTCAACGTCTGGCTTCAATCCGGATCGTAAGTCCTTCAAATTCGCACCATGCGCCTATCTGATTCAGTCGATTTTTTCCCCTTCCCATGTGATAGCTATATCCTCTTCGCCATCAGCGAGATCCTCGCCTCCATCACTGGCCTCGCATACGCCTTCACGAAAGCGCCGAAAAATATGCGCTCCTTGGTACTCTCCCTATTCTTGTTCATGACCGGCCTGTCGTCAGCTATCAGCGAGGCATTTGTCTGTGCGTACTCACTTACCTACCCTTTCCATAAACAAGGATCTACATCTGAAATGATTTCTAGCACTGTCCGGCGATCCCCTGCTCGTGTGGAACTACGGGGTCATCGCTGTCCTCGCTTTCGTCACTGGACTTGCTTTTTGGTGGTCTGTCCGCGGTCTCGATGCCAGGGAGGACGAGTTCAATGGCTTGTCTGCGGGTCACGTTGGAGTCGGTAAATTAAATGAGAAGAACGGCGATGTCGAGTCCTGATTAAGGCTTTGCGTCTTCAACGTCGTGTAGTTGGAATTTTTTATGGCCTTTCTCTCTCTCATATTTGGTCATCTGTCTTGTGCACAGGTCGGCGTATTTCTTCTCCCCGTTGGATTGCTCGGTACATACATACATACATAGCCGCGCGTCTAATACTGCTTGTTATTAGTATTACTGAAATAAATAATATAATATTTGGCTTACAATCTAGCTGCATCTTTTAAACTCGATCGAGTGTAGGAAATGCAAGCCAAGTAGTGGCCCATCTATGAAGAAGGTTAGATTAGATATGGAGCGAGGTCGGGCATAATTAGCACCAGATTCTGGCCCTTATGAACCTAGGCAGTCTTAGAATTCCCTTTCTTACAGTCTGCATTGAAACAACAACATTGATAGGCATTCCAGGTTTAAACACGATTGGAACATACAGGGTTTTAGACAACAGAGAAGACCACAACCAAAATGACACATGCATGCAAGACTCAGAAAAAGCCAATTCAGAACAGGTTATGCTCCCCAAAATCCCTCGGGTCATAAAAGTCACGATACCACTGCGGCTCGCGCCCCCTCAGTATCTTGACCAGCGTCTCCACCTGGCCATGAGTCGGGATGCGATGACAAAACTCCACCCTATTAACCCAGAGCATCACAAAGCACAGGCCATGTTTATTCTCCGGCCCAGCTTTCTCTTCCTCTGTCGTTGGCTCCACCAACGCCATCTGCAGGTACTTGAAGCCCGACTTGTGTCGCAGGTAGCTGAAGCCGGTAACGAACGGGTGTATTTCATTCCAGTCGTCCTGCTCCACGTTCGTAAGGCTGATTTGCTTGAGCTCTTCAAATGAGGTCGGCCAGCCTAAGAAGTAGAAGTGGTCGTCTGTGCTCTCGCGTTCGGGCATGGGCTTGAAGATGTAAGGTCGGTCATTTAGTGGGACGTTTGGCCCAAAATGCTTTGGATCTATGCGGAAAACGCTTTTCATGCCGTCTCTGTGGCGGCAAGAAAACTGCGGGCATTAAGTTAGACACAAGCCGCCATAAAATTGGTCGCTTACAGTTACAGTTACAGTATTTTCCATCTTGCGGGAACAGTAGCGGGTTAGTAGCAGGTTGGTACTTGCGGGTGTTCAAGCACGATTGCCACTTATATATAAGTCTTCAGCCCGGTGGGAACGTAACAAGTCCAAATAAAATTTTGATGAATCGCGGAACTCGAAAGGTCCGCAGCGGAGTCACTAGTCACTGATCATTAATCGATCATTGACCTTGTGTTTCCCCCCTCCTTTTGTTCGCCTCGTTCTAACAATACCTGTCCTACCGCCGTTTCTTGGTGCTTTTCTTGGAGCTGACTTCACTTGGACGTTTTCTTTTTCCGGGGCTTTTTCCTTGCCGTGAAAACACTTGAAAGTCGAGGACCCGAGGTTACTGGAATTCAAATTGCTCAAATTTCTCGAATCCGTCGACTTGCACAGGACCTTGACGTCGATCTTCTCCCATTCGGCGTTTGTTGTAAGACAATACGAACGCTTCAATTCAAGCTCTCTATTTAAAACTGCGATTCTTGTCTAGTCATAAGTCGCTTTATAGCCCACGGTTCATGAACTGCGCGATCAATATAAAAGTCATTGTGCAAAATATTTCTTGGGGTTTGTGGAGTCTTTTTCATCCGTAAACTTGCTATTACCCTTGTTCTCCTCGCCCCTAGTCACTGTGGCGGTTATAGATTGCTTGATACGGCCGGGTTCTCATGAGCTACGCAAAGTCAGCAAAAAAGACTTTTAAAAATAACTTGGGATTGCAGGCTCTTCTTCTTGTCTGATGTGGCGTTTCTTGCAAGAGTTTCTGAACTTGTTTAACATAAGGCCCTTATTCAAGAGTTTTAGATCATGTCACAGGCCAAAAAAGGACGCTGTTTGTGTTCTTTCAACCTCGGATTCTTCACTTGCGGTCAGTGGCGGCCATTTTTACTTTCCTGGGTCAACTGAAAAATAATGGCACTCACTGTAGGTATAAAAGGGCTTCTATGTAGTGGTCTTTTCTGCAGCTTCTCAATCAGCGAATCTGCTCTCAATGAGTTCAATCGAGGACTTGGCGATTTTGGCAGCCCTACACCACGCATTGGAGAGGAATGAAGGCGACCTTGAGCCTCCCTGGTACGGGGTATGGGCGCTCACTCTTCGCAGGTTGTGTGTGAGCAAGAGTAGCAGTAAAGGTAATACACACATCGTACCCGTTATCTACCCGCAGGATCCTGTAGTCCACACTCCTTTCGACCGTGAGCGGGAAATACGCCTCCGTCAGCCAGGGGCCCCCTCTCCACCGTCACCGGACACACGTAGCGCTGGCTCAACATTGCTGGGGCTTCCATTCGATTTACCTGTCACACCATCCACACTACCTTCTCTCAACCAGCCTGAGACAACCACTGTGCTGGGACTCGGATCCCCGTTCCATATAGAAGAAGTTGGAAAGCGCAAGAGGGTTGCATCGGGTGATGCAGGCCCGAGTGACCAAGGCGGTTTCAAGCACGCCAGATTCGATGATGAGCAGTACTACACGCCCGAAACGACTATGCTCAGTGAACCATCCGGTGCCAACCATGATCCACTGTCGAGGCGTTATCCTGACTTCTCGAGGATAATATCCTTCATCACTCCAGACACAACCACTCCTCATGAAATTCGCGACTTGATCGTGGAAAACAAGAAACGGATTCCAGAACTCAACGAAATTGATGGAAAATACATTTCGATGCACACCAACACCACATACCAAATCAATGAGCAGGCTTGGCATGCTTTTCAATCTGACAAGAGCTTGAAGGCCATTGGCTGCATCGTAGCTTACGGCGAATCCTGGACGTATGGCGAATTTTCACCTGAAAACGTTTCTGCTCCGCCCCAACCGCCTGCTCGAGACGGCGACGAATATGTCCCTTCCGAGTCGGGCAGTAAAACATCGAAGGATAAACTGTCTGCCCGTAATACTTTTCCCAAAGCATCCAAAAACTTGACGACTCCTTTATCCAAAGAAATAGCAAAGGTCTTTAAGGCCAAAAGGTGGCTCGAAATTGGGACCAAGGAATCTGACAACGCGCTCACCCTCATAGAAAAACGCCTCCGAGAGTTCAACTCCCATATCTGGGATCAGGTCAACTGAGCACTGACTTCTCGTTGATGTTCAGAAGTGTGTACTTCAACCTTTCCTTTTTCCTCCCGCCTTTGCGGTGTATAGTACAATTTGGTTCTGTCGACTTGTGCACTCCAAGGACTTTCCATCTTTCTTATGCTTACTCGAGAGTTGAATTGAACATGTAACTTTCTTACAATTTTTTGAATTTAAACCCATGAGCGGTGAGCAATCTTAAGATCGGAAGTACATAGCACCCTTATTATCGTCGTGGTAAATGACTTCGCTTCGAGGAACATCTGTCATTAGAGTGCGGAAGTTTGCATGTTAACAATTCGTCACCTAAGGGACACAAAGTTGAGGAGTTATCCCGACGTTGAGTATCGTAGACGTTAACTAAAATTTGATTTGAGCCGTACCTATGTAGCGGCAACCGAGGGTTGATAATGGGCGAAGCTTTGATAGTATACGTATAACGACGACCAGCAGGACGGGCAGCATGGAAGAATATTGATGCGATGGGATAGAGGCGTGGTATGCTTTGATAGTAGTCGGCGCTTGTCGCGACGCAAGGCACAGGCTTTTCAGGGACTCGACCAAAATCTGGATTAAAGTTGGAGAAAGAATGGAACTGTACTTGTAGAGGATAAGTTTGACGCGAGGAGACACGAATACCTCAAGCTGACAGAGCTGTCAGGTATCTTGGAAACTCTGTCGTCACTGCTGGTGTTGCTCAAATTGCTTTGCTTCCTCCAAGTATTGAGCATCCCAAATTCCATTCACTACCTCCTGAATATAAAAACAGGTATAAGTAAGTTGTGAAGCCTTCATTCTCATATGAAGCGCAGATACGTACCTCGAGCCCGGGTTTCATCCAAGCAAGCCCATGGGCACCCTGTGCACCCTCGTCTGCTTGCGCTGGTGGTGAGAATGGAGTCAGGTCCGTGGTCGTCGCTGATATGAATGTTTAAGCTGATATTGAAATTGCATTCGACAATGAAGTGAGGATTGAAAATGGACGACGGTGTTGATGACGTTGAATCAAGGGTTGTCAGAGGTACTCATGGCGTTGAATCGAAAATCGACGTCGCGGCCGCTGATACCTGCACATGAACATTGTAGCTTTCCG
The DNA here is from genome assembly GCA_023014345.1 of Galerina sulciceps. Taxonomy (NCBI): domain Eukaryota; kingdom Fungi; phylum Basidiomycota; class Agaricomycetes; order Agaricales; family Galerinaceae; genus Galerina; species Galerina sulciceps. Next base: position 849,087 of record JAEDXJ010000036.1, read on the forward strand.
AGTCCCAAGTTGTGTACAGTAAAAAGAGCGAGTCAGACGAGGGCAGCTGAAGCTTTTCGCAGTAATTTTAGAGGTGTTTACCGGCAGTAGTAGAATAGAAAAGATTGCAATTATAATTCGCCAAAAAGAACAGGTACTTACTGTAGCAAAGTGTATGAGTACTGTAGCCGCGTCGGTGTGGCTGTGAATGGAGTTTAAGCGGAGCTTAAAAAGTGATTGAGTGAGTGTGAACCTTGTTCGGACGTACAGACTACCAAACCCATCGTCCAGGTATCTTATCTTCATTTCTCTCTAAAGAAATAGTCATTAATCGTCAAATTCCTTCCAGGATTCAAGTCGACCATGACCTTAAACGCTGACATCTCGTTCTCCTACCATCTCAGCAAATCATCGAGAGCTATCTAGCCTTCGATGTATATGCAACGCCGCACATACGGAGCACAGTATGGCTTCTCGATCTCAATGCCGCTAGTATTACAAGCTCGCAAGCGTCATCCCGAGATCCCGCCAAAAAGTATACTCAACCTTGAAAGATGGCGCAGCCGTGATGAACTCAATACGATCGCCTCCCTCGATGACTTCTACTCCTGTCGTACCACAGAGCTACAGCCACCCGATAGAGCTGGGCCGCCAACTCCAGGCCTGGCCAGGACCTTCCACAGTGCCGTACACCACGATCGCGAATGACGAGCCGACGACGTCTCTGTCACACGATTCTGCAAGCTCTTCGTCGGTGACTGCTGGATCATCCTAACAGGATCCAACTACCGAGTCCGCACCTGTCACTCTCCCCGCACCCGATCCCAAACGTTGGCCCACTTCACCCTCATGATTACCAACCCTACGGACAGGCTCACCCTCCACATCCCATCTCTCCATACCACCCACAACTCCCAGACCGAGGTCCATATGCTCAGCTGCTTAGCCATACAGCGCATTTCCGCATATGCAAGCCCGTATTTCGCCCTACCAAACAACGAATCCCAGCGACAGCCACCGTCGTATACTCAGGCGTACTTCTATTACTGTCGTGCAGGATGCAGGTGCAGCTGGTACCACAGAGCCAATTCACTAGATAAAGAAGGACGCCAACCCAGGGCCTTCCACTGCACCATCCACGACGAGCCGACGACATCAAACTCTGCAAGCACGTCAGCAACGAACTCTCCCAACTGTAACTGGGACCAACCACCGTCGTATGATCATAAGTACGCACCTCCCTCTCCACCACCACCACCACCAGCTGCAGAGCAAGACGGGCTCAGAGTCATCCCAGACAACTTCTCAAACTACGAAAAAACGCTCGCGGAGGATTTAATTTCAACGCGGTGTACACACCCGGAAGGTCTCGCATCGCCATCGAACCTAGTGATCTATGTATCTATTTACTCTCCTGTCGTGGTCCGCGGTATCACCCGTTCTATGTGCAGCCCAATTTCCTGGCTTCTGCGGGAGGCATTACGACCGTGGCAATTTGGGAGAAGGCCCGGTGGGAGGTATCGCTTGGACCCTTCGAAGTGGGAGGGCGGGGGTGTGAGTATGACGTTTTGCCTTTTGATCTATGCTTGTTGAATGCAGACTGATTTCCTTTTTTTTGGACAGACTAGCACGAGGTCGCTTACCGTCGTCCTCAGATAAAGACACTGGAACAACCACAACCTCCCCAATCAAATCATCGTCAACCCCCTCTACTCAAAATTCAACACCGGCATCCGCGTCGACGAAAGCACCTCTCGTCTCGTCGCGCCTCTCAAGCTCAAAAGCACACAACGACACAATTGATCATAATCTCCTACTCCTACTCATCCATCTCGACCATTCAGCTGTCCTGGTCAATCTCCCTACGCATATTATCCCACACCACCCTCGCCCCAGTATCCGCCGTGCCTAGTTGTCGATCCGAGGAGGAGAACGATGATGATGAAGATGGCGTGGAAGAAGTTGGATAGTGTGGGTCGCATTCCATTCACGGGTCGAGTTTGAGGAACCGGAGTGGACGACACATGAGTACTTAGATAAATTTGTCGGTAGCTTATGCAGTGTATATCATAATCACAATTATAAAGCAATTGTCGTTATCGCCTCTTCATTGATCCGGAATTGATTCGGCATCGAAGTTGGAGCAGCAAAGAAAGGAACACCATAAAGAAGGGAGGTGGGTCTAATATAAAGGAAAAGAAAGAACCAAATGGGCGGCACTTGGTACTTGGTTACAAACGAAATGTCCAACGCCTAGATAATTCAACCACTGTACTATCCAACCAAAGATCAAGTAAAGAGAAAAGAAAGAAAGACGACAGGACAAAGTATGATAAACAAAACATCCCATCGTCCAGCCCAGCGTCAGCAGGTCCGCCGATACTTCGATGCTTGAGATCTAAAGAGAGTCGTGTTGGCCTTCGAGAGTGCACCAGTGAGGCGAGATGACAGCTTCACATCCAAAGTCGAAGTGCATCCAGTAATATCTAGAGGCCGACTAGTGCAGGACTTAAAGAGTCAGAGATGCACGATATCGAGTATTGAGCAGTGAGCACTGCCTACATTCCATTGCCTGCTGGAAAGAAAGACACGGTTAGGAAGAATCTGTTTTATATGAAGAACAAACACGTACCTCGGGCTTCATGGTTAAACCCATCCCTGGGCCACCCCCACCTCTGTGGACTCCGCCAGCCGTCTAGTATATAGCCTTGTTGACTTGTATTTGAGATAAAATTGGACCCAGGTTCGTCATCGTTTGAATGTTGAAATTGAGGTTGGAGCCGCATTCGACGACGAAATCAGGATTGAAAATTTGACAACGGTCTTTATGAGGTCGAGTTGGAAGCTGACGATCTCATTGACGAGGTTGGATCGAAAGTTGACGAAGGAACCGACGAGATAGATGAAAGCAACGTCGCGCTCACGGTATGGAGCCAGGTTCGTCGTACTGGATGTTGACAACGGTGACAAAAAGATAAACGAGGACGAACTCTCAGCCCACAGCCAGTACCAGCCACAGCAAAAAACACCACTGTACCCGCTGTTAACTCGTCTTGTTTGTGGTTGTAGACCTAGACCTATGTTCGTGGTCGTGCTGGATGAAGGTAGGGTCGAAGTTTCAGTCGACGATGAAGTCAGGATTGAAAGTTTGACAACGGCCCTGATGACGAAGTCGAATTGGAAGCTGACGACGGCTGACCTTGGACCCAGAGTCGACGACAGAGCCGATGAGATAGATGAAAGCAAACACTCGACCTCAAAGTATGTAGCTAGGTTCGTCATACCGGTATTGGTCCTGCTGGATGTTGAAGCTGGTGTACCATTCGCTGATGACGTGAGGATTGAAAATTGACGTCGAATCGGATTTTGACGAGGGCGTAAACGAAGTTGAATGCAAGGTTGACAACGCAGCCAACCACTATCGTGGTTGCTTTCGTGATGGAGCCCAGGTTACTGCACACCAACGTCGAATTTGGTCACTGGTATAATCGTGCTGGTGCTGGCGCTTTTGCTTCTCGGATCCATCGAGACTTGATGCTGACTAAGCTGCTGTTGCAGCTCTTAGTCGTGCTCACTTTCGTGTTCGAGTTTACTTTCTTTTTTTGAAGCTGCTGAGAAGCAGAGGGTTGCTGGGTGCGAGCGTATGACGACTATTGAAACGCCGATGGGTGCTAGTTATACGAACTTTGGATATTGCAGCAGAAGCAGAAGTTGGAGGAGGAGAGAGCCCGAGGGAAAGGATATGGAACAAGGCATTTGATGAGGAGATTCGGTGCTTTATCAGCGGGCTGTATGCTGCTGTATAACGAGATGAAATGACTTAGCATCGATGAACTAAAAGAAAGAAAGGAGAAGAGACTTACCAACCGCTAAGGATAACACCCATTTCATGCCGCTGAAGCCTTTCCTGTAGTAGAGTCCTAGGTAGGTTGCAAATGCGTACAATCGATTTTTGACGTTGGCAGCGGAACAAGTCAGTGCAGATGAAGGATGCAGAGACGGAGCTGCACCAATGAGGAGGGAGGGCGGAGACGGCGGTAAGAACCGGAAAGAAAGGACAACCATAAAGAAAAGAGAAAAGAGGTGGGTCGAATAGAAGAAGAAAAACCGAAAAGCAAATGGATAGTATTTGGCTACAAACGAAATGACCGAACGCTCGAAATCACAAGCAAGTGTGGCGAGTTGATGAAGGATAAGAGAAAATTGTCCACAATATACCACCCAATTGAAGCTCAAGTAAACGAAAAGAAAGATGACAGAACAAAGTATGACGAACTAAACGTCCCATCGTCCAGGCCAACGTTGGCAGGTTCGTCAATCAAAGATAGTTCGATGTTTAAGATGCAACGTACATCGCGTGAACCCCCAAAGGTTCATTCGCGAGCGGAAATTGTAGCTTCACAGAAAGGACCTCCGAAGTCGAAGTACGTCCAATGATATCTCGGGCCCAACTAGTGAAGGGCTCAGAGGCTGCCTGATGCCAACATCGAGTAGTGAGAATCGCCCTCATCGCAATACATGCTGTAAAGAAAAAACACCGATAAGTGAGTTACGAATGATTCGTTCTCGTATGAGGAGCAGACACATACCTCGGGCTTCATCGTTAAACCCAGACACAGAAACAGGCCCAGGGGCAAGGGAGGCCCGCCCATACCCACAGTCAGCTCCGGCATTACCCAAAAACACTAATGTCCTCGAATGACCGGTATATCGCCTCGCTGCTTTAGTGGTGGTGCTGATGGAGCCTGGTTCGTGGTTGTGGTCGTACTGAACATCAAAGCTAATGTTGAAGTTCCATTCGTTGACGAAGATAGGATTGAAAATGGACGAGGCCTGGTGTATCGCCTCGTTTGATTGTATTGTTGTTGTTGATGATGTGATGGTGGTGGTAGTGACGATGGCGCCACATTCGTAGTCGTGATCGTAGTCTTGCTGAACGTTAAAGCCGATGGTGGAGTTCAATTCAACGACGAAATTAGGGTTGAAATTTTGACAACGGTCTTGATGAGGTCGAATAGCAAACTGACGACCGCGCTGATGACGTTGAATCGAGAGTTGACGACGGAGCCGATGACGTAGATGAAAGCAAACGCTTGCGCTCATATTATAAAGCCAAGTTTGTCGAACTCGCGGTCGTGCTGTTGAAGCTTTTTTGGAATTACATTCACCGATAAAATTAGGGCTAGAATTGACGTTGACGAGGACGTTGACGAGGATGCAAACGAAAAGGAGGGCAAGGAGGAAGGTGGTGGTACAACTCGAAGCGTTCGGTCACTATCATGGTTGTTATCATGATTAAGTGCGGGCCCCTGCACACCGGCATCAAATTTGGTGTAATAATGCTAGTGCTGATGCTTTTGCTGGTATTGCTGCTCGAATCCATCCTCGAAGTGAGCGTCATCGCATATCCACGTCCATCCCGTGAAAAGCTTGCACCATATGCAGTAGCAGTCGCCACGTAGTTTCCTAAATTCAACCTCCTCAGCCCTGAGGCCATAATCTGAGCGGCGCAGTGGTAGCCTCGTTCGTGTGCACGTTCATGCTGCTCTTCACGTTCTTGATTCTATGACGCCGACGGCGAATGCTGCTGGGCATACAGCGACTGCGGGTGCGCGGAGGGATCAAATTCATACTCTTCGCAGGTGCAGTTGAGTAGGAAACGTCTGAGAGGACAAGGAGGAGGGATGATAGTATTGCGTCGACGAGGATGTATGGGGCTGCATAACGAGATGATGACGAAGTCTAACCCGAGCATCTCCAGCCCAGCTCGTTCAATATCCCACATTCCCATTTCCTGTGAAAACGACAATAAGTAAGGAAATCTTTCACATGAAGAGACATGCACGTACCTAGGGCATCTGCCTCCTAAAACCGACCCAAATCCCAAATTTATGTTAGCTGTTTATGAGTATGGCGAATTAGCACCGACAAATCGATGAAAAAGCGAACACCTCATGCCGGAGGTGCACCACTGCCGACTGTCAAGCAATCGTCTGCGTGTTGTATGCGGTGGTCTTCGAAAAGAATCTCCGTGCTCCCGGCTGAGGAAGCTAAACAGGAACAAAAATGGTAAATACGAGAAGAGGTAAACTGTCAAGCTTACCATTACTAAAATAAAATCTCGGTCATGGAAAGACTTTTCGTAAGTTGACAGTTAAACGGCATGACTGGAAAAACTAAGCTTGAACTCATCATAGTCAACCAAGTCAAAGCTACTCACGTCAGTATCAGACACGATAACATCCGGTATATGAGGTGTACAGATCGTTTGATCCGTGAGTTGCAATGTTCCATTTTACTAGGTAGAAAAAAAGTTGAGTATAACAACTATTCTTCATCATCGTTTTGCGTACCTTCCAAACTTCATATCCCGATTGACCCCACCCCATTACTGAACCCAAAACCTTGAGGACGCTTGGCCTAATGTTCGGCGCACAACTACTGCAAGAGACGATCAGTTACGCGACATACGAAAAATGTTAAGGTCCTACAACCTGTGCGTAGTCAGTGACCAGGTTGTGGGATTTGTGGAGCCTGACCGAGTTTTTGCCTTCAAAGGTAAACCTGGGTATTACAGTTAGGACACAATAACCGCGACAGAAATTACCAGGCTTACCGGGCTCCGTAGGACTGGTGTAGTCCAATTTAGATGCAAATAAGTCCAAGACGAATCTGTGTACGGGGTCGTAGAGAGACAACGGGTGGGTTTGAGCCTACGGAAGCACAAGGGCTCAGGAATGAATGGCAATTCCGAGAAGACTTACATACTTTACATATAGTAGGTGTTGGCAGCCTCAGCATGCACACCCCATTGAGATAACCAATCGCAAGTTGAAGTTCGATGACTGAAGGACTGGCCTGGGATGCAGATGTCCTCTATTTAAAAAGACTTTTAGAAAGGAATGCGATGTTCTAGGCCTTGATAAATTGTACGAATCACAATCCATGCCAGGAGTGACTTACTGGACCTCTCCTTCGTGATTTACCCTCGCCGTGAGGCTCCAATTCAGTCATTCACTGCTGCCAATTATGTCCACGAGGCTGTGAGAGGATGGCAGGTGGTCGCATCGAGGCCTCCTTGACACAGAAGCGATGAAACAAAACATCGACATCCTATGGTGCCTATCGCGGATTGTATGAGACGAAGTGGTGTTTTGAAGTGAGGTGCACAAGTTGAGCGACACTGCTCCAATACTCATCAGTTATTTATTCAATAATTTGTTTTACCAAATCACTATAAAAAAGCGTGCGAGTGTGTTATCTCTGACATGATCTGACAGTCTGTATGACGGAGGCACAGCGCTTGTTCCAAAGATAAAACGTTCGCCCACACAGCCCAGAGTCCGCCATGCTCGTTTTCTCTTTCTCTTCCTTAAGCACTCAGTTCAACGAAAGGTTTATCCACACTCAGCTTCATGTCGGCAAATACGACTCGGATTTCCCGTGAATCACAAGGACCAAGTTCAACGAACGACATATCCACACTTCCGACTAGTGGCAGGCATGCAGACCAGATCGCCCCCGACTTACCGTCAAGAGTCGAAGAAACTCTTCGTGCATGTCCACAGTACGCAAAATTCTTTTCTTTATTTACTGGACATTCCAACTCATTGCTTGCAGATTCCGGATCGTGCTCATCGGCAATGTTAGAACTCAGAAATCGTTAGCGACCCATAATCCACGTACTCATCTTTCTCTAGTCTGGTGTTGGCAAGTCTTCTCTTGTGAAAGCTATCTTCAATGTCAGTTTGAAAGTAAGTTCTGTGCTTGTTTCCTCTTCGAGCGACTTATCTTAACGACCACAGGACATTGACATCAACCACGACCGTCCTGGATATGCTGAAATTGATCGTGGATACACATCCGAACAAAACGAGCGGTTCATCCTACACGACAGTCAAGGCTTTGAAGCTGGGTCCTCGGAAAACTGGACCAAGGTCGATCGATTCCTCCGGGGCAGAAGTGCGATGGCTCTGCGTGATCAAGTCCATGCAATTTGGTAAGACTCCTTTTATTCAAAATTGATTACAGATATTTCACCTCCATTGTCAACAGGCTATGCAAAGAATCCCCTTTGGAAGGCGCGAGAGTGCAACAGACCGGCGACGAAAAACTCCTCAAGCTCGCCGAGGAACGTAAGTTCGGTGTAAATCTTAGTGTCCAACCCTGTCTGACACATAGTCAAGTGAATATCCCTGTCGTTATTGTGTTCACAAAGTACGACTTCCTTATCAAAGAACAACGGAAGGACGCCAAGAAGCTCTCCAAAGCTGAGGTCGAGAGAAAGGCAGAAGAGTGTTTCAACGATCGCATTAGGACCCTTACAGCATCGACGAAGGCAGAGATTGTGAGAGTGTCGACCGACAAAGACTACCCCCGTTTGTCCTTTAACTTCTATCCAAGTCAACTAGAAAACTCATAACTCGTACAGAGCGACTCGAATCACTACAGAAATTGACCAGCATCACTTCCCAATGTCTGGGTGCCACCGATGTGGCATGGGTCATCGCGCAACGAGTAAACATGGATCAGAAGGTCGAGACCTCCATCAGGTGTGTTCTGCATCATAACCACTGACTCCTTGTCGCTGATTTCTATTGATTTCAGTGAAGGCTTCAAGAGCAAGTATCCTCTAACTTGAGATTAGTTAGATTGTATTCATGTTCATCCGTTCGGTGCAGAGTACTGGCGCGATTTGGGAAAAAGTGTTTTTTTCGAGGGACAAAGCATGGAGAAATGTGTCAAACGTATTCACGACGATATTCTTATGGTCTGGAACTTCAACGACCCGCTCAAGGTTCGGATGACTCACCTTCAAAGATCATGTTCCTGGGCCTTGTTTAATGATCTCTTGTTAGCTACTCGGCGATTCCTTCTTCGCTGAAGTGCTGGTTTTCGTCAATCCAGTATTAGATGGACATGAGAGTGAAATCACTGGGTGAGTCAAGCTTCAAGATTCAATCACTCACACCATGATCATGGTTGATTTCTGCACAGAGAACCTCAAGTGTCTGGGATAACACGGCTGTTGGACGAAGCAGCTACGAGTGCAAAAGCAGCAGCAGCCATCGCAACAGCCGTCGGGGCTGCTCCCCACATTGCAGTCGCAGCCGCAGTCGTCGGGATCAGCCTCGTCGGGATCAAGTTCCTCTATGGAAAATACCAGAAGATGTACGTCTTCGCAAACCTTTCGCGACATGGACCCTCCAATTGCTCATTTATGACTATGTAGGCCATTGTACGCAACATACCTCGGAGCATACATCGTCCACCTCATATGCATCCTCCACTGTCTCTTCACCGAAACACTGCGCGTGGGATCACCGAATGCTGTCTCAGAAGAACTCATCTCGAGGGCACTCGCGAACTACGAAAAAACCATCTCTGCGCGACCCCAGGTCCATCAACATCTCTCCAAAATGAATTTCGTGCATGGCTTTGATATGGGGGTGCGGGAGTTGGTTGCGGAGTACACAACCATTTCAGATGCCGACGTTGTTCAGCCGATTTCCCTTGGCTCGGAGAGACGTCGTAGATCGAGTGGCTGTATTGTAGCGTAGTTCGTTGAGTAGTATGGACAACTATCCTCTTACTTTCACCTTTGGTAGTGTAACTTGGTCTGGCCACTTCGAAGCATGCAATGTAGCCGGTGTGAATCTCATCTTCTTTGGTCTGTAGTCAATATAGGTATAGTGGAAAATTCAGATGAAACAAGAAGGGAAATGCAATGATAGTATGCAGGTATTTTGGCATGGGATAGGCCACAACCAATGCACAACACACTCGGGCACTAGTAATCTGAATTCAACTGATCTAGGAACACGACATACAGATAGCGGAGTAGTTTACAAAGACTAGGATGGACTACTGTTTGAATCAACGCGATCTTCTCTGGGCAGCTGTGGTTCACGAAGTCCCAGAATTGTACGGTAGCCCATGCCATAAGCGTTCCTCGCGAACTCAAAGAAAATGTACAGGAGATGAGTCGCGACTGATGTCCCGTTTCTCAGTGCCGCAGCGTCGAACTTTCTTGATAAAAAGTTATACCATCGGTTTAGAGTCGCAGATCGTGCTCGGATTAGCCTCCGCTCCAAATTATCGGTCTTATCCTCACAGGCAAACCTTCCAAGTCGTGATGAAGTTGGAATTGGAAATTGGGGGCGATGCTGATGAAGTCGAATGCAAGGTTGACGTCGCAGCTGACGAGACGTATTAAGACGTAGGCATTGTCACACTCAAAGAAGAGAGTACCAAACTTCATCTGGAGCTTGGCCTTCTGCCTCGGAGGATCAGCGCAGGTCCCGAAGAGTGTAAGGAGTGTGGGTAGGGGCAGCAGGAGCAGGAGCAGCACCAGGTATCAGATCACTATCATGGTCTTCAAGATGGAGTGCAGGCTCCTGCACACTGGTGTCAGCACTGGCATCGAATCTCGTACTCGTGTAGTTGCTGTTGGTGATTTTACTCGAATCCAGCTCGGAAACAGACTTCATCGCACACCCATTCCCAATCCGCGAATAACTGGCACCATACACGATAATGAGGTGCCACGTAGTTCTTCGACGATGGAACCAGGGTGATAGTGGTCGTGGTTGTAATGGATGGATGTTGAAGCTGATGGTATTACGTTCGCCGATAAGTTGAATCAGAGAATCGACGACAGTGCTGTTGGAAGTGGGAGCTGACAACGGCGTGGATGAAGTTGAAGGCAAGGTTGACGGCAGAGCCAATGAGATAGATATAGACCGAGTCACACCCAAGGAAGAGTGTACCCATCCCGAGGTCGGCCTCCTACCCCGCAGGACCAGCACAGGTGTGAGAGGAGGGCAAGGAGGCGTCGAAGGTGCAGCCCGGATTGTCCGATTATACTATCTTGGTCATCTTCATGATGGAGTGCAGGCTTTTGCACACCGGCGACGAATCAGGTGTACTCGTGCTGGTGCTGATGCTTTTGCTGTTCCAATCCACCGCCGAACTGGCAGTCGTCGAAACGTGTTACTCGGCGCTGCCTATGCTGCTGCTGCAGCTCTCGCTCGTGTTCATGTTCCAGTTCGCGTTGTTCGAGTTTACTTTGAAAGTGAAGCTGCCGATAAGCAGAGGGTTACTGGGTGCAGGGCGTATGACGGCCGCTGACAGTGATATACTAGTGAATGATCAGGATAAGAGCTCTGCGCAGGCGCACAGGAGCAGGATGAGGACAAGCTGGAGCTGGAGCTGGAAGCAAAAGACGCGGAGCACGACATGAGACGAGGGATAAGGAAAGATTTGAAGCCTTGCGGTGGTGACGTGTATGCTACTTTATGACTAGACGAAATGACTTAGCAATCACGACCACAGGAAAGAAAGTGAGTAAATACGTACAAAGTTAGCTGAGACTAACACCCTTCTTATGTTGCTGATGCCCTTCCTGAGTACAATCCGAAATAAGTTGCGGATGAGTTCGATCGAGTGTTGAAGAAGGCAATTGCAATGGAGCACCTCAAGGACGGAGAGGCGGGGTCGCGTCGATGAGGAAGGAGGAAGGAGTCGGTGGTGGTGCAATCATCCACGGATAACAAGAAAGCGGACTCGCATCCTGCTTGCCCAACGGACTCATCAATGATCGAGCAAGGTTAAGCTTGTAGCCGAACCGGCTGCGGTCTTCGCGGTCGACCGTTCCGCCGTAGAAGTCGGTATTGTTGAATATACATCACGACCGACATCACTTGAAGGAGCACTCGGGTGAGTGGTCATGGGCCAGAGCAAGGGCCTAACGGTATGACGAGGGATAAGCGCGTCGTGTAGCCGAAGGGGAGATGCCCACTTGTTACCGTGTATCTGACGGTGTGGTGGAAGTGGACAATTTGACAGGCCCTAATCGTCAAAACGTAACGTGAGCGAATGTGGGCGGGTTAGTACGGGGAGTACTTACCCCCGTTGTTCCCCGTCCATCCTAATCAACTACCCTACCTTCCCTAAACTTGGTTGGTCGCTGAGTCTGCACGTTCGCGGGTTTTTGGTCGTCGTGGCCTTTCGAGGTCGCAGCTAGAACTTCGAAACGGTGCCATTTAGCTAGGGGATAAGCAAAGGCAGGCGGGAAAGCACAGACGGTGCTTATCTGTCCATGTTTCCTCAATCTTCTACACCACTAGGCGGATTCTCTATGTCCACATCGTCTTCGTCGCTTTGGGTCGGTTGCATTGACATAGGGAATTTTGACCCTACTGTCGGAATTAGTATAGAGACCACAAGAGAACGAAGTTGCAAAACACTGCTCATAATGCCAACATCGGAGCCCCGCTAGGAAGCACCAATTTGTCGAATTTGCAGCCTCCATTGGAGAATTCGGTTGTACCTGCAGAGTATTACTAAAGTGAGGATATAAAGTGTAAGTCTCACCAAGCCACATTGAACATCGACATCCTCCATAACGCGATCTTCTCCGAAGGACGTAGCCCACAACAAAGTCTCGGAATTGTATTATAACTCATGGTTCGAGGGTTCTGGCATTGCTTTTCGCCAATAAAGTAAGTAGAGATTGGGATTAGGCTGGGTCGACGACGTTGACCATCGTGGCTGGTGACACGATCGACCGCTTTGGGGCCTTAGGACGACGTCTTAGGGCATTCTTCAGCCAATGTTTGGAGGCAAAATCCCATTGTCCACGAATCCGAAGTCGAGATGAGGCGGATGGCGAGAGGACCCCAAGAGAACAGCAACGATGCATTCCAGAAGTACTAAAGGAACCTATGCCAGGTGAAGTGAATCCTTGAGATATGGTAATGCAATAGCATCTGAGCACGCCGTGTTCATCAACTGACTCGGGTAATTAAAAAATAAGCATACCCCGAATACGCTTTCATCCCGTAGGGGCCGGTAGGGCTGCTGAATCACCCACTCCTGCCTCCAGACTCATTTCATCGCGACCACACATACTCAAACGGAGTCCACACGGGCTGGAAGGGGCAGGGAGGGAAGGTTTGATATGAGGTGATGAGAGGAGACAAAGAACGAACTTTGCTTCGGAGTTCACCTAAAAATAGTGTTCTCAGGTCTCAGGTGGCGAGAGTCAGCTCATCATAACAAACATCTTGTTATCTCTTACCACATCGATATGGCTGACGACCGCCAACAGACCGCCAAAGAGTCCAAAGGTTTCTTCAGCCATCTGAAGAAGGCAATCAGACCTGGATCGCAGAGTGCGCCTCAAACCGGGTCAAATTCTGCCGCAAACACTGTTGCTCAGCCAGTTGAGACCACACCGTCACCTACTCCCGCGCCTACCATAAAAATCGGCCGAGAAGAAGCTGCAGAACTCCGCGCCAAATACACGCACTTTCGTATTCTTGTCATTGGGAGAGCAAACGCAGGAAAAACAACACTGTTAAAACGGGTATGCAACACAACTGAGGAGCCGTCCATTTATGACGAGGAACAAAACTTGGTGAGATCCGTCGATTGTGGTATTTTGATCTCCTCATTTTCTTTCCCGACAGTTGGAACCAACCGCAGACACCAGAGGCAAACCTCAAGGCGTTTGAAATAAAACGCCGTTGAGTCGTTTGGACGGCGTTTGGAAGTCGTTTGAAAATAGAGGTCACGTGGACCCGTTATCTTATCGAAGTTGCAGGTCACCGCGGTGCATGGCGATACAGAGTCCGATCCAAAATTTTATTGTTGAATGCATGTTTTTGAATGTATACTGAGCCGAGTCGTGATTTACGATGCCCCAGCGCAACTTCCTAAGCTTTTACGGTTAAAATTCATTTTTATTGAGCAAATATTGAAGGAAGGTCTATAAGGGAAAAAAATAACAGCGCCTAACACTGCGGGCATTGGCGTAGATAAATCTTTGGTATTTTTTAAATAACGAAGTCAGTTTTTCTAAGAGAATGACTCCCATGACAAATATGATTTATTTAGTGGATTGTACTCTAAATTCAACATTCGTTTCGAATGCCCGAATAAACAATCTTTGTTTTTTCGGTATTGACGGCCATTTGAATTCACAGAACAAAAAACTCCGTATGATAATTAAAGACGTCCTAAAGTGGCTAACGAGGTGCAACACATATTTAATGTTGAGCTGCCGGCTATCTGGGGTCCCTATGTACATATTGACATGTAGACCTCAGTGAAAGCCATTAAGCAACGGGTTGAACATTTTTTATCTTGCTGTAGGACCGTATATTGTACTGATCTCTACTTCAGTAACATTCTTGATGGTCTCATTAGTCCTTGGAGATTATTAGGACCCCAGGTAGTCGGCAGCTGTCTATTAAGTTGCCTTGCACCTCATTAGCCACTTTGGGACGTCTTTAATTATCATACGGAGTTTTGTTGTTCCATGAATTCAAATGGTTGTTGATACCGAAAACGAAGATATTTATTCGGGCATTCGAAACGAATGTTGAATTTAGAGTACAATCTGCTAAATAAATTGTATTTGTCAAGGGAGGCATTCTCTTAGAAAAGCTGACTTCGTTATTTAAGAATATCAAAGATTTATCTATGCCAATGCCCGCAGTGTAATACTCGCTAATTTAGTTCCCCTCCAAGATGAAAGCCCTCTAAAGGCTTTCATCGATTGAGGAACTCTGTAAAATATGATAATTTGGACCTTCAATAAATTTTTGGCTTTCATTGTAATGTCTTTCGAGGTGTTCTAGCTGACGACAAGGATCACACAAGCGCTCGGGCCGCGGTTCCAATCAATCGCATCGTGTTCCGAAAGCGCCGTATGTCGCAAGTCAATTACAGAAAAAAAAATAGAATAAATTTTGTTTCATTCTTCGTACCGTTGAAAAAGGAGCTCGGCGACTTAGGGTCCATTGACGACACCGTGACAGACACCGAGACAATTATTCTGTCTCCCAAAACCAAGGACACCGCAAGCGGACTCGGATTCGCAGTTGGTTTGTGCAGAAGGTCAGAACATACTACGTCATGATTACTATGTTATCAATTTCAAGTCTCGTCCACTTCCCTTCATTTCACTCCAACGTAGGTAGACTTACTGTTTTTTTGCCTCAATCCCCGCACCATTCTGCTCAGCACTGTTGTTCTGCTGTACATAGCTTCATTCTAAATACTCACAGTTGTCTATGGACTGACTCTGTGTTGTGTATTGAACCCGATGTATTCTCTTGATATCGTTAATTTATTCTTTGTTCTATCTTCACCTATTGACAGTCAATAGATAAGATGACATTCATCCGGGATTAGATTAGATAAAGCGGCCACGTGGCCTCTATTTTTCCAAACACCGTTCAAACGACCCAACGGCGTTTTATTTCAAACGCCTTGAGGTTTGCCTCTGGTGAGAGGTAATGCTCCATAATATCTGTGCTTATCTCAAGCTTGATCACTGATTTAACTATGTAGCGCGGGATGCATGATGTTCGCCGTCCATTCACATTCAAGAGCAGCCCAGGATTTATCTTTCACGACTCCTGTGGCTTTGAAGCAGGGGGTGAGGAGGAATTCAAGTCTGTTATGACTTTCATTGCGGATAGCACAAAGTCCAGGGAAGTTCATGACCAAATTCATGTCATCTGGTGTGCTTTCATCATCTTCATTGATGTGACCTAGGTACTTGTTGAGAATACATCCAGGTTTTGCTTTGAACCAGATCTGTCACACCCTTTACTGCCTTTGGAAGAGAAGTTCTTTAATGAGGATCGTGTTTGGAATAGTGAGCTTTTCCTTAGTGTTTAATTGGTTCCAGGACATTAAAAAAATACAGTTCCAGTTGTTGCAATCTTCACGAAATTTGATATTCTTATCACAAAGGCTCAAGGCTTAAAAGCAGACAAAAAGAAAGATACTAAAATTGCTTTGGAGATGTTGGAGAACAAATTCATGCAGCCACTCAAAGGCTACAGATTTCAGCCTAGAGCTTATGTGCACTTTGAGGGTGGGTTATTTTTAATTCAGAAGGCAGTTTTAATGACTGATATTAAATTCAGCCATTCATAAAGACAGTAGTGATCATCAAAAGCAGGTTAAAAAGCTAATTAAACAGACAGCAGCATCAATGGACAATCTTGCACTGAAAATGCTGTTTGTCACTGTCCAACAGAATAACTTGGAGGTTTGCATTGAATGTGCTGTAAATTGGTAGGTTTTATAAATATCCAGTTTGACTTCCATTTATGTCTCAATTTTCAGGAGAATGTTTGTTAGCAATGACAATATGGTATATTTTCTTAATTTTTCAAATATATTGCTACTGAAGCAAATAAAGAGAGACCTAATTCGACATACTGCAAGTTGGTTTGGACATTGCCGCTATATGGTGTGTAATACTGTTAAATGTATATTCCAAACAAATACTCAGATTAACAAAGGAAAGTGTAAGAATTACATGGTTTAACATAAAACATAATTAATATGTGTTTAGTATGTAGGTGTTATAAAAGACATTTAGAAGATATTTTTGACAACTTTTTAATTAAAGGGAAAAGAGGTCAGTAAGAGTTGACTTAATAAAGGATATATTCTAAACATTGTCTTTAGGACATGGTAGTTCACATATTTTGAAGTCAATGTATATGCTGATATCACTGCATAAAAGAACATTCAGAAGGTGTCTTGTCTTGGCTTCTTTTGCTCAATTTCAATTGCTGAAAATGCCTGTATAAAATTCTATCCAGACTGTGAGTTGTCTGAGCTTTTTTTGCTTGATTTCAATTACTGACATTGCCTGCATAAAATTCTATTCAGGCTGTGAGTTGTGTGGGCTTCTTTTGCTTGATTTCAATTACTGAATTTGCCTGCATAAAATTCTATTCAGGCTGTGAGTTGTGTGGGCTTCTTTTGCTTGATTTCAATTGCTGAATTTGCCTGCATAAAATTCTATCCAGGCTGTGAGTTGTCTGAGCTTCTTTTGCTTGACTTCAATTGCTGAATATGCCTGCATAAAATTCTATTTATCCAGTATGTGAGTTGTATGGGCTTCTTTTCCTTGATTTCAATTGCTGACATTGCCTGCATAAAATTCTATCCAGACTGTGAGTTGTCTGAGCTTCTTTTGCTTGATTTCAATTGCTGAATTTGCCTGCCTAAAATTCTATCCAGGCTGTGAGTTGTGGGAGCTTCTTTTGCTTGATTTCAATTACTGAATTTGCTTGCATAAAATTCTATCCAGTATGTGAGTTGTCTGAGTTTTTTTTGCTTGACTTCAATTGCTGAATTTGCCTGCATAAAATTCTATTTATCCAGTATGTGAGTTGTATGGGCTTCTTTTCCTTGATTTCAATTGCTGACATTGCCTGCATAAAATTCTATCCAGGCTGTGAGTTGTCTGAGCTTCTTTTGTTTGACTTCAATTGCTGAATTTGTCTGCATAATATTCTATCCAGGCTGTGAGTTGTATGGGCTTCTTTTCCTTGATTTCAATTGCTGACATTGCCTGCATAAATTCTATCCAGCCTGTGAGTTGTGTGTGCTTCTTTTGCTTGACTTCAATTGCTGAATTTGCCTGCATAAAATTCTATCCAGGATGTGAGTTGTGTGAGCTTCTTTTGCTTGACTTCAATTGCTGAATTTGCCTGCATAAAATTCTATTTATCCAGTATGTGAGTTGTGTGAGCTTCTTTTGCTTGACTTCAATTGCTGAATTTGCCTGCATAAAATTCTATTCAGGCTGTGAGTTGTGTGAGCTTCTTTTGCTTGATTTTAATTGCTGAATTTGCCTGCATAAAATTCTATCCAGTATGTGAGTTGTATGAGCTTCTTTTGCTTGATTTCAATTACTGAATTTGCCTGCATAAAATTCTATCCAGACTGTGAGTTGTGTGAGCTTCTTTTGCTTGATTTCAATTGCTTATATATTTCTTTGTGCCCTATGTAGTTTGTGATTGTCTTTTTTTAATTATTTCTCTGCTCTTTCTTTAATATGACATATTTTACAGACATCTCATGTAAAACAAACTATGTTGCTTTACTTCACAGTAAAGTCTTTTCTCTTTTTTTTGCATATTATGATTTATTAATTTTAATACTATAGGCTCCCTCCATGGAAGTCTTTCTAGGTTTAACTATTCATTCCTGTTTTCTTTTATTTTTAATTTCTTATTATAATATCTTTAGCCATTCTTATCTGTTTGGAACATTCTTTTTGGCTTTTTCAGCAGGGTTCCAGTCTAGAACAAAGCTTTACCAATGCCTGGAGCCTTTATATCAAGAGCAAGCATCCATCAGTCAAACAACAATTAAAAAAGCAGAAATTCACAGAAAGCAATGACTGGTTTACTCTCAGATATCACCCATCTGAGGAGGAATGTGCAAAAATTCAAAAGATAATTTTTGATAATCTCCTTTGTGAGCATTGGTTTTTGTATTTTTTTTTGGTTTTTATGTAAGTGATATATATATATTTAGCCCATCCTACTACATCCTCTATTTGATATGAGGATTTGTACTTTGACCATTTTTTTGTGACAATTGCTCACAAAGCACAACTTGTAAAAAGCACTATCAATACCTATTTTTAAGCTATTTTTTTGTAAGTTTTATATGAGCAACAATGTGCAGAAACATCCTCTCCAGGCTGAAATCACAAATTGTACTTCCTACATTCATTAAAAAATACAAGTCAGAACCATTTCCATGAAGCATTTTTTGTGAAAATTGGAACCTGAGAGTCTGAGACAAATCTGCAATTTTAGTATTCTAGGGTAATCAACTTCAGTAACAGAACAAAGGTTTTGGTTTGGTGTAAAACACAGTTATGTGCTGATTATAACTGGCAGTCATCTCACAGACAGCTCATCCATTGGAGAAATCAATCACCCAGAACTAACCAGAGCCAGGTAGAGGAAGCATAAGCATGCTCAGATAGCTATTCTCCATCCCCATTATCCCACCAAAGAACCAGATCCAAATTTGGCCAACCCAATACCTAGCTTTGTCACAAGCTTGACCTCCCTCCCTGTATGCATTCTGCAGAGCTGATACTACCCAGTGCTGCACCCCATGAAGGTCTTGTAGGATCTGTGCTGCAAGGTGGGAGGTGCAGGAGAGGTGCAGTTGGCATTGTACACAGTAGGTGTTGTGTAGTTTTCTTGATTCGGCATCTCCTGTCTTGCATGCATGTTCTGCACAAGCGCCGTGTGGTATCTTGCTCCCACTCTTGGCAGGGGAATGTTAACACAATGACGGCTGCTACGAGAACGGTGGCCAACTTTCATATATTGCTGCAGCTGAGCCTTCGATCCCAGATCCCAACTGCCCCTCCGCCTTCCTAAAGCCAATCCAATAACTCTCGCCCCCTCAAAACACCACTGGCAAAGGCGACAGCGAAAGGAGGAGTAATGACGCCCCTCGCCGAATACTGCCCGACAACCCACGTCACCCGCCTCGCGAGTGTGGCCAAACTCGCATAATCCTCCGGGCTAACCTCGAACCTAAATTAATTCCACGCTGGCAAGTCGCCCTCTCGTACACCGGTCGAGGTGTCCAAAGGCGTCGGGCGAACAGCATGTCTTCCATTGCACTGAAGCTGGAAAGCAGAGCCGGCGGGCTCCGTTCGTGCTGCACGACGACCTCGCTCGTCATTTGCCACTCGTCGAAAGTGCAGCTGACCACGACGGTATTCTGGTATGTGCCGTTCCATGTGAGGAGGGTGCCGGTCAGAGTTAGCGGCGTCTTGGGGGTTTGAGTTTGAGTTGACGACGACGACGAAGGGTCTGCCAGGACAGAAAGAAAGAAAGAGTCAGCGCTGAAGGAGGGCGGAAGAGAGAATCAGGAATCGCACACCTGAGAGCACGATACCGACAATCTCGAGATACACTCGCTTTGCCCTATGCATCTGCATGTCCGAATACCACGATGCATATACCTTCCCCCACTCTCCATCCCTCGCACCGAGACCCGACTCCCAGCAACCCTCGCGAAAGATTACCCCGCACACCCATGCCCCACATGCACGCTACACCCCCAAGATACCGCCTCCTCCTCCTCGACTCGTCCCACTCCCCCCTCAGTCTGAGTCTGAGTCTGAGTCTCCTCCCACACCCCCCGCTCCGCTGCTCTTCCGGTACCACACTCGCAGGCCTCAGGTCCTGATTAAGCACCCACACAGTCGCGAGATTCGCGTCTTGCGATGGGAAGTGGACGTTCTTCGGCGAGTGGGAGTGATACGTCAGCTTTAGCAAGGGACAGAGACAGGTGAAAAGGTAAAAGAGGGGGGCAGGAATGGGAATGTGGAAGTCGACATTGAGATTGTCGAGAGAAGTCATGAAGGACGGATGAGTCGGAGGCGGGGAAAACAACGCCTGGGAGAACACGAGAGAGGGCGAAGGCGCGTCGGGCCCGCTTTTTGCTCTCTGGTGCAAGTGCCCTGCCTGTCCTCCGTTGCCTATGCTGATGGTAGTTGTGGTGCAGCCCGCCGACGCTTCCAACCTCTCCTCCTGCCTATGCAAATCGTGCCACATAGTCCTCAGCAAAACGACTGGCTCACGAACCAGATGTTCAGCCTCCCGCTCGAGCTCGAGCTCTTCAGGCTGCTCTTCATCCTCGTGCGGTTCGAGAGCAGGACGGCGTTGAGGGGGCTGGTGTTGAGCCTTGCCCTTCCTTGGCGTTAAGTTGTTGAGACCTGGGGTCATACTCTGACTCGACCACATGCTCATACCCAGGGCCAGGCTGCTCAAATACGGCGTACGCGGCTGCGAGGACGACGACAACACCGTCACATGCCTCAATGGCACCGTCAACTGCTGCTGCTGATGCACCGTGGCACCAGCAAACACTGACGTCTTCACCTCCAGTCCCGAAGGAGGGGTCTTCGTCATAGTCCTCGTGGTGAGGTGACAGCTACGGCCATATGGTGACTGACAATACGAAGAATATATATCGTGATCCGTAGGACACATCACATATATCGCAGTCTGGCTATGAGAGACTAACGACGAATGGATGTTAGTCATACAGGCTCCATGGACGTGCAGCAGGAGCAGGAGCTGGACAAAGGCGAGGAGGACGACCTGGGCCTGGAGCTGGAGAATGGATAGGAAGATGCGAGCTGAGAATGTATGGGTGGGGAAGGATATGGAGTATTGGGCTGGCAGGGTGTATCCGGCTGTTTGTAGAAGTCGCAGGCGGTTAGCAGAGAGACTAAAAGAGAAAGGGAAAGACAAACGTGAAAGGCGTCAAGGATAACATGATAATGCCGCTCTTGTATTGCTGACTCCCTCACTGTAGTACAATCCTGATTAGGCCGTCCAATCAATTTTGATGACAGTGATTTCACCAGAAGCTTCGACGTAGATGAAGGACGGAGAAGTGGGGCCGCCGGCGAGGAATGACGGCGGCGTCATGCAGGTCAATGAACGACAAGAAAGCAGGCTCGTCAGCGGTGAAGTGACGCTATGTTTGGGGCTTGAAGTTCGAAGTCTAGCCGACACTGGTCGTCCACTCTACCGCAAGAGCCAGAGCACTCGGGGAGGGTGGTGCAGCCGTCGAAATACGCCTGGCCATGGGATGAGATGCCCGCGATATACGACGGAGGGATATGGAGTATACTTGCTGCCAGTACTCCCGTCGTCCCTAAAACTGGGTCACGACTCTGGTTGATCAGCTTGAGTTTGTGGCTGTCAAACATTCGAGATCGCAGTTATGCGTTCGAAATGGCACTATCTCTGCTTCTAGTCGTAAGTGAACGCTTATGCAGGCGAAACGCACAGAAAGTAGTATTTACCTAACCATTCATGTTTCCGAAATGCTCCACCTGCTGCACCGACAAATGTAAAGCCCGCGTCGCCTTCGATTTCTTGTGTCCGTCGTGTGGCCACTCGTCGGGTACGACCTTGACGCATGGTCTTCAGTCGGCGCTATCGTGGACGACGACTCGAATGGAGGCTGGTGGTGGTCGAGTTGAGGTCACTCGGAGTGTCGGACTGCAATCCCGCTGCTGAGTTTCAACGTGTGATCGCATCAATTGCTGCTACTCACCCGCTTTTTGTGCTTTCACTGGACGTGCCGCTCCAAGGGGGGTCCGGGATTTGAAAAATGTACCTTAGGTTCCATTTACCTTAAAATGAGGATGGGAAATCGATTTCTGAAGGTCCCGGGGCCATAGGCCGAAAACTGAACGAGATATTGGGCAAATAGTTTTCCGTGGGAACAAATTTTTTTCTTTTTTCTTTTCGATAAAGGGACGACTTCGTCGTCATGGCCTTGCTGTAATTCTCCGTTTTATCGTTCAAATTGTAAATCGATTGTATGACAATGTTAGATGTAGTTAAAATGTCCACGAAAAAAACTTATAATTAAGTACTCTGAAGATAGACTATAGAACTCTTTACTGACCATCTAACCTGGGCTTCATTACAACGGCAACATCACCATCTGAGTCCAAAGTGGAGTCTGAAGCAGAAGAGCGACCGCCCGCTACATTGTCTACCTCATTGAACCCGCGCTTCTTACCCAATGTGACACTAGACTCTTGGGTATCAGAAAGACCGGCCGCCAGGGTAGCTTGAGCGGCAGAGGCCATATTTGAGCAGCGGTACGAAGGCCGAGGCAGCATTAAGTTGCTCACCTCTTAATGGAACTTGCGGTTTATGATAGGGTCTTCTGGTCAGTCGTTTGTAAGGACTACAAACAACTGGAGGCGGGTTCTTCAAGATCGCAATAGACTCGACGTGAGCAGAGAAAGTGTCGGAGCTCTCCACTTCTCCTTTTCCAGGGACAAAATAATGACGAAGGGTGAATGTTATCTCGCAGGTGGCTCCGATGAGCTTCTCCTCAAACCTAGAGGGCGATATGGGCTGATCATTGACGTTGAAGACTGGCATGACAGAACAGAAGTTGTCCTCCTTGGCTTGCCTCCAGAAAATGTTGTACTGGGTACCAACAGCATAGTCTTATGTCTCCTTTTCCTGGTCGGAATCTGCGATCACGGCTGAGTACCAGATAGCCATAGTCAGACAAATGAAAGGCTTACCTATCGTGCCATTCTAGATGTAGAAAAAACAAAGGGACCATCAGTTCATGAGACTACCGAACACTGAAAACTGACCGAAAAACTCACCCGCGGCTCCAACAAATGGAAGTTCATTCGTATGGTGTGACCTCCTTCAATTTTGGTGATAAAGTAGTTGTGACGTCCCGTCTTAGCTATAGCATGCTGAGTGCTCCATCAGGAAAACGGTTTTCGGCCGTAGTTTCGGCCTATTTATATAGTCCTCCGTAGTCACCGTAGGTCCACATAGGTTGAGAGGCGCCTACCCTGGCTACATAGCCTATGTAGCTCGTACACTACACTAAATAAATCTCATTTAGATTATCAAACCTATGGTACTTTCGGGGTGACACGACGACGAGACTAGCTAACCAGATTTGATTAGAAAGAATACTGTATCTACAACAAGTGGTTTTCAAACTCTACAAATGTTCTAATGTGTATATACTTGTCAAGAAAAAAAGACTTACATTCCTCAAGAATAGTGGTGTTGTCCCAACGAGCGGGATGGTACTTGGTTCCAAACCGAGGGATGAGATAACACGACGAGACAATTTTGTCCAAAGAAATAATGTCGGAGGCAGGCGCATGGTTTCGAGTCGCTCGAGTGAGAATATGCAGGCCGGATTCAGCATGTGGGGCACGGAAGGGTTGGAACCATTCGATATACGCAAGGTTTATGGGCACATCAGGCGCTCGGAGGTGGTGAGGAAGAGTGAAAATCACCCGAACCTGGGCGACACGAAGTCCTAGAACGTGTAATGCCAATTTGTTAGCGACAAGTGCATGAAAATTGTCAATTATTCGTACCTTCTAGATATGTACCCTTTGTATGCTGATTATCCTTGTCATCTGTCCGCACAAGGACCATATCGAAGTGTTCCGCAACCGCTTTTGATCTTCCGTGGGCAGGCACCGCGGGAGTGGCACGAATTCGAGAGACTTGAGGTTGACTGCCAGCAGCTTCGAGGGGGCGTTGGAAAACTGTGACACGCTTGTACAGGTCGAACATGTCCGCTGCATTTGGGAGGGTAGGTTGTGCTGGAGGTGGATGGATTCGACGAATAAAAGTGCCCACTGCGAGAAGGAAGTTGTCAGCGTGAAAGTCGGAAATAATGGTGTTGAGATCGGTGCGCGGAAATCCAGGTTTGACTGCCAGAGAAAACCGTTGGCCAGACGAAGTCAGAGCAGTAGATTGAGGTGCAAGCGACTCTTCGTGATCGCTGTCGACGTCTTGATCCAAGTCGTTTACAGCCTTTGACAGCGCGAGATCGCAGTAATCAAGGTAAGCCCTAAATCGGGCAACTGCCTCCTGCCTCTTCAACCACACCGTCATCTGCGCGATGTACTCGCGCCGATTACTGGCTCGATAACCCTCCTTTGCATAATCAATGTGCAGCCTCTCCGATGCCTCCGTATTGAATCCATCCGCGCTTCCCCGGGATTTGATAGACTCGAAGTAATGAAGCATTTGGTGAAATTTTGGTATGTTGAAGTGCTCTCGTATTCCCTGTCGTATGAATACATCTTTGTTCTCATGGAAGACCTCCAGGGCCTTCTTTAGTGCATCCAATGTCCTTGTTGTGTGGACCTGAAGCTGCGCATAGTAAATGAAGTCAATGGCTGCTACCATCGTGTGAAGGACGGCAGGTTGAACTGCACCGGCCAGCAATCCGACAAAAATCCTCTGCATTTCCTTATGCTCGCGCCCAGTCCACTGTGAAACGAATGAGATCCCATTCTTGAAGTGACGAAGACCAGGGTATCCAGGCATGCTTCGAAATCGGGAGTCAATTTCATCTGCACCTGCGATTTCGGTACACCATGCAACAAGATGATCCATGAAGACACCCTTATGAAGTTGATGTAGAATGTCTGGAGTGAAGCACGAAAAAATGTCGGTATGGGGAAGATCGGCCCAGAAAGGTTCGTAGACTGCTCGAAAGCCTTCGTCATTAAAAGCTCTAAATCTTCGTCCAGTTCTCTTGTGCTCTAGAATAACCTTCGAGCATTCTTGCTCGCGCGACAGGGATTCCAGGAGCGCTCCTCTTTCGTCAGGTCGGACACGACACTTCGGACAAAAGCTCTCTTTACAACAAGCAATCAAGCATTGTTTGGGAAAGTCGGCTACATATGCGGATAGGATGGGGAAAACACGACGTATAAAACCATCGGCACAGGTAATGTCTACTCCTTCCTTTCCTGCTTTGACAATTGGGCTGAGAAGACGGCGCATGCAGTAGTGAAAGAGGCGATACCCCTGGACTGAACGGGTCGCATCGGTGAAGTTATCAAGTTTGGCAACTGGTAAGTATCCAATCAGTACCGTAGCGTGTGCGGAAGGTTTTCGTCGTACTGACTTCGCGACATTTCCGATCGTAAGGTACACGGGCCAGGCCTTTTGGTCACCGCGGAACATAGAGAGTTGTGTCTTGTCAGATGATAAGATCAACGGAGCAATTGTGGATCCTACAGGTAATTTCTCCTGTTGGCATACATCATCAATGTCTTGACATCTGCGGCACACGAGATAGACATACCTGTGTATCCCACCACCAATCGCCTGTCCACATTTCGTCGTAGACCCGATTAGTACCTTCTTCATCTTTGAAATGACGTTCAGGCGCATATTTCATCGAATCTCTGAGTGCTGGATTCCCCAATAGCTCTTTGACACACTCCACGGGGTCTCGTCTCCAGAGCTCGAGCCGTTCCGGTGGCATGAGCTCGCCAGCCTCATTCACCTGATCTCCATTCGACGTCACAATATCGCACGTCCATGGCGCACCCTGCGTCGGAAGGGCATCAATCTTCTTCAAGAAGTTTCGATTGTTCCCATAACTAGGATGGGTCCGGTCCTGAATCTATAAAATGTGAGTTCAGCATAAATTCCACGCTGTCAACCGAACTTCATACAATAGGCAGCTTGAGAAACGTATCCGTCTGCTTCTGACCCACATTGTGGATCAACCACTCGGCCAGCTCCCATTCCTCCTCGTTTTCGAACGGTCCCCAACGAGAGGTACCATTTTCTTCTTGTGCTTGCTTGATCGATTCAAACGATGGCTGATCTACTCCCCAGACTGCGCCAGCCTTGAACTCAGCTGGAAAGTCCTCGATATAACGAGACTTTTCGGTCTCATCTTCTTCGTCGGGTATGTCTTCGACGGTCGCTCTCCTCGAACGGTCTTGAGGTGCGGTGGTCGGAGCTGGTGCTGGAAGTTCTTCAAGGTTGTCGATGTCCTGCTCCGCGGCCTGGAGATCGGCATCAAGAGTGATGTCAGGAAGGTCGATGGCTGGGTTTGGATCAACCCCAATATCATCGAGTGCAATCGGATCATCAACAGCACTGGTGGGGGGTTTCTCTGGCTGATCGATGGGTGGGTGGTTCGCATTCCAGATACCGGTCGCATAGGTGCCGAATTCCTGAAGTTGTTTCTTTCGGCAGTCAGGAGACTGGGTGATATGGCTATGAAGACCTGGTTCGGTCGGGAATGGACCTTTCTTGCAGAAACCGCAGAAAAAACTCATAGTTTGGTGTAAGTCTAATCTTTGTTATCATTTCCAATCAGCTCACATTGTGAGCTGCTCGTATTTGCCTAGGCCGTTATTTGCTTCCGCTACAATCACGTTACCGACGCGTTGACGATAGCGCGATTGCAACACGTTCAACAATGTTGAAAATACAGCACCGCCACCTCAACCTTCCTTTTAAACCGCCATCTCAAACCATGGATTTCCCATTATCCACTGAACTCACCCAGCTGGTCGCATCATGGGCCGCACAGGTACATGCACCACCTCTTTAGGCCAGTCGCTTACCCCTTCTAACTCAACTGCCACAAACACTGCGGTTGGTGCCACTGTTCTTCCATCCACAGCCAAAAACGGCCGTCAACGCACTCTCTCAGCAAAGCAACAAGCCATAGGTATTTCTTTGTCACTTTTGCTTTCCAATCCTATCCTGAATTCCCTTTAGCTACTCAACAAGCCCAAAAAGAAGACGCTGCCAAAAAACGCGCCCTCACTGAAGCTGTGCGAGCCGAGCAGCGTCGTGAGGAAGCTAGGGGCTTCCAGAGACCACAAGGTACCGCCAAAACCCTCTATTGAATGTTGTCTTACTGATTTTCTGTAGGTGACGAACACGACAAGGACGAGCTTGAATATGAGTCTGAGGATGGCGGAGACCATTCGAAGACAAATGACACAGTAAGTTAATCAAGTACCAATACTCTTTTCCGGTATTTATGTTGTATGTAAAGTTTACTAGTGTGTCGATTGCGCCTACCTCGGAAATAAGAAAGGTATGTGGAGCTAGCTTCTGAAGTCTTTAGTTTAATATGGTTTTCAGACTGCCCCGGCGCCTCAACGTAAGCACCTCGTACGACGTGTCATCAATGGAGCGCCGCCTGTGCAGCCAGTCATGATGCACGCCCCCACCGAGGGGCAAGTTCATCGCCGGTCCACGTCTGTTTCCCATAACCTACCACCAATAGCCTATTATGGGCGCGGTGATGGAACTTTTTACTCGTCGCACGACGAAATGCAAAGTACGTATTCTTAAATTACACTTTTTTGGCTTGACATTTACATATACTTCAAAGTGTCAGACAATGAGCTGGCACCTAGCTTGTCTGACATCCGGAAAAACAAGAGGGCTGTATATTGCTACCCCGATGCCCATCCCGATCTCGAACATTTCCCTTGTTCGGCCGCTGCTGGTGCCGCGCCAGTATCTCCTGGCGACTCTTCTCCGCCTCCGTCGAGGCCATCTCCGACCGTTGGTCAACACATCCGAAAAGAGGCAGCCCCTACAACTTCGGCACCTCCTTCGAGGCCATCTCCGACCATTAACCAGCGTATTCGAAAAGAGGCTCCACTTACAACTTCGGCGGAGACAACTGTCGTCATCAAGCGTCCCAAGACTGAGACGAGCGGGTCCCGAGGACGTATCCGCGCTTCTGATTTCGATGATCTCACAAAATCACTCATCGAGGAGACGATCTCAATCTATCGCGCTCAAATTGGTGCTCGTGAGCCATTCCCCGAGCGTGTAGATGATCGCGATTTCGTGCGACAGGGGTGGATCGAGGTATGCACCACTCGACATGTTCGTGTTGAGCTCGAAGAATCCATCTTCAAATTGGTACATATTGTCCTCTGTTTCATTTCCATGTATACTGAATCTACTTTGCTAAAGATTACAGCCCGTGCATCCCAAGCACGGGGGCAGGCAAAAACAATCTCCAGACCATACGTTGTCACCATGTATGGACTTGACCTGGGTGGTTCGAAAAGAGAAGTACGCGATAAAGTAGAGGGGCTGTTAGATGGTTTCCGATTCGTCTATAAGGTATTCACATCATTGTTTCTTCTGCAATTTGAGCTAATAACATGTATACCTATACGCAGGATCCAGAGAACAAGACAGGCATCTACCGTGCCCCCATCATACAGTTGCTGGTCAACAAGATCTTTTTCAGGAATAAGACCGACGACGGCATTACTAACCCTGAGTTTTCGGAGGATGGAAAACTTTCACTAGTGACCTTTGCCCTAGTTCTAACAATCGTGAGTTCAATGTATTCTCTGATTATGTTTATCTGAAACATTTCATATGAACAGGCTGAAAACAATTTGGATGAGTGGGTGACCGGGGAGCATTCGGATGTCCCGTTCACGGCCAACGCCTACAAGCGGAAGTACCAAGCTCATCTCAAGCGCCTCACAGATTTTGATGAGAAGACGCGCGAAGCGGATATCATCCCTCGTTTGTGTGCGCACTTACTCAAAGTTGCAAGGTTCGTGAGGTTATTCCTTTTAAGGCTCTGTTGTTGACCAGGTCCAATACAGGAAGCATGCCAAAGTGACCGATTCGGCTGTTGGTTTACCAGAAGCAGGTCAGG
Source organism: Galerina sulciceps (assembly GCA_023014345.1). Lineage (NCBI taxonomy): Eukaryota > Fungi > Basidiomycota > Agaricomycetes > Agaricales > Galerinaceae > Galerina > Galerina sulciceps. The sequence goes on from JAEDXJ010000036.1 coordinate 877,914, forward strand.
TTTTGGATACTGACGTCGAAGCCGCAAAGAAGGAATGGGAGAGCATGGTGCTCTCGGATGAAGAGTGATTAATACTGATTGTTTCGTGCTAATAACGAGGAGAATTTATATATATACATTATTCCTGGATACGTAGTAATTGTGCGAATTGATATGTTGCTTTTCCAACCTATGTTTGCCTACCGAGGACTATAAGAGGCTAAAATGTCAGACCTACGACCGCCTATGGCTACCTACTGTAACCTATATTCCGTTGGCTGTTGCCTATGGGGACCAATATAAAGGGGACTTGCCTAACAAGCTATGTGTACTACATAGGCTCCATAGGCCTACTTAGGCATCTGCCGTTTTCCTGATGTCTGAAGATTGGAAATAGCGGATGTGAAATCAGGTCCGAAGTCGATGTCATTTGGACGAGTAACAGTGAACTGGATCTTTGCTTTCGTGCAGTCTTCATTATACTTTGGAGAAAAGTTACCATGAGGCCCAAGATAGGCCTTTTCTGCAGTGATAGTGCCGACAACGATACAAAATAATGGTTCTGTTGATTTACCGCCATTGTTCAAGACGAGCAGGTGGCCTTTTTTGAGGAACCCAGTGACCCGCATCGGGAAACACCTTCGATGCTGTGTACTGAGGCAGATTGAGCAGCTCAGCCCACTTGCAAGGAGTAGTTTGACTATGAAAATGTACATGTCAATTTGGTTACGAGTCCTATTTATAGGGCTCGTTCTTTTATCGTCTTGACCCACCCAAATTTTGGGCTGCGTTACGCTCATTTAGCCGGCAAATTCCGTTATTATATAAGCTCCCCTTCTATTCCCGTTCTCCTCGGCCTTCATAGCTATCGAAGACGCTCCCACCGCTCCCAACGCTCTCCACAACATTCCCTGCTTGTGTGCCACTCCATCTCTGGCCCTCTCATTGCTGCAGCTCCGATATGCAGCATCTCTGATATGTTGCCCTATTGAACAACTTCCGCACTGCACGTGTCATTCGCCTGTATGTCTTTAAATACTCCCCTCTATCGAATTAACTACTTTGTCACTTCCCAGCCCAGCGACTTCACAATTTATTGCTTTTGTCCTTTCTTCCTCCTTGTTCATACCCTGCAATTCCTCGACTTACTTGATCTCTCGAAGTGACAAGCCAACTTCAACTCGTTAGGATAGGGCTGCAAATCAGCCAAGTAAGTCGTTTATAGTCACCTTGTGGTTCGTACGACTTACCGTGCACGAACGACAAGGTCTTGCATCTCTCTTCACCCGCATAAACGCTACTCTAACGAGCGCGCCAAGTTCGAGTTGGGAGGGTTTCAGGATGATTTGTGAAGAGGGTTGAATGCTAATGAGATTGGTGAGTCGTCTTAGCTTTTTGATCGATTACCTCGACTTACCGAGCCACTAGGCCGTCGTAAACCCCTCTGCAAGACCACCGCCCCCGACCTGTCCTCCTTGACCGCCTACTTTCCTTAAACCTTTCATAGTCTCACAATCCGGCCTGCATAGACCCACACTTTCTGCTCAATGTCGTCCTGCCTGCCTCGTCTGCCACTTTCAGAGCGACGCCATGGCTTCCTCTATCGCCGCCAGGATGAACTTCGACAAATCCGAGATCCTCAACCCCGAGTCGGAGGACACCAGTGCAGCCGTCAAGCTTGCTCTCGCCGAGATGCGTGTCATCCAAGAGATCAAATCCTATCTAGTAACCCAGGTGTCCTCCTTTCCACGTCCTCCGTCAAAACGCAGTCGAACACCACCCTCCTGGTTAACATCCCATTTGGAACGACACCCGACCAAATACGCGAGCTAGTCGAGCCGCATGGAGAGCTGAGCCGGGTGCTGGTCCCGCCGGCTGGGACGATGGCGGTTGTGGATTATGCGGACCTGGAGGGGGCAGCGAAGGGCTTCCATAAGGTCCCGTATAGGCGGCTGGGGAAGTCTGTTGTGTATCTCAGTATCTGGAGAAGGGTCCGCTGGGCATGTTCACTGAAGGCTTAGACGCAGACGCACCGGGAAAGGCCAGTGCGGGGCCATCGTCGGCCCATCGAGCTCGGTTTCGGCTTCGGCCGTGCGATTGCCTGGTCAGGTTAAGGACAACTCAGGTGTGGTATGAGTGAGGAGGATGGAAAAGACCCGAGTATACGGAGCGGAAGCACACTGTACATCAAGAACCTCATGTTCTCGACTACGCAGGAGAGGCTGTCCAAGGTGTTCGCGCATCTGCCACCGTTCGCCTTTGCGCGGATGCAGACAAAGCCTGACCCGAAGCGCCCGGATGGCGGGGGGGGGCAGCTGAGCATGGGCTACGGGTTTGCAAAGATGCGGAAGGTGCGAAGAAGGCGTTGAAGAGCGTGCTGGAGTTCGTGCTGGATGGGCATGTACTGTACATTTCGAAGGAGTATGGTGTGGCTGCAAAGAAGAGCCGCACGACAAAGATGATTGTGATGAATGTACTGTTTGAGGCGACGAAGAAAGACATTTGGGTGTTGTTTGGGTTCATCTCTTCTCCCTTCCCCCCACCCCCTGTCTCGCTCTCCACTAACTGACGGATGTTGTCCATAGATACTTGTTCTCAGGAGCCATTCCAAACCTGTTCGCACTAAAGTAGTAGGTAAATAACAGATTGTTATTTTTCTACAGATATATATTTTACATTGAATGCCATGAAGTAAAAGAAAGAGGATGGGGACTCGTATATGCCATGCTCTGCAATGGCCTACAAAACAAGTCTCTCCTCTCAATGCAAAAGAAAACACATACTCAGCTGTAGCCATTGAAGAAGTGGGGAAGATGCGAATAGCAAGGAGGGTTCAATAATACAAAAAGGACAAACGAAGGAAGAAATCCTTGAAGGAAGATGGGGAGAAAAAAACTTGGATTGTCATGTCCTTTTAATAGTTGAGCAGTAAACTAAGGAGCTATTGGCATGAAGGCTATGGTCCTCCTAAATCTCGCAACAGAAGCCGATGTAGCAAACAGGACGAGAGGAGTAATCGTCGACGTGGTCCTTGACAGCAGAGAGGAAACATTAATACCTGACGAAGAAGGAGCCGTACAGTTGAAATACCCACCAGCGATGATACTCTTTAAGCCAGAGAAAGGAAGCAACATCAAATTCGACGGCCTTCCTGAGGGAGTGATTCCACTGACACCGACGACTGCACCCTTCACCGCTACTGGTCAATCGAAGAAAGAATTCAAGATCAGACGTCGGCAATATGCCATGACGACAGGCTACGCATTCACAGACTACAAGTCTCAAGGTCAGACAATTGAATACATTATTATTGACATAAGAAAGTCCCCTACCGGTTCGCTGACGCCATTTGCTGTATATGTCGCACTCTCGCGAAGCAGAGGAAGAGACACAATCCGTTTACTTGGCGATTTCGACGATAACTTGTTCCAAAACCATCCATCGGAGGAATTGTGCAGGGAAATGGAGAGGCTAGAGCGGTTGAACGAAAAGACCAAACAGGACTGGGAGAAACAGAGCAGGAATATGGAAAACTAGAACTCAAAGTACTCAGACGTAGCAAGAGAGGGTAATGCAAGATTTGGATAAGCTTGAGGTAAAAGGCTAGACCCTCAGATACAAATAAACAAGTTGCAGAAAACTCGAGAGGTCATGGAAAACCTTGTGTTTGCCAGACAGGCTCCTGCCAAACAAGTTGCAGAAAACTCGAGCAAGAGGTCGGTGTAAACCTTGTGTTTGGCTAGGCTTGACCTAAGCGGTGCTGACAAAGCTGATGCACAAAACATTTTCGACACCGGGGAACCTTCCTGTTTCACAGCAAGGCCACTTCTTTGGCCATTGCGCATCTTTTTCAAAAAAAATTTCAGCCAACTTTGAACTAGTGTTGCCGCGACTCAGCTTACTTAAGCTAGCTGTGGCTGACTAGCTGGTCGGCTAGCCAAGTTGCCACGAGTCGTTGCCCTGACGGCTTGAGCTGCTTAGTCACTGACTAGCCGCCACGCATTACCTAATTGGGGTTTTAGCCATTTTTACAAGCCGTATGTACATATACTGTTTTCTAAATGTACTCAAAAGGTTCAAAGGACATTAAGAAGTATATTTGAGGACTTTTTTCGGCTGGGAAGCCACTCAAAATGAGAATAGGAATGTGTCCCAAAATAGTAAGGCTCTCCGTGACCATCATCAGTCACATAACTCAGCTGTCACAGATTCACTGGACGGGTTTGCACGTTTGCTGCCTGAAAAGAGATGCAAAATTTTAACTCTCCAAAGCAAGATAATGCCCATTACTACACGAATCGTTCATAAAAAATTGTGTTCAACACGATTCAATTAATTCTTAATTGGGTAACCAAGCTGCGACTCAAGTCGGCTAGCCCGGCTCAGCTAGCTGGAAAACCCAGCTAATACCCGACTTACAAGCCGAGCCGAGCCTAGCCGAGTCGCGGCAACACTACTTTGAACCAACCAATCACGTGACTTGCCTTATATAGGCGAATTTAATACATACATATATAGTAATCAGTGCCTGAAATTAAAAACCTTGCACATCTCCTCCAGTTTTTATCCTACCGCTCCAGAACCTTCAGAAATCAATCTCCCATCCTCATTTTAAGGTAAATGGAACCTAAGGTACATTTTTCAAATCCCGGACCCCCCTTGTGCCGCTCATCCTGTCATCCTGTGGAGTCTTTCGCTCACTCGGAAAATCCTAGAAGGCGTCTTTCTTGTAAGTTTAAACCTTTTATAGTCAAAACCTTTGAAGAAACCTGGAATATCTTAGACACTCGTTGCCTGTCAAGGTTCAACTTGTTTTGTACTTGCTTGAGCTCATTGCAAGAACAGAACTCCCAATGTACTACATACCTCAGAAATGGAGGTTATGTCGTATGTTCTCCTGGTGAATATGCTTCCAAGTTTGTTTCTCCGAGTCCTCTGTTTATGACCTTTATCATGCTTACTGACCGAGTCTTCGCAGCTGGATGCAATATGAAACCACCTCTCCCTGAGCCACAACCCACAGTGCACCAGATTTCTAATATGCCTGCTCATTGCTCGGGCTATGTTTACACAATGCAATTTCGACCTGCTTCGACCACAGGCCCAGCATAGCAAATCCGAGTCTCTGAAACGTTGGACTTGATCCTGAAGACGATTATAAACAGTACGGTTTCCGATTCCACTTTCGCTTCGCTTCAAACTCCAATTGCCTACTCGTCTAGGATAACACTACGATCAAGATTCGACGGTGCTACTCAAAGGAACTCAATCCTCGAAGTTCCGTTGGGTTTAAACCCAGAATACTGGTGCGTATCTGTTTCTTGTACATTTAGCTATCTTAGATTTCACAGACAGAGATGCTGCTGCTCAATTGTCCCTGTCCTGCTTTAACTGGTCCTGCTTATCGTCTTTACAGCCCTTACCCCACAAGCCGCAACCTAAAGCCAAGCACGAACAAAATCAGCTAAATTTCGACTTGCTCTAGTCACAAACGCACTGTATCAACGATCTCGAAATCGCTGGGCTCGATCCTGACGACGACTCTACTTTCTACAACCTCCAATCCCTCTTTGACCTCGGTTCATTTCAGCTGGCATACCCATACCTCGAAGCTGATGTCTACCAACGTTGAATCTATGGCAAACACTGGAAGTGAAGATATACATCTTGAGTGAGTCTTCCTACTTGAACTAGGGATCGGCACGGGTACAGCGACCCATGCAGGTTGGGGTACGGGTTTTTCTGGGGTACGGGTACGGGTAGGCGATCTTGTACCCTCCAAAAACCCGTACCCCCGACACGGGTTGGCGGGTCAGGTGCCAAGCTCAAACTCGGCGCCTATTAGGTGTTCAAAGCGAAGATTTTGTTACCAGAGGCACTTTTTAAACGTGCCTCTGGTAAGATTTGGTTCATAAGATAGGATGGGATAGGTCAGAAACATGGTTAAAGTAGCTCAAAGATGATAAATAAGTATATTTTGCACTCTATTACTTTAATTTACAATGTTTTTGATACGTAGAACTACATAAAATAGTATCCAACATGTACAGTACCAGTATTTGTGATGATGATGTGCACTGCGACTCTCTCCACGCTCAAATTCGGACTTTACCGCACGCACTAGGCGCGCGTCTCATGCATCACACGCCCACAAAGCAAATCATGTACTGTCAGAGCCCGCTCAGAAACCGACCCTGCTAAGCCGACGTTCAGATTTTATACACCATTCTCCCAAAGTAAAAGGTGACAAGGATGGATTAGCTAGTAATTGTGATGCCATTTAGGTGAGTAGAGTACTTATTTACTCGGTTAATTACTCGTACCCGTGAATCTAACCCGTGCGGGTTTATGTACCCGCATACCCTTTGAAAACCCGTACCCGTACCTGCCAAAAACCCGTACCCTTGGGCCCGGGTACGGGTTTCTGGGGGTAAGGGTACGGGTAGCCCTGGAATACCCCAGGGTTACCCATGCCAATCCCTAACTTGAATGTACATCTCATTTCATTCAGTTTTTCTAAATGTCCATTTACTCAGTTTTCTTCTTCAAACACCCCGGAACGAATGCATCAGTCATTTCAACTCGCATCATCAAAGATACCATATGGCAGTACTCCGAGCTGAAGGTGCTCTATGCATACAACCCAGAAACAACAGGGCTTAAACAGTGTAGACTGCAGGCCCAAAGATGGGCTAGTGATTCTTGGGTTTGGGCTTGAGCTTCTGGTTGATGCTTCCTTCATAGAGGTATGGTTCTACAGTATTTGACCGGCCATTTGTACACTACTGGTCATTTGTACAGTAGGGTTTTCTAGGCCTATTCCTGATAGCATCCTGATTTTTTTGTTCTCTCTGGGTGTAAATGGTGTTCCTTCGTGTACCATATGTGTTTTATCTATGAAAATTCGGGTTGCTGGAGAACTGATGAGAAAAGATTACGAAACAGGGTTTTGCTCAAAATGGTAATTTGGGCTTTTCATTGTATACTCCAGCTCTCCAGCTACAAAAACTACTTTTATGTGTACTAAATGGCAAAGCACAGTGCTTTCAACATTTTATTTGAAGGAAATCCATCAAGTTTTCGTGCTACAGCCGATTTATGTCGAAAAGGGGAGAAATATCACATCACGTGCATAGCTTGCCAAGCGCCGATCTGCGGCAATTTGCTGGAAAATGAACCCTGTACAAATGGCACGTATTTGCTAAAATTGGCCGTGCAACGCTGTAAACGCTCTGGAAGGGTCAATTCTTATTCTCCCTCCGTCAAACTTGATACATGTATATATTAGACAGTGTAGTACATTAATGTTTCAAAAATTTTGTGAGGGACAGCCTTTCCAGAAAGTTATAAGCAAATTTCTTTTTGGGTGTACAAATGGCCGGTCAAATACTGTACGAATGCTCTTTGAATTTTGAAGTTCAAATTTGTGTCTACTCTAGGTTTGACCAGACCGCCATGTCGCTAGTGAGCGAACAAGAAGAACAGAAACCTGGAGAAAAGCTGAAGGATGGCCCCGAGGACGATGACGAGGTATGTTAAAATTATCCGACCTGGGATAGAGTATTGCGCGGTGTTTCTGATCACTCGTCGCAGTCAACATCACACCTGCTTCGCTCAAGCTTGCATTCTTTCCAGTCGAGCGTCCCACATCCCATTCCCTGCGAGAAATACAACAATCAATGAAATCTGTCCAGTGTCACATGAAGAGCCGTGCACACACCTTTAGCGTTTCCCCCCCCCAAAAAAAAAACCAACCAAACCTTCAAAGCACAAAAAAGGAAGAACTCATGTCGGATGTTCATAAGTTTGTCGAACGAGAACCGGCAAATTGGGAGAAAGCAAGTGCCTCATGCCTCAGGTCAACTGCCCTCATAGTTCGACCCCCCTCCCCTCCCCCTCGGTCTCGGTCTCGGTCTTGGTCTCCTTCGCACACACCCCAACTCCACCCACTGCTCTGACGGTACGAGTTAGCGACACACCTGCAGGTCTCGCACACCTATTCAAACCCTCATACTTAGTCGCGAGAATTTGGGTCTTGTGACAGGAAGTGTACGTTCTTCGGCGGGTGGGGGGATACATACGTCAGTTTTAGCAAGCGACAGAACAGAGGCGGGTGAGAGGTCGGTGAGGAGAGCACGCAAAGATGGATGTGTGCACTGAAGAGAAGGAAGTTAAGGAGAACGAAATGCTCCCTGGTGGTGGAGGTGCAGCCCGATGCCTCATCCGACCACTCCTGCTGCCTATGCAAATCAGGGCTCATGTCATTAATCCTCAGCAAACCAGCTGATTCGAGAACGGGAAACTCGGCCTCCAGCTCGAGAACGTGGTGCTCAGCCTCCAGCTTGAGCACGAGCTCTTCAGGCTGCTCTTCGGCGGTGTGCTGTTCGAGAGCAGGATGGCGTTGGGGAGCTGGGTTTTGGGTCATACCCTTCCATACTCTGGTACGATGCCGTCCTCGACGCGACCACCAGGTCATACCCAGGTTCAGGCTGCTCAAACACGCTCCACTCATGCATCGTTGGCGCACGCAGCTGCAAGAACGACGATAGCTTTATTGCCTGAATAGATCTAGAAGGCGACCTCAAAGGCACCGCCAGCTGCTGCTGCTGATGCACCGTGGCAGCAGCAAACGCTGACGTCGTCACTTCCAGCCTTAACGGAGGGGTCTTCGTCGTCGTCGTCGTAATGAGGTTAAGGTTAAGGTTATGGGTCATATGGTGGCTGCTGATACGAAGAATGGACACCAGTCATACAGGCTCTGCGAACCTGCAGCAGGAGCAGGAGCTGGACAAAGACTAGGAGGACGACCTGGAGCTGGAGCTGGAGGTATGGAAATGAAGATGAGAGTTGAGTATGTATGGGCGGAGAAGGATTTGGAGTCTTGCATTGGCAGGTGTATCCGGCTGTATGTAGAGGTTGCAGGCGGTTAGCATTGAGGGATTAAAAGAGAAAGAGAAACGAAACATACAAGGTGTGCTGAGGATACACTGCTCTTACACTTGCGACTGCTGATGCCCTTACAGCGTTGCAAATCTAGGCCATACAATCGAATTTTGACAGTAGTGCTTGCCCCCGAAAGTCTCAATTCAGGCGAATGATGCAGGGATGGAGTCACGCCGACGAGGACAGGGTGCAGGTGGTGCAGAGATCAATGGACGATGGGGAATTGGGCTCGTAGCAGTGATGCAATGCTATTCTCGAAGTCTGAAGTCCAACCAATAGTGGTCGTTCAATCTGCTGCGAGAGTTGGTGCCCATGGGGCAGTGGTGCAACCCTGGACGTGCAGCTGAACATCCAGAGAGTGGGCTAGTCGCAACATGAGTTGATGTCGGCGGAATGATACAGGAAGTTCATACCTCCGTCATTTCCTGACCAGCTGAGTAACGTCAGTTCTTGACAATCTTCGTGGGTGTGTACTATGACGATAGTCTTTCGAAGTCGCGGCTGAGCCTCTGAAACGATGCCATTTCTGCTTCCAAGCATAAGCGAACGTGGGCGGAAAGCACAGAAAGTAGTAGAGTATTTACCTACCTATGTTTTTTCGAAATGCTCGACCTGCAGCACCGACACACGTGAAGTCCGTGTTGCCTTCGATTTCTTGTGCCCGTCGTGTGGCAATTCATCGGGTACGATCTTGATGTATGGTCTTCAGTCGGCGCTATCGTGGACGACGACCCGGATGGAGGCTGGTGGTGGCGGCGAGTTGAGGCTGCAATCCCGCTGCTGAGTTTCAACATGTGATTGCATCAATTACTGCTGCTTGCATTTCATCTATCCCGACACAGGGCTGTAATCCCTAACAGTGAGCACAGGCCCATGGATAGTGCTTTGAAGTCCTGTCCCAAGACTAGCAAAAGACCGGGACTGGACTGGACTTCAACTGATCAGGACCGAAAAATACAAAGACCGATGAAGACCGGAACCGCGGTCCAGTCTTCGGTCCATAGCAATTTGAGAATTCTCAAGACCGATAAAAACCGGTTAAGACCGGTTTCAACCGGTTTATGGCTCTCAAAAAAATACTGAGCAGTAGCTGCAAATAAGAGCTTTTGAACGATCCCAGAATCATAATTTTCAGTTAAAAATTGATCAAGTTACAATTAAATTACTGCATATCATATTTTTCGAATGAAATATTAGCTCATCGCGCACGACATGCAGTCGGAATTTGCCGAAACAATAGGCGCGCGTCTCACGAGTTGCGCGCTAACAAAGCGGACCACGCACTATCGGAGGCCATTCAGAAATCGACCCTGTTAAGCCGACGTTCGGTATTCGCACTCCCCTCATACGCTGACATCATTTTTCGCCCCATTTTCGCGTTTTCGAACTCATCTGACATTTTATTTCCACCATGACAGCTTATCAATTGCATTGCGTCGCATGTTGCTCCGACGAACCGCTTCGAAAGCGTGTTGCGATGTCGTTCACTCTCGATGTATGTAGTATATTAGTAATTATTTTATCTGTACACTACGTGATAAGCCTCAAGACCGGTTGAGACTGGTTAGTAACCGGTCTCAACTGTAACCAGTCTCAACCGGTCTCGCAACCACAAAAGACCGTTCTGGACCGGTCTACGTCGGTTCGGTCCAGTTTTTTGGGCCTTTCGAGTTTTGGGAGACCGGTCTCGGTCTCGGTCCAAGCTTTTGAGGCCAAAAAACCGGACCGGACTGGACTTCAAAGCACTACCCATGGACTACGACACAATTTCTTTCAATGCAGGTACCTTCCTCTCTGCACTCTTCCTGTTGGAATTTGCAGCAGACAAGTTCATCGACCACACAGCTATCTTGGCGCGCCACCTGGGAGTTTCAGAGATTTTCGTCGGGCTACTTACTGCTGGAGCGGAATGGGAGGAAGTGGGTATGGTCCCAACACTAACACAAACATTTACTGAACGTACTGTATCACAGCAAAAGATCGAAAATTATTGTCGTGGTAAAGTTCGAGGCAATTTCGCATTCCCTCACAATGTTCTCAAATTATGTCGATTGAGATTTTCTTGCCATAGTAATGATAGAGATTCTCGAACTCTCTCTCAATATCTGACTATAGTATTCTTGTGTCAATTTGGCGCGGTAATTATAAGTTCGTCGCCCTGATCGGACTTTGTAAGGTAGCTCTTTCCTCACAACCACCATGTCGCCAGGTTCGCCACTGCCCTGTTGCACCAACATAGTTGCTCCTTGCAAATCCTCTGCAGTAAGTTTCTGCCATACCCCTCACATGAGATCTCATGACTACTTGACTAGGCGAGCAATATGTGGAGGGGAGGGAATCAATGACACGTATATATCATCAGTAAGCGTATGCCAGTTCTCTTTCAGTTCATGTCCAATAGATTGTTCTCTAGAATATCCATGTCCTATCGGAATTGTAAGCATCTCTGGAAGCCGATATGCGCTAACTTGAGGGTGGGGGATCTGATATACACGAATACTAAGGTACGCGCCTGGTCATAGCTCAGAATTCGTGGTCTCACAACGCCAGTTAAATTCAGGGCTCAGACTTTCATCCGGGTGCGTTGTTCGTGTGCCTCCCACTCGGACGAGCCGACATGCTTTGCAGGTGGACATCATGCAAAATTCAAGGTATGTGCGGGTTATTTTCTCTCGAATTCTTCATCCTTGCTCATGCCTCCTGTGTATCTTTATCTATCAGTGTCACCGCCCACTCATGCATCGCAACAGCTTCGTTTGTAAGTGCGACTGGGAGCTAGATTATCTTTTTCGTCACTTACTCCTCATTTCAGCTGAATGGAACCCCAAATCGTCCATTGCCGCCCCCTCCCGTCAATTCTCCTTAGGATTCACACGAGGCACGTTGTTATACACCAAATGCCACCCGCTAGCACGGTTGACAGACATCATGTCTGTATCACCGTATATTATAGTGCATCTGGGTCATTTGTAGTAACTATATGCATATGTACATCAGTCTTTACATTCTCTCAGTGTAGAATAAGGTTGTGTATAATCATACAAGCGCAATATATCAATTTTACCCCTATCCAAAGGTGAATGTAGACCCCAGCACTGCAGGCACAGTACCGCTCGCGGCCCCGCGCGTGCATTAATGGACGCATCAGGAAGATCACACCCGTCTGGCAAGATCTAACTATGTCTGGGAGCGTCTGGGACTACTAGCCGGTCTAACCATATGCTCTACAAGCCGCCAGAAAATTCATGACCGCTAGAAATCCCGAAATTGCCAGAATTGCACAAATCAGCTAGACAAGAGTGTAGCCGAAAAATGCTGACGTGTGTTCGCATCAATGCCCATGGAAACCGCACACGTGATGTAAAGTTCGACGCTGGAAATAGAAATACTTGGACTTGGAACATTTCGTTCTTTGCCCTCCCCCACCATGTGTCCATCCCTTCCCCGACTTTACACTTTACAAGCTCCCGTGCATTGACTTCGTGCAGAAACCGCTTTTCGTCTGCCAGCTCGCCATGCTCTTCAGTATGTCCGTTTCTGCCAACCAACTCTCTGAGATTCGTAGCTCACCCTTTCTGCATGCTGTGGGTGACCGGTCATGAACCTCCAGGTCTTGAGTTTCCCCTGTGCATTGCTCAGGTCAATGCTTCCTCGCTGCATTGTGAGTCCATTCAGGTTATATCCTATGCACAGCAGTCTGCTGATACTACTGAGTGAAGGCGCTGGTTTTCCTTTAACCAAGTGTATGTGTCTACAAGTCTTAGATGAGATGTTCTGTTGCTGATCTTATTCTTTCTTTCATTCAGGTGTTTGCCTCGTCGTATGATTTCGGCAGGTTGGGGGCAAGGATGGGGAGTGGTGTGATTGTGGGCTATGTTGCTGAAGAAGCGAACGTGGTGGGTTTCGCTGTTGCCATTGTGGTCAATCTGTGTTCTGCATTCACCGGCGGTGTTGTCATGCTCCATTTAAGGCTGGACACGGGTGCACCCTCGGGTTACCTGGATCCTTACCCGCAGGTATTTCGACACCAAAATCCAAACCCAGACCCGTGAAGATTGTTTCCCACGGATCACCTGGACCTGCAGGTACATTACCTGCAGGTTGCAGGTACTCATGGGTATACCCGCTGAGACGGGTACTTGAAGGTACCTGCAGGTATACCCACAGGTAAATAAGATATTTAGTAGGTTTTCGTATATACAAAGCCCGCCGACCACCGCACCTTGGCATCCGCATCTGCAGATCCAGCTGCCCAAACAAACAAACGAGAAAAGGCGATAGAGATGTCAACGACTAGGTTAGCGGGATCATTTGCAGCACGTCGCGACGATGTGGAGTTGGGTTGCGAGGCACAGGAGGTGCAGGGTGCGCCTGAAACAAATCCATGCGAGTTCGTCGGTTTCGGTTTCGTCTAGGTCTGCGAGTGCTGAGCTGACGCATCATACAGCGCGATCGTAGGTGCAGGCGCTCCGCGCCGCAGGGGGTGTGTGAGCTGGCGGATTCTGCACCCAGAACATCGAGGTGGAGGATAGAAGAGAGCTACAAAAAGGTGAGCGTACATTTGACATCAAAACGAGATGCTGCTCACCGGTTCGGCGGTTCCCTTCGAATTCACCCCACTACTCCACTCCCGTCAGACGCCTGCAAGTCTGCACCTGCACCTCCAGACCCGGCTTCCCGAACGAACAGACGAATGAGGCACGCGACGGCGACGACGAGGTGGGAGGTGTTGCACGATATGATTTTGAGCCTGCAAGCACCGTCAAGTTCAGGAGCAGTGCTCCCGCGATCCTCGTTGTGGTTTAGACATCGTCTGTGGAGAACAAAGAAGACGGCTTACCAGGAAGCTCGGGTAGCGTCCTGCTGCTATTCCACCCTGGGGAACAAGATGAGGACTAGGGACAAGTGTTAGTATTGCCAAAAGATACATTTATCTCACTCACAAACGGAGGCGCATGACAAATGGGCACCCACTGAGCGGATTACGCAGGCACGAAGACCAGAAAGACCTGCAAAGGACGTTGAGAACGTTAGCGCAGATCGAAGGCAATTAGGCGGGGAGGACGCACCTTGCGTTTATCACTTCGTTGTCGGTGAAGGTGGTACCCTGCCAGTGGGTGATGCGGTTCGCGTCCACAACTTCGGGCTTCCAGTGGGTGGCGTTGTTCGCCTCTACGAGCTCGTTGGGGATAAACCTAGTCCCATTGAATGAGTTAGAGGGTTTAGGGGGAAGAGAGAAATGAAACGAGTCAGAGACTCGTTTCCGGCATACCTTGCGGGACTCTTCAAGTCGGAATGGTTCGTCAGCGAGTTCTGCTTGTTACAAGTGAGCGGTTGGTCGGTCAGAAAAAAGAAGGAGAATGAAACGAGTTGCGTAGACTCGTTTCACGACGTACTCAGCGTGTCTCCCAGACCCTGGGTCTCCCCTCACATTCCGTCTCCAGCATATCCTCCTGCAAAGCGCGACATCGTTCCACAACTTCTGATTGCAGTCTATCTTCGTAAACATTAAAGTAAGTAGTTGAAACCAAAGGAGAACGTATAATTACTTACCGGATGAGGCATTGACAGATTCGATAAGGAAGAGTTTGAAAGTTGAGGACAAGAGCGACGCGGATGAAAGTCACAGTCAAAAATCAACTGAACTGATCAGGTGCCAGATATTTGTGCCGTGATATCCGAGAACGTGACGGGTTTAGTCGGGCTCAAGGGGTAAGCAAAAAATTGATTAAGGACACGATGTTGTTTTTGGGCATAGAAATGGCTGGGAGATCGAAAAACGCAACTCCGAAGTTTTTCCCACAGGCGGTTCTTGAGTTTCCATATAAGGAAATTTGGGGGGGGGGGGGAGGGGTCCAAACGGCCGAATTTTTTTTTGAAAAGTGTGCAGAACGATGAGAGATGCAGAGAAAATTTGAAAAAATTGGGGGTCAGATTTTTTTCTCACGAGACACAAAAGTTGCTATAACTCTTCAACCAGACACTTTTTCGACAAAGCGACTTCAGATTTCGATTTCCAGGCCCATTTTACGCCTAAAAACAACATCGTGTGTTTTTCTCCGGTGCTGCGTACCCCTTGGTCGGGCTGTCGCGTCGCATTTTTGAGATATTGATACCACCTCAAGGAATGATAATATTCAAAAAAAAAAAGGGTAAATTAGAGGTACCTGTGGGTTACCCATTGAGCTCAAAATTGAAGCCTGGATCCTCAAGGATCCGTGACCACAGGTGAGCCGGATCCGCAGGTTGAGTGACCTGTGGGTATTCTCACGGGTAAACCTGCAGGTAACCTTTTTGGACCCGCACCCGTGTCCAGCCTTAGCTCCATTTATTAGACCCACAGCGTACATGGAATTGTAGTTGCATCAGCTGGGAGGGGACTGGCTCCTGGTGGAACAAAGTTGTGTAGATAGCCTTCTGTTGACAGAATGCCTGTACATACGAATTATCTACCAATAAATTCTGTTTAATTTCACTTTCTGACGTGTCTAGAAATGGACTGAAAACTGTACCAAATGATGGAAATAGCGCTATAAATGACATTCTAGCACGTCTAGCGCCATAATCTGTGAACAGAGCTACTCCAAGTGATTATGCTAATAGACGAAATTGTAGCAGTATAACGAGTCTAAATTGGTCTGACCGGTCTGGCATTAGATGAGCTAGACACATGTGATCTTCCTGATGTGTAAAGTGTAAAGGAAATGTTGTAACAATGTAAGTAGAATGACAGAGACTTGCGAAACTACGGGAAAACTATCAACATAGGTAATTTTACGCATATTGTAAGAGAGTGCAAGGAAAATTTAACATTTACCTCAGATTATACAGGCGGAAAATTTCAGTGTTGTATTCTAAGGGGTTATTAACCCCTGATTTTTTTCTGAAGGCTTAGGTCTTAAATTCCCCCCTTAATTAAGGCTTATTCTAAGGGGTTATTAAGCTTTCCTCTTTGGCTTGAGGAGTAACATTTGACTGGATGTTGGTTTATAAAATAGCCCTGGAAATGTTCTAATTTTTGGGTATTAGTATAGGAACTGATGAAGTAAACTCTCTGCAAGGTTTAAATAATTTTGACCGTCAAAAGTAGGCATCCAAATCCATTTCTTTCTGATGCTAGGTCATGTTAAGGCTTAATTAAGTCTTAGTTTAGTCCTTGATTTATGCTAAGCCTTAGTCTTAGAATGTTTTTAAGCCTTAAAATCTATTAACCCTTAGGACTTAGATACAACACTGGAAAATTTTGTGATGATTCGCTGTGTATCTCTTGGGTCTGTTATATGCTTACTTTAGCTTGCAGTGGTCATCTCCTCCCTCGCTCAACATCGCGCCTCACTCGCACTTGGAAACATCTATGGCTCAGCCATCTCCAACATCCTCGGCGCATTCTCCCTCGGACTGCTCTTCCACTCCATACCCGCAACTAGTAGCAACACCAACTCTAGTGGAAAAATTAAGTTCGACAAGAGCTCAAAGTTCTACTCTGCAATTCTTCTCATTCTAACTTCAGTGGTCGTGGCTACTACGCTACGGGACTACGACGGAAGGCAAGGTTTAGGAAGGCAGACAGGAACCGCATTGATTGCCGTTTTTGTGGTGTATATAGGGTCAATCGGGTGGGCCATTTATCGGGGCATGGTCCTTGCCCCGAAGGACTTTGACTCTGACTCTGATTCAGAAAGCGACGACCAGCAGGAGGATCGCGAGGGTATTGGGATTAGCAATGCAGACGACGCCTCTGTCTGTAGGGTTTTAGATACAGAACGTGCTGAAACCGAAAACCAGGGAGGCCCTTCCGAAACATCCCCTCTCCTCACCCAACATCGCAAAGTCAACCACTTGCCCTTATATTATCATCTCCTGCAGCTCCTTATTTCCTTCCTGCTGCTCTCTCTCTCCGGCTACCTTCTCTCTCATACCGCTGCCTCCCTTGCCGATGCCTTCCACCTTTCAGGAACTGTTGTGGGCATGACCGTGCTCTCTTTTTCAACGACCTTGCCAGAGAAGTTCATCGCTGTTCTCAGTATGCGTCGGAGTGGCAATAGAAGCGGGAAGAGAGGCCACGAGGGCATATTGGTCGCAAATACAGTGGGGAGCAATATCTTCTTACTGACATTGTGTTTGGGCGTGGTGCTTTTAAGTGGTGCAGAAGTAGATGTGGGTAAAGAACGGGTGTCTGGATTTGAGGTGGCGACATTATGGGGCTCACCGGCGGCCTTATGCTGTGTCGTATTTCTAGGAGGTGCTAGGTGGATGGGGGCGGTTCTTGTTGTTGCGTATATCAGTTTTTTGGTGCTTGAATTCACTTGGTTTAGCCGGTAATCGATAGGTCATCGGGGGGTCGAGGAGATATTATTATAATCAAACAAGAAATCCGTGATTTCGGTCGAGTGACCTAGGGAAACGAAAGACGAAGATTGGTCCGCCATGACGATGAAAGCGAGAGGCAAGAGCAAGGGAGGGAGGTATATACAATCCAGTACCGAGGGTTTTACTAGCCCGAAATGTCGCCAGCGTCCACTCAGACCTCAAGAAGTCTCAGGAACCGCTCGACTTCCTCCTCGAAGCTAACGCGGTCTCATGTTCTCCCACTTCTTCCGCCCCAGTGCTTCATTGACACCCCCCTACTCAACTAATCCACCTTTCCTCGCCTGCTCCGTGCCTCGCTCCTGACCGAGGGGCACCGGGAAAACTAAGAAAACCCCAACTGGAATGAAATGCTCCCTGGTGGTGCTGCCCGCCGCCCCCTCGGACCGCCCTTCCTGCCTACTCTATACAAATCAGGGCTCATGTCATAATCCTCAGCAAACCAGCTGGTTAGAGAACGGGATACTCGGCCTCCAGCTCGAAAACGTGGTGCTCTCCAGGCTGCTCTTTGACGGCGTGCCGTTCGAGAGCAAGATGGCGTTGAGGGGGTTGGTGTCGAGTCTTGCCCTGCGTAGGGTTCTGAGGCCGGAGGTTCTATTCTGACACGACGCAGCCCATGACATAACCACAAGCTCATGCCCAGGCCCAGGCTGTTCAAACACGGTCCGCTGATGCATCGTTGGCGCAGGCGGCTGCTAGAACGACGACAGCTCCATTGCCTGAATGGAATGCGACCTCAAAGGCACTGCTAGTAGCTGCTACTGATGCACCGTGGCATCCGCAAACGCTGACGTCGTCACCTCCAGCCTCGACGAAGAGCGTCGTCTTCGCCATCATTGTCGTTGTGAGGTTAGTAACGGGTCGCACGGCGACTGCTGATACGAAGAATGTATGCCAGTCATTACAGGGTCCGCGGACATGCCACTGAAGCAGGAGCTGAAGAAAGATGAAGACGACCTGGACCTGGGCTTGGACCCGGATGAATGGATAGGAAGATGAGAGCTGAGTATGTATGGGCAGGAAGGATTTGGAGTCTTGCGTTGGCTGGGGTGTATCCGGCTGCTGTACGTAGAGGTAGCAGGCGGTTAGCATCGTGGGATTCAAAGAGAAAGAGAAAGAAAACGTACAAGGCGCGCTAAGGATACACTACTCTTACACGGTGATTGCTGTTGCCTTTACTGTGGTGCAATCCTGATTAGGCCGTACAATCGAATTTTGACGACAGTCCCTGCACCCGAGAGTCTCAATTCAGGCGAATGACGCAGGGATGGAGTCGCGCCGACGAGGACAGGGAGTGCGGGTGGTGCAGAGGTCAACGGACGACGGATGACGGATGACGGGAAATTGGGCTCGTAGCAGTTACGCAACGCTATGCTCGAATTTTGAAGTCTAACCAACAGTGGTCGTTCACTCTGCCGCGAGAGTCGGTGCCCATGGGGTAGTGGTGCAACCCTGGACGCGCAGCTGAACATCGGGCGGAGCGACTTGGATACCCTATGGTACACAGAGAGTGGGCTAGTCGCAACATGAGTTGATGTCGGCGGAATGATACAGGAAGTACATACCTCCGTCATTTCCTGACTCGTTGAGTAACGTCGATTCCGCACAATCTTCGTGGGGGTGTACTATGACGATAGTCTTTCGAAGTCGCGGCTACGCCTCTGAAACGATGATACTTCTGCATCTAGGGATAAACTACCGCAGGCGGAAAGCACAGAAGGTAGTATTTACCCACCATATTTCTCAAAAACCTCCACCTCTTGCACCAACTCGCGTCGTCGCCTTGGTTAGCGTCGCCTTCGTAGCTTGTGTCCATCGCGTGGCCTTTCGTAGGCTACGTTCGTCCTGTGTGGTCCTGAGTCGTCACTATCGTGGAAGACGACTCGGATATAGGCTGGTGGTGGTCGAGTAACTCGAGTTTGAGGTCAGGACTCGGAGGTCCAGAAAGCAGTCCCGCTGCTGAGTCAGCGTGTGATTACAGCCTTTCCTAAGTTTCCTTTGCCATCCTTCTTCCGACTCTTCGCCTTTCGTGTTCATTCACTGGACGCGTCGCTCGTTGTGTGGAGTCTAGATCTGCTACCCACTCAGACCCTTCTTGAATGCGTTTTCCAGGTAAGTTCAAACCCTTTATTATCACAAAAACTCGAATATCTTGAAACTCATTGCCTTTTAGTAGTCGTGTTATCTACCCCTTGACCTCACAACAAGAATGGCCGACGTAGCTCATAAATGGCGGTTTTTTCATGTTCTCCCAATAAATGTGTTTCTAAGTTTGTTTCTCCTGAATCCTGAGGCCTTGATGTTTAAGACGTGAGCTCCTGTGGTTCGCCCGACATCTATGACCTTATTGGATTCACAGACTGGGTCTATTAACTACAACTACACTCTCATCAACGAAGACTGGCCACCGTAATCGCAGTGATGACAGCAAGATTCGCTTTGACCTGCTGAGGCCACACTCTGCGCTTGACCTTGATCTTTACAAGTTTCCCGGGGCGGCGAGTTCTCAAATTACAACCGCACCTGTTACTGAGTCTTCCGAATCGCAGTTTGTTGGAGGATGTGCCAGATAAGGGCTCCTCTTCATTGCCCACGGCCCACGGTGCATGCACCAAACCTTTAATTCATAATTTACCTTCTCATTGCTCAAACTACAGACAACACGATGATCAAAGCGCGATTTCGACCTTCACCGACCACAGGCCTAGCCTAGAAAATCTCCGAAATGTTGTACTTGATCCTGACGACGACTATAACCAGTAAGATTTCCGATTCCTCTTTCGCTTTCCAAAATCTAATTGCCTACTCATCAAGGTTGACACCAGATCAAGATTCGACCGTGCCATTTGAACCATTTCAAAAGAACTGAATCCTCACGGTTCAATTGGGTTCGGACCCAGTCTACTGGTGCATATCTGTTACCCACTCGCCCTTATCCATGATGCCACGACCTGGACGAGCGGACGAACAAGGACGGCAGACTTTTTGACCTGCTCTGGTCACAGAGCCACCGTTTCATCAATCTCGAAATCGCTTGGCTCGATCCTGTCCATGATCCTGACCTCTAAGGCTTCCAATCCCTCCTTTACCTCGGTTTCATTTCAGGCCACCCGCATACACATACCTCGAAGCCGACGCTTACTGAGGTCGAATGTACAGGAAACACTGGAAGTGCAGCTATATATTTTGAGTGAGTTTTCCTACTTGAACGTACATCTCATTTCGTTCAGTTTTGCTTCATGTCTTTTTACTCATCTCTCTTATTCAGAGATGCCCCCGTAACGAACGCATCAGTTAGTTGAACTCGCGTCGTCGAAGATATCACGTTCAATCGGTGAAAGCACTCCGAGTCAAAGGTCCTTTACGCATATAAGTCGAAAACGACGGGACTCAAACGGGTGTGGACTGCAGGCTCAAAAACGGACCAGCTGTTCCTGGGTTCGGGCTCGTGGCTCGAGTTTGGCTTATGGACCGTTCTTCATGGAGGTATGTTCCACGTACCCTCTTTAAGTTTCGAAGTTCAAATTTACGTTCAGGTTTAACCAGACCGCCATGTCGCTAGTGAATGAACAAGAAGAACAGAAACCCGGAGAAAAGCTGAAGGATGGCCCCGAACGGACGACGAGAGGTGAGCTAAAACTATCCGACCTGGAATGGCATATTGTGCTACGTTTCTAACCACTACCCTGCTTCTAGACCTCTACTGCCTCATATGTCGTGCACATGTTCCCTCGACGACCATGCTAGAAAGTTTGAATGTGTTACAAGAGTCAGTCGCGCTCTTACTTAGCTTCATTTCACACCCGACTAACTGTAATTTACTACAAACTTCCAGTATAAAGCGTTACTGAGGCACACACGTGTCTTCCACTCTTTTTTGCAGCCTATCCTATTCAACTAGATAGCAAGAATGCTCGCTCTGTTACTGTTCAGTAAATATCAATCAGGGCCTACTCACGAACGAACGAACCTTCCAGTGTCCCAGTGCCAACTACATCTCTCTCTATCTGAGTCACAGGATCCATCTGGGTCCTCAAAGGCGTGAAGAGAGCCGAAAAAATCAAATGCTGTACGCTGCTTTGGATATTAAGATAGATATGTCACATATACAGGCAAATGACACCGCTAAACTTAGGTCAATGCACTGCACTGCACTGCACTGCACTTGTGGGAAGGGATGCGACAGGCAAACAGCCAGTCGTCCAACGCTTCCGCTTTTCGACCCACTGCTATCATGTCTTATCCCACAAGACACCCAGGCAGGAATCAAATCCTTGCCGGCGCTCGCAACTTTAGTATCTACGACTCGACTTTCCATCAAGTTTATGGAGACGTTCACAATAACGTCAGCTTCTCTGGGCAATCTCATGAGTCAGGTGAGTGGTCGGTATCGAATGTGCAAGCGAACTCTGAACATATTCTTAAAGGCCTCATCGCGTTAAGCCAAGTGATCTCACATGGAGCGATCCACGATTCCTTGGAGAGATACCCAGCGGGAAAGTGCCACCCTGGCACTCGTGAACAAATCATCGAGACGATTCTGGAATGGATCAAAGACCCGAACCCCACCTCCAACACGCTTTGGATATACGGACCGGCAGGAGTAGGGAAGTCGGCCATAATGCAGACGATTGCAGAGCTCCTCCTCGAATGGTCGAAAGAACATTACGCGGGGAGCTTCTTCTTCACTGGTGGGAAACCCAAGTGCGACCAAGGCAGTGCACTATTCTGCACGCTGGCCTATCAGATTGCGATCAACGTGCCAGGCATGCGAGAGGCTGTGAATAGCGCCATGACCGCCGACGTCACCCTCCACACGAAGTCGATGGCGACTCAGTTCCGAGCCCTCATCGTCGAACCGTTCAAGCATTGCCGCTTCCCTCCGATGCACACTCCAACCATCTTGATTGACGGCTTAGACGAATGTCAAGGATCCGACACCCAACGGGCGATCTTGAAGTTTATCGCGAATGCAACAACCACTGCCGGTGTCCCACTTCGCTTCGTGATCGCCAGTCGTCCCGAATTTTGGATTCGCCACGAATTCGATCGTAAACCGCTCTTCGACACAACCAAGCGACTGGAACTCAGTGATTCTCTGCAGGCTGCTCTCGATATCAGGAAATATTTCGAAGATGGTTTTGCTGAAATTTACGATAGGAATATTGATCTTATGACTGGAGTTCAAAGTCCGTGGCCGCCGACAAATGTAATTAACCGCCTCGTTTGTGATGCTTCTGGGCAGTTTGTCTATGCATCTACTGTTCTGAAGTTCATTGGTGCCGATTTCTGCAATCCACGGAGACAACTCGATATCATCTCCACACCTGGTCCTTTACGGACCTCTGCATTCTCTGATCTCGACCGGCTCTACACGAAGATCTTGTCTATTTATCCCAGACGAGAAAGCTTAGTCGCCGTTTTGGGAGGCCTTCTCCTCGACGCACACCAGGACATTATCGAAGAATGTCTTGTGGAGCAGGGAGAGTTGAATTTGGTTTTGCGAGCGATTAGTCCACTGCTTTTAAGGGAAGAGGAAGCAGCACTTGATCAGGACAGAGATTTGGAATTACTTTATCAACGTGAGACGCCGCGCCTATTTTTCTCTCATCGATCCATGAAAGAATACCTCAAGGATTCAAATCGAGCTGGTGAATTCACGATCAATTGTCAGGCGGTGGCTGACAAAATCTTCAACTATTTTGTCAATTTCATTATTGATGGACTCATTGGAGCCCGAGACCGTCGGTAATCTTGATTTGCATTCTGTTTTGACTTTATTGACTACTTTTACTGCAGGTACCCCCCAATGCTTTCTCGTGATAAGTGGGAAATGCTTGCTCCCCCTTTGCTATCCAATGCAAGTCCCATGACCGTCTACAAGCGTCTCCGCGATTTGCAAGTGGCAATCCAAACACTCGCTGCTGACGAAAACAGAATGCTATCACACCCAAACTGGAAGTCCCTTCTACGACACACCTCTTATATTGGAGAGCTAGTATTCAATATTCCTGACAGCCGAGTGAGACATTCATTTGCACCTTGTTGCATATTGCTAACTGCTTCAGAAGAAGAGGAAAAAGTACATAAATATTATGCATGACGTCATGGCTGTTAATAGTGTCTGTTTTCGACAACTGTTGTCCTTCACTGACTTTCTGGAATTCAAGAATGTACCGTATTTTTTCGGTGCTACTTCTATGCCATCCTTGGCCAAGACCCTCGGCGTCAGCGAAGAACTTGCTAAAAGGTTCCTCATTAACAATGCATACCTAATTCGGGTCAGTTTTAAAATACCTGAAGGCAATATCTTTGTCCCCAAGTATTCTCCCAATGGTTTCCTTTTAAAATTTCTGGAAACTGCGTTTCATGGCCAGGTATTTCATATTGAATATCGCCGAAAATTTATTCGAGTCAGCCAGCAAGCACTGGCACTTCTCAATAATCCACACGATCAATTACCTTTGGGCGTCATTGGGTAAGTGACCAAGTCTCACATCTATCTTTTCCTAATTATCAAACTTAAATATGTTCAACGTTGTAAAAGACCATCGTTCCGGGACTCACAGTGCCTCATAGACTCTATCCTGCGCTTTCTTTGGTGCCGTGACATTTCCAACGTGAAGTTCGAAGAAGATCCAGAAGATTATTACAACATGCATGCTTTCGTGGAACATTTATGTGCTGGCGATAATTGGAGCAGATTAACGCAGCTGGGCTCCCTCTGGGCGGACTGTCATATTCTTGAATGGTTGCACCGACAATTAGTAAGCAAATCTTTATTCTTCTCCACGCAAGATTGACCTTGCTTTAGGAACAAGTTCAAGTTCCCGCCATACCATTGCTCAATGGTTTTCGAAAACAAATGTTACAGATGACAAGTCAGATATACAAACAGCGCATACTCCCAAAATTTATTCGCCCATTATTTTCTGATGACTTACAAGCCGAAGAAACCTTTTTGTCATCAATGACATTTCCTCCTCTTGGCCACATGCCCCAGAAACAAGACATGCCTTCGAAATATATCATCCCTCCATATAACATTCAATCAGGTCATGCTCTCTTCCCGAGCCCCGATCTGTGGTTCAGCCATAGTAAAGCAAGCTCCATAATCACTGACATCATCAACATGGAGGCCGAGAATCGGGACCACCACCCACCAATTAATCGTGTAGAGTACTACGCACATTTTCTAGAGTACCACTTACTTTTTTATGCCGAATTCTTCAACTCCTGCATTACCGGTGAATCTCCAAATCCTCTGACTGATCTTTATACCTGGGTTAGTCCAAAACATTTTTCCACGTGGTTTGCGTATGCGAATCCAAGTGCAAAAATCTTGGTCGGGCTTTGGACTTTATACTACCTTCTACGCAGGTTAAAATCAAGATGGGAACCTCCAAAAGGATTTTGCTCCGGGGCCATCAGTTTTCTTGAGGTAAGTATTATTCGAGAGCATATCCCTTGCATCCATCTCACCGGTTTCGACATGCAGAAATACAGGCTCGACCCAACTGGCGAATTGCATTCATGGTTGGGAGGTTTAACAGAGCGAAATTACTCGGAGCACTGGGACGACTCGGATGAAGACGACACAGGTAGTTTAGAGTCTGCATAGTCCTGCATGTGTAGAGCATTGGATATTAGTAAATCGGAGTAAAGGACATAAGAATGCATATTTAAGACCGGAAGACGATACATACATTAGGCAATGGAAGGCCCCAAGTTAGGGTAAGTTGTGACGATCAAAGTCCTCCGACTCATAAACATCTCGATACCGCTGAGGCTCGCGCTTCAGAACCTCAACAAGCTTGTCCACCTGTCCCTGCGTCGGTATACGATGAAACCGCTCCGCCTCGTTGACCCAAAGCATCACAAAGCCCACACCGTACTTATTCTCCGGGTTCGCCCTCTCCTCCTCCGTCTGTGGTTCCACCAGCACCGTCTGCAAGTGCCTGAATCCAGACACGGCCTTGAGATAGGTGCAGCCAAGGTAGAACGGGTCGCGCGTCGGGATGCCTCGTTTTCGGTACCGCTTCCCAAAGCTAGAGAGCTCTTCCGCAGTGATGGGCCAGCCGAGGAAATAAAACCGCTCGTCTGTGATGGCTTCTTCAGGCATGGGCTTGAATTCGTAGGGTCGGTCCTTGGGCTCGACATCAGGACCACTGCGGTGCGGGTCTAGGTAAAGCTTCTCCTGTGTGCCGTCTTCGTGACAATAAACGAACTTGGTGCGCGAAGTAAGACGGCGTATTGGTGGATAGAATAGGCCACTTACAATTGGGGAACTCATTTTGAGGGAAAGTCGTGAGGTGAGAGGGTGTGACAGTTCCAAGGGGGTGGCGGAACGTTGAATATGTACCAACACTCACTATTTTTTTTTCGGGGATTTTGCTGAACCCCCCCCCTCCCCCTCCTTCTATATAAGGTATGTTTTTCCGAGTTCCAATGTTTTTTTATATGTTTTTTGGTCCCATGGCTCAGGATTTTCGAAAATCCTGAACCTACAGCCACAGCCTACCTACATATTAACTCACAAACATTCAAATTGTAGTGAGAGATGCTCTGCGTGCAAGTCTTTCCACGGAGGAACATATGTGAGAAATTACCGAAAGCGGTGAGTTTCACAACCGCTCCCATTACCCTTAGTATTACCGTCGGGATTGGTGCAGATAAAGCCTTAGCACACAACCCCATAATCTCTGGGCAATCAATCCACTTCCCATTGTTGCAGACGTCGACGGAGGTTTCTACACAGCCACCGGAAGGACGAAATGTACCCCCCCTCTGCATCCCCACCCACTCACTCAAACGCCTTCGGACCTCGATTTTTGAATTCAAAGGAGCCTGAACCTTTGGAAATAGACCTCTTGTATTTTCACAACGTTCCGCCACCCCCTTGGACAGTTCTTTAAAGACGCGCCGTGAGAAACTGATTTATGAACAATGGACGCGACGCGACGCGTAAATTGCCGTTAGCCATATCGTCTTATCAGCATAAAGTTCTGGCTCATAAGCTCATGATCAATAGAAGTCGAGGAGACAGCAGGTTCCTTTTTATCAGTTTATTGAATAACACGACGAGGACGACAAGCAAGGTGACAGACAAGCCGAACCACGTAATAACTCGTTGGAATTTGGAAGGGATCACTTTGACCGTCGAATAAATCAAAGAGCGAAATAAGAATCGTTCTGTTCTACGCGCTACTATACAAGGTGTCGTACTATGACATACAGACAAACACAACCAAGAGAAAGAGAAAGAGACATGGTGTGGGTAGGAAGAGGGTAGATGGTAGATGGTAGATGGACTTGTGTGCAGAGGGAACATAACATGTGAGAGGAGAGAGGAGAAACGTCTACTGGAAGAAAAGGAAATCTGACGAGTGGAGAAACAGAGATGAGATGAGATTGCGAGATGCCGAGACATGATGAGATGAGAGGAGGATACGAGAGAGAAGAGAAAAAAGGAGAGAAAAGAAAAGTGTAGATAAGACGAGACTAGTCATGCCCGGGTCGCAGTATATAACGTCCCTGGGTATATATGTACGTATGCAATATCAGAGCCAGAAAAAAAAAGGGTGTACAGAGAGGAGAAGCAGGGATAGGGATAACGATATGAGGCATGGGCATAGGGTCGAGCGGTTTGAGGTCGACGAATGAAACAGGGGGGTCAGCGAGCAATGAAATGATGTGTGCTCGGTTCTCGAGGTCAGGCGGGCGAAGAGCGCCGACGGTCTAGGTGAGTTTCGTAAACGCAAACTCAGTTTTGGTTAGCAGTATTGCTGCTGGTGGCGATGGTGGGGTGGTGGTGGTGATGGTGGGCGGGCAACGATAACACGATAGTATACGACGACGAAGTCGACACGATGAGTAGTGGCATGAAAGCATAAGCAGTGATCAGTGATGTTTAGTATGATGGCGCGGTGTGAGTTCGACGTTCGGATGGGGGCAGTGCCAGTGCTTTCCGCATGAAGAGGGTGACGTCGAGAAGTAGCTTGTCGATAGCGAGCACATGGAGTCGCAAGGCCGCAATGCACGCGGCATTTGTCGTTCGTTGGCCGCGTGAAAGATTGGTGTTGTCGATGAGACGACGTGAACTGGAGAGAGGTGGCGATAGCATTCTCGGTTCCAGTTTGTAAACGAGGCTCGACCCGAGCTCGTAGTAGAAGTCGAAGGGAAAAAAGAGTGTGATGAAAAGCAGAGCAACATAAAAGGGGTGTTGGTAGCGTCCCAAGAAGAAAATAATGTTCATACGCCTGTAGGCAAGGCGGAGAAGTTAAGGAAGGATAATAGAAGAATCGTTCAACCAATATACCACCCAAGGATCAAAGGTCAAAGATCAAATAAAGATAATGAAACGAAAAAAAAAAAAAAAAAGTGAATAAGGTAAGATGGAAAAATAAGTGTCCGAAGTAAACGTCGGTCGCAGCAGGTTGGCCATTCGACTTCGCGGTCCAAGGTTCGAGTCGAAGGTGGCCTCTTGTTCGCCTCCGAAGGCCAGAGTCCAACCCGCGAAAGGGACGACGTCCGAAGAGCGAAGCAGAGTCCAAAAATACTGTGCCTGATCTTGACACCGACGCGGGTAAGCACTCCACGTGAGGTAGGAAGATAAGATGAGATAAGATTTAGACTTGAGCTTGAACGTCCACCGTCGACAGAACCTGGCAGGATGCTCGGAAGCCTCTGTCAACGTCAACGTCCCATTTCCTGCTCAAAGCAACGAGTAAGTCAACTGAATAGTACTTATATACGAATATGAAAACATACCTCAAAACCCCCCTCTCTTCCACCACAAACCACCTCGGCGTCACTCAGCTTCACTCACCCAACAACCAACCTCGGCCCCTCCCCAAACTCAGCCGGACTCCCTCGCCCCCTCACTCCAACAGGCCCAGGGACGCCCCCGCCAGCGCCAGCACCGACGCTAGCACCCACAGTCGGCCCCGGCGCCTGCGCAAAACACCATTGCCTGACAAAGGCTTGGTAGATTGCGTCGTCCGTCGTTTGTTGCGGGGTCGATGGAGCTGGAGCTGGAGATGGAGATGAAGTCGAACCTGACATTGGTGTTGGTGTTACCGACGAGGCCGAAGCCAACATCGAAGGAGTCGGCGTCGTCACACCCGACGACGCAGACGCAGGCACAGGCACGGGCGTGCCCACATCCAAACTCGACCCCCAAGGAGACGACACGGGCGACAAGCGGAGGGGCGACCTCGCGCCCGTCATGCCTCTGTCTCTGCCTCCACTCGCCCCTCCTGAACCAGGACTACCAGAAAGAGAAGGCCGAGGTGACCCCGGTCGATAGCCCCACAGCGCCGGGCCTGCGCCCATGTTCATCGGCGTGGGTCCTTGTCCTTGTCCTTGTCCTTGTCCTTGGGCGTGTGTTGATGGTGATTTACTCGCAGAATCCGATCCAGACCCAGACCCCGAGCCGGAACCGGACGGAGAATGCACCGGCGAGCGGGCGGGCGAGCGGAGGGGCGACGAAAGGTGCACGTTAGCAGGCGCAGAGTCACTCCCGCTCCCACTCCCACTCGACGGACTCGAGCCTCTGTTTCCAATACTGAAACTCGCTTTTACCGGCGCGCCGTCGTCGTACCCATACCCGTACCCATACCCATGTGCGCCCTCCCTCCTATGAGCGTGCCCATGCATGCTCTCCTTCCTCCTCCGCTGAGGCGGCATCAGCGCGCCCTTGCCTACTGGAGGACCCGACCCTCCTCCTCCACCTCCACCTCCTACAAACGAAGGAGACGGAGACATGCTGCGTTCCTTGATACCCTCCAAGAGCGCATCCACTTGGCCTTCTCCTGCTTCTGCTTCTGCTTCCCTCTGGCTGTCGTTGTCCGTAGCTTGAGACGAGGACGAGGACCCAGCACCAGCGCCGACGGCGCCGAACGACCCCCACGGCCAATACAACCCACCCCCACCCCCGGCCCCTGCCGCCGCTCCTCTCAGTGTCACAGGCGACCCAGCATCCGCACCCCCAAGCACAGAGAAAGGCGGCGTCGTGCCCAGATTCGACGGGCTCGGTGTGGGGGTGTTCACGCCTGCTTTGTCGTTGGAGCTAGAGTTGGAGAAATCGACCGCCCTCGAGGCAGGAGGAGGCGAAAGCGTAGCAGGAAACCCATTCTCCATCCCCATCATCCCCTCAAACCCTCCCCCCAATCCAATACCATGGGCAGGCACAGTCGCAGGAGGAGGAGAAGTACCCAACTCCATCCCGAGCTCGCCCTCCTTCCCCATCAACGTCGGCGTGGTCAACCCGCCCAGCCGGACGCCAGCTCCAATGCTGCTCAGCGCGGCGCCCCACGAGGGCCTCGTAGGCACCGGGCGGGGTTCAGACGGAGGAGCGGGCGGGGCGGGAGGAGCGGGCGTCGCGCCGGGGGTGAGGTCGTCGTCTTCTTCGTGCTCCTCCTCGTCGTCGTGATGGCCTTCTCGTATTGGTGCTGAGTCCGCCGTACTCGAACTCGTAGCAGGGCTACCCGCCGACGTCGCCGTCCCCGCCCCGGAGCCCTGCAAATAACCCGCACCATACACAGCAGGCGCCGCATAGTTCCTCAAATTCAGCTTCCTCAGCCTCGCAAGCGTGCTCTGCGCGAGCGCCGCCTGGTGCTCGCTATGCTCCCTCTCTCGCTCGTGGTCATGCTCGCGCTGCAGCTGCATCTGCTGATACACCGACGGCGAAGGCTGCTGCGCGTACGGCGACTGCTGGTACACCGAGGGGTGGTAGTTGTATGGGCTCTGCGCTCTCGCTCTCGCTGCCGCTGTCGGTGCGGAGGACGAGGAGGCCGAAGTGTAAGAAGAAAAGGAAGATGGGGAGGAAGATGAGGGGAATGAGACGGAAGACGAGATCTGCGGTGGGGCGGGGAAGGACTTGGACCCTTGCGTTGGCGGGGTGTATGTGGCTGTATGAGAAGGGGGAAGGGGGGTTAGCATCGACGGATCAAATTCGAATCCAAACCAGATAAAAGGAAGGAAGGAAGGAAGGACAACGTACAAGGCGCGCTGAGAATGACACCCCTCCTATACTGCTGATGCTGGTGCTGCTGTTGTGTCTTCGACGCCCCCACCTCCGCCTTCTCGACTTTCTTAAACCCAATCCTATAATTCCCGCCCCCATTATTATCCCACCACTCCTCCGCCTTCCCGCCCCCGCCCCCCCCGACGTTTCTAACCGCCTCACCAATCGGGTCTGCCCCGCCTCTCCCAGCTTCACCACCGCCACCGAGGCCAGAAGCAGCAGACGACGAAGCAGCAGCCAAAGAAGGGTCAACAGCCACCCCCGCCGTATATCGCCCAACAAGCCACATCACCCTTCCCGCAAGCGTGCCGGAGCTCGCATAGTCCTCGAGGCTGACGGAGAACCTGAACCGGTCCCATGTCGGCACTTCGCCCCCGCCCTCGCGAACACCCGTGGAGGTGTCCAAGGAGTGCGGCGAACACACGCGGCTGTCTTCTTTTGCTGCATTGGAGATGGAGATGGGGGTGAAGGTGAAGGTAGAGGGCAGACCCGAGAGGCTAAGCTCGTGCTTCGCGAGGACCTCGTTGGTGGTGTGCCACTCGTCGAGCGTGAAGCGGACCGCGACGGTCTTTTGGTAGGTGACGTTCCGGACGAGGAGGGTGCCGGTCAAAGTTAAGGGTGTCTTTGGAGTTTGGGTTGACGACGAAGAGGAGGAGGGGTCTGCAATAAGACGAAGTGAAGGAGTCAGCGATATAAGAAGAATGAAAGCAAAAACAAAATGAAACACACCAGCAAGCACGAACCCCACACTCTCAAGGTACACATTCCCCTCGCCCCGCTCCGCCCCGCGCATCGGCACGTCCGAGCATCCGGCACTATCAAGCGCATAAAAGCTTCCCTTCTCCCTCTCCTCCCCCTCCCCCACCTCATCCTTATCCTTCGCACCAAGAGGGCTGTGCCTCCCCGCCGCCGCACCAGCCACCCTCGGGAACGGGTACCCTCCCTTCCCACCTCCTCCATACCCATGCCCCCCATACGCGCCATACCCCCAAGGCCACCTCCCTATCCCCCCTCCCCCTGCCCCTGCCCCTCCTCCTCCCGTGCCACTCCCCTCCCCCTCCGTCTCCGTCTCCGTCTCCTCCGCTCCCCCTCCCCCACCAGGGCCCGCACGCGTCAACGACACGCTCGCAGGCCTTGCGCTCCGATTAAACACGCGCACAGTGGCGAGGTTGGTGTCTTGTGATGGGAAGTGGACGTTTTTGGGTGGGTGTGGGTGGTATGTTAGACCGTGCTGTGTTAGGCTGGGCGAGGGGGGCGGGGAAGAGACGGGCGAGGATGGGGAGGACGGAGAGGGAGAGGTGGATGTGGGCGTTGAGGATGAGGATGTGATGGAAGACGAGAGGGAAGGAGGCGGGGAGAACGACGCTTGCGAAGACGCGAGCGACGGAGGAGGAGCGTCGGGGGCGCTTGCCGCCCTCTGGTGTTGATGCTGGTGATGTGCATGCAAATGCTCACTCCCATGCGGCTGATGCTCGTGCTGGTGATGGTGATTATGATGCTGCCCATGCTGTCCCTCCCGTCGATGCAGATCCGGCCACAGAATACTCGGCACGAGCGACTGGCTCGGGAACGGGATGTTCGGGCTCGAGCTCGAGCTCTTCAGGCTGCTCTTCAGCGGCTTGCCGTTGCTCAGCAGGATCGGCGTCGACGAGGTGCGCGAGACGGAGGGGCGGATCGGGCGGGGTTGGTTTTGGCCGCCTGGTCCTACTCCCACTCCTGTAGGCGTTCCTCCACCTGTGTTGTTCTGGTACGAAGCAGTGCGCGTCATCCTCGGCGCATGTACAGGCGCGTGCCCAGGCTGCTCAGATACACTCCGCGCATGCATCGCAGGCGCCTTCGGGAACACGACCCCACCCACACTTATACCCGCCGATGGAATAGAAGGCGAGTGCGCGGGCGACCCCAACGGCGACGAGCGCGGGAAGGGCACGGCCAGCTGGGTCTGCTGGGTCTGCTGCGCCACAAGCGGAGCGGTATCGAACGGGGACGTCTTCACCTTCAACCTTAACGGAGGTAGCCTGCGTAGCCTATCGTCTTCCTCGTCCTCGTCTTCCTCCTCATCATCATCATCGTCGTCGTTGTCTGCGCCTCGCTTCATCGAAAGCGGAGCCTTCGGCTTGTTAGTAGAATAAGGCTCTTCCCCGCCTGAAGAGTCTTCGTCGTCGTCGTCGTCGTCCCTCCCAAGCTGGAACGTCGGCTTCTTCGGTGTCGCCCCTGGCCCCGCACTCGCACTCGCGCTGCTTGGGTACTCCCCCACACCAGGCGTCTGCGTCGGCGGCGCGCCCGCGCTCGCACCCCCGTTCGAACCCGCCACCCGCCGTCTGGGCAGCGCACCCAAGGACCCAAGCGGCCCAGAGGTAGAAGTGAACGCCGTGCTCGGCGGCGGGGCGATGTGGGAGAAGGAGCGGCGGTGTCCTGTGCGGCCTTGGAGGTGTGGTTGGTGTTGGTGTTGGGGTTGGGGATGGGGTTGGTGTTGGTATGGGGGGTCGTGTTGTTGGTCCTCCTGGGAGGAGAGTGGGGGTTGAGGAGGGGGTGGGGGAGGGGGAGGGGGAGGGGAGTAGGATGAATAATGGGGATGGTGATGGGAGAGCGACTTGGACTGCGAGTGGGAGTGGGAGAGAGCCTGCACCAGCTGGGTGGGGGACGAGGTGGGCGTTGCGTATGGCATTTTAGTTTGTTAGAGGTGTAGAGGTGGGCGCGGGTGAAAATAGGATAGGGTGCAGGTGAGTACAATCCCAGTCGTCGGCTTTTCGGTCGTTTTTGTTCGTCTGCTCTGCTCCAAGGATATGGGGCAGGGATAGGTAATAGCCAAGCTTTCCGTGCGCGTAAAATGCGAATTCGATAGGTAAGGTGGAGCCTGGAAGCTTGGAAGGCCTGGGTGGAGACGATAGAGCGGTAGCTCGTATGTCCGTGGAATTTAGTAACAGAAGGGCAAGGCGGCGACAGATAGATAACGGCGAGTCCAAAATAAAACGACCTTGGGTAGCTTCGAATGGTAGCTTCCTTTGATTTGTTGTTGGCAAATAGCAAATGGGAATGGGAACGGGAACGGGAATAGGACAATGTCTAGAAAAGAAAAGAGGCTGGGCCAATCTGCGTATACACGCATAGCGCATCGAATCAGCTCAACGCAGACCAGATACGCGCAGGTAAGTAAGTAACGCACCCAAAACTCAGAGCCCAAAGAACAGCACGGAAAAAGTGAGACAATGTCAACAACAATCTTCGTTCGTTGGGGATGACGTCAATTCGTGATCATACACCTCCTACAGCGGCCGATTCGTCTGCGTCTGCGACCTGCGACCTACGCTGTGCGAAGGGAGGGAGACAGAAGGCGCGGGGCTGGTCCGAACAGGGACGGAGGGATGGAGGAAGAAGGAGGGAAGGAGGGAAGGAGGGAGGGGTGGAGAGGAGTGGCAAGAAAAGAGAAAATTGAAAAGCCTGAGTCTGAGGAGAAAGGGAATTTCCGTGGATAACATAAACAGAACATATCGTACTAAACTCAGATTTTTGATCAGGGAATGAATTGGACGACAGGGCGCGGCGCGAGGGCTCGAACCCTCTCCGGCTATCTAAAAAAAAAGTCTTGAGCAGATCTCGAATTCGAATTCTGTTCATGATATGATCAGGGAAGTGGGAAGCCCAAAAGAAGACGTGCGTTGTCGCCATTACCACCGACTGCGATGAGGACCCCTGACATACAACCAAAATGTCGTATCCCAAAATGCCCAAAATTCCGAGTTTCTGTCCGCACCAAATTTCGCAATTCCTGTCCGTTTTGGCTCCGACCTGGCGCCAATTTTTCTCAAAATTTGTCCGTTTCTAGCCTCCAGCCGAAAATTTTTCGCCAAAAATGGCCGCCGAGTTGGTTTCTCACGGATTTCATCTGGCCTCACCACCAGAAAACCCAAAAAGTGTCCGTTTTTCTTCCGGCCTACGGCCGGATTTTCGTCAAACCTGTCCGTTCTGGGATCCGACATTTTGGTGATATGTCAGGGGTCCTCTGCGATGTCTGCAGTATGTTCGACGCGTCCATGCATGCCCATATGCGTGCGCGGTTGTATTGTATTGCTGAGCACTAATGATACCTACCTACCCCCCGGCTATTCAATTATTCCTCACTGTATCGCAAATCAACGACTCGGAGATCTGCAGCCCGACTCTCCAGCACCAGCAGCGCTTCGGCTTCGGGCCCTACCTCTCTTCCCTCTTCGCCATGGTCTTCGCGATCTCGAACCTTCCAACGCCTTCCAACGCCTTCCACCCCACCCCACCCCACCCAACTTCTGTTCTGTCCTGTTCTGATTCGACTCCGAATCTTTCTCGCGCATCCTCAATTGCACCCTCAGGCTGTCTATCAGCACCAGCATTCCGAACCCATCACTGATCCTGATCGTCCTGTCCTGTCCTGTCCTTCCCGTCCTGTCCCGTCATCCATCCGAACCCAAAGGTCCCTCCCAACTCGACACTCGACACCAGGGTGAGCTGTGCCACGCAACTCAATTGAATCACTTATCTCCTCTTCCATCACTGGTAACTGTAAGATATGTATATCCGACATGCGTACGTATACGCGTCGTCTATGCATATGACTCTATGTAAAGAAACATATGTCTTCTCTGCGATATGAGATATGATTACATGTATATCCATCCATCCACGCCCATGGGCAAGCTTCCAATTCCAATTCCCGTCAACGACGAGATCTCTTCTCCGTATACTCCGTGGGCTCTCACTCCCGCTTCTCTGAAGTCTGACTGGCTGCGATCGTAATTGTAATTGTACTCGTACTCGTAAGCCACCTATCGTCGCCGGTCCCACCAACTCCCAAGCAATCCTTATCTCCTCAGGCCCGACATCCCGAACACCCTACCCTGCCATACACACTCCGATACCACTCGGTCCCTCCCACCCCGATAACGCCTCAAGCTCAAATTTCCTTTACATAAATAAAACCCGACCTGTCCACTTCCTGCAACGGCATCTTCCACAGAACTCAGAACTCAACAAAAGCGGTGCACGTCGTTTGTCATCCCAGATCTAATCTACAATCTACATCTCGTCCTACCGCCCCTTTTCTTCCTCTGAGCAATTTCGGACAACAGTAAGCAGTAAGCGCACCCCCGTTTCTCTGTCGTTCCATTTCTCGTTTCGTTTCGTTTTCGTAGCCATCGGAAGCGGTCGGTCGGTCGTCTTTCCCATTCCCATTCGCATTCCCAAGCGGCCAAGCAATTCAGAGTTCGACATCGAACGTGTCTCCCCGGCCACGCAATCAAGTCCACGCTCGTTATCAGCCAACCACACCTGTCGATATTATAACAACGAGCACATCTGGAACGCGCCTAGAGCCAGAGCCAGAGCCAGAGCCAGAGCCAGAGCCATAGTCTATCTACCTTGTCAACGCAATTTATCATGATACTGTAGCTGTCGTCTTATCATCGTCTTCCCAATTGATCAATTACACACCGCCTCCCCTGGACCCGTCCTCTTTGAATCTTTGAATCCTCAACCACCCGGACGAGCCAACCACCACCTCAGAATCCTCACTCAGTCATGATCAAAAATATCCATACTCCCGAATCCTAACCACGTCCAATCGCCGATCCCATCTAACGCCAATTTTAAATTTAATCGCCATTCCCATCTCAAGACTCAGTCATTGAGCCAATCCCACTCTGATCCCTCTTTCTAAATATACCCAACCACACCCCGAAATCGTGCTCACAGTCCGAGATAGGAAGGAATCGTGAAGGCGCGGTGGTGTATACGAAGATTAAGATTAAGGTACGTTGGACGTCGTACTTTGAAAAACTTTCGGTGGCGAGGGCGAGGGCGAAGGCGATTGGACAGTTCTCCGTGCGTGTCGTTTGGTTGGGCAGGCTTACCAGTACAGTTAACAGGAGTACCAGAATGGGTTTTTCAAGAATCAAAATTTAAGGAGCGAACGAAGGAAGATCATCGCCGTGCTCCTAACCTCTCGGGGTGATCGAGGATCGCTGACGGATGCTAATTCCAATGCTAAAGCTGTTTCCATTTCCATTTCCATCCCTATCCCTATTTTTTTTTGGTGAGCGGAACAGGAACGAAATTTAAAGAAGGTGGAGCTCGGGGCTGGAGCCCGGAGCCGACTCTCAGGCTCTCTGTCAATTATGATGATGCCGTCGACGAGAGTTCGAGCACGCAATACGATAGGAAAATACCGTTCTTTCGCGGGTTGATTTGATTCAGAGGCACCGGTGCAGAGTAGAATACTCATGAGTTTAAGGTACGTGGAACGTCGGCCGCATTGCGAATAACACTCATTCTTGGTGGCGATTTGGATAAAAGTAGTTCTCCGAGTCCTGAGCTGAGCGACGGGTGTACTCTACTTATGTACTTAGGTGGCGGGCGAATTTAGGAGCACAGTCAATACATAGGAGCGCTATGTAGAGCATAGAGTACGCAGTAGGAAAAATTAAAAAGCGAACGAAGGAAGATCATCGCCGTGCTCCTGACCTCTCGGCTTTGATTTGATCGAGGATCGTCGCTGGCGGATGCTAATGCTAATCCTACTTTTTTCAAAGGGGTGAAATGAAAGTAGATGGAGCTCGGGGCTCGGGGCTCGGGGCTCGAGCCGAGAGCACGGAATATGCAGGTGGAACTGCCAGTGGTGGACAACTCTTCCGTACGGTAATGAACATTCTAGACCAGCCACAAATGATCCATGCCCAAGATCACCGTGACTAGCAGAAAGATATGACAATGAAGCTCCAGCTCCAGCTCCACGAAGCAACGAAATTTTTTATATCAATCAGACTGCGTCCCGGTGCTCCTTCCTCCTTGCCTGTCGGCACTGCGGCGCTTTGTGGCGCACCATGCATATGGATGGCGCGGCGGCTCCGTGATTGGGGTGCGCAAAAAAAGCAAAACGACCTTTTGAATCAAGCTCAAAGGTTGATCAATCATCAAAGCCATGTAATCTACTCTAGCTGTCCAGCGTTTTAATTTCACTCGCACCCGGCGTCCGCGCCCTTCTTGACCCTCATTGACTCGGATTTGATTTCATCCTCGGGTGCAAAAGCGATGTCCATGTAAGATAAGCGAGCGCTTCTGTGATTTCATTTCGCTTAATCTCGGATTATCCCCATGTGTTTATTATAAAATACAAGACCGAATGTGATTCATGTGCTTTTCGAATTTTCCGAGGCCTAGGCAGTTAACGATGCGTATGTGCCTTGTAATGCGTGGAGGAAATTTAACTAATGCGGACTGAACAGCGAGGCGTGAAATGAAATTTAAATCAAGAACCGTCTGTTGCCAGTAACGCGGTGAACAGTCTCTGTCCATCGACAACAAAAAAATCTCATCCCCAAAAAAGAAAATATTTCTCCAAAGGAACATCTCGAATTCACAT
The DNA here is from genome assembly GCA_023014345.1 of Galerina sulciceps. Lineage (NCBI taxonomy): Eukaryota > Fungi > Basidiomycota > Agaricomycetes > Agaricales > Galerinaceae > Galerina > Galerina sulciceps. Next base: position 915,623 of record JAEDXJ010000036.1, read on the forward strand.
CCAATATTCAGGTCGGAGTCACACAGCACCGCTATCCAATTTCCCACTCCCACTCCACCGCCCCGAGAGGCTGAACCGGGACTTGCAGGACCCATATGCATGCTCGCAAGCGCCGCCCACGACCTCTTGTTGACCTCGAGATAATTCTCAGCTGGTCCGAGTCCGGATCAGGAGGGACTATCGGGCCCGTCCCAGAGTCCGTACTCTGGTTATTCAATGTCCTATGGGTCGCAGGTCGCCGTGGGTATTGGCAGAAGTGAGGGTGTGGCTCTTCTTCCCTTTCCTTTGAACTAGAAAAAATACGAGAAATTGTCGAATAACATATTATTCCACAGAGGACGCAATGTCGGACTTGAACACCCAAGCGCCGCGCTCAGCAAATCCGTAACACTCCCAGCAGCCTAACCGCGGAGCCAGTAGGCACGCGGCGCTAGCGTTGCCTCGGCCTAGGCAATTGCGGAAAGGAAAGCCCAATAATATCGCGATTCCTTCCCCACAGCTGCGAGGCCGATGATAATACAGCCGCTCCAAGTCTATAATCACCCTGCTGCAACGAGGCGCCGGTGAGTAGATGGATGCGGGGGATGCTATACAGTAATTCAAAAAGCGGGGCCGGTGTCCCATTTGAAAACCCCAGTTATAATAGTGATGTGGGGAGGCCAACGAGGCGCGTTGGAAAACCTGGAGGCGGGGTTACGGGTCGTACTTTCCAGTCAGGCGCGTTAGGTATTAAATCGGAGACATAATTGGGGCACTTCGAAATTGGGGTTCAGGCGGCTTGGAGCCATCAAGCTGCGAAAGTGATAAGATGAAAGAGCCTACGGCTCCGGAGAGGGTCATTAAAGTTAGATAGTAAAAGCTTTAAACTTAATGATGTACTATCCCGCAAACCAGGCCATTTTCCCGGCTTTGAGCTAAGGCGCTTCTTGACTTGAAATTTCCATCGCTTCCTTAATCAGTCATGTTCAAACTAAAGGCGTACTAATTTTTCTGTAATCTCTATACTTCAATAGATGGCGACCATACTATGCGTACGCATCTGTCAATAAGATTTACCCACCAAACCAGCGAGCACGCAATTCAGTCGCCATGATGAGCAACCTAACAGTCAGCAGCTCCACGGAAAAGTCTATGAAATGAGTCTCTCAAAAATTTGAGGGTACAGAGCTTATGAAAGTCAATTCAGTGGAGAAAGAGAGTATCAAGCCGTCGAAAGTCTCTCCAGAACCCCTCCCAACATAACCACTATAGACTGCATGACACTGTGTGGCGCACAATTCAGCATCAGGCTATTCCAGGTACAAAAAGACCCTCGTTTACGTTTACACTTCTTCTGCCCTGTCACCGATTCTGGCTTCTTGGCAACGCAAGGGCAATCTCCGTATCTCGCCTAGTGCCCTAGATCAGGACACACGCATAACCGGAAATTAAATCCTATTCCGGAAATTAACGTCCAGGATGAGAAGCGCCTGAGAACCGAACGTCGAAAACACGCAGGGCGCTGACACGCGATGACGCCAGCGCTTCGTCTTCAGCACTGAGTAAGAATATCGTGCTGTGAACCACGTTGATCGCTGATGAGCTTGATAGGAAAGATCAATTCACTTCCGGCGCGAGGGAGATCAATTACCAGTCACCGACGGTACATAATTTTCTGTGGTCCCGTTATTCAGCCTCTAAAATCGCGTTAGGCAAAGCGCTGTAATTTCTATATCCGTTTGTACCTTGAGACACCACCCCAGTTTAAATGGATGCGAGTTTCTGTAATCCTCTAGAGACTCAAACAATTCATTGCTTCGGATAGGCAACTCGGTGCGACCCCCGTAGCCTGTTCATTAACCTCAGTCCATCACAACCATGGAAAGCAGAAAAATACCTCGGAACCATTATGCTTTCCTAGATATCCTCATGCCTCCCCGAAATAAACACCCACACTCACGGTATCAAAAAAAGATGCCGTGGGCGGGAAGACATGTCCAGTATAAGAAGGGTCGCCCGACGGATGAGAACGTGCGTTCGCGTTTCGCAGGAAATCGGAAAGCGGAATGCTGTTGTGGACGAGCAAGGAAATGAACGTGCCTCGGACATGAAGGTTGATAACGAGCACTTACGGCACTCGCCGCATCTATGAACTCATTTGTTATCTCTGTCGCAAAAGCTATTTCCACACACCGACGGGGTCAAAGAGGATGCGCCGCTGAGCGCCTTATCTCTAGTAATACAGTTAACCCGTAATTTAACTGCGCAATTCAGTAGGGATTTTACTGACGTACAGCTGTCGATGATATTCAACAGCTCAGGTTCAAGCTTTGCCAACGAATTGTGGCAGTCGATAACAAGGCTGCGCCTTTGAATTCCCAGTTATGGAAATTGAATATAGTCGATGGCGTATTTTTCAGGTTGAGTCGTGAGGTAATCGGCTGCTCGGGACGAGATACAGTCATCCACCGGCTAATGGTACACCACCGGCTAATGATACACTTTTGTTAAGTTAATAACTTCTGTAAAAATGATCGCGGTATTATAAAACAAATTTTTTTTGAAGCTACTAGATATTCCCTAGGGCCTGACCAAGTTTTAAAGGGATTGAGTGTGTTCTGAGTACAGAGTGTCTGTTTCAAAACGAGGTGTTTTCCGGAATTGGCCGAAAACGGTCACACCACTCAATGATACACCTTGGTTTCGGCAATTGCTTGACGGAAACACATCCAAACTCTATGAAAATTTGCAGATATATAGTACTCTATTTATAAAAATTTACTGTGTCGTTTCTTAAACCAAAAGTTGTTTTGTTGAACTCGAAATTTATTTTCAAGGTTTCAGTGTATCATTTGACGGTGGATGACTGTAGTGACCACGAATGAGGAAATTTGATTCATTTAGACGCGCCGCGCATGCTCCCCTGAAGACCAGCAGCATCTGCAAATTTCTCGTTGGGCGCCATAAAGTCGGCCACTACGTGCCCACGTTCTAGACAAGTTTCGCCAGAATCCTTGCGTGAAGAATGAATACTCGGCCACCATTTTAGTCTGTGGCGTAAGTATTAAACCTGGGTTCAGGACATTTACCAAATGTCGGCCGACGGGTCCGATGAGATCAAAACAGAAAAGGAATTCTAAAAGCGGCTTTTGAAAGATGTGAACTTAGAATTTGACGCCTACAAAGATAAATGAAGAAGCGACTGACCAGTTCAACTCTTACCAGCCTGATGAACCCGAGTCTGGAGCTATTTTTCAAAATTTTGCTGAGATCGTCCATGGGTGTTATATGTAATTGAGCGTATCCAGCGTCCAAGCAAGTCCTAATGGCACAGGAAATGCAAAGAGTGCCTCTCTATTGGGTACTCTTCCAGCTAGATTAGTTTACGCCATTTTTAAATGCGTTCAAGTCTTGTTTCGAACGGTGATTTTTGCTGAGCCTGCCGCCGAGTACGCATCCGAGTCCCAATGCCACGAGCCCAATAAGTTAGTAGAATCAATATCTCGAACCTGCCTGTAAATACACTGGTACACCTGCGCCGACGGAGGAAGACGAGGACAACATCAGCTTTGTCTGAATGTTACTGTTAGTTTTTTCTCAGATCATCTCTCTGAAGCAAACCTTGGGGCATGCGGTCTTCAAAACTATTCCCAACCAGGTCAGATTCTGTGCCTCCACCACAATAAATGATGCAATATTTCTGAGTAGGCATCAAATGATTATGAGACCTGACCTCACCATGAAATTGTTCTGATATGCGGTTGCCAGGAGATAAGTAGTAGAGAGAACAACCGCCAGCTCTCTGCTTTAAAGCCCTTTTTAAACTTTAGCCAGTTAGTAGTGGACCATGATACCTCGACATTCTGGTAGCTCTATGTAGGCGAAGTCGGTCGGCGTGATGGAAATGGGAGGTAGCAGCGCGATGACGTAGTGCCTAGCTTGCCCCGATGGCTGTGAAGTGTCCTATTTTTATCTTTTTGTCCGTGCAAGTCTGCATATTGGTTATATCTTTAAGCGTGATTGCCATCTCGCATATGCAACGTAGTCTGGCTCCTCCAAAAGATGCGATGCAGCCAGCCATCCTAGAAGCTTCCATCCTGTGCCGAGGTCACAGGTAGGGCGCCCAAGGCCGCGTTTCATCACCCCCCTTAGAATCGAAAAATGTTTATAAACTAGCCTCGCCGAGGTCAAGAACTTCAGACGTCCTCCTACCCCACATTCAGAATCCGAAATGAAGTTCGCCTTCGCCACTGCTCTCCTCTCCTTCGCAGGCCTCGTTTCATCTGCCAGTATTGCTGCTCGCCAATCCTGCCCGGAAGCCGTGCGGTTTGGTGTGCTCAGCGTATCCAGCCCAACTGGGGCTTCGTCGTTCAATGCAGGCGACGTAAGCCACTATTATTTGTTTTTCTCAAAAAAGGATTTTAAATATTCTCTATCATAGGATATCGCCATCAAAGTCGATCTGAATTGCGCAATCAAAAGCTTCGGCATTGTTCCCAAATTCCTCGACTACACTATCATCGTGCCTTCCGATCTTAACAATGGCCATGAGCCTCCCATCGTGCTTGCTCGCCGAACACTGCCTGCCGGAGCACTGTCGGACTCATTCACCACTCAGGTAAGCAAGGTCGTCATTACTCCACGATGGGTGGCTGATTAATCTTTGGCTCCATGAAGATTCCTCATGCTTTCTTTTTCGCCGGAGCTGCATACCAGGTCTTCTTTACGAATACCTATCCCATAAACGGCACCGATGGAAGCGAGGTATTAATTCAAGGCGGTCTCTCGCAGGCCATCACCATCAACGCGTAGGAAGTCGGTAGTAGAAGGTTGCATAATGATTTAACGGACAATTGATCATGAAATGGACTCTTACACTTGAAAAAAAATTCTTTCAAGCTAACATAGTACTCAGGACGCCTGTGCGCTCAGGCTTCATCGAACCTGTATTTGTTTTTGGATTAAATATGTAATATAAGCGATTGAACTTTGGAATACTTCTTAACTACACTCTCAACAAAGGGCGTTGTAATGTATTCAGATTCAAAAGAAAGCGTCGGTACGAAGCCCAAAAAAAAGGCTCTCACTGTGCCAGACAATGTATGCCTTCGAAACGGGGAAGTTGGTCACCTTCCTGTTTGGGACAAGCGCTCGACGGGTTGCCTATCTCAATAAAATAATTGCGGCGCCTAACTCATGTTCCACAGTCGCTAACGCCTTCTCAACTGGGAGGAGCGTCCATTTAATTATTGTAGAATAGAAAACCCCAAGCACTACGTCGCCCGTAGTAGTACATACGGTAAAAACCAAAACAAAATTGAGTCGGAGTGGTCAAGACCTGTTGACTGGATCTACAGAAATGCGCGGTCAAAGTGCAATTTCCCTTGCGTGCTAGTCGGCCGACGTGGTACACCCTCAGCTTTGTTCGATGCTCCCAGTGAGTAATAAAGTTATTTTTGAGTACCCAATTGTCCAGGCTAACTTTATCTCCTCAATACAAAATAAGAGTCACGTCCTTCAAGTTGCGCCAATCTCCCAAAGAGCACACCGTCAAGATTCCATACCGCTGGTGCAATTTAAACAAGAGATTCCAGATGATCGATCTCGGTTACTCAACCGCTAGCAGTAGTATAAACACTGCTTGAACTTTGCGCTGTCTATCGCCGACTGTAATGGGGTGTCATGTGGTAAGAATCGGGGGTGTTTGTTCTCTGTCTTCCATCAAGCACGAGAAAGAACGTCTTTGGCATTTGATGACTATGAAAGCTCGTTCCTCATAATGACAGCAGCTCATTGTTAGAAGACGGGACATATAGCCACGCAGAGAATTTAGAATGGCGTATATTCGATACCACTTGATGAGTCTGGGCGAGTCCAGTTAATCGCGACGAAGGGTGATTAGATCCTCGTGCGGTAATCAGCCAAGCCAGTATGGAGAATACAGTAACCTACCTCGACTGTGATAACCCAAAATGAAAGGGCAAAAGTATTATCTGAGCCTTCAGCTACGTCACTTCGCTTGTCCTGCCAAAGTAAAAAACCTCGCATTTTCATCGGATGAAATTGATAACGCATAAAATTAGACAGCTCACAGTTGGAGATACCTTTGCCAGTCGTGATTCGCATTAGCCTTGCATGACTTGTTGTTCTACATGCATATGTCCTGCTGCTGCGTGAACGCTTGGCTTCATTGATTCGACCTTCGCAAAACCATCACAGCCAATCATGTCCTTGTGGGGAACACTCCGCATATACCTTTCAAGCTCATCAACGCGAATGCTCGTCGGCGATAGGCCGAGGTTTGACCAGGCAAATTCGTACCCCAACTGATGGAGCCAACAAGAGGATGCGAAAAGCCACTACTAATTGTCGTCGCGCATAAGGATAGATACATCACTATCATAGCAGAAGGACTTCCTTTCGAAACCGAGGCTCATCTCAACGCGCCCCATTTCTGAGCCCAGCGACAACGGTGAGATTGCACCAGACCTTTGGGGAAGGAGTCGCAAGATGCCGGTCAAGACATGTGCATTTGTCGGAAATTGTTCTCAGAGGGTTGTCTTCTTTGAGTCGCGCCAGGGTATCAATAGCCATCTATTTTTCGCCAGGAGATTGGGTGTGACCAAGCGATACAGGTATCCTGATTCCTGATGTCACGGCGCTTCCGTATCAGCTTCTCTAGTTATATATTATTCTTGAGAGTCCATGCAGTTCTATTTTCAGATACCAACGAAAAGGCTTCAATTAGACGTCGACGAACCACGATGATAACGTACCGGAATAGCACGTCCTTGAGAATTTTTCTCGTCGAGGTTCAAGAATGAGTGCCGACGTGCGTTGTGGCGTATCAACTGAGGATGAAAAAAATGAAAACTCGGTCAAACGGAGTCTCCAAGTATGGAGAGAGCAGCGTAAGATTGCGAATTGATACGGCTGATTCCGGGAAGTAGGTAGGCTATGTACAATAGGTGAAAGTAAGCAATGTCGCCGAGGCCTGAACTGAGACCGACTCATGACTTGGTGACTCTTCATGTCTTGGTACGATGGAAAAGACAAGGGCGTCCAGTCGCGAGAGAGAAGAGTCAGCTGCTGATACATTTCTCTGGAGCCTTTTTGAGTTTCCTGGCTTCGTGATGGATGACTGAACATACCTGACCTCATCTGCAGCGTGGTAGGTCATGAGATTCCAAGCTTGTTCTCGACCTCAACTTCATCAGCGCACGGTACGATGTTGAGCCGTCATGCTGAACCTAGACCTCTCGTCTTGTTGCCAAATGAGAACAGGTCATATCGATTGAGCCACTGGGGAAACTGTCTATGACGGAACAGTCGATAAGCCACTCTATAGAACTCCAATGATAACGGTGCAAACCTTATGACCGGGCTTTGTTTGTCTTGGAAATTTAGCCTTTGCGTTCAAGAACGACTTTTATCCACAGGCACACATTGAACTAAACCAGACATGTCGGACCGTACCGAATTGACGAGGGTATTGCGCATGCATCTTGAACTTCAGATGGGTGCTGAATGAGTTATCGTTTTGAATAGAAACGATAAGGCCTACCATTACGGAGGAAATAGTGGGTGTTGCTCGAACCAGTTACGTGGACGAACAATGGGCAGTATCCATGTGCCAGAACTTCGCGATGAATGAATTTGAGACGCCGCCAGGGAAGTTGCGTGCGCACCAGAGATTAATTGGATGGAGCCCCAATGATTCGTCGTCTATTCGTTGTGTTAAGTTGGTTAAGAAGATGCAGAGCCAGACCAAGGTACCTGGGTGTTGTCCCATTAGAGGTGCAGTTGAATTGAGACCTCGGATGCGACGCTCGGAATTAGTCCACGTCAGATCGACCTGAGTTATGCCCCAAGGTCAAAGGAATGTCGGCCGAGTGATCGTCGAATAAGATTATCCACCCTTCGTAATTCAGTTAACGCAATGAAGAATAAATTATCGTGAACTACCATGATCAAACATATTTAGCCACGGTCAACATTGTGAAAGCCTCTGATCAGCCCGATTAATGGAAAGAGGCCGACCCAATGATGCAGGAAAACAGCGCTTCCTATACCCACAAGGAGCAAATTGGTCATTCAGTCCTTTCTCCGCCTACGCCCGCATCGGTCGTAAGGAGCTTTGTGGAAGAGGAGCGGGGGATGAAAAACATGCCTACTCGGCGAACAGGTCCGATGTTGAGTTGAAGACCCTTACTCAAAGGTCTCAGGCGTTGAAGTCCTTGTAAGTATCCACCATGAAACCGAATGCAGGTCCTAGGCAAAGACCGAGGTTCTAGCTCATATGAGACCTTTAACGGATGGGTGCGTTTTGAAAGGCTCGAAAGAGGACAAAAGTCCTTGAACGCGAAGCAATCGCGTAAGATTGGTGCAGGCGAGGAAGCCTCAAGGGCAGCAAAACCAGACATATGAAACAACGTCGCTTTCATTACAATTTTCAGAGTACGATGGTGACATAGAAGAGGATCAAAAGGTAATATTGTCCAATAGAAACTAGAAAAGGAGGATCGTCAGTTAAAGTTCCAATAGACGAAAGATTGAGGATGATTGGAAGTTCAGAGACTTGAATGGTTCCCGAAGGAAGAAAACCCATCGTGCAAGCACGTCGCGGATGTTTTGCAGAAAGCGTTTGCATCTTTTGGAATGCGCAATATGTATAATTCAGACAAAATCCTCACCTTTACGCTACAGGACTTTAACGTTCGATCCACGGAAACATTCGGTACCTAATTGTGAAGAAAATCGTGTCAACAATAGGTTTAAAAACTTGGGTATTGCAAAAGGGTAGAATTGAAGTAAAGTCAGGATAGATATACGCGTTCTTCTCATGACCCATGGGCTTCGAAGTGAGCTGAGTTGTACGAAAGTTTCTCATCAAATAATAGAGCCAGGGAAGCGCAAAAACTGAACTAGAAGGATAGGCGGAAAGAACTCACGTTTATAAAAGCATTCCTAGTTTCTGGAGAGTCAATGACGAGGCAGAGAGGTCCGAGAAGGTGGAAGAAGGAAGAAGAGTCGAGGCAGGATTCTGCAACCAAAGAAATTCGGACGCCGCAAAGAACAACGTGATCAACCAACATGTGATAGAAATTTGCCTGCCCTCAAGTCAGCCACCGCTGTACAGTACCATTCCCACCCTCCTACATCATTGAGCACGATTTGTGAACGACACCAATATCATAATTCACGGTGAGCAGGCCTCTATTCCCATTCCTCCTCGTCGAGTCACATACTGACCTCGTCATAAGATGCAAATCTTCGTCAAGACCCTCACGGGGAAGACGATCACCCTCGAGGTGGAGTCTTCTGACACCATCGACAATGTCAAGGCCAAAATCCAGGATAAGGAAGGGTGAGCACGCTATTGGAACATGCCAGTCGTTATAACAAATATTTACTACTTTCTTTCTTCAGCATTCCACCTGACCAACAACGCCTCATCTTCGCCGGAAAGCAGCTCGAGGATGGACGCACTCTCAGCGACTACAACATCCAGAAGGAATCGACACTGCACTTGGTGCTCCGGTCCGTTTTTGTCTTGTGCTCGAAGACCCATTCCTAATCTCTGTCCATGCTAGTCTCCGTGGCGGAATCATTGAGCCTTCCTTGAAGGTTTTGGCTTCCAAATACAACTGCGACAAGCAGATCTGCCGCAAATGCTATGCTCGCCTCCCACCCCGTGCTACCAACTGCAGGAAGCGGTCGTGCGGCCATTCGTCACAGCTTCGCCCGTGAGTAACCGCCGCATGATGTTTCTGGTTCTGTCTTAACCCTCTTTTGTTTTATAGAAAGAAGAAACTCAAGTAGTCTATTCGCAAGTGGCCCACCGGTTGCTGGATGTTTGGAGATGTCGGAATGCAGATGGTCAGGCTTTGTATGCGGTGCGACTATGTCAAAATTGATAGGCAAACGTTTGTTATTTTAACTTCGATTATGCGACCTGATTCTTTGCATCTTACCCTACATCGCCCTGAGGATTGAGGCCAATTGGCTTGACCATGGTTACGAGTTCTTCTCACCGCCACCGCACTTCTTATTATTCAGGATGCTGGCTGGATCATTGAATGCCCTCAAGACCTTGTGTTGCCCAGTGCTAATCTACAGGTCCAAAGCAAGGTCCTTTCTGTGGCGATGGGGGGGGCAGACATCTAGTGTTCGAAGGGCGTAGATTACAACTCTGAATAGGTGTGGCATTGTCTCGACATTAATGACGAATCTAACGTGAAAACAGTGCCTCGTTCGACGACCGGCCAATGGAACAGCTCCGATATTCTGACAAGCAGATATGTGAAGCCGACAGTCGCCTCCATTCGGAGACCTCCGAGGACCTTTCATGACATGAATTATTTGGAAGGTTCGTGTAGTCCCCCCACCACGGCCTGCCTACCGAACTGAGCAGGAGATGATCAGCCATTACCAGTATCAGGCACCTGGAAATTCTAGACGAGTCGGGCTGGAGACATTTCGGACCACACTCGGGGTGCTGTAGCGCGACCTGCTCTATCTTGGATGGACCTATGAGGCCGTATCCGTATTTAGACACCACCTGCAGACGGTATTGGTGGAACCGCAGACGGAAGAAAAGATGGTGAATCCGGAGAATAAATACGGTTTGTGCTTTGTGACGGTTTGAGCCAACGAGGCGGAGCGGTTTCATCGGATACCGACGCAGGGGCAGGTGGACAAGCTCGTTGAAATTCTGAAGCGCGAGCCGCAATGGTATCGAGATGTTTATGAGTTGGAGGGCTTTGATTGTCACAACTTACCATGAATTGGGGCCTTCCATTGTCTAATGTATCGTCTTCCGGTCTTAAATATGCATTCTTATGTCCATTACTCCGGTTTACCGATATCCGATGTTCTACACATGCAGGACTATGCAGACTCTAAGCTACCTGTGTCGTCTTCATCCGAGTCGACGTCGTCCCAGTGCTCCGAGTAATTTCGCTCTGTTAAACCTCCCAACCATGATTGCAATTCACCAGTTGGGTCGAGCCTGTGTTTCTGCATGTTTAGAAACCGGTGAGATAGATGTAAAGGTCATGTTTTCGAATCATGCTTGCCTCGAGAAAACTAATGGCCCCGGAGCAAAATCCTTTTGGAGGTTCCCATTTTGATTTTAACCTGCGCGCGAGGTAATGGCAAGTCCAAAGCCCGATCAAGATTTTTGTACTTGGATTTGCATATGAAAACCAAGCAGAAAAATATTTTGGGTCAAACCAAGCATAAAAACTAGTCCGAGGATCTGGAGATCCATTGGTAATGCAAGAGTAGAAGAATGTCGCATAGGAATGCAAGTAATACTCTAGAAAATGTGTGAAGCACATTACACGATCAATTGGTGGGTCGTTCCGATTTTCGGCCTCCACGTTTATAATATCAGTGATGATGGAGCTCGCTTGAACATAGCTGCGCCATATATAGAAGTCGGAGTCTGGAGAGTGACTTGGTTGAATGTTATATGGAGGAATGGTATGTTCTGAAGGTGCGTGTTGTTTCTGAGGCATATGGTCAAGAGGAGGAAATGTTACTGATAATAACAAGGTTTCTTCAGTGTGCAGATCATAAGAAAAATACGGGAGGGTAAATTTTGGAAGTATGTGCTGTTTGTATATCTGACTTGTCATCTGTAACATTTGTTTTCGAAATCCACTGAGTGATGGTCCAGCAGGAACTCGTTTCTAAAGCAAGGTCAATCTTGCTCAAGGAAGAATGAACATCTGCTTACTAGTTGTCGATGCAACCACTTAAGAATACCACATTCCTGCCAGAGGGAGTCTCCTGCAGTTGCTAGTCTGCTCCAATTATCACCAGCACATAAATGTTCCATAAAGGCTTGCATATTGTAATAATCTTCTGGATCTTCTTTGAATTTCACATCAGAAAGATCATGGTACGAAAAAAAAGCCCGGATAAGCCATGAGAGGAGCTGTGGGTACTGGGACAGTGGTCTTCTAAAACATTAGAAGCATTTAAGTTGTTACAAGGAATATAAATCTGAGACTCACATATTGGCTAAATGATCATGTGGGTCGTTGAGAAATGCCAGTGCTTGCTGACAGACCTGAATAACTTTTCGGCGATATTTAATATGAAATACCCCACCATGCAATGCACTCCCCAGAAATTCTCTGAGTAAACCCACAGGACAGTAGATGGGGACCAAAATCTTGTCTTCAGATACTTGAAAAGTGACCCGAATCAGGTGTGCATTGTTAATGAGAAACCTTTTAGCAAATTCTTCACTGACACCGATGGTCTCAGCAAAGGGTAGCCTGGGTAGCATGTCAATAAAAACAAAATATGGCACATTCTCGAATTCCAGGAAGTCAGTTGTGGACAATAGTTGTCGAAAACACACATTTTCAATAGCCTTAATGTCATGGATAATATTTGTATACTTTTCCTTCTGAAGAAGCTGTCAGTCATATGCAACAAGGTGCAAAGAAATGTCTCACTTGGCTGAGAGAAATCAGGGTCCTAATATAAGAGGTATGCTGGAGAAGGGACTTCCAGTTTGGATGTGATAACATTTTGCTTTCATCAGCCATCAGTGTTTGCATTGCCAGATGTAAATTGTGGAGATGCTTGTCGAGGGTCGTGGGACTTGCAAAGGATAACGAAAGGTTGCAAAGCATATTCCAGTTATCACAAAACAACAACATTGGAGGGTACCTGCAGTAAAAACCAATCAACATGATCAACATAGAATCAAAATCGAGGTTACCGACGGTCTCGGGCTCCAATGAGCCCATCAAGAATGAAATTGACAAAGTAATTGAAAATCTTGTCAGCCACCACCTGACGATCGATCATAAATTCACCAGCTCGAGTTGAATCCGTGAGGTATTCTTTCAAGGACCGATGAGAGAAAGATAGTTGCAGCATCTCGTGTTGACAAATTGATTGCAAATCTTCATCCTGATCAAGTGGCAGCTCCTCTTCCCTTGAGAGCAGTGAACTAATTGCTCGCAAAACCAAATTCAACTCGCCCTGCTCCACAAGACATTCTCCGATTATGTCCTGGTGTGCATCGAGGAGAAGGCCTCCCAAAACGGCGACTAAACTATCTCGTCTGGGATAAACAGACAAGATCTTCGTGTAGAGCCGGTCAAGATCAGAAAATGCAGAGGTCCGTAAAGGACCAGGCGTCGAGATGATATCGAGTTGTCTCCGTGGATCACAAAAATCGGCGCCAATAAACTTCAGAACGGTAGATGCATAGATAAAGTGTCCAGAGGCATCACAAACGAGGCGGTCAACTACATTTGTCGGCGGCCACGGACTTTGGACTCCAGTCATAAGATCAATATTCCTATCGTAAATTTCAGAAAAACCATCTTCAAAATATTTCCTGATATCGAGAGAAGCTTGCGGAGAATCACTGAGTTCCAGTCGCTGCGTTGTGTCGAAGAGCGGTTTACGATCGAACTCGTGGCGAATCCAAAATTCGGGACGACTGGCGATCACGAAGCGAAGTGGGACGCCAGCAGTGGTTGTTGCATTCGCGATAAACTTCAAGATCGCCCGTTGGGTGTCGGATCCTTGACATTCGTCTAAGCCGTCAATCAAGATGGTCGGGGTGTGCGTCAGAGGGAAGCGGCAATGCTTGAATGGTTCGACGATGAGGGCTCGGAATTGAGTCGCCATCGACTTCGTATGGAGGGTGACGTCGGCGGTCATGGCGCTATTCACAGCCTCTCGCATGCCTGGCACGTTGATGGCAATCTGATAGGCCAGCGTGCAGAATAGCGCACTGCCTTGGTCGCACTTGGGTTTCCCACCAGTGAAGAAGAAGCTCCCTGCGTAATGTTCTTTCGACCATTCGAGGAGGAGCTCTGCAATCGTCTGCATGATGGCCGACTTCCCTACTCCTGCCGGTCCGTATATCCAAAGGGTGTTGGAGGGGGGGTTCGGGTCTTTGATCCATTCCAGGATCGTCTCGATGATTTGTTCACGAGTACCGGGGTGGCACTTTCCCGCTGGGTATCTCTCCGAGGAATCATGGATCGCTCCATGAGAAATAACCTGGCTTAGCGCAATGAGGCCTTTGAGGATACGTTCAGACTGTGCTTGCACATTCGATACCGACTACTCACCTGACTCAAGAGATTGCCCAAAGAAGCTGACGTTATTGTGAACGTCCCCATTAACTTGATGGATAGTCGAGTTGTTGATACTAGAGTTGCGAGCGCCGGCAAGGATTTGGTTTCTACCTGGGTGTCTTGTGAGATATGACATGATAGTAGTGGGTCGAAAAGTGGAAGCGCTGGACGACTGGCTGTTTGAACTTTGCCTGTCGCATCTTTTCCCACAAATGCAGTGAAGTGCAGTGCATTGACCTAAGTTTAGCGTGTCATTTGCCCGTATATGTGACATATCTATCTTAATCTCCAAAGCAGCGTACAGCATTTGCTTTTTTCGGCTCTCTTCAGGCCTTTGACGACCCAGATGGATCCTGTGACTCAGATAGGGAGAGATGTAGTTGGCACTGGGACACTGGAAGGTTGGTTCGTTCGCGAGGAGGCCCTGATTGATATTTACCGAACAGTAACAGAGCGAGCATTCTTGCTATCTAGTTGAATAGGATAGGTCGCAAACAAGAGTGGAAGACACGTGTATGCCTCAGTAACGCTTTACACTGGAAATTTGTAGTGAATTACAGTTAGTCGGGTGTGAATTGAAGCTAAGTAAGAGCGCGACTGACTCTCGTAACACATTCAAACTTTCTAGCATGGTCGTCGAGGGAACATGTGCACGACGTATGAGACAGTAGGGGTCTAGAAGCAGGGCAGTGGTCAGAAATCCCGCTCAATACGCTATTCCAGGCCGGATGATTTCAACCTACCCATATCGTTCGCTTGGGGTCATCCTTCAGCCGTTCTCCAGGTTCTTGTTAGTCTCGTTTATTTGTTAGCGTCATGGCGGTCTGGTTAAACCTGAAAGTAAATTTGAACTTTGAAATTTAAAGAGCATACATGGAACATAGCTCCATGAAGAAGGAACCACGGCCCCAGTCCAAGCACGAGCCCAAAGCCGAGAATTTCTAGTCCATCTTTGGACTTGCAGTCTACATCTGCTTGAGTCCCACCGTTTCCGGCTTGTATGCGTAGAGGACCTTCGACTCGGAGTGTTTCCACTGATAGTTCGACGATGCGAGTTGAAATGACTGATGAATTCGTGATGTGGGTATGTCTGAGGAAGGAAAAAAAAACTGAGAAAAGTTGAATGAAGTTAGATGTACGTTCAAGGAGGAAAACTCTCACTCAAGATATATCTGCACCCCCACGTTTCCTGTACATTCGAACTTGACAGTCGTCGGTTTCGAGGTATACGAGCGACCTGGAATGAGACCGAGGTCAAGGAGGGTTTGGAAGCCATAGAAGTTGGAGTCGTCGCAGGCTCGAGCCCAGCGATTTTGATTTGATATCGTCAAAAGGATGGGTATACAACCAGAGCATGTCAAAATTTAGTTGTTCTTGTTCATCCGCTCGTCCTCGGTTTTAGGTTGCAGCTCCATAGGTAAGAATGGTGAAGATGATAAGCAGGACCAGGGACGATTGAGCAGAAGCATCTCTGTCTGTGAAATGTATGATAGCGAAACGGACAAGAAACAGATATGCACCGGTAGTCTGGGTTCAAACCCAACGGAATCTCGAGGATCCAGTTCTTTTGAAATAGCACAGTCGAACCTTGATAGTAGCGCCAGCCTTGATGACTAGGTAATTAGATTTCGGCGAAGCGAGAGAGGAATCGGAAAACGTACGGGTTATAATAGTCGTCAAGATCAAGTTCAACGTCACGGAGATTATTGCAACGCTGAGGCTGTGGTCGAAGAAGGTCGAAATCGCGTTGTGTATGCGTACACTGAGCAACGAGAAGGTCAATTAGAAATAGAAGGTTTGGTGCTCCATGGGCCATGAGCAATGAAGACGAGCCCTTCTGGCACATTCTACAACCATGTGCGACTTGGAAGCCTTACTAACAGCGTGGTTGTAATTTGAAAACTCGCTGGCTCCGAAAGCATTTTCAAGATCAACCAAGTTGAGAGCGGGTCTGTGGCCTCAGAAGGTCCAAGCGAATCTTGAAATGATCACTACGATTGCAGTAGCAAATCCTCATCGATGAGAGTGTATGTAGTTAATAGGTCCGGTCTGCGAATCCAATAAGGTCATACAATATCAGGAGAAACACAGGAGCTCACGTCTTGAACATCACGGCCTCAGGATTCAGGGGAGAAAAAAAGCTTAGAAACACATTTATTGGAAGAACGTATGACATAACCGCCATTTCTGTGCTACGTTGGCCGTGAGGTCAGGAGTAGATAACACGACTACTGAAAGACAATGAGTTTCAAGATATTCGAATTTTTATGATTATAAAGGGTTTGAACTTACCTGGAAAACGCATTCAAGAAGGGTCCGAGTGAGTGGCAGACTCCACACGACGAGCGGCGCGTCCAGTAAATGAACACGAAAGGCGAAGACGGATGGTAAAGGAAAGAGAGAATGATCACACGCTGACTCAGCAGCGGGACTGCTTTCCGGAGGACCGGACCTCCAACTCGACCACCACCAACCTTTATCCAAGTCGTCTTCCATGATAGCAACGACTCGGGACCACAGAGGACGAACGTAGCCTACGAAAGACTACGCGACGGACATGAGGCACGAAGGCGACTCCAACCAAGGCGACGACGCGAGTTGGTGCAGGAAGTCGAGGCTTTTCAGAAACATGGGCAGGTAAATGCTACTTTCTGTGCTTTCCGCAGGCGGTAGCTTATCCCTATAGACAGAAATATCATCATTTCAGAGGCGTATCTGCGACTTCACAAGACTATCGTGACAGTACACCCACGAAGATTGTGCGGAATTGATTTTACTCGACGAGTCAGGAAATGACGGAGGTATGTACTTCCTGTATCGTTCCGCCGACATCCACTCATGGTACAACTAGCCCACTCTCTATATACTATGGGATATCGGAATTGCTCCATCCGATGTTCAGCTGCGCGTCCAGGGTTGCACCACTGCCCCCATGGGCACCGACTCTCGCAGCAGAGTGAACGACCACTGTTGGTTAGGCTTCAGACGTCGAGAATAGCGTTGCGTCACTGCTACGAGCCCAATTTCTCGTCGTCCGTTGGCCTCCTGCACCGCCTGCACTTCCTGTCCTCGTCGGCACGACTCCATTCCAGCGTCATTCGCATGAATTATTTCAAACTTTCGGGTGCAAGCATTGTAGTCAAAATTCGATTATATGGCCTAATCAGGATTGCATCAGTCACCAGTGTAAGACCGGTGTATATTCAGCGCGTCTTGTACGTTTTCTTTCTCTTTCTCCTTTAATCCCCCGATGCTAACCGCCTTCGACCTCTACGTACAGCTGGATACACCCAGCCAACCCAAGACTCCAAATCCTCCCCACCCATACCCTCTCTGACCTCATATCTCAGTTTCCTATCTATACCTCCAGCTCCAGCTCCAGCTCCAGGTCGTCCTCCTCGTCTTTGTTCAGCTCCAGCTCCTACTGCACGTCCGCGGATCCTGTATGACTAGCATCCATCGTCCGTACGATCCGTAACCTTAACCTCACCACGATGACGATGACGAAGACCCCTCCGTCGGGCCTGGAGGTAAAGGCGTCAGCGTTTGCTGGTGCCACGGTGCATCAGTAGCCGCAGCTGCTGTGCCTTTTGAGGTCCCCTTCTATTCATGCAATGGAGTTGTCGTCGTCTCGCAGTCGCGTGCGCCAACGGTGCATGAGAAGAGCATGTTTGGGCAGCCTGAGCCTGAGCCTCAGCTTGTGGTTATGTCGAGGACTGCTTCGTGTCAGAATAGGACCTCTGGCCTCAGGACCCTACGCAGGACAAGACTCAACACCAACCCCATCAACGCCGTCCTACTCTCGAACGGCACGCCGCCGAAGAGCAGCCTGAAGAGCTCGTGCTCAGGCCGGAGGCTGAGCATCCCGTCCTCGAGACAGTTGGTTCGCTGAGGATTGAGTGGCATGATTTGCATAGGCAGGACGAGAGGTTGAAGGCGTCGGCGGGCTGCACCTCCATCTCCAGGGAGCATTTCGTTCCAGTTGCGGTTTTCTTAGTTTTCCCGGTGTCCCTCGGTCAGGAGCGAGGCACGGAGCAGGCGAGGACAGGTGGACTAGTTGAGTAGGGGGGGGTTAAATGAAGCACTGGGGCGGAAGAAGTGGGAGAATATGAGACCGCGTTAGCTTCGAGGTGGAAGTCGAGCGGTTCCTGAGACTTCTTGAGGTCTGAGTGGACGCTGGTGACATTTCGGGCTAGTAAAACCCTCGTTACTGGATTGTATATACCTCCCTCCCTTGCTCTTGCCTCTCGCTTTCATCGTCATAGCGGACCAATCTTCGTCTTTCGTTTCCCTAGGTCACTCTACCGAAACCACGGATTTCTTGTTTGATTATAATAATATCTCTTCGACCCCCGATGACCTATCGATTACCGGCCAAACCAAGTGAATTCAAGCACCAAAAAACTGATATACACAACGACAAGAACCGCCCCAATCCACCTAGCACCTCCTAGAAATACGACACAGCACAAGGCCGCCGATGAGCCCCATAATGTCGCCACCTCAAATCCAGACACCCGTTCTCTACCCACATCTACTCCTGCACCACTTAAAAGCACCACGCCCAAACACAATGTCAGTAAGAATATATTGCTCCCCACTGTATTTGCGACCAATATGCCCTCGTGGCCTCTCTTCCCACTTCTATTGCCACTCCGACGCATACTGAGAACGGCAATGAACTTCTCTGGCAAGGTCGTTGAAAAAGAGAGCACGGTCATGCCCACAACAGTTCCTGAAAGGTGGAAGGCATCGGCAAGGGTGGCAGCAGTATGAGAGAGAAGGTAGCCGGAGAGAGAAAGCAGCAGGAAGGCAATAAGGAGCTGCAGGAGATGATAATATAAGGGCAAGTGGTTGACTTTGCGATGTTGGGTGAGGAGAGGGGATGTTTCGGAAGGACCTCCCGGGTTTTCGATTTCAGCACGTTCTGTATTTAAAACCCTACAGACAGAGGCGTCGTCTGCATTGCTAATCTCAATACCCTCGCGATCCTCCTGCTGGTCGTCGCTTTCTGAATCAGAGTCAGAGTCAATGTCCTTCGGGGCAAGGACCATGCCCCGATAAATGGCCAACCCGATTGACCCTATATACACCACAAAAACGGCAATCAATGCGGTTCCTGTCTGCCTTCCTAATCCTTGCCTTCCGTCGTAGTCCCATAGCGTAGTAGCCGCGACCACTGAAGTCAGAATGAGAAGAATTGCAGAGTAGATCTTTGAGCTCTTGTCGAACTTGATTTTTCCACTAGAGTCGCTGTTGCTACTAGTTGCGGGTATGGAGTGGAAGAGCAGTCCGAGGGAGAATGCGCCGAGGATGTTGGAGATGGCTGAGCCGTAGATGTTTCCAAGTGCAAGTGAGGCGCGATTTTGAGCGAGGGAGGAGATGACCACTGCAAGCTATAGTAAGCATATAACAGGTCCAAGAGATACTATACGTTCAGTAAATGTTTGCGTTAGGGTTGGGACCATACCCACTTCCTCCCAATCCGCGCCAGCAGTAAGTAGCCCGACGAAAATCTCTGAAACTCCCAGGCGGCGCGCCACGATAGCTGTGTGGTCGATGAACTTGTCTGCTGCAAATTCCAACAGGAAGAGTGCGGAGAGGAAGGTACCCGCATTGAAGGAAACTGTGTCATAGTCCATGGGCCTGTGCTCAGTGCTCACTGTTAGGGATTACAGCCCTGTGTCGTGGATAGATGAAGTGCGAGCAGCAGTAATTGATGCGATCACATGTTCAAACTCAGCAGCGGGATTGCAGTCCGACACTCCGAGTCTGACCTCAACTCGCCGCCACCACCAGCCTCCATCCGGGTCGTCGTCCACGATAGCGCCTACTGAAGACCATACGTCAAGATCGTACCCGATGAATTGCCACGCGACGGGCACAAGAAATCGAAGGCGACGCGGACTTCACGCATGTCGGTGCAGCAGGTCAAGCATTTCGGGGGTAAATGTTACTTTCTGTTCTTTCCGACCGCATTCACTTACGACTAGAAGCAGAAATAGCGCCATTTCGAACGCATAACTGCGATTTCGATTGTTTGATAGCCACGAACTCGACCGGAGTCACGACCCAGTTTTAGGGACGGCGGGAGTATTGGCAGCAAGTATACTGCATCTCCCTCCGTCGTATATTGCGGGCATCCCACCTCATGTCCAGGCGTACGTCGACAGCTGCACTACCCTCCTCGAGTTCACAGGCTCTCGCGGCAAAATGGACGACTAGGCTTCAGACTTCAACCTTCGAGCATAGCTTCGCTTCACATCTCCGAGCCTGCTTTCTTGTCGTCCTTTGACCTCCATGACACTGCCGTAATTTCTCACCGACGACCCCACTTCTCCGTCCTTCATCTACGTTGAAGCTTCCGGTGCAATCGCCGTCATCAAAATTTGATTGCACGACCTAATTAAGAATGTGCTACATTGAGGGAGTCAGCAATACAGGAGCGGCGTTATCATGTTATCCTTGGCGCCTTTCACGTTCGTCTTTCCCTTTCTCTTTTAATCCCCCAATGCTAACCGCCTGCGACCTCTACGTACAGCCGGATACACTTGCCAGCCCAATACTCCAAATTCTTCCCCACCCATACATTCTCAGCTAGCATCTTCCTATCCGTTTCTCCAGCTCCAGGCCCAGGTCGTCCTCCTCGTCTTTGTCCGGCTCTGGCTCTTGTGGCACGTCCGCGGAGCCTGTATGACTGGCATCCATTCGTCGTGTCAGCAGCCACCGTATGACCCGTAGCTTTCACCTCACGACGACGACGACGAAGGCCCCACTGTTGGGGCTGGAGGTGAAGACATCGGCCATCGGCGTTTGCTGCTGCCACGGTGCATCAGTAGCAGCAGCTGGCGGTGCCATTGAGGCATGCAACGGAGCCACCGCTTTTCCCACACCGGCCTGCGCCAATGATGTATGAGCGGAGCGTATTTGAGCAGCCTGGGCCTGGGCATGAGCCTATTGTTATGTTGAGGACGGCGTCGTATCTGAGTAGGATACAAAGCCCTCATAGGGCAAGGCCAAACACCAACCCCTCAACGCCATCCTGCTCGCGAATGGCACACCGCCGAAGAGCAGCTTGAAGAGCAGCCTGAAGAGCTCGAGGCCGAACATCTCGTTCGCGAGCCAGTCAGTTTACTGGGGACTAAGTGGTCTGACTCCCTTCGTCTATCTCAACGTCGACCTCCACATCCCCATCCCTGGCCTCCTCTCCGACCTCCTCTCCACCTCTCACCCTCTCTAAGGCTAACGTACCACCCGCTGAAGAACGTGCACCTCCCATCGCAAGACACGAATCTTGCGATCGTTCTGGTGTTTAATCAGAACCTGAGGCCTGCGAGTGTGCCGTTAACTGGTACCGGAAGAGTGATGTGTGGGTGCGGAGGAGAACGAGACCGAAACTGAGAGGGATGAGTGGGATAGGTGGAGGAGGAGGAGGGGTCTTGTCGGTGCGTGTACGGGGGGCATGGGTGTGCAGGGGGGGAAGCCAAGGGGTATGCAGCGGCAATTGCCGGCATACAGGGTGGGGGGGGGGGGGGGGGTCCGGCGAGGGCTTATCCAAATTTTATTTTGTCGTTGAAGTTTTCGTTTTATGAGGCCTGCTGAAGATTTTCGTCCATTGTAGATGGTGATCTATGCAGTTTCAGTGCCCTTTGAGGCTGTGGAAGCCAAATAAAGGCCTTTGTCTGCATTCAGCACTTTTTTCTGAGTTCCACTTCGCTCAACAAGCCACGGCAAACACACTACTGCCGCTGAATTGTAGGTTGAAAAGGTAAAAGCAATTATTATTGCACTTCTTCTGTCGATCGAGACCTACTTCACTCACTACAACAGCCACCCGGATGGTTGTGTGTTCGAAGGAATTTTGCTTGGAATCACAGAGACCACCTGGGTGTGATTCTTCGAGCACGTAGCATTGCTTGCAGTGCGTCGGACTCTGTCTTGCCCACTTTGCCGGCAGTATTTACGGCGGAGACTACCATATTTGGTAAATAATCATGTGATTTATTTCTATTTAAGGAAGCGTGGGGAGGGGGGGGGGGGGTCCAGAAGACCTTATCGAAATAAAACAACCCCGTGTAGGGGATTTTTTTTTTGCGTACCCCTTGGGGGAAGCAGAGGTAATTAGTGATGTGCCGGCTCGGGCTTGGCCTGAAAGCCCTGGCTTTGGCCTGGCTTGACACGGCTCAGGCTTGGTGAAAGTATGAGCCGGGCCAAAAGCCAAAACCTGGGCTTGGCTTGGCCTGGCTTTGGCCTGAGCCGGGGCTTTTGGCAGATACAACCAATATCCTGCCAATTTCATGAAATTTTTTCCTCGAAACCTTTTTAATTAGTCTTCTATACTTCTACTATGACATAAGTACACTATTTTACAGACTATTGAGCGGATATGGGTTGGTGTTGACGAAAATCAACGACGACAGGCAGGTTTGACTGAAATTTAAACTCCGATGGAGCTTGCCGAACACTGAGGCGGTTGTCCACAAGCTTTGTGTCCGACCCCGGGGCTGAGTTCAAATGCAATTTTGAGTGCACATCATCCGAAAAAACATCAAAAAAAAATAATCTAATGGTACCAAATACAGAAAAATTTGTAACGCCCAGAAGCCCTGCCCAAGCCGGGGCTTGGGCTTTCCAAAATGCTGAGCCGGGCCAAAAGCCCCCTCAGGCCAACCTCCGGGCCCGGCTTGGCTCGGCTTTTTTTGGCCTGGCTTGGCCTGGCTTCTGGCCTGAGGCCGGAGCCGGCACATCACTAGAGGTAATCTTTCGCAAGGTTTGCTAGGGGTCGGGTCGTGGTGCGTAGTGTTTGGAAGTCCGGTTAAAAGACTACGAAAAGACCGAGACTGGACCTGGACTGGACCGGAAAAAACCGGAAACTCGCAAGACTGATCAAGACCGCAACCGCGGTCCGGTCTTCGGTCTTTCTCAATTTCGAAAATCTCAAGACCAACGAAAAACTGGTTTAAACCGGTCTCAACTGTTCTTTTCACGTATAAATTTACACGAGAATACGCCTATTAAATACCTTTCGAATAATGTTAATTTCATATTTTTAAGTCAAAAACTAAGAGAGTTATGGCCAAATCAGTCAATTTTGTCGAATTTATGCACAACTCAGCCAATCCTTGAAGAAATTTGATTTAATCACACATATTTCATGTCAGTACCAAGGTAAATTCATTTATCATTGTATTCAGTTCGATTTACAGGTATTTACATGTAAACTAGTCTTTCATATAAATGAATAAACATGATTATATGTGTCTATCTACCAGTTTGAGAATATATTACTAGGGACTGAAAAGACCGGTCTAGACTGGTTGAAAGACCAACCAGGACTGCTCTGAACCGGTCCTGGTCAGTCTTGGGCGGTCTTTTGCAGTTAATGAACCGCAAAAGACTGGTCTTGGTCTTGGTCTTTGGATTTCAGACCAAAAGACCGGACCGGACCGGACTTCCAATCACTAGTGGTGCGAGGGACGAGGAGAGGGATAGGAAGGAGAGGAAGGTACTTCTATGCACCGTTCAGGGTCCTTGGACATGCTGCTGCATGGGGCAACAGGAACATGTATCTCAAGATTGTCAGCTTCGTGCTCATAGGTGTGTTTTTCTTTTTGATTCCTGATTCTTCTTCTGCCCTCTTTCGATGCTGACACTTTCTTTCTTTCTGTTCTTGCAGACCTCGTCGTCGTCGTCCCAAACACAAACTCCCAAGGTGCCACTAACACTGACCAGCACCCTCCTCACATAGAACGGCACATACCAGGGTCCAGAATATTGTTGTGGTCAGCTTAGGGATTGTCACGGGTAACCCTGGGGTATTTCAGGGCTACCCGTACCCTTACCCCCAAAAACCTGTACCTGCGCTCAAGGGTATGGGTTTTTCGCGGGTACGTAGGGAATAGCACGGGTAACCCGCGGGTGTCCCAGCAGCTACCCGTACCCAACCCGTCAAAACCCGTACCCGTCAACCCACAGGTTAAATATCTACGGGTCTGGCGGGTACTGCGGGTTAGTGATTGGAAGTCCGGTCCGGTCCGGTCTTTTGGTCTGAAATCCAAAGACCGAGACCGAGACCGGTCTTTTGCGGTTCATTAACTGCAAAAGACCGCCCAAGACTGACCAGGACCGGTTCAGAGCAGTCCTGGTCGGTCTTGGGCGGTCTTTTAACCGGTCTATACCGGTCTTTTCAGTCCCTAGTAATATATTCTCAAACTGGTAGATAGACATGTATATTCATGTGTATTCATTGATATGTAAGGCTAATTTACATGTAAATACCTGTAAGTCGAACTGAATACAATGATAAATGAATTTACCTTGGTACTGACATGAAATATGTGTGATTAAATCAAATTTCTTCGAGGATTGGCTGAGTTATGCCTAAATTCGACAAAATTGACTGATTTAGCCATAACTCTCTTAGTTTTTGACTTAAAAATATGAAATTAATATCATTCGAAAGGTATTTAATAGGCGTATTCTCGTGTAAATTTGTACGCGAAAAGACCGGTTGAGACCGGTTTAAATCGGTTTTTTGTCGGTCTTGAGATTTTCGAAATTGAGAAAGACCGAAGACCGGACCGCGGTTGCGGTCTTGATCGGTCTTGCAAGTTTCCGGTCTTTTCCAGTCCAGTCCTGGTCCAGTCTCGGTTTTTTTGTAGTCTTTTAACCGGACTTCCAAACACTACTGCGGGTATGGGTAATGCGACGGGTACCACTAGATAGGGAGCACATATAGATTAGATTATAAAATAATATGTATCTACCAGTTGTAACAAACACTACAGTAGAATTTTATCCCATCCTTCTTCGAGCTCCACATCTTCTCCATCGACGTCAGCCATGAGAGCGGCGACTTGAAGATCGGAGTCGTTGATATACCCACGCAAGCTCCAGCTGCCGAGGCAGAGAAGCGCACAAGTGACTTGCAAAGATAACCGGTTGCGGACATGCATTAATAAGAGACGACCATGGCTGAAACCCCGTTCAATGTCGACGGAGGTGGCTAGAAATGACAGTAAGCAAGATCCAGAATGAATTGAAAGAACAAAATCGTACCTGGAATGCTCAAATAGTCCAAGGCCATTCGGGAAAGGCAAGGATACATCGCATGACGCTCCCACCACCAAGCAAGAACATTTTGAGTGCCTTCTGTGTCGGTACTAAGATAGCGGTCAATCTCTTCTCGCAGATCGGTGGGCTTGGAGGATGTGCTGAGGATTGTGTCGAATATGTTGGCTGGTTTTGCAGCCTTCGTTGCCTTCAAGGACTAGAATGATAGTCATTATTAAACTAAACGGTGCCATAAACAATAAAACAGGGCGGACCTGAGAGGGATGATTCGGAACTTCAGCCGATTCTTTTCGATAACGGAGATTGTACTGTGTCTTCACCAGGTCAAGCGCCGTGTCAATCCATGCCTGCTCCCAACCAGCCTTGCGGAAAGTATTCGAGTTTATGCTGTGGATGAAGGACTGGCCAGTCTTTAGTTTGCAATTCAATCCGTAAAAGAAACAGGAGACTTACTCATGGCAATTCGGTAGGCCTCCGATTCGTCCGTCTGCGAATAGTACCGGTTGAGGGTTTTCTTTGCTAGTCCAAGTGACGCACGAATGGCCGGTGAGAGAGAAGCATCGTTTGCCCGCGCGGTAAGGCGGTCGTTGATGTGATCCATGATGGGAATGACATTGGTGAGGTTGGGTGTTGAACGCAAAAAGAAAAGTGTAGCGTGCTTCAAAACCTGAAATAATCGGTCATTAGGTAAGCATTCCATGGAATTCTATGCGATTCCGACTTACCATCAAGACATCTGCCAACTGCTCGACTATTTTCCATTCGTCCTCTGTGAGCTCGTACTGCCTCAAGTCGTTCTTCCGATCTGCCGCAAACTTGTCATATGCCTTCTGGTACTCGAGAACGAAACACAACATGTCGTAAGTCGAATTCCATCTCGTTATAACGTCTCGTGGAATAAGCCTTTCATCCAGATCGAGGTCCTCGATGCATTGCTGCCATGCGGGTAGTAAAAGTGTTGTCGAATTGACGATTTTAAATGCAAGTTTGCGAATCTGCAGCATATAAAGGTCAGGTAAAGTCAGTTGCCTATTTAATGTTACTCACTTTGACCAAAACCATTTTCACAGGACGAATACTTTCCTCCAGGTCAGCGCGATTGGCAACTGACAACGCAGCCATTTCGTCCACCCATCCCTCAATGTCGTCGTTGGGTCTAGTGTTTTGAAGTCCGGTTGCAAGACTGGAAAAAGACCGGGACCAGACCGGACCAAAACCGATTGGGACCGCAGATTATTAGGACCGGTCAAGACCGCAACTGCAGTCCGGTCCTTGGTCCTCCGCAATCTCAAAAACCTTCAGACCGATGAAAGACCGGTTGCAACCGGTTGCAACCGGTCTTTCCACTGCCCTCGAGACCAAGGCGCCGAGCTCAAACTCGGCGCTTAATTGACGCTAGGGAAATGTAGGGGTTCGTCAACCCGCACGGGTCACGGGTAAGGGTACCGACGGGTACGGGTACGGGTAGCGGTTCGCGTACCCGCGACTTTCAAAACGAGCCCAAGAATGAGAATTTTAGGCGAGAACTGAATGAGATACAGCTCATTTCGTGGAATTCAACGAAATTAGCTGTATCTCACTTGTTTCTCGGCCGTTTTGGACGTTCTCGGGCTCGTTTTGACGGGTAAACCCGTGCGGGTCGCGGGTACGGGTCTGCGCGGGTAGGCGCCCAGACACCCGCGGGTTACCCGTGCATTTCCCTAAAATTTGACGCCAACGTGAGTTCCAAACAAAAGTTTGCTTACCGGAGGCATTTTTAAAAATGCCTCTGGTAAGAAAACCTTCGTTTGCAAAGGTTGGATGGAGCTAGATAGATTGGGAAATGGCAGAACTTAGTGTAAAAATAATGGATGAACATATTTCAGCTGACATTCTTTTGATTTATGAAATTATGACACATATAATTTAAAAAATGTACTGTCCAGTGCGTAAAGTACGAGAACCACCTACAAAGACCGGTCTTGAACCGGTCGCCAACTGGTTGCAACCGCAACCGGTTCAGACCGGTCGCGCAACCGCAAAAGACTGCACAAGACCGCTCAGGACCGGTCCTGGTCGGTCCAGTCCGGTTTTTTGCAGAATTTGAGGGAGGAGGGACCGGTCCTGGTCCCGGTCCTGAGCTCGGAAGGTCAAAAAACCGGACCTGACCGGACTTCAAAACACTAGTTGGGTCCCACATCTCCAGCCGTTGCCAGTGACTCTCGCAGGAGCGCCTCTTGCGTTTGCCGCTCCTCACGATCATAGTCCAGATTTCCAGCCAGCTCGCGAATTTGGTCGTCCTCGTCTGCGCTGATAGCACCCGTCACCGTTTTTCGTACGTCAAACTGCTTAACTGTTGTCCATGCTACCAAGTTAATCACATGAAGAAAGCAACGTGTATGGTTCACTTTCGAAAATTCCGGGATTAGCCCTTCAAGCTCGTCGATCATCACGTCGTTGTTCGAGGCATTGTCGCAAGTGATACTCAGGATCTGGTGCAATGTAAGTCTAATGGCATGTCAATATTATGACAATAACTCATACCTTGTCAGATATCCCAAATTCCTTCAGAATTTCAGCAAATGCAATCGCCAAGTTAATGCCACTGTGGGACTAAAATGTATGTCAGCAAATTCGCAAATTTAATGGATGATCTGTGACTCACTTTCGCAACCTCTACAACATCCAGAATCAAAGATATTGCTTCACCTTTGTACTCGAAATGAACCGTAACAAGAACGTAGGCATGATGATTTGGAGAGGTCCATGCATCTGTTGCGAAGTGGAGTAAGCCATCATGTTTCTGGTATATCACAGTCATGTCAAAATTTGAGAGTATATTGTAATTCCCTGCTTACCTGAAGCATCACCGCAATTCTTTGACAAGATCGTGCAAATACCACACGAACATCTCTGGAAACTGTTGACGGTGAAGGTAAATAGTATTCCGGTCTCCCAGTTTTCATCAAGGTCTTGAACCCTCGGTCACTGACGACTTTAAAAGGACGCCCGCTCTCCGCAATCCACCGAACTATCTCAACGCTTCCAGGTCTTTCAGCAGACAGCTGTTGGTGATGAGAAATGGAGCTTACCGCGTTTCCGTTTTTGTGTGTTGCCGGTGTGAGTATTTGACCTTTCCTTTCCCTTTAATTTCAAAAGCTGCCGCAACTGACCCATCTTTAGATTTCGAGAGCATTTCGCATGCAGATTCAACGTTGCCAGCCTCCGTTGCCAACTTTACTGTTTCCGATCCCCAGCAAAGTTTGGCGTGCTTATGAAGGTTGCTCGTCGACTTTGCATCTTTCGTGTCAAGGAAGCGACGGATCCCTTTGTTGCATCCTGTGGCAAAGCATTTGAACTCGTGGTAGCGTCAACCCTTTTCGTAACCGATGGTGTGAACTGGGTGAAAGAAAGCGTAGATTGGAGCATTCCAATCGTCTTTCAGCCGCTCTACAAGATAATATTGGGTAAAAGTGAATATTTCTTTGAATGTTATTGTTACTAACCTATTTCTGCCTCCGAAGATTCTTCTTTGTCGTCTGTAACCTCAAGTTCCTCAGGTACATCCTCAACAGTAGCCCGTTGGGATGGGCCATTGGAGTTAGCTCGAGGTGTGGAGATACTCCCTGCATCGATATTGTCCGTGTTCACATTTTTGTTGGTAGATATGAGCTAAAATAGAGTTAAACTCTTGTCAACGGTGAGTAAAATTGTTACCTCAATGTCTGAATCTTCTGGAGCTGGCTCGTCACTTTTTTTCCCTTTGGTTGCAGTGGTTTTGGCGGGTTTTTTGGCCGTATCCGTGGCTTTCTTTTTGCGTGTAACAACTTTTTTGACCGACTTCAAGACTTCGACCGCCTTGCGTTTCAGGGTTGGAATGGGCTTGTGACCCGAGCGCGTGGCCTCGCCGACGGCGTCATCGGCTATTTGGGAGTAAATTTATGATCTTATCTTCTTACCATTGTGCGTTCCTATCAATTTGGTGGCTTAGGTACTGTATTGTTTTAGTTTACATAAGGTTTTTGAGCCGGTACATGCCGAGGGTTTTCACGGGTAGCAGGTATGGCTGGGGCTACCCGTACCCAACCCGCGGATACCCTTACCCGTGACCCGTATGGGTATGGTCAACCCGTGCTATTCCCTACGGGTACGGGTATGGGTCAAGGCAGGTCAGGTGGGTGCATGGGTAGAGTCAATGGGTTAGCAGTAAAACTTGTACTTTACAGGTTAAATAGCATTTTATTTAGTTCTATGCACTTAAAACACTGTTAAGCAAGGGAATAGTGCGTCAAATATATTTTTTTATGACGTTTTAACTATGTCTACATTTTTTTAAGCTATCTAAGGGGTGTCCAGCCTCACCAAACGAACATAATCTTACCGGAGGCATCATAAAAAATGCCTCCGATAACGAAATCTTCATGTGGAACGGCCAACAAGCGCCGAATTTGAACTCAGTGCTTGACCCACCAACCCGCGTCAGGGGTACGGGTTTTACGAGGGTATGAAATCACCTACCCGTACCCGTACCCCAGTAAAACCCGCACCTGGACCTGCGCAGGTCGTTGTACCCATGACAATCCCTAGGTCAGCTGCAACTTCGACGAGTGAGGTTGTTGTGCCGCACAAATGGAGCCTGTTGGCTCCACTTTCTAGCTCCAGTGAGAGTGTGAGGGAGGGCAGGCGGATGTATACACCTGTGTGCCTTGCATGCCTCAGCCAGTATACAAGAAAGGGGGAATTATGCAAGCTCAGGCACACCCCTGAGGCAGGTGATGTGGGTTGTTGGGCAGTACACGGCAGGGTGTGGACATTACTTCTGTTGCCTTTGCCAGTGGTGCTTTGAGGTGGTGAGAAAATTATCAGATTGGGTTTAGGAACGTGGAGGGGCAGTTGGGGTTGCTGTGCATGCAGCAGCTGTCGTTGTGTCAACATGCAGCACCAAGAGTGGGAGCAAGATACCAAGCAGCACTCATGCAGAACATGCTTGCAAGGCTGGGGATGCTGAATCAAGAAACTACACAACACCTACTGTGCACAATGCCAACTGCACCTCTCCTGCACCTCTGAGTCCCACCAAACCTTGCACCATGGGTCCTACAAGACCTTCATGGGGTGCAGTGCTGGGTAGTATCAGCTCTGCAGAATGCATACAGAGAGGGAGGTCAAGCTCGCAACAAAGCTAGGTATTGGGTTGGCCAAATTTGGATCTGGGTCTTTGGTGGGATAATGAGAATAGCTATCTGAGCACACTTATACTTCCTCCTCCTGGCTCTGGTAAGTTTCTGGGTGATTGATTTCTTCAATAGATGGGTTTTCCATGAGATGGCTGACTGTTATACTGTACCATTACGACCAACTCTTCATGTCACAGGTCACAACGGAAAAGCAAGTCATTTTTTTTATTTGCCTTAAATCAAAAGAAAATTTTTCGGCCCTCTTGGCAAAAAAAAAATCCAAATCTATGAAGAGTTGGTTGTAATTCTACAGTAATCAGCATGTAACTGTGTTTTACACCAAATCAAAACCTTTGTTCTGTTACTGAAGTTGATTACCCTAGAATATTAAA
The DNA here is from genome assembly GCA_023014345.1 of Galerina sulciceps. Classification (NCBI taxonomy): domain Eukaryota; kingdom Fungi; phylum Basidiomycota; class Agaricomycetes; order Agaricales; family Galerinaceae; genus Galerina; species Galerina sulciceps. Next base: position 946,343 of record JAEDXJ010000036.1, read on the forward strand.
GTTGCAGATTTGTCTCAGACTCTCAGGTTTCATCTTTCACAAAAAATGCTTCCTAGAAATAGTTCTGACTTGTATTTTTCAATGAATGTAGGATGCATAATTTGTGATTTCAGCCTGGAGTGGATGTTTTTGCACATTGTTGCTCACATAAAACTTACTTCAAAAAAAAAAAAACTTAAAAATAGGTATTGATAGTGCTTTTTTACAAGTCATTCTTTCTGTGCAGTTGTCATAAAAGATATGGTCAAAGTACAAATCCTCATATCAAATAGAGGATGTAGTAGGATGGGCTAAATATATATATATCACTTACATAAAAACAAAAAAAAAAATACAAAAACCAATGCTTACAAAGGAGATTATCAAAAACTATCTTCTGAATTTTTGCACATTCATCTTCAGATGGGTGGTAACTGAGAGTAAACCAGTCATTGCTTTCTGTGAATTTTTGCTTTTTTAATTGTTGTTTGACTGATGGGTGCTTGTTCTTGATATAAAGGCTCCAGGCATTGGTAAAGCTTTGTTCAAGACTGAAACCCTGCTGAACAAGCCAGAAAGAATATTCCAAACAGATAAGAATAGCTAAAGATATTATAATAAAAAATTAAAAATAACAGAAAACAGAAATGAATAGTCAAACCTAGAAAGACTTCCATGGAGGGGGTCTATAGTATCAAAATCAATAAATCATAATATGTGAAAAAAAGAGAAAAGACTTCACTGTAAACTGAAGCAACATAGTTTGTTCTATGTGAGATGTCTGTAAAATGTGTCATATTAAAGAAAAAGCAGAGAAAATAATTAAAAAAGACAATCACAAACTACATAAGGTACAAAGAAATATATAAGCAATTAAGAGAAAGAAAAAGTAGTCAGCAATTGAAATCAAGCAAAAGAAGTTCAGACAACTCACAGTCTGAATAAAATTTATACAGACAATGTCAGCAATTGTAATCAAGAAAAAGAAGCTTAGACAACTCACAGACTGGATAGATTTTTATGCAGGCAATGTCAGCAATTGAAATCAAGCAAAAGAAGCTCACACAACTCACTCCCTGGATAGAATTTTATGCAAGCATTTTCAGCAATTGAAATCAAGCAGAAGAAGCTCACACAACTCACATACTGGATAGAATTGTATGCAGACAATGTCAGCAATTGAAATCAAGCAAAAGAAGCTTGGACAACTCACATACTGGATAGAATTTATGCAGGCAATGTCAGCAATTGTAATCAAGCAAAAGAAGTTCAGATAACTCACTCTCTGGATAGAATTTTATGTAGGCAATGTCAGCAATTGAAAAAATCAAGCAAAAGAAGCTCACACAACTCACAGACTGGATAGAATTTTGTGCAGGCAATGTCAGCAATTGAAACCAAGCAAAATAAGCTGAGACAACTCACAGCCTGGATAGAATTTTATGCAGGCAAATTCAGCAATTGAAATCAAGCAAAAGAAGCTCCACAACTCACTCCCTGGATAGAATTGTAAGCAGGCAATATCAGCAATTGAAAGCAAAAAAAGCTCAAACAACCCACATACTGTACAGAATTTTATGCAGGCAATTCAGCAATTGAAATCAAGGAAAAGAAGCCCAAAAAACTCACATACTAGAGAGAATTTTATACAAGTAATGTCAGCAATTGAAACAAAGCAAAAGAAGCTCACACAACTCACATACTGGATAGAATGTTATGCAGACAATGTCAGCAATTGTAATCAAGCAAAAGAAGCTCATGCAACTCACAGCCTGGATAGAATTTTATGCAGGGAATGTCAGCAATTGTAATGAAGCAAAAGAAGCTCAGACAACTCACTCCCTGAATAGAATTTTATGCAAGGAATGTCAGCAATTGAAATCAAGCAAAAGAAGCCCAGACAACTCACTCTCTGGATAGAATTTTATGCAGGCATTTTCAGCAATTGAAATCAAGCAAAAGAAGCTAAGACAACTTACTCTCTGAATAGAATTTTATACAAATAATGTCAGCAATTGAAATCAAGCAAAAGAAGCTGAGACAACTCACAGCCTGGATAGAATTTTATACAGGCATTTTCAGCAATTAAAGTCAAGCAAAAAAAGCTGAGACAACTCACAGACTGGATAGAATTTCATGCAGGCAAATTCAGCAATTGAAATCAAACAAAAGAAGCTCATGCAACACACAGCCTGGATAGAATTTTATGCAGGCATTTTCAGCAATTGAAATCAAGCAAAAGAAGCCAAGACAACTCACATTTTGAATGTTCTTTTATGCAGCAATATCAGCAATTGAAATCAAGCAAAAGAAGCTCACACAACTCACATACTGGATAGAATTTTACACAGGCAAATTCAGCAATTGAAGTCAAGCAAAAGAAGCTCACACAACTTACAGCCTGAATAGAATTTTATGCAGACATTTTTAGCAATTGAAATCAAGCAAAAAAAGCCATGACAACTCACATTCTGAATGTTCTTTTATGCAGCAATATCAGCAATTGAAATCAAGCAAAAGAAGCTGAGACAACTCACAGACTGGATAGAATTTCATGCAGGCAAATTCAGCAATTGAAATCAAGCAAAAGAAGCTTATACAACTCACTCCCTGGATAGAATTTTATGCAGGCAATCTCAGCAATTGAAATCAAGCAAAAGAAGCCCAAACAACTTACAGCCTGGATAGGATTTTATTTAGGCATTTTCAGCAATTGAAATCAAGCAAAAGAAGCCAAGACAACTCACATTTTGAATGTTCTTTTATGCAGCAATATCAGCATATACATTGACTTTATAATATGCTAACTACCTTGTTCTGAAGACAATGTTTAGAATATTTCCTTTATTAAGTGAACCTTTACTAACCTCTTCTCCCTTTAAATAAAAAGTTGTCAAAAATATCTTCTAAATGTCTTTTATAACACCTACATACTAAACACATATTAATTATGTTTTAGGTAGTGTAATTATTTTACTTACATTCTTTGATCTGTTATCATTATGTTTTATGTTAAACCATGTAATTTTTACATTTTCCTTTGTTAATCTGAGTATTTGTTTGGAATATACGTTTAACAGTATTACACACCATATTATAGCAATGTCCAAACCAACTTGCAGTATGTTGAATTAGAATTTCCTTTATTTGCTTCAGTAGCAATATATTTGAAAAATTAAGAAAATATACCATATTCTTACTGCTGACAAAGATTCTCCTGAAAATTGAGACATAAATGGAAGTCAAATTGGATATTTGTAAAACCTACTGATTTACAGCACATTCAATGCAAACCTCCAAGTTATTCTGTTGGACAGTGACAAATAGCATCTTCAGTGCAAGATTGTCCATTGATGCTGCTGTCTGTTTGATTAGCTTTTTAACCTGCTTTTGGTGATCACTGCTGTCTTTATGGATGGCTGAATGTAGTATTGGCCATTAAAACTGCCTTTTGAATAAAAAATAACCCACCCTCAAAGTGCACATAAGCTCTAGGCTGAAATCTGTAGCCTTTGAGTGGCAGCATAAATTTGTTCTCCAACATGTCCAAAGCAATTTTGGTATCTTTCTTCCTCTCTGCTTTTAAACCTTGAGCCTTTGTGATAAGGATATCAAATTTCATAAAGATTGCAACCACTGGAACTGTATTTTTTTTAGGTCCCAGCAACCAATTAAACACTAAGGAAAAGCTCACTATTCCAAACACGATCCTCATTAAAGAACTTCTCTTCCAAAGGCAGCAAAGGGCGTGACATATCTGGTTCAAAGCAAAACCTGTGTGTATTCTCAACAAGTACCTGGGTCACATCAATGATGATGATGAAAACACACCAGATGACATGAATTTGGTCATGAACTTCCTTGGACTTTGTGCTATCCTCGATGAAAGTCATAACAGACTTGAATTCCTCCTCACCCCCTGCTTCAAAACCACAGGAGTCGTGGAAGATAAATCCTGGGTTGCTCTTGAATGTGAATGGATGGCAAACATCATGGATCCCGCGCTATACAGTTAAATCAGTGATCAAGCTTGAGGTAAGCACAGAAATCACAGAGTATTACCTCTGCGGTTGGTTCCAACTGTCAGGAAAGAAAATGAGGAGATCAAAATACCACAATCAACGGATCTTACCAAGTTTTGTTCCTCGTCGTAAATGGACGGCTCCTCAGTCGTGTTACACACCCGCTTTAACAACGTTGTTTTTCCTGCGTTTGCCCTCCCGATGACAAGAATACGAAAGTGCGTGTATTTGGCGCGGAGTTCTGCAGCTTCTTTTCGGCCGATTTTTATGGCAGGCACAGGAGTAGGTGACGGTGTGGTCTCAACTGGCCGAGCAACAGTGTTTGCGGCAGAATTTGACCCAGTTTGAGGCGCACTCTGCGATCCAGGTCTGATTGCCTTCTTCAGATGGCTGAAGAAACCTTTGGGCTCTTTGGCGGTCTTTCTGCGGTCGTCAGCCATGTCGATGGTGGTAAGAGATAACAAGCTGTTTGTTGAAGCGACCGCTCGAAACACCAGCTGAGAACACTATTTTTAGATGAAGTCCGAAGCAAAGATCGCTCTTTGTCTCCTCTCATCATCACCTCATATCCGGCCTTCCCTCCCTGCCCCTTCCAGCCCGTGTAGACTACGTTTGAGCATGTATGGTGTCGTGATGAAATGAGTCTGGGGGCACCAGTAGGTGATTCAGCAGTACAACGGAGTGAAAGCGTAGTCGGGGTATGCTTATTTTTTAATCACCCGAGTCGGTTGATGAACACGGTGTGCTCAGATGCTATTACATTACCATATCTTAAGCATTCACGTCACCTGCCGCAGGTCTTCTTCACGATTGCCACTGGATCACATTCGTTGCCGCTAGATTGGTGTCCACTCGTCACCCGCCTTGTCTCGACTTTGGATTCGTGGGCAATGGGAAATTACCTTCAAACATGCAGCCCTGGGCTACCCCAAGCCGTCGTACTAAAAGGAATCACACGGCTGGTTGATCGTCTCGCTAGTCGCAATGATGCCGCTGACCCATCCCAATCCCAATTTCTACTTATCACCGTGGGTCCATGTGCAGAAGATCGATATAGTCTCGGAGCTGAGGACAGGTGCGCAATTAATTTTCCTATGGACCCAGTTTTTGCTGACGAAAATATCCAGCAACGCACGCAATCCGAAGAAATAGCCTACCTCATTCAACCAGTAACCCCTCCTCTCCAAATCCACTTCGTATACACACTGTTGGAGTCGATTCAGAACTCGATAGTCCGACTTGAAGGGTTAGTATGTGAAGATAAGAACAACAAATTGGACTGGGAGCCGTTGTTTACTTGAAAGCGAGTAAAAGGAGGGCCTTGGTGAGTTACCTGATCTTTTGCATCGCCTTCAAGAGTCTAACTTGAGCTCCAGCCTAATGCGAGCTCGATTTCCAACTCTAAACTGAGGCTACAGCCTACCGAGAAGACCCAAAGCGGCGGTGCTGAGAAATGGAACATCTCCCTCCTTCCTCCCGGATCGATGCAGGAGCCCTCAAGACATGGCTATCATACAAGTCCCCGCTTTTGTGAAGCCCGTTTAGCCGGCGCAAATCGCGTTGCTGAGGATGTCAGCATTCGGTATGGCCTGCATCTATGCGGGTGCGACGAACTTTTCGAACCAGGTGGCGGCCTTAACGAATTGGTGTTTCCTGGTGGAGTTCTGATATTGGAATCACGATCAGTATGTCGCAGCTTCGCTCCTTCGTGGTCTTGCCTATACTTATACTAATTTCGACGTAGGTTGAGCCATTCTTCTCAGATCTGGAAAGAAGGGAAATCTGTCGAGACTGAGTTTCCAGTTGGTACATTCACGGCGATAACTTTTATCTACGGCGACAATGTCAGACTATCCGCCCCTTGTCGTGGTGTGTCTTACTCCTTTCTACCTCGCCGCTTTGTTATAACACTCAATAGGTCATTCCCTACCTCTCTTATTGCCGCTATGGTATGAATGCAACGACTTGTTGGTGACTATGCATACGACCGTTTTTAAGTGCATTCCATTTATTTGTGTCACGAATTGATTCTGACATCGTTTTTTTCAGCGACGACTGAGCTGGCAGCCGGTCTGCTGGCGTTAAGAGCACCCCATATCTCAACAAGCAGCTTTGAGTATCAGTAACGATTTTGGGATTTGAACCAGGGGGTGGATGGACTTGGATGGACGGCTAAATTGGCGAGTTTGTACGCTAGTAGGGCACGATTTGTACGTACCGGATCACAACAGGTTTGCCAATGTGAGATTGAGAGTAATTCAAGTTATTCAAAGGCGGGTTACATAAATTGCATTGTTCGGTGTGACTCATATAATTCTAATAACTTCAACGTTTTAGAGAGCTTCGTACTTGAAGGACAGAAAACGAGGGCAGACGATCCCGAGGAAGGTCGAACGTCGCAGTGTGAACCAAAGGTATATATATTCGTGTTCAAAACATGCTAAGTCAGGGGCAAGTGCCACGACTGTGTCAGAGACGCCCCGCGATCTTACAAGCCATGCCAAGCGGGATGATTTCGCTGCCGTTATCGTCTGCCTGGAGCCTTTCTCGCGAGGTTTTTGTACATGTTCTCGTTCTTCGGCGTCATGGCAGGCTAGATAAGCGGGAACACGCATCTGAGTCTCGGAGTTCAAAGAAGAAGCTTCGAATATATACCTCGATGGAAGATGTTCATCGCACGAAACGAAATCCAACAAGGAATTCCTGGTCTGCCATTGGGCTCAGAATCCATGGGAATGGCGCTTCCAGACCTTGCAATGCTTCCATAGATTGCACCTGCGCATGCTTGCTAGAACCTCTCCTCTCGTGGGATGACCCGACACCGTCAGGTGGACTCGACGATACGAGTTAGACTGGACGGATGAGGTCGCGGCATCTGAGAGAAGTTGAACGTGAAGGTAAGATGTTCGTTCAAGCAATAGTGTCAGGAACGCTCACAGCACGCCATGCCAGACAATCTCGCCTGTCTGGAACGTTGCATTCGCTCTTCTTCAGGCTTTTGTTGGCGTCATGACGCTCTGGACAAGCTGGAGTCCGTAGTTGAATGTCGAATTTCAAAGAAGAAGGATAACCATACCTCGCTGAAGAAGCCGAGTCCAAGGAGCGAGCCCGACCTATCCTTTGGGTTTATGGTCCATACCCGCTATAGTTTCGTCGTCTCCAACCCCTCTGCGTAGAATGCATCAGCTGGCAGAGCTTCTTGATGCTCGCATCGTGCATTTTTGCCGGAACCTTCTTCTTGATAGTACGAGTAACCAACACCATTCATTGTGAGGGTTTGACGATACGGGTTGGGGTGATGATTGAATTCGTTATGTGCATTCTGTTGAAAAAAACCGAGAGGAGTTAGAGGAAGTAAAACACACATTGAAGCAAGAAGACTCACGCTTGAGAAACGAATCTGCATCGAAGGCATCGGCTGCAGCAAGATAAGTGACCTGGAGAACAAAATCTCGGTAGAGGCAGGCGAGAAGTTTGGGAGAGGAAGGATGTGTTCATAATCATTGTCAAGATAGATTCCAGCATTTCCAAAATTATTTCGGTGGGTCTGTGGGTGGAGCAAGTCAACAATGCATGTGAGTCTTGATCGTGCTGGTGCTGCTACTGTCGTCCACAGCAATCGAGCAATCGACATTCATCGATATCCTAGATATAGCCAAAAAGACTCGCTAAGCATCAGGAGAGCCGGCGAAGGTACTTGGTAAGCTGCTTGAAAGAGTGACGAGAGCTGGCTTATCTGCCAAATCTTCACGTGCCCACTGATATTGCATTCAGAAACTTTTGTCCTGGCCATCGTCGACAACGACTGCCGACAGGAATGGCTTCACACACCTCCAACCAATCTGCTTTAACCTCGTCTCTATTGGTAGCCCACGAATGTCATACGGAATTCAACGACGGACCCAGTTTGAAGGATAACGGGAACACTTAGGAACGACGGGAAATAATGAGGGCTCAGTATGTCTTCTCCGCACTGTCCTGCTGATATTCACTCACGTTTCGACGATTAGGGTACAGTAAAGCTATCAACAATATCTGTGTGGTGCTATCCTCAAAGAGCCTTGTACGTCTTTCTTCGTTTTGTCTTCCGATTTTAACCCATGTATGTTGATCCACCTATCGTACAGCTTCAAACAGTGTTCGCCGACACAAAACTCCGAACTACTCATGCTCCGTACCCATTCCTTCGAGCGAGAGCAGCAGCAGCAGCACAGCGAGCACCAAGTTACGCCTGCTGAGAGCACCCACCCAAGGCTAGGGAAACTGAACCTGAGAAAATATTCGCAGAGTGGCAATGGATGTGCAACGACACTGCCAGCACGAGTGCGACGACATTCAGGTTGGTCCGATGCCGGTGCAGGAGGCTGCTGAAGGCCTTCTCGAGTCCCGACTACCTTGGTAAACGCGAGCTTTTTAACGAAGATGGGGATCGGACACGCTGCGCTGTACCTGTCCCTCTCGCCCCGCCTGCTCCTGGCCACCCGGTCCTCCACTTAGGCCCGAGCCAGTCGTTCCATAGGCGATATTACTACATTACCACCAGCATCGACATAGGCAGGCAAGTCAGCATCAACTAAGCTGCCCGCCACCCTCTCTCGCGTCTCCTGAACCTTGCTCTCTCTGTCTCCCTCGCTCTTGACCTCCCCCTCCTACTCAACACACGTGCTCTCGCTGAGTACGACGTACTGCCGTCATCCCAAAATGTGCACAGTCCGTCTCTGGACGCCGATCCAGCCTCTGTACGGGTTTTTGATAGGAGTGCAAGGCCTGCGAGTGTCGTCGACTGGAGCGGGGGCGAGGTGGGTGCGGTGGAGACAGAGGAGGTGCAGAGGAGACGGAGAAGACGGAGGAGTTGGGAAAGGGGGCGAAGTAGCATTCGGGATATCCGTTCCCAAAAGTTGTGGAGCTCGCGGGATGCTCAGTTTTGCCGATCGTTCTTGTCTTCGTCAACCCAAGCTCGTGCTTACAGGTGTTCCTCTTTCCTCGTCTCCTTTCCTTTTTTGGTGCTGATCTTGCCTTTTTCGCAGATTCTTCTTCTTCCTTGTCATCAATCCTCCTTGTGCACGACGACATCTACGATCGCGAAAAGACCTTTGTGGTCTGCTTCACGTATGACGAGTGGTATATGACTGGCCAAGTACGGCAACGCGTTGTACATCGTCCTTCTTTTCTTTCGATTGATGCTAAGTGTGTGAGTACAGCCGCATACACCCCGGCCTCATGAACCTCAAAATCGCTCCCCCTCCTCTCGGGCTCCGGCTCGCAGCGAGGACGCAGAGCCTATGCAACTATCACCCGTCGGTGTACCAGCACTCGCCATACGCCCTCGGCGTGTCAAAGTCTCGAATTGGACGAAAAAATGTGCACGAGCACGAGCGAGAGCTGCATCAGCGCCAGCACAGCCAGCACTCGACACCCGCGTAGAACATACTGCCGAAGGTCAGGAAGTGGAATTGAGGAATGACTTGCTGCACCTAGTGCAGATGGTGCCAGTTATTTGCGGAACGTCGATGCGGATGAGAAGGCGGGGTCGATGACGGCTCTCGATTCGAGCAGCGACAGCAGAACTGGCAGCAACGACAGCACGAGCACGAGCACGAGTGCAGCTGATTCGACGCTGGTGCAGATGCCTGCCTGTGCAGGAGCTTTTGTTTCATCATGAGGACTCGAACTGCCAACGTAAAGCTTCTTGTTTTATTCACGGCACGTCTCTTTCTTCGGTTGTCTTCGTGTCAGCAGTAGCATGTAGAACCGTTTATATGATAAAACACGTCGCCCTCCGCCCTCTGATGGATCGTTTTAAAAAGTGTCGCTTCAAGATACTGACCAAGCAGGTTTTTTGTGTTGATGGGCCATGCGAAGAGGGTTGTGATTTGACTCTTAATTTGATTGCATCTGCGTGTGTACTGAGAATACAACAGGCGTTCCGGCTCTTCTATTGTCACAGAATGCTTTCCATGCCCGCTTGGTCGTCTTTCTCCGAGTCGTTCGAGGCAACCTTGCTGAAACCTGGATGATGAAGTGCGGCTGACTCTTATAATAGATTCTAATTTTCTAGCATGGACGTCGAAGGTGCACGTAGGGACGTATGAAGCATAAATGTCTAGAAGCTGGACAGGTGCGACGAGTGGTCAGAATGTTATTGCTATTCTAGGCTGAATAATTTTAACATATCTCTTTATCGTCCACTCAGAGTCATCCTTCAGCCCTTCCTTATTTTTCTGTTTTTCTCGTTCGCGAGCGTCAGGGTGGTCTGGCCCAACTTGAACCCAAATGAGTTTCGAAATTCAAGGAGGTTACGGAGAACATACCTCCATCAAGAAAGGTTGATCATAAGCCATGCCCAAGCCGCGAGCACGAACGCAGGAGCTGCTGGTTCATCTTCGTGCTTGCACTGGCGGGTACGAGTTGGACTGGTAACGGAATTACAGTTCGTTACACGGGTATTCTGTTGAAGAACGTCAAGAAAGCTTAAGGTTGAACGAAGTAAGGCCCACATTCCGGTGACGAAGACGGCTACTTACGACTTCTCTAGCGTTTTCTTTCCACTTGATCTTGCTGCCATCGGCATGAGAGTCGCCCGAAAACAAAAGCTTGGAGGAGGCGAAAGAGAACGTCCAGGCTGTGTAGTCGTCGCCAGGATCGACTCAAGAATTTCCGAGGTACTCGCGACAGTGGGTCTGTGGTCGCAGCAGGTTAAAAACAGGCTTTGAATCTGGATGACGTGACAATCGTAGTGTTGTCCATAGCAATTAGACTTGCGAAGTTGCATGGGGGGCATGAGCGATGGAGAACCTTCATTTTGCACATCCGCCTGCGAAGACTCGTTAAGTACTACAAAGATCATAAACATCAGGAAATACAAACCCAATTTCTGACCTATGTCGGCCGTTCTTGCTGTGAACTCAAGCAGCAGGTTGGTAAACGACTACAAACTGCCATGAGTGTCCAAGAAAGTAGGAGATTATAACTATAAAGGGTATTAACTTACCTCGAAGATGCATTCAAGAACGGTCTGAGTTAGCGAGAGACCCCATACAACGTCCAGAGAAAGAGACATAAAAGGTGGTTGGTGGGTAGGAGAGTGAGTGGTAATTGATGCGATCATGCACGATGAGTCAGCGGGACTGCGCTCCGACTCTCCGACTCTGACATCAAACTCAACCACCACTACCAGCCTTCCGAGTCGTCGTCCACGATAGCGCCGACAAGATCGTACCCGACGAATGACCACGCGACGGACACAAGCCTCGAAGGCAACGCGGACTTCACGAGTGTCGGTGCAGCAGGTCGCACATTTCTGAGACATAGGTAGGTAAATACTACATTCTGTGCTTTCCGCCCGCGTTCACTTACTCCTACAAGCAGACATGGCGCCATTTCGAACGCGTAACTGCGATCTCAAATAAATGATAACCACCAACGCAGACGATCAATTGGAGTCACGACCGACCCAGTTTTAGGGACGGCAGGAGTAGCAGCAGCAAGTGTACTGCATCTCCCTCCTTCGTAGACGATGGCACCACTCCATGGCCAGGTGTATGCCAACAGCTGCACCACCCGTCCCGAGTGCACTGTCTCTTGCGGTAGAATGGACGACCAGTGTCGGGACTCGGCTAGGCTTCAGGCTTCAGACTTCAAGCTTCGAACATAATAGTCACTTCACCTCTGACGAACGTGCTTTCCCGTCGTCCGTTGGCTTCCGTGACGCCGCCGCTCATTCTCCATCGACGTGGCCCCACCTCTCCGTCCTTCAGCTACGTTGAAGCCTTCCGGCGAAATCACTGTCGTCAAAGTTTGATTGTACGACTCTAATCAGATTTGTACTACAGTGAGGGAGCAAGCAATACAAGAACGGTGCTATCCTGGGCGCCTTTCACGTTCGTCTTTCTCTTTCTCTTTTGATTTCTCGATGCTAACCGCCTGCGACCTCACGTACAGCCGGATACGCCCTGCCAACCCAATACTCCAAATCAGTCCATTTCCTTCCCCGTTCATACCCTCTCGGCTCTCATCTTCCTATCCATTCCTCCAGCTCCAGGTCCAGGTCCAGCTGCACCTCCGCGGAGCTTGGACGACTAGCACCCGGCGTCGTATCAGCAGTCACCGTATGATAGCTTTCACCTCACTACGACGACGACGACGAAGACCTCCGTTGAGGCTGGAGGTGAAGACGTCAGCGTTTGCTGGTGGCATGGTGCATCAGGAGCTGCTGCTAGTGGTGCCGTCGTGGGTCACCTTCTATTCATGCGACGGAGCTTTCGTCTTTCCCGCAGCCGCCTGCGCCAATCATGCAGGAGCAGAGCGTGTTTGAGCAGCCTGGACCTAGGCATGAGCCTATTGTTTTGTCGAGGATGGCGTCGCACCAGAGTATGACCCCAGGTCTCAACAACTTAACACCAAGGAAGAGCAAGGCCCAACACCGACTCCCTCGACGCCGTCCTGCTCTTGAATGGCACGCCGCAGAAGAGCAGCCTAAAGAGCTCGAGCTCGAGCAGGAGGCCGAACGTCTCGTTCCCGTCCCGAACTTGAACCAGTCCGTTGTGCCGAGGATTGTGTGGCCTGATTTGCAGAGGCAGGAGGGGTGGTCAGAGGCATCGGCGGGCTGCACCACAGCCACCACCAGCATAGGCAATGGAAGACAGGTTGGGCACCTACACCTGCACCCTCTCTCGTGTCGTTTTAGACGTCGTTTTCCCCGCCCCCCTCACTCTCATCCTCCATGCCTTCCTTTTCCCTCGTCTATCTCAACGTCGACTCCACATTCCCATCCTTACCCTCCTCTCTTACCTTCTCTCCACCTCTCGCCTTCTCTAAGCTGAAATACCACCCCCACCCGCCGAAGAACGTGCACCTCCCATCGCGAGATACGGACCTTGCGATCGTTCTGGTGTTTAATCAGCCTGAGGCCTGCGAGTGTGCCGTTAACTGGTACCGTAAGAGTACTGGGGTGGGGGTGTGTACGAAGGAGACCGAGACCGAGTCTGAAACTGAAACTGAGGGGGAGTGGGACGAGTGGAGGATGAGGCGGAGTCTTTCGGTGTCGCGTGTACGGGGTACTGGGAGTCGGGTCTTGGTGCGAGGGACGGAGAGAGGGATAGGAAGAGGCAGGAGAGGGGGTATATGCGTTGGACCCTTCGGGGTGTCGAACAGGCCGCCGCTTGGGGCGAAAGGAACGTGTATCTCAAGATTGTCGGCTTCGTGCTCATAGGTGTGTTTTCCTTTTTGATTCCTGATTCTTCTTCCGCCCTCCTTCGGCGCTGACTCTTTCTTTCTGTCCTGGCAGACCGTTCGTCATCGTTGTCAACTCAAACCCTCAAGACGCTGCTAACTCTGACCGGCACCCTCCTCACATGGAACGGCACATACCAGAATACCGTCGTGGTCAGCTGCACATTCGACAAGTGGCAAATGACACGTGAGGCCCTCGTGCCGCACGAACGGGGCCTGTTGGCTCCACTTTCTAGCTCTGGTGAGAGTGTGAGGGAGGGCAGGTGGATGTGCACACCGTATGCCTTGCATACCCCAGCCACTGCACGAGAGGCGGGCACTTCTGCCTGGAATGAGTTTAGGTTTGAGGTTAGGCTGGAGGATTATGTGAGCTCAAGCACTGTTATGAAGCAGGTGATGTGGGTTTGGGTTGGCCAAATTTGGATCTGGGTCTTTGGTGGGATAATGGGAATGGAAAATAGCTATCTGAGCACACTTATGCTTCCTCCTACCAGCTCTGGTAAGTTCTGGGTGATTGATTTCTCCAATGTATGAGCCATCTGTGAGATGACTGTCTATTATAATCAGCATGTAACTGTGTTTTACACCAAAGCAAAACCTTTGTTCTGTTACTGAAGTTGATTACCCTAGAATATTAATATTGCAGATTTGTCTCAGATAGGGATTGGCACGGGTAACCCTGGGGTATTCCAGGGCTACCCGTACCCTTACCCCCGCAAACCCGTACCCGCGCTCAAGGGTACGGGTTTTTCGCGGGTACGGGTACGGGTTGAGCGCGGGTACGGGTACGGGTTGAGCGCGGGTACGGGTTTTCGCGGGTTTATGTACGGGTTGGGTAGAGGTCAAGGCAGGTAGGGTGGTTGGAGCCTATATTTCGTCACAAAGACTGATACTGTGGAGGCTACATGCTATTTTCTGTAGTTCTACATATGAAAAACATTGTAAATTAAATTATTAGAGTACTAAATATAATTACTTACCATCTTTGAGCTTCTATAACCGCGTTTATGACCTATTGTACGAACCAAACCTTAGCAGAGGCATTTTTAAAAATGCCTCCGCTAACAAAACCTTCGCTCGGAACACCCAATAGGCGCCGAGTTGAGGTCGGCGCCTAACCCGCCAACCCGTGTCGGGGGTACGGGTTTTTGGAGGGTACGAGATCGCTTACCCGTACCCATACCCCAGCAAAACCCGCACCCAAACCCGCGCGGGTCGCTGTACCCGTGCCGATCCCTAGTCTCAGACTCTCAGGTTTCAATTTTCACAAAAAATGCTTCATGGAAATGGTCTTGACTTGTATTTTTCAATGAATGCAGGAAGCACAATTTGTGATTTCAGCCTGGAGAGGATGTTTCTGCACATTGTTGCTCATATAAGACTTACTTCAAAAAAATAGCTTAAAAATAGGTATTAATAACCCTTAATAAAGTCTTAAGAACGGATGAGCCACAAAAAAGCAAATGCGGCATACCGGGTATGTTATGACCAGTAGATATAATAATTTGTAAATGGCTGCCGCAGTCGCTTGACCTATTGTTTTCGGGTTGGAAAGAGGCAGATATTGATCAAAAAATGCAACAAATTCGTAGGTAGTAGGCCTGAGCACATACCGAGGAGGCACAACTGGTGGAACTTTTGGTGGATGATGAGGCAGACGAGGACAGAATACTTGATGATGGCGAATTAGAAGGGTCAGGTGATGATTTTTGATGGGTAGTGAGCACTGATAGAGTTTGTTGCACACGGCCTTGCAAACGTTAATAACCCCTTAAAATCAAGTCTTATTAACCCTCATTTTTAAGTGTTAAGGCTTAAGGAAAAAAATTGGGGTTAATAACCCCTTAGAAAACAACACTGTTTTTACAAGTTGTGCCTTCTGAGCAATTGTCATAAAAGATATCGTCAAAGTACAAATCCTCATATCAAATAGAGGATGTAGTAGGATGGGCTAAAATATATATATCACCTACATAAAAAACAAAACAAAAAAATACAAAAAACAATGCTTACAAAGGAGATTATCAAAAACTATCTTCTGAATTTTTGCACATTCATCCTTAGATGGATTATAGCTCAGAGTAAACCAGTCATTGCTTCTTGTGAATTTCTGCTTTTTTAATTGTTGTTTGACTGATAGATGCATGGTCTTGATATAAAGGCTCCAGGCATTGGTAAAACTTTGTTCAAGACTGGAACCCTGCTGAACAAGCCAAAAAGAATGTTCCAAACAGATAAGAATGGCTAAAGATATCATAATAAGAAATTAAAAACAACAGAAAACAGAAATGAATAGTCAAACCTAGAAAGACTTCCATGGATGGTGTCTATAGTATCAAAATCAATAACTTATAATATGTGAAAAAAGGGAAAAGACTTTACTGTGAATTGAAGCAACATAGTTTGTTCTATGTGAGATGTCTGTAAAATGTGTCATATTAAAGAAAAAGCAGAAAAAATAATTAAAATGGACAATCACAAACTACATAAGGTACAAAAAAATATATAAGAAATTGAGAGAAAGAAAAGTAGTCAGCAATTGAAATCAAGCAAAAGAACCTCAGACAACTCACTTGCTGGATAGAAATTTATGCAGGCACTGTCAGCAATTCAAATCAAGCAAAAGAAGCTCAAACAACTCACTCGCTATATAGAAATTTATGCAGGCAATGTCAGCAATTCAAATCAAGCAAAAGAAGCTCAAACAACTCACATACTGGATAGAATTTTATGCAGGCAATGTCAGCAATTCAAATCAAGCAAAAGAAGCTCAGACAACTCACATGCTGGATAGAATTTTATGCAGACAATGTAAGCAATTAAAATCAAGCAAAAGAAGCTCAGACAACTCACATGCTGGATAGAAATTTATGCAGGCAATGTCAGCAATTCAAATCAAGCAAACAAAGCTCAGAAAACTCACCCACTGCATAGAAATTTATGCAGGCATTTTCAGCAATTAAAATCAAGCAAAATAAACTCACACAACTCACTTTCTGGATAGAAATTTATGCAGGCAATATCAGCAATTGAAATCAAGCAAAAGAAGCCCAAACAATTCACAGCCTGGATAGAATTTTATGCAAACATTTTCAGCAATTGAATTCAAGCAAGAAGCCAAGACAACTTGCATTCTGAATGCCCTATTATGGATCAATATAAGCATATACATATACATTGACTTCATAATATGCAAATCACCTTGTCCTAAAGACAATGTTTAGAATATATTCTTTATTAAGTCAACCCTACTGACCTTTTCTCCCTTTAAATAAAAAGTTGTTAAAAATGTCTTCTAAATGTCTTTTATAACGCCTACATACTAAACATATATTAATTTTGTTTTAGGTAGTCTAATTATATTACTTACATTCTTTGATCTGTTATCATTATGTTTTATGTTAAACCATGTAATTTTTACATTTTCCTTTGTTAATCTGAGTATTTGTTTGAAATATACATTTAACACTATTACACACCATATTATAGCAATGTCCAAACCAACTTGCAGTATTATAAATTAGGCCTCTCTTTATCTGCCTCAGTAGCAATATATTTAAAAAAATTTTAAAAAATACCATATCATTACTGTTGACAAAGGTATATCTGAAAATTAAAGCATAAGTGAAAGTCAAATTGGATATTTGTAAAACCTACTGATTTACAGCACATTCAATGCAAACCTCCAAGTTATTCTGTTGGACAGTAACAAATAGCATCTTCAGTGCAAAATTGTCCATTGATGCTGCTGTCTGTTTAATTAGCTTTTTAACCTGCTTTTGATGATCACCACTGTCTTTATGGATGGCTGAATATAATATCAGTCATTTAAACTCCCTTCTGAATAAAAAAAATAACCCACCATCAAATTGCACATAAGCTCTAGGCTGAAATCTGTAGCCTTTGAGTGGCTGCATGAATTTGTTCTTCAACATATCCAAAGCAGTTTTGGTATCTTTCTTCTTGTCTGCTTTTAAGCCCTGGGCCTTTGTGATAAGGATATCGAATTTCATGAAGATTGCAACCACTGGAACTGTATTTTTTTTTAGGTTCCAGCAACCAATTAAACAGTAAGGAAAAGCTCACTATTCCAAACACGATCCTCATTAAAGAACTTCTCTTCCAAAGGCAGTAAAGGGCGTGACAGATCTGGATCAAAGCAAAACCTGAGTGCATTCTCAGCGAAAACCTAGATCACATCAAAGAGGACAATGGAAACACACCAGATGACATGAATTTGGTCATGAACTTCCTTGGACTTTGTGCTATCCTCGATGAAAGTCATAACAGACTTGAATTCTTCCTCACCCCCTGCTTCAAAACCACAGGAGTCGTGGAAGATAAATCTCTGGTTGCTCTTGAACATGAATGGACGGCGAACATCATGGATCCCGCGCTACACGTTAAATCAGTGATCGAGCTTGGGGTAAGGACATAAATCACTGAGCATCACCTCTGCGGTTGGTTCTAACTGTCAGAAAAGAAAATGAGAAGATCAAAATACCACGATCGACAGATCTCACCAAGTTTTGTTCCTCGTTGTAAATGGACGGGTCCTCAGTCGTGTTGCATACCCGTTTTAACAATGTTGTTTTTCCTGCATTTGCCCTTCCAATGACAAGAACACGAAAGTGGGTGTATCTAGCCCTGAGTTCTGCAGCTTCTTTTCGGTCGATTTTTATGGTAGGCGCGGGAGTAGGTGACGGTGTGGTCGCAACTGGCTGAGCAACAGTGTTTGCGGCAGAATTTGACCCGGTTTGAGGCGCGCTCTGCGTTACAGGTCTGATTGCCTTCTTCAGATGGCTGAAGAAACCTTTGGGCTCTATGGTGGTCTGTCGGCGGTCGTCAGCCATGTCGATGGTGGTGAGAGATAACAAGATGTTTGTTCTGACGAGCGTCCTGTCGACATCCCTGAGAGCTGATAACATTATTTTTAGATGAAGTCTGAAGCAAAGATCGTCTTTTGTCTCCTCCTCTCATCACCTCATATCCGACCTTCCCTCCCTGCCCCTTCCAGCCCGTATGGACTACGTTTGAGTGTGTATGGTGTTGCGATGAACTGAGTCTGGAGGCACGAGTGGGTCATTTGGCAGAAAGCTGTCTGGACTGCCAGTGACGGGATGAAGGCGCAGTCGAGGTATGCTTTTTCTTTTGATAACCCGAGTCAATTGACGAACACAATGTGCTCAGATGCTACCTTTCCATATCCCAAGGATTCACGTCACTTGCCGTATGTTCATTTAGGACATGTAGATTGCGCTCTTTGCTGCTCTCCTGGTGTCCTCTCGTCATCTGCCTCATCTCGACTTCGGATTTGCGGACAATGGGAATTTGCCTCCAAACATTGGCTGAGGATTTTCCTAAGCCGTAGTACCAAGGCCCCAAACCGGTTGGTCGTATCGCCAGCCGCGATGGACAACGTCGTCCCAGCCCAATCCCAGGCTCAGAGGACAGGTGCGCGATATGCTTTTCCTATGGACGTAGTTTTTGGTTGACGAATACATACAGCAACGCACACAGTTCGAAGAAACAAAGCCTGCTTCATTCAACCTGCGATCTCTCCTCTGGGAATTTGCTTGCCTACCCACTGTTGGAGTCGAAGATGACGATTCAGAATTCTATGATCCGGTTTGAGGATTAGTCCGTGAAGATAAGATTGGCGAATTGGAGTGAAAAGTCGTTGATTTAAATTGAGTAAAAAGGAAGAGTTTGAGTGCGTTCTCTGCTTTTTTGCATCGTCTTCGTAAGTCTAACTTGAGTTCTAGCCTCACGCGACCTCAAGATCTAAATCGATGGTACGGCCTACCAAGAGGCCCAACGCAGTGGCACAGGGACCGACAAAACCGACAAACGGAAGGCCAATCATCTACCTCCCAGAACATCTGACGCGTCAACAACTCCCTTGCTCCTTTGGCCAAAACCGACGCAAGAATTCTGAGGCATTGGCTGTGATGCAAGTTCGAGATGTCGTGAATCACGAAGAAGGTCACAGAATCAAGGGTGAACGACGAAGTTCTCGATCCAGGCTGTTTGACAATTCAGAGCATCCTGGCGGTTCTGATATTGACATTGCGAACAGTATGTCACAGCTTCGCTTTTTCCCTTCGTTTCGGCTATACACTAATTTTGAGATAGGCCTAACTTTCTCTCAAGCTTTGGAAGGACGTTTGGACCGAGTTTTCCACAAATCCAAGCTCTCCACCTCTCGTCATGCCCCACTCGTTTATACCTGTCAGCTTCATTATAAAACTCGATAGGATTTACCCGAGCTCTCTTATCGCCCCTTCGGCATGAAAAATACAACAACTTGCTGGTTTCTGCGCTTCCATCCGTCTGTCAGTTGCATTTTATTTATTCATGTCATGGATTGACTCTGACGTTGACCTCTTCAGAGACCGAGCCGGCAGCTGGCCAACTGGCATAAAGAGTTCTTCGTATTTCATGCAAGCAGCTTGAAAGCCAGTAACGATTACGACAGTTAAGCTGCGGGATGAAAGTGGTTCCATCTAGTCCTCGTAAACTAGTCCTCTGTCCGTACGGCGTGTTCCTGGATCAGTTGAATTCAGATTGTCCGAGCTGGACAAGGCCAGAGATTGGAACTCGTTTTCAAAGACGTGGCTTTCGACGCCGATAAGTGACGAAAAGCTGCCGAAGTGGCTCTTTATGAGGACGAGGTTACCTCTTTCAAAAAAGGATGGAAATTCATTGACTAAATTACATGCTTTGAAATAGCCAGACCGACTCGCACTATCCAAAGTAAGAGGATCTTAGTTACCGCACTACAAAAGCCATCCAAAGAACCACACCGCAATACAACCACTCGATTTACGACGACGTCCCTCCGAGCCAAGGAAGATGGGCTGAACGACGTCGACGTCGGCATCAGAAACGGTCATGTACTCCGCAACCAGCTCTCGCACCCGTTTCAGAACCATGCACGAAATTCATCCTGGAAATCTAGAGACGTCCATGGACCTGGGGTCGCATCGAAATGGTTTGTTCGTAGATCGCGAGAGCCCCCGAGACGTGTTCTTCAGACAGCGTTCTGCGATCCCACGCGCAGCTTGAGTCAATGAGTGTTTCGGTGAAGGAGCAGTGGAGGATGCTTGTAACGTGGACGATGTACGGGTTGCGGTATGTTGTGTACCATTGTCTGCATAGACATAGATGAGCAACCGCGAGAAGCATGCCGTGAAAGGCTTGTGAAGACGTACACCTTCTGTATTTCCGTCGAGGAACTTGATCGCGAAGAGGCTTATCCCGGCGACGGCAGCTGCGACGGTGGTGTGGGGTGCAGCCATCGACGGCTGTGACGATCGATGGCTGCTGAGGCTTTTGCGCTTGTGGTTGCTTCGTCTAACAGCTGTGTTGTCCCGGACGCCTGAGTTTCTCTGGGCGGGAATAAATTATGATCATGCTGTCCGCGAGCGAAGCCTGGCTTACCCTGTGACTTCACTCTCATGTCCATCGAACACTGGATTGACGAATACCAGCACTTCAGCGAAGGAAAAAACTCCTAATAACTAACGAGACGTCATTCAATAAGACTCGCGAACAAGACCTTGAAAGACGAGTCATCCGAACCTTGAGCAGGTCGTTGAAGTTCCAGATCAAGAATATCATCGTGAACACGCTTGACACATTTCTACAAGTCTGTCCTTCGAAAAACACGCTCTTTCCCAAATCACGCCAGTACTCTGTACCGAACAGACGAACGTAGATACAAGTTGGACGATACTTGCTCTTAAAGCTTTCGCTGAAATCGATAGAATGAGTAATGTGGATTCGGCCGTGGTGATACAGAACACACCTGATGGAGGTCTCGACCTTCTGATCCGCGTTTACTCGCTGCGCAATGACCCATGCTACGTCGGTGGCACCCAGACATTTGGAAGTGATGCTGGTTAGTTTCTGTAGTGATTCCAGTCGTTCTGTGCGAGTTATGAGTTTCCTAGTCGACTCG
Source organism: Galerina sulciceps (assembly GCA_023014345.1). Taxonomy (NCBI): domain Eukaryota; kingdom Fungi; phylum Basidiomycota; class Agaricomycetes; order Agaricales; family Galerinaceae; genus Galerina; species Galerina sulciceps. The sequence continues at coordinate 967,538 of JAEDXJ010000036.1, forward strand.
GATAGAAGTGAAAGAACGAACGAGGGTAGTCTTTGTCAGTCGACGCTCTCACAATCGAGGCCTTCGTTGATGTTGTGAAGGTTTTGATACGATCGTTGAAACACATTTCCGTCCTTCTTTCGACCTCAGCTTTGGAAAGCCTCTGGACGTCCTTCCGTTGTTCTTTGATAAGGAAGTCGTACTTCGTGAACACAATAACGACAGGGATCCTAACTCAACTGTGTGTCAGACAGGGTTGGACATGAGGATTTAAAACCGAACTCATGTTCCTCAGCGAGCTTGAATAGTTTCTCGTCGCCAGTCTGTTGCACTCTCGCGCCTTCCAAAGGGGATTCTTTGCATAGCCTGTTGATGGAGGCAAAATCTCCGTAATCATTCTTGAATGAAAAGAAGGAACCCTACCATATTGCATGAAGTGGATCACACAGAGCCAATGCACTTCTACCACGGAGGAATGGATCGACCTGTCCGGTTTTCAGCGAAACGACTTCAAAGCCTTGGCTGTCGTGTAAAATGAACCGCTCGTTTTGTTCGATGTGTATCCACGGTCAAATTAGCATAAACATGACTGTCGTGGTTGATGTCAATGTCCTGTGATTGTTAAGATAGGTAGCTCGGACAGGAACAAGAAGAAAACATACCTTCAAATTGACCGTGAAGATAGCTTTTACAAGAAAAGCTTGCCAACGCCCGACTAGACAAACATCTCGAATGTGGTGCATTATGAGCCGCAAATGGTTTGACATTCCCGATAAGCACGATCCGGAATCGGCGAGCTATGAGAAAATGTCTAGTAAAAAAAAGGTATTTGCGTACTGTGAGCATGCACGAAGCGTTTCTACAACTCGTTGGAGGTGGTCAGGTCTGTATGTCTGTTGCCAATTGGAAGTGTGGATATATCGTTCGTTGAACTTGGTCCTTGAGAATCATGGGCACTCGCATCGAAAGGCATAGACCTGAGCATGGATAGACCTGAGCATGGATAAACCCATCGACGTCGTTGAGCTGGGTTCTTGAAGAAGAGAACGAGAGTAAAAGCATCATAGAGGTTGGGTTGTGGGTAGCGTTTTATGTCCAAGTCGAAACCCAAGCAGATAACACATTCGAATTCGCACGCTTTTGTATGGTAATTTGGTAAAAATAAATCATCGCTCAGGGTTTCCCGAAACCACCACCACCACTTCAGTCTTCACTTCGTTTTGCTTCCTTGAACCCTCTCGTACGATCCGCGATATACAGGCACCGCAGGATATATAGATGTTTCGCTTCATCGCGTCTGTGTCAAAGACTCGTCGATGCGGCCACCTTGCCATCTCTTAACAGCCTCATCAATATTGATGGTAGAATGGGGCCTCACTGCGAGGGTATGATATCACGATTGAGAGCTACTAGTATTGATAGGCCCAGTAAGTCACTCTTGACATGGACTGTGATTCGTACGACTTACCAACGCCTAGGATACGGAACTACTCTCTCGTCGCACAACTTCAACTTTCGGTTGACTATCGTGGCTGCTAACACCTGAGGTATATTACCGTACTTACTGAACCGCAGACAATCATCCTGTTGCCCACCGTCTCGTTACGACCCCGTACGTGGATTCGTATTGGATTCGTTGGCGTTGAAGCACACCAGGACCTCAGATTCTACCTAGTAAGCCTGCTAATACCTCTGTCGTGGTTGTTGTGTCTTAACCGTCGTACCCAGGTTTAAAGGCAACATATTCACCCTAAGAGGTTCCGGCAAATCGCAGGGTTGTTCAATACGCACAAGTCGTAAGAATTTGTCGTTTTCTCGTGCGTCGCGTAACTGATTCCCTCTTGCAGTAGTGAGGCGCCGAACATCAGGCCAACCGTCCTCATGGTCTGGCGTTCAGCAATATTTTCAATGGGTCATTCGAGATATGAGGCTTTTGAAGGTGCGCAAAACTTTGACGAAGAATTGTTGTAATACTCAACTTGTTGTCCAGCTGTCAAAATTAAACTTCGCAGCTAGCGGATTAAACAATCGGCATGCCTTCAATAAAAAATTTGTCGTCGTGTCTGGTATTGACGTGAGTCGCTTCAACTGATCTGACGATGAGAATTTAACCTTACCTTTCTCCAGTCATTCTCATTCAACACGTCGATTTACGACAACTCCTTCCTTTTCCGATATTTCATTCCGGTAATGGTAAGCCCGACAGCTTTCTTCCTATCGTCTTGTTTTTTTTACCCCATTTCTCGTACCAACATAGGTTTCTCACTTAGCGGCACGGAGATGCTTTTCGAAGGCCACCACATACAACACGGAGGCGATCGCTTGACAGTCGTAGTGATGCAAAGAAATATTCACCTCAGGCATGGGCCATTCTCTTCTCATCCATCCGTCGGTGCTAACTTGCCATACTTATAAACAGCCGCATACTCGCGCCGAAACAAATTGGTCCTCTCTCGGATGGTTGGTGACTTGGGGTTTTGGGTTACTTGTAAAAAGAGGCAAGCAGAAGGTACGTCCACGTCTCGTTACATGAGAGTTTTTGTTGCTTATTGTCTTTCTCGTCAGAAAGTGAGATGTGGTACTCTCGATAGAAGAACTTGAACCTGAGCAACGCGCTATGACGTGGCCCACGGAGAGAGCTTTCGAGGATATTGCTGCTTGCCAAATTACCGACGTTGGATCTCTGGCTCATCTTCCTGCTCGAATGCGCTCAGTCAGTAGCAGGATCTGGCACCCATGATTCTGAGACAGGTTGGGTTGAAGCTGTTTTTGGATGCACTTCGGACGTTTGTGTCCTTTCCTGGCATGGTCCATCCCCCCTCAGGCTTTATGAGGCCACTCTCCTTTCACAAGTCGGATTCAACACTTTCGGAGTCGAACATGACGCGCCTTCGGATTTAGACTTCACCCCTCAAGCACCAAGGAGTTGACGCCATCCCCAGGCTTTACGAGGTCACCATCTCCTTTCGCAAGTCGGATTCAACACTTTTGGAGTCGAACACGACGTGCCTTCGGATTAAGACCTCAAGCACTAAGGAGTCAACGTAAGTCGCCTCTAATTGTCTGACGGTGACAAGTTCAAGCTTATCTCTCCTCCAGCCATTCTCTTTCAACACGTCGATTTACGAAAATCCTGTCCATGCCCGAGATTTCATTTTGGTACCAGTAAGCTCGACAGTTCCTCTTATTTGTCATTTCTCGTTCCAACCTAGGTTTCTTGGCAGGCGGCATGTAGATGCTTTTCTAACAAAACCTCATACGATTCGGAGACGATTGCTTGACAGTTGGCAGTGGTGTTAAAGAGTCGCCTCAAGCATGGGCATTCGATTTCTCATCAATTCGTCAGTGCCAACTTGTCATGCTCGTAAACACCCGTATGCACCCAGCCGACACAAATTGGTCTTCATTTGGGTGGTTGGTGGCTTCGGGATTTGGGTTACTCATAGAAAGTGGGATACAGAAGGAAGGTTGAGGTTCGTGCATGTCTCGTTACATGAGATGATTCCAATGCTTATTGTCTTGTCGCAGAACTGAAAGCCGGATATGGTATGCTCGATAGAAAAACTTGAACCTGAGCCAACGCAGGGTAACGTGGCCCGCGGAGGGAGGTTTCGAGGATCATGCTGCAGGCCGGATTGCCAACATTGGATCTCTGGCCTATCTTCCTTCCGGACTGCGAGGTTCTCAACCAGTAGCAAGATCTGGCACCCATGATTTCAAGGAGAGTTGGGCTGGAGGTGTTTTTGGGTGCATTTTGGACGTTTCTGTTCTGGCCCATTTATGAGGCCACGATACCCTTTTGCAAGTCGGATCCAACACCTTCGGAGGCGGCCTTAGCTCGTCTATCTCGACGTTACGACTCGCTACTGTCAAACAGGCAGAGGGCCCGCACATCTTTGTGGCTTCCACTCAACAGTGTATTTCCGAGCCCTCCACCATCCGGTTAGCGACAAGTTTGTGCCAGCAAGGCATATGATGCTACCAACCTCCACTTCACGATGTTGTCATGCCACTACTACCTGTCGTATGAATGTCGTCGGTGTAGACTATCGAAACCCTACCACCCTTCCGCTGTCGCTGGCACAAGACCAAAATCGAGTTTACGTTGACGAAGCTCCACGAGATTTTCGAGGAAAACAAACTTGACCTTGAGAGTCGAGCAGCTTTTACCTCTCGCTGGCTTCTTTCGACCGCCGACCATGGAGTGCCTCGGTCGAGCTACCTTATGCACACGACATACTATCGTCTCTGGCTCTATCGCATTCTTCTATGCACAGGGACGTTATATGATTATGAATCGACCTGGGCACGTTTGCTTTTTTATATATCTACTCTCATTTCTTCTCGTCCACCTTTCTCTTTTCTCTCCATTCCTCGTGTCTTCCTCATTTATGTTTCATCAATTCGCAATCTCATTTCTATTCTCTATCGCTTGCTCTTCAGTTTTTTCGCCTCTTTCCAGTAGACGACCTCGCTTCTTCTCTCTCACATTTGATGTCATCTCGATGCAAAACATGCGTCATCCACCCTTCTACAATCCTTCCTACCCACACTATGTCTCTATGTCTGTTTCTTTTGACTGTCCTTGTCTGCGTGTCAGACTACTATGACGTCTTCCACAGCAGCGCTTAGAGGGATCTATAGTCCTCTCTGCGACGCATCGGCTTGAGCAGTCAGCATGTGAAGGTTCAATGTCGGGCTCGAGATGTTGTTCGGGTTCCTCACGCAGTGATAGAAATTTCATTTACTCTTTCTGATTTTTCCGTTCGCCCAGCACTTCCTCCGATTTCCCTCCTTCTCCTGTATCTTTCTCCATGCCCGTCGATCGTCATTTGAGGAACAGGCAACATTTTGTCAAACAGCGAGGGGCCTTCACCGACTGCCCCCGCCAAGTCGGAGTCAAACGGACCGCTCGGACCGCCCCATCAATCGCCTCTGTCAGGGATTTTTTGCTCTTCTTCCCGCCTCCAACCCACATAACCCCGCAGCCCACGCGCTTCCGTCACATGCGACCAAAGTCAAGAGTTTACCCGCTTTTCAAATGCAATGACGGCTACCGAAACCGACCTGAGGCCCACCCTTCATAATGAGCGCCAGGTGGCCATGTCATCTTGTTCAACCGACCTTCTCCAACACCACTTTAATTTTCCTTTCCAGCAGCATCCTCATTTCCGATGGTGTCCTTTGGCGCGAAATTTGGTGTGCTTCTCGCTGGCGTGCGGCTTGTCAGCGCATGGAATACGTTCACGGTTGCACATGCGGATGGGAAGGATGATACCCCAGCATTGCTTGCTGCTCTGCCTAGCGTTGCAACAAACGCGACGATTTTGTTCAAGCAGGGCATTACCTACAACATCTTCACGCCTATCAAATTCCCTGTTCTGAATAATGTGGAGATACGGGTTGAAGGCAATCTGACATATCCCACTGATATTCCGACTATTCAAGGTGTGTACACTTTGCGTTCCTGTTTGCCTTTGACTTTGAACTCATGGCGAGTTTGGAATTATAATAGCCATCGTCGGAGCATCTGTACGTATTTCTGTGATGTCTTCGCTGTCATATTCAACGGTACTCAATCCTTGTCCAGAGCTTCCCAGGTGCTTGGTACGGACAACCATCTTTCACTCGTGTTTTCAGAGTCTAACCTCGGGTCTCAGGTTCACATTCTCTGGAGGCAATAACGTCACCTTGAGAGGCTCGACAAATCCCAAGTGGGGCTGGGTCGATGGGCACGGACAAGCTGTAAGACTTTATGTTATTCCTTTGCAACTTGCAACTAATTCCCTCTTCCAGTGGTGGGACGCCCAAAATCAGGTAAACCGACCTCACGGTTTCGCGTTCAGCAAGATCTCCAATGGTGTCATTCGGGATATGAAAATTTGGAAGGTGAGGAAACTTAGACGTGAAAGTTTGTTAGTGCTCAACTTGTTGTTTCTAGCCTGTTGGATGGAATTTCGCGACTAGCGGATCAAGTAACCTGCATGCGTTCAATAATAAAATCGTTGCTGTGTCGGATACTGGGGTGAGTCGGTTCAGAACTTACGGCGATGACGAGCTCAAACTGATGTGCTTCTAGTCATTCCCATTCAACACGTAAGTTTATAAAACCCCTGCCACGTACGAAGTCTAATTAGCATTTGAAATTCCTTCATTCAGTGATGGTAAGCTCAAGAGTTTCTGTGCGTTCCTTCCTCTTGTTAACCGTCTTTTTCTCCAACACAGGTTTCTCAGCTGGCGGCACTAATATGCTTTTCGAGGATAACCACATACAAAACGGAGACGACTGCTTGACCGTCGGCAGTGGTGCTAAAAATATTCACTTCAGGTACAACCAATCATGATATTCTATTTGTTCGAAGTTTTGTTGACATGATTCTCGTTCTTAGAAATACATACTGCGAAGGCGGCCACGGTCTCTCCATTGGCTCTCTCGGAAAGGGCGGTGCTGTTGCTGATGTTCAAAACGTTCTGTGAGTCTATCTTGAAGGTCAGGCGTATACGCCGTTTTCTAATTTTGATGATATAAACAGGATTGAAAATATTATCATGGTATGTTGATTTGCCTTTTGTTACACTTTCTCGTCCTGACTTGTTTTTGACAGAATAACACGCTTTATGGCGCAAGATTCAAGAGCTGGACTGGCGGTAATGGTTTGGCGAGGAAGTAGGTCGAACGGAATGTTCAATAGTTCTTGAGGCTTATTTTGGATCTCGCAGCATCACCTGGAAGAACATCCTATTTTACGATGTTCCATTCCCTGTGAGTTGTCCTGAAGTTTGTTTGGCTTCGTCATCTGACGGATTTCATGTTTTCATAGATCTACATCACGCAAAAGTACGCTTGTTGACTCGGGATTATTGTTGCTTTTTAACACTGTTATTTTCTCCTTTCAGCTACTGGGATCAAGGAGTACGTCGACTCATCTCCGCTCATCTATCCACAAGCTGACAGGCGAACGTCAGGTCGGCCCTCGTCCAAATTCCACCAGCACAAACAACACGCACATTCAGGATATACTATTCCAAAACTTTGCTGGCGTCATCAAGGAGTTCGTCATTTTCTGTCGGCACCGACTAGCTCTGACTTTTTGATCATTTTAGTAAACCTTATGTTGAAGGTTCATGCATCAGTGATCCTTGCTGGTATGCCAGCACTTCTGCTATAGCTCTTCGTCGTCTTTGCTGATACGTGGAACCTCTCTAGGTATTTCGTTCCTGGAGCAACTGGAAAGGAAGTCGCGATCTTCGACCTATACCCTAACACCGGTACTTTATATCCCATCGTTCTAGTCCAGGATTCAATCGACTAATTTAATTCGTATGAACAGCGGTCAATGTCGTCGCCAAAGACATACTCGCAACGACGCAGACACATTCTCCTGTGGCGGTAATGTGCAACACGACGGCTGTAAGTCTTTGCAGTGCATATCTTGCTCCACATGTTACTCACTTTCACGCCCTCGCAGATCTCGACAGACGTTGGGTTCAAATGCTGGAATGGCCCATTCATCCGTACAAGGGCGGGATTCTAAGGTGCCGTTGGCCGTGTACTTGTCCGTGTACTTGTTTCCCTGGAAGGTGGTGCAGTTATTCGTGTTTCTGTATCTGTTTCCTAGTCGCTATAGGTTATATAATTGTACCTCTATCCATCCGTATAAAATAGCGAAACTGTGGAATGATATTTGGTTCATCCAACTTTGGCAAACATGACTTCGTTCCTCTTCCATCAACCACCATGACCTAGAAAGAAACTTCGTTTTTTCCTCTCTTATACACCGATATAAAATCCAAAGCGTTGCTGGAGTTGCACCGGACTCTCTCTGACGATATTATGGACCAACATGACTCCGAACAGCCACTTCTTCAAGAACTTCATCTTATCCAATGCTCTCTGCTTCCAGACGAACATCTCACCTTTCTGGACGAGCCTCAGAGGTGGCTGGACGCGCTAGAAGCATATACTGCTGACCCAATGGCTTCGAGTGATCCACTGAGCCCGGGTTCTGAAGTTCGTTTCAGCATACGCGTCGATGGCGCGAGGATTTGGTTCGAGGTTACTTTATCCGAAGTCAAGCACGAGGATCGTCGTCTCGGGAGCTTGGTCTCCGTTAAAGGAGACGATATCTCGCGTGATGAGCAGGAACGGTGGCAGCGCATCGTCGCTGAACATTTGAGGGACCTCAAAGAATCTGATACGGAGTACGTTTTTCATTTCTATCTGGCTTTACGAATTGTTATACTGATAAATTTTCTTGTAGGTTTTTATGCTATCAACTGTTATCCGTCTACCTCCTTCCACTGGTACACGAAGATCTCGAGAAACGGTCCAAACTCGATTCTGAAGATGCTCAACGATCTACTTCTAACGAGGCCCATTCGTCACCAAAGAATGAAGTTTACCATGCTCTGTTCACTTCCCACCACCTCATATCCCCCAACAAGCGAAGGTCGTTGCAAAATTGGTCCTCGTCGCTTTCCCTTACAGGTTTCGCAAAAGTCGGTTATCCGGGGGTTATTTATGCCGAAGGCCAACATCCAAACATCGAAGAGTTCGTCGACAACGTCAAAGCCATGCAATGGCTCGCTCTCAAACTCCGTTTTGTCGAACCTTTGCCAAAATCAGAAGACGGTTCTGCATTGGCACCAAGAAACTCTGGACGATCTTGGAAGGAGTTCGAGAAGGTTGGAGAGGTCGTTGAGGAGATGAGAAGGTTAGGACGAGAAGAATATGTGGTCGAGATGGGTATTGGCGGTGCTGGAACGAAGTGATATTCTCGTGGTATGTATCTCTCTTTTCAAGTTTTTTGATTGGCTCGGTTAACCGGTCCGTCCAGATTTGATATCGCAATCACCTCCCACAATTCGTTTGTTCGACAGTTCAGCTGTCTCTTCTTCCCTCCCTACTCCTGCACTTTGGCCAACCACTCTATGAGGACGGCGGCATGTCGTCTTTAGGATTCAGGGTATCTCGCGGCGTGCTGAGCACGATATCCCCTCCGTATGTCTCAATTTTCATCTGTTATCTCTCATTTGTCTAACTGAACCTTGACTCGACAGAATACCACGCGCCTACGAATGGGCTAGTAAACACAAGGCCACGCCTGCTCGACCGGTCCTGGATATGTCCCAGGGGGTACCTGGCATTCCTCCTCCAGAATCTGTTCAAGCAGCGCTCGGGAAAGCAGCCTCATCTCCGTCGAGTTTCGGATACACTCGCTGGGACGGAGAGCTCAGCCTGCGTCAAGCCCTGGTTAGCGAGATGAAGGTCGTTTATGGAGCCAACTCTGACATCAATGTTGAAGACGTGGCTCTAACGTCAGGGTGCAACTTGGCGTTCGTGGCTGTTGCGATGAGCTTGGTAGATGCTGGTGACGAGGTCATTTTGCCTGTGCCGTGGTACGTCACTTTCTTCGCGTTTTCTTGCTTGTTGGAGAGACCTAACTTCTATTTATTTCTGAAGGTATTTCAACCATCAGTAAGACATTTGACCGGTCTCTTTCGACAACGGAATAATGAATTTACTGGCACAGAATGACCCTAAGCCTCCTCGGAGTCAAGGCTGTTCCACTGAAAACTCGCCCGGAAGATGGATTTACACCGTCTGTAGACTGCTGCAGGGCACTTATCTCCAATAAAACCAAGGCCATTGTATTAGTTACGCCAAACAACCCCACAGGAGCAACATATCCACCAGCTTTAATATCGGCCTTCGCGTCTCTAGCCAGAGAGAAGAACCTTGCACTGATCATCGATGAAACGTATCGGGACTTCATTCTGACAGGCTCAGCACCCCATACCCTCTTCTCGAATTCAATCACCACCTCAACGGCTGCGGAGACAGGGGCTCAGCCCTGGCGCAGCACATTCATCCACCTCTTCTCATTCTCTAAATCGTATTGCCTCCCGGGTCATCGACTCGGCGCCATCGTAGCCTCGCCAACACTTCTAACCTCCATCAAATCGATCCTCGACACATTACAAATTTGTGCCCCTCGTCCCATCCAGCTCGCCCTGGCGCCTTTACTCCCAGACCTTCGGGCATTCGTCACAGAAACCGCGAAACAGCTCCAAGCGCGCCACGCTCTATTTAAGTCTCTCCTACCGCCGCAATGGCGCGTCGGCGCGCAGGGCGGGTATTTCGCGTTTGTCCGGCATCCGTTCCCTCGTGTCAAGGCGTCGGATGTAAGCCGTAGGCTCGCAGAAGAGGTTGGGGTCGTCACGCTGCCTTCTGCATTCTTCTCGCAGGAGGAACGTGAGACCGAGGCAGAGGCAGAGAGCGTTGAATGGAGTGCCGTTGAATGTTCTGAGGGGGTCGAGGTCGAGGAGGACGAGAGGTGGATACGGTTTTCGGTGGCTAATGTGGACGATGACCGGGTTAGAAGGGTTTGTGAGCGGTTGGGGGAGTCGGAGCGTCTGTTTGGGTGGACGTTGGACGGTCACGATCTGCTGCAACGAGGATGATTTTTAGTGGAAATTGAAGAAGGCAAACGTGCTCGAATAAACATTCATATAGGTAAAAGTCATGTTTTACCGGTAATACAAGGCCTGACTGCATGCATGTTGAATGATGAGCAAGAAAACCATAGATTCAAATAGAGCCTGTGGCACACGGTACAAACCCGTACGAAACGAGTCTGACCTTTTTGCAAATAATGTCCTTTACTGTAAATGATTAATTGAAGAAACCAAAAAAGGACTATGATAAGTGGCCGCCATCGACCACAAATGTGAGGTACAGTAAGATATAATTCTTCGAACTTGGAGGAAGTATAGTGTCAAGGAGTGCTGGGTAATTGACAGCGTAAGTTGCCAGAAAGAGACTGTTGATTTATGCCTCTGGACTCGAGGGATCATCGTCGTCGATCATGCCATGATATCTCAACGATGCATCAATCAAATCCAAATCTTCATCTGGATAACTGATGTTCAAATCTAGACCTGCGTCTAGGATAGAAAGAAGACCGGGGAGAATATTCTTGTCAATATATCTGAGAGGTTCATCGTCTTCCTCTCCGTCGTCTCGCCCGAACTCTATCGACACAGATTCAAGTGGGCGTCGACGGGGGTTGTCGGGATCGTCAAGAGGACCAAAGATTCCGGATAAATGGTCCCATGAGAAATGTTTCTCCACATGGTAAAAGAAGTACTGCAGTTTAGGAAGGAAAATGTCGTCGTCCTGCGCAATGGAGGTCCTGGCCAAGCATTCAAACAGTCGGTCTGGTCTGTAGTCCGCCCAACGTTGTGGCAGAAGGTCAAGTTGTACAAGAGAAGGAGTCGCCTGCAGAATTTCTATCATCTCATCGTTATTGTCAAAGTGTAAATCCATAAGACACAACTGCTCTAAAGCGCAGGAAGAGCGTTTAAGGAAAGACAGAAGCGACTGCGTGGGGAGAAGATCGTCGTCCATCGAGCAGGTTAATTGCCGCAGCGCCGCAAAACTAGTTTTGACGAAGATTGAAGAAACTGCATGTGAGTTTTGGGGGAAATCCAAACTGAGCTTTCGAAGTCGATGATGAACGATGGGATTTTCCGGAATTTGGAATTCCTCTTGCCCAGGTCGGCAGATTAACAAATGGTTAAGTTCAAAATCCCTCAATTGCGGGGCCAGTCTGAGAAGTTCAAAATATTCGTCGACTTGAAGACCATCAAGCACAGTTTGTGTGACATTGTTCCATTTAATGTCAACTGCTTTGAGGCGGAGGGAAGACAGGGTAACTTCGGTAGGACATGGCTTCACGTTTGTCATGCAAAATTTACCTCCCGAAAAAGTTCGACCAGCATAGTCGGCACAGAGTCGTAAAGAACGCATGACAGAGCCCGGGTTCGAATCACCACTAAATTCTGAGATCAACGGGAAGGGGACAGAGAGGTCCAATCTATGCCAACGACTTGAGTGTTGATTCATCAAGTTGATAAAACGGAAGGTGTCCGGCGATGTGATGAGATTATCAGCATTATAGGACATCGAGGTGAAGATGTGGATTGTTAAAGGAAGGTTGCCTGATCGAACCAACCATCCACGGGCAAGATCGCAGCGCGCTGCTAAACCCGGGGTGTTGATGCAGACACTGATGACGTTCCAGAGACGGGGTGTCGACCACGCAATTTTTCTCCAGGCTTTGCAAACAGCTCCTAACCTCAACTGTAACGGCTGTCTTTTCATCGCGATAATGGAACGATTAGAGTCGCATGGCGAGGGTGGCAAACAAAACTCGAAGATGGAGGAAACGACTTCGGGGGGCATTCGGCTTGTAACGAGATCGTGAGTTTGGTTCTTTTGCGTTTTCAGGTCTTGATATTGTCGAATTAGATTGTCCAGCTTCGACTTTGCCTCCGGAATCTGGGATTCCAAGAGGACCAGTTTTTTACAGACGTCACAGGATTCCCCAGTGGAGAACTGGCATTTGGAATGCGACTCAAGCCGATTTCCTGTTGAACAAAAAAGCAACCAATTTAGATAAAGCACAAGACTCAAGAGTGATTTAATCGGTTTCTGACCTTCCACAAAGCTCTCTCCTGGCCCCATATCTGGCGAAGCAGAGGATAGGTGTTTGTCTAGCCAGACTCCCAATGTCGTTAGGAACAAAAGTGATAGGCTCCGGCGTTACGGCATCACGCGGTCAGGACATGGAGCTCAGGTCAAACTACTTTTGACCTTTTGCAAGTTGGATTGCTTCATGTTCAATATTAGTGTAGATGGTACATTGAAAAAACGAAAAAAAATATGGCTGCCCTCAAACGTAAATGTGAGGTGGATATAAGCATAAAATTTTTTGGAAAAAATGAAGAATAGAAATATTATTTTCCGAAGTTTGAAGGAGTATTAGTAAAGTGCGAAGAAACCAAATAAATTAGTCAACAGCGCAAGTTGCCAGAGATGTTATTGACTTAGTCCTCTGGACTCGAGGGGTCATCGTCGTCGATCATGCCATGATATCTCAACGATGCATCAATCAAATCTAAATCTTCGTCCGGATAACCAATGTTCAAATCTAGACCTGCGTCTAGGACAGAAAGAAGACTTGGAAGAACATTCTTGTCAATATATCTGAGAGGTTCTTCTTCTTCTTCTCGCTCGAATTCTATCGAAACAGATTCAAGTGGGCGTAGACGAGGGTTGTCGAGATCGTCAAGAGGACCAAAAATTTCGGGTACATGGTCCCATGAAAAATTTCTCTCCACATGGTAGAAGAAGGTTTGGAGTTTCGGAAGGAAAATTTCGTCGTCCTTCGCAACGGAGGTTCTGGCCAAGCATTCAAAAAGCCTATCTGGTGAATAGTTTGCCAACCGGTCTGGCGAGAGATCCAGTCGTACGAGCGAAGGAGTGGCCCGTAGAAGATCCATCACGGTGTCGTCGTTGCTAAAGTGTGAACCCATAATACACAACTCCTCTAAAGCGCAGGAAGAGCGTTTAAGGAAAGAAATAAGAGATTGCGTAGGGAGAAAATCTTCCTGTATCGTGCAGGCTAATTCCAGTAGCGCTGGAAAACTGACTTTGTTGAAGATTGAGGAAACTGCATGTGAGCTTTCAGGAAAATCCAGACCGAGACTTTGAAGTCGATGGTGAACAATAATGTTTGCCGGAATGGGAAATTCCTCTTGCCCAGGTTGGCACAGTGACAAGTGGTTAAATTCGCAATGCTTCAATTGCGAGGCCATTCTGAGCAGTTCAAAACACTCGTCAACTTGAAGACCATGAAGTATAGCCTGTGTGACATTGTTCCATTCAATGACAACTGCTTTGAGGCGGAGGGAAAACAGAGAAACTTCGGTAGGACATGGTTTCACGTTTGTCATGGAAAATTTACCACCAAAACGTGTTTGACGAAAATTGCCGGCATGAAGTCGCAGAGTGCGCATGACAGAAGCAAAGCCCGGGTTTGAATCACCACTGAATTCGGAAATCAACGGGAAGGGCACAGAGAGATCCAACCTATGCCAACGACTTGAGTATTGATTAACCAACTTGATTAAATGGAAGGTGTCTGGCGATGCGACGAGATTATCAGTATCATAAGGTATGGAGGTGAAGATGTGGATCGTTAAAGGAAGGCTGCCTGATCGATTCAACCATCCACGGGCAAGATCGCAGCGCGCTGCCAAACCTGGGGTGTTGATACAGACACTGATGACGGTCCAGAGAGAAGGTGTCGACCACGCAATTTTTCTCCAGGTTTTGCAGACGGCTCCTAACCTCAACTGTAACGGTTCTCTCTTTATCGTAAAAATGGAAAGATCAGAGTCGCATGGCGAGGGCGGCAAACAAAACTCGAAAATGGAGGAAACGACTTCCGGGGGCATTCGGCTTGTAATGGGATCATGAATTTGGTTCTTTTGCGTTTTTAGGTCTTGATATTGTCGAATCAAATTGTCCAGCGTCCGCTTTGCCTCCAGTATCTGCGATTCCACGAGGTCCATTTTTTTGCAGACGTCACAGGATTTCCCATTGGAGAACTGGCATTTGGAATGCGAATCAAGACCGTGACTATCACCAGTTTCCAGGTTTCCTCCTGTCCAACAAGTGGCCAAATCAGATCAAGTACAACTTGACTCAAGAGTGATCAAAATCAATTTCTGACCTTCCGCAAAGCTCTCTCCAGGCCCCATATCTCGCGAAGCAGGGGACAGGTGTGTGTCTAGCCAGACTCCCAATGTCGTCAGGAACAAAAGTGATAGCACACGACTCGGGTGTTACGGCATCACGCGATCACGACACGGAGCTCAGGTCAAAAAGTATTTTTTATTCTATGGAGGACCTTAATCATTGAATGTACAATAGTAGATGGAAAACGCATTGAAGTAAACAGTGTTTATATGGATAAAAATTTACATGGACCTGACAACACAAGACCTGGCTGCATATGCATTGAGGAAGAAACTAGTAGTTCAAATCGAGCCGAGGAAAATGCGACGACACTGTATGAAAACAAGTCTGACCTTTTTTTGCAAGTTGAGTCGCTCCACGTTCGATATTAGTGTAGATGGTAAATTGAGGAAACGAAAAAGGAAGACAGGTGCCCGGCCTGCCCTCAAACACAATATGTGAATGATGATAAATGAAGAATAGATATATTATTTTTTGAACTGGGAAGTACAGCCTGAGTGTCAAGGAGTTGTGAAGAACCAAATGAATCGGTCGGCAGCACAAGTTGCTGCAGAGGTTATCAACCTTAGTCCTCTGGAGACGACTGGTCATCGTCATCAATCATGCCATGATGTCTCAATGACGCATCAATTAAATCTAAATCTTCGTCCGGATAACTGATGTTCAAATCCAGACCTGCGTCTAGGACAGAAAGAAGGCTCGGAAGAACGTTCTTGTCAATATATCTGAGAGGTTCGTCTTCTTCTCGCTCGAGTTCAATCGAAACAGATTCAAGTGGGCGTCGGCGGGGGTTGTCGAGATCGTCAAGAGGACCAAAAATTTTGGGTACACGGTCCCACGAAAAAAATTTCGCCACATGGTAGAAGAAGATTTGGAGTTTAGGAAGGAAAATTTCGTCGTCCTTTGCAACGGAGGTTCTGGCCAAGCGTTCAAAGAGTCCATCTGGTGTATAGTATGACCACCGCTTTGACGAGACATCTAGTCGCACTAGCGAAGGGGTCGCCTGCAGAAGATCCATTAAGGTCTTGTCGCGGCTCAAGTGTGAACCCATAATACACAACTCCTCTAAAGCGCAGGAAGAGCGTTTGAGGAAAGAAATAAGTGACTGCATAGGGAGAATATCGTACTGCGTCGTGCAGGATAATTGCAGTAGGGCTGGAAAACTGACTTTGCTGAAGATTGATGAAACTGCATGTGAGCCTTCAGGGAAACCCAGACCGAGACTTTGAAGTCGACGGTGAACAATAATGTTTGCCGGAATGGGGAATTCCTCTTGCCCAGATTGGCAGATTGACGTGTGGTTAAGTTCGCAATGCTTCAATTGCGGGGCTATTCTGAGCAGTTCAAAACACTCGTCGACTTGAAGACCATCAAGTATAGCCTGTGTGACATTGTTCCATTCAATGACAACTGCTTTGAGGCGGAGGGAAAACAGAGAAACTTCGGTAGGACATGGTTTCACGTTTGTCATGGAAAATTTACCATCAAGACGTGTTTGACGAAAATTGCCAGCATGAAGTCGCAGAGTGCGCATGACAGAAGCAGAGCCCGGGTTTGAATCACCGCTGAATTTGGAAATCAAAGGGAAGGGCACAGAGAGGTCCAATCTATTCCATCGACTTGAGTATTGATTAATCAGCTTGATTAAATTGAAGGTGTCTGGCATTAAGTGGAGATTATCGGTATCATAAGATATGGAGGTGAAGATGTGGATCGTTAAAGGAAGGCTGCCTGATCGAACCAACCATCCATGGGCGAGATCGCAGCGCGCTGCCAAACCTGGGGTGTTGATACAGACACTGATGACGGTCCAGAGAGAAGGTGTCGACCACGCGATTTTTCTCCAGGCTTTGCAGACAGCTCCTAACCTCAACTGTAACGGTTCTCTCTTTATCGTGAAAATGGAAAGATCAGAGTCGCATGGCGAGGGCGGCAAACAAAACTCGAAAATAGAGGAAACAACTTCGGGGGGCATTCGGCTTGTAATAAGGTCGTGAATTTGGTTCTTCTGCGTTTTCAGGTCTTGGTATTGTCGAATTAGATTGTCTGGCGTCCGCTTTGCCTCCAGTATCTGCGATTCCACGAGGTCCATTTTTTTGCAGACATCACAGGATTTCCCATTGGAGAACTGGCATTTGGAATGCGACTCAAAACCATCCAGGTTTCCTGCTGTCCAAGAGGAAAATGGCAAGTTTAGATCAACTACAAGACTCAAATCGTTGTCTTACCTTCAGCAAAACTCTCTCCTGGCTCCATATCTGGCGAAGGAGAGGACAAGTGTTTGTCCAGTGAGACTCAATGTTGTTGAGGAACACGACTTGCAGATTCCAGACGCGGCGTGATTGCATCACGCGATCAATGCCGGCTTCCCGTCACTTAACTTTGGGCATTACAGAAACCTGTAAGTATGATACTTATTACAGTCTATATAAGAGGCAGAAGTGATTGATCCACATATTACAGAGTTAGACATGTCTCCAACAAATCGTAGAAACTACTTAAATGAATTAGTCAAAAGGACAAATTGCTGAAGTGAGGCTTGGAGACGAGGGGTCATCCTCGTCAATCATGCCATGATATTTCAATGACGCATCAATTAAATCTAAATCTTCGTCCGGATAACTCATGTCCAAATCCAGACCTGCGTCTAGGATAGAAAGAAGACCAGGGAGAATATTCTTGTCAATGTATCTGAGAGGTGCATTATCTTCGTCCTCTCTCTCGAACTTTATCCATACAGATTCAAGCGGGCGTCGGCGGAGGTTGTCGAGATCGTCAAGAGGACCAAAAATTTCCGGTACATGGTCCCATGAGAAGTGTTTCTCCACGTAGTAATGAAAGAGCCGAAGCTTAGGAAGGAAAACGTCGTCGTCCTTTGCAATGGAGGTTCTGGCTAAGCATTCAAAAAGCCTGTCTGGGGAATAGTTTATCCAATGGTTTGGCGAGAGATCTAGTCGTACAAGCGAAGGGGTCGCATGCAGAAGATCTATCATCGTGTTGTTGTCTTCTATATATGGATCCATAATATATAGCTCTTCTAAAGCGCAGGAAGAGCGTTTAAGGAAAGATATAAGCGGCTGCATAGGGAGGAAATCGTCCACCATCGTGCAAGCTAATCGAAGTAGCGATGGAAAACCGACTTTGCTGCAGAGTAATGAAACTGCATGGGAACCTGAGGGGGAATCCAAATTGAGAGTTCGAAGTCGGTTATGAACGATGAAATTTGCCGGAATCGGGAATTCCTCTTGCCCAGGTTGGCAGATTGAAAGGCAGGTAAGTTTACAATTCCACAGTTGCGGGGCCACTCTGAGCAGTTCAAAACACTCGTCGACTTGAAGGCTATCAAGCTCGGCTTGTGTGACGTTGTTCCATTCAATGTCGACTGCTTTGAGGCGGAAGAAAGATGGGGAAATGTCGGTGGGATGTGGCTTCACGTTTGTCATGGAAAATTTACCACCGAAACGTGTTGGTTGAAAATATTCGGCATTAAGTCGTAAAGAGTGTATGATGGGCACCGAGCTCGGGTTTGAATCACCAGTAAACCTGGAAATCAACGGGAAGGGCACAGCGAGATCCAATCTATGCCAACGACTGGAGTGTTGGTTTATCAATTGGATGAGACGGTGTGTTTCCCATGAGTGGAGATGAGAGTTATCAGCATCGTAAGATATAGAGGTGAAGATGTGGATCGTTAAAGGAAGACCGCCTGATCGAACCAAACATTCATGGGTGAGGTCACAGTACACATCCAAACTTTGGGAGTTAATGCAGACACTGATGACGGTCCAGAGACGGGGTGTTGACCACGCAATTTTTCTCCAGGTTTTGCAGACAGCTCCCAACCTCAACTGTAACGGCTCTATCTTTCTCGGGGGAAGGGGACGATCAGAGTCGCATGGCGTGGATGGCAGACAAAACTCGAAAATGGAGGAAACAACTTCGGGTGGCATTCGGCTTGTAATAGGGTCGTGAATTTGGTTTCTCTGAGTTTTTAGGTCTTGATGTTGTCGAGTAAGATTGACCAGCGTTTTCTTTGCCTCCATAATCTGGAATTCCAAGAGGCTCAGCTTTTTGCAGACACTACAGGATTCCCCATCGGAGAACTGGCATTTGGAGTGCGACTCAAAACCATCAATAGTTTCCCGGTTTCTTGCTATTCAGTAAGAAAGTGTCAAGTTTCAAGTTAGATCAAGTACAAAACTCAAGAGATCGCTTCTGACCTTCAATGAAATACTCCCCCGACGCCATATCTGACGAAGGAGAGGACAAGTGTTTGTCTGGCCAATGTTGTGGAGGACAAAAAAAGAACACCGTATTTCATATGTCACAGGCCAGATCCAAACGCGGCGTTACGGCATCACGCGACCAGTGACTTCGCGTCGCGTGGTACTCTATGGCTCGTATGAGATGTTGCAAACTAGTGAAGTATTCGTCTTACCATCTAAAAAGCTGGGCCCTACAGGGTAAGGAACATTAACAGGACATAAAATTTTCATGAACAGGCCAAGGAAGAAGTACAAGAAATATTTTGGAGGTATTCAGTGGAGTAGGAGCCCGAAAGTACTGTGAAGATTTGTTATAACGAGTCAGCAACAACCGAGAAGGCTCGCAAATTTTCTAATCTTAAATCTATACATAATCGAGTCGGGAGAACGACAAGTTAGCTGGGCTGCTAGCGAAGACGGGTCCTGCTGAAAGGAGCTCGACCTCTTTGACGTGGACGAGGTCACGAAGATTTCGGACTCTAGAGCGGTGGAAAGGGCCTTCAGCGTCTTCCAAGCGCCCATAGTAGCCCAGCCCGGAGGTCGCGACATAAACGTGGTGCCAATCGCTATTGTGACCGTTGCCGAGGATGAGGGTGTAGTCGGAGTTGATACGGAAATGATTCCAGTCTTTGGTAGACCGACCGCCGAATTTGAACACAATATGCTCGTCAGCCGTCGACCCAGGCCAATCACCATCCTTTATGAAGACATGATCGTCACTGAGAGGGATCGTAGAGGCAGCATCCACAAAGACTTCCGAGGAAGAGGTAATTCCCTCATTCGCAGAGATTGAGCGTCTCAGAGATGCTGCCGATACCGGAGGTGGGATGGAGTCGAGATCAATCCTCGACACCCAGGCTTCCAGTGTGTTGACAGGTTTCTTGGAAGCGAAAGCACCACCCTCGTTGTAAACTCCATAGTACACTTGAGAATAGGGTTATTTTCCTGACCAGTTACAGCTCAAGAGACAACCTGTACTTACAAAATCGGGGGGCAAGAGGCGACTCGGTATCTGGTGGCACACGGAAGGATTCTGTCCCCGCTTTAACACCAGGTTCCGGCGCAACTTTGGACAATAGGGCCAATGGCTCAGCAGGTGTTAGCCCAAGGGTTTGGGAGGCACTCAAAGAGACAGGAGTATCGTCCAAGAGCGCGGCCTGGCTCGAAGACGTAGCAAACAAGCGTGTTTTGGTCGGGTCAATATTTTCCATCGTGGACAAGCAGATCCTTAGAGAACGTGCATGATGAGGCGGAGCCACCCATCTGGGCATTATGCAGCCAATGTACAGATTGTCCATGTAGGCAGGACGTTTCGTCGGTAATGCACTATCAGAATTGAAGACGCGGTAATAAACTGGAGATTTCAGAATTAGATCAACGTCGTTGACGGAATCAAATATAAAACAGCACACTCAAACGTCGTCCTGATGAACTGGCAACTTTGGCACGCACAGACGGGTGCGTTGCACCAAGAACAGCCTTTTGGAGATTCTCTGGACTGAATTTCGTTCCAAAGGATACAGAATCCGCTAGGTCCTAGCCTATGGGTCAGTATCATGCTCATCCAGGCGAGCAGAAAACGGCTTACAGAAGAAGGGTCTTGCGACAACTTTCGCAACGCCTGTTGAACGCCATCATCGTTTCCGACCTGCACAAACTGGATTCCGACCGCGTTTGGATGGTGCAATCCCCGCTTCAGCTTTTGTGAAGCCACCCGTAGTGCCCTCGCAGCATCGTCAGATGGCGAACTATTTGTTAACACGATAATATTGGTCGGCTTGATCTGTCCATAGGCAGATGTATTTGCTGTAGCCTGGTCCAGCTCAAGAATAACTTTTTTGAGCACGGATTCAAGGCGAGCACCAATTGGCGAAGGTCCTTTCGGAGAATAGGTGAGATAAAATCTCATCAAAGGAAGATGAAAAAATACCTTGAGGCTTGATCTGTCCGAATGTCTGAGTAACGTCTTCGCGTGCCTAAATCGTTGTCAATTCATCGTAAATCGAAGCAGCCTCTATAGAAGTACTTACAACAAGATTTTCTCGATGAAGCAAGGAATTAAGGAAGTACAAGTCAACCCCATTGGTATCGTACTGCATAGCTTCACCGACAAGCTGAATGACAGCCCTTTGAGCTTTACCCCATGCTCCTTTGTCGGCCATCTACGACAAATGTTAGAAAAGGTCCCATTAGAGACATCGGTAAGAGTACGGACGGCGCTCGAGTCGTCTACGACGAATACAACGCGATATTTTCTATGTAACAAATGGTGTAAGTTACAAGATTTGCCGAAGAGAATTAACTCAACTCGAGTAATTGGTCCATGGAACCAGGACGAGGGAGATCCAGTTCCTCGTTGTATCCCTTGTTAACACTCTTCGCATCCGGTTTGCCAGGGTCATTCAGGTCGACGGAGACCTTAATGCTAGCGTGTACCGTTATGACCGCGTTTTGCATTCGAGTTGACCCAGGTTGGCCCTCCGAATCGTCAAAAATCTTGTGACACCGTTAAGCGGACATACGAACAGAGAAGACGTTCGAAACTTACCGAAAAAGTTTGGAAGTCAGGAAAGCTTTTCAAGTCGTTAGGTCGAGAGCTCTGGGTATGATGTCAGGATAGAAAAAGTGATGAGGAGAAACACGACGAACCGCAAACACCCGAAGATTTGTGCTCGATTCTTTCAAACCAGGTAGCTTACGAGGATCTTTCCTCGCTGAATTCTTCGAATGGAAGGCGTCGATGACCAGGACATAAGAATCGTCCGCAGAAGGCAAAGCCAAGGCGTCAGAATCAGTTCCATCTAAAGTCATCACTCTGTCACTGGCGTCCCACCCGCTGACCAAATCTTGGGTTTCCAAGGCCCCATCTATAGTTCGACGGACGCGGACGAGGTTGCTATTGCCTCCACAAGCGACCTGTCGAACCATGGGTTCGTTTGGGAGAACATGAACGCAACGGTTTCTCGTACCGAGCTGATGGATATCAACCACCCAGGCGGGATGATCACAGCAAACCTGTTTTTGATCTCTATCTTCAGTTGCCTTGGGCGGTGGACAGCACCGGCAGCAAATACGTCGTTCATGTTGGGCTGATAAGTGACAGATGAACATTGTCATTGGTTCTTTCGAGTAGCAGGAGGGACAAACCATGTCGTCAGCGGCTGCTGGTTTTTCGATTTTCTTAAACTTCCAAAGACTGGAGGCGCTGTCATGATCGTTGGATAACTGAGGCTGCAAATCAAAGGTTAGCATGAATTAGTACGAGGAACGGCTGACGACATACGATGACGCCCTTCTCGGCGCTAGGAAGGCTCCAAAAGAGGTGTGGTTGAGTGGGCGAGTATATTCTTGATGGAGAAATAAATTGTACGATACAAGTATTCACATTAGGTCGTACTCACATGTAAGATTGCGCTGCGTTGGAGTGCCGCTTGATGACCCATTGGTGTGATTTCGGAGGATTCTTTGCCCAAATTACGTCTTCGCCCTCTTCTGCGTCCGGTCCGAGCTCGATCGATATATCGGCAGGACCGTGGATAGTCCATTTCTTGTTGTTGAGGAACGAAATTGTCCACTACGATGAAAGGATCAACGCTGTCTGAAAAGAGTCTGGAATGCAGCGACTTACGCCATAGTCATCGGTGCTCGATGTGGACAAAGTCTGATCTTTCTCGTTGAACGAGACGGAGAGATTATGCTCGGCATTGACAATGGCATAGGTGCCACTTGGAAGGAACTTGTCGTCAACAAAAGACATTATGGGGGGCAGGAATCAGTACTTTGGGTGTTGAGGTGGCGTCTTTTATCTGAAATGCTCCACTCATATCGATGCTGGGTCGGCCGAGAGGCAGGGAATTTGGGGTCGTAACGACATCTGCTAGTCTCTTATAGCAATAGTCGCCCAATTTTTTGACGCAGATATACAATCGAGCTTTCACGATTGGTAAGATGGACCCAGAGTTGTCGACCTACAAATCTGAGTTGTATAGAAATTTCATGTGACCGCCGGATCGATATATCGGAACACTAGTCTTCCTAGAAAGTAAGTCAGAGAATCTGTTAGCCAGACTCGCAAAAATTTCAATTGGACAGGCCAATTTAAATGACTTGCCTTATCTCGAATCTCCATCAACTCTCTGCACTTGCCATGACACTGTCGCCGGTGTCCTTTCCATTTCCTCTCCACTCGTGTATTCCGGACGTTTCATTGGTTGGTTGGTTGGTTATTGGAATCCTCGATATAGTAGTGTATTCCCGGAGATGAGGCCTCGATGAGTAAATTTAGAGCAAGAAACCAGAACATGGAATTTGGAGATGGCGATTAGAGGGTATTGAAGAAGAAAATGAATCCTGGTTTTCAAGTTTGTATCTATCCCGGGGTGGGCTCAATTTGAGTGCCGTTTGGTCACCTTTTGGTGGTCGAAGTTCAAATGCAAGCAGTCGCTTTTGGTCGGAGTTTGAATATAATTATTTCTCTTTTACTTTGACAACGGGGCTGCAAAACCTGAACGGGTCTCTCGAAGGTAAGTACTTACTATTTTTGTGGATTTCTCCATAATTTTCGCTGATCTACTTATGTTTGTTTAGAAAAAAGAACACTTCGAGGCCCACTCATGTTTTGCGGTACTTGTGGCAGTACTAAAACTGTATCTCTGCCTTCCGTCTTTTCCGCTGAGGGATGTCATAACTCAGACGTCGACGGAAAGTGTATTACATGTCAACAGCTCGAATCTTTGGCGTCTAAAATATCAGATACTACGGAAACTCTCCAGCTATATGTCTCTAAGCATCGAAAATTGCGAACGAAGAGGAACCTCGACCACAGCCCGATTCTCAACCGGTTATCCACAGAGACCATTTCTTTCATATTCCAACATTTCATTCCCGACTTTGATCCATCCACGGAATCGGATAGCGCTGTTTGCCAAATCAAAGGGAAGAGCAATGCTCTCACACTGCTTACGTTGGGAGCCGTTTGTAGGGCCTGGCGAAGCATTGCTTGGGCTACACCTCAGCTATGGAGGACATTCTCTGTCTCCCTTAATCGTGTCAACAAGTCTCCGGAGAGGCTTCAAATTGCTCAGCAATGGCTTCTCCGATCAGGAGACTTGCCCCTGTTGATCCATTTATACACTGACTATGTTTCCGCTCAAGAGGACCTGTACATGATATCATGTCTTCGCCCATTGATTGATAGCATCAATCGCTGCTCCAAGCGATGGGGTCATCTCCATCTTGACGTGCCCTTTTTCTTGCTTTCACAATTTTGTGGAGATGCAAATGGCGCACCGAGACTCCAAAAGTTGTGCATTAATCCTAATGCTTTTGGCTATTCAGGAAAATTCGGATTCCAACTGCAAGGCCAGAAACCATGTCCTAAGGAGGTTGTTATAAAACATCGGCGGTTCAAAGCGATCAAAATCGCTTGGAACAATATCACACGGGTGGAAGCGGCTAGGTTCCAAGTTTCTGACTGCCTCGAGTTGCTACGATTGGCACCTCAAGTCCTATACTGCAAGTTAGTTCAAGTTGATGTTGACATTTTCGAGAGTCGCTCCAGGTTTGATATACCCGACATTCCTCTCACACACAAACTTCAGCGACTTCACATTCAAACAGCTGAACCTACAGCGGGAACATTTTTCGCTCGTATCACCTTGCCCTGTCTTACACATCTCAACTGCGACTTGAAATCACCGAAGAACTACACAGACCTTCGTTCATTCTTCTCTCGGTCCACTTGTTCTTTAAAAGAACTTTTCATCACCGACACAAAATTTAATGATGACGATCTAATTCAAATACTCGACGCATCCCCATCAATTACCCATTTGAACCTTAAACCGCGCGGTCACTCTAATGCAATTACTCCGACACTCCTTTTCGAAACACTAGCCAGGACATCAATCCTTCCCAAAAACGACGATTCGCACCGAGACATCTTCCTCCCGAATCTGGAACACCTTGAATTTTATGTCTGGGAGGACTGTCCATGCAAGCGTCTTACAGATATTTTCGGTTCTCTGGATGACGTACAAAACTCCACGTCTCGACCATTGACTTTTCTGAAAGTCACTCACACCCAAGATCCCGAGGATGTGATGCACCGTTCTGAGACTGGTGAATACTGGTATATTGATGAAGATATTCTTCTTCGCATCCTCGAGCTCAAGGAAGCAGGAATTCAAGTGGAAGTATTCGATGCCTCGGGTGTTGATCTCATTGAAGAAGGTATAGAATATCATGAATTGGAGGAATAAGAAAGGTTTTTACCCACTTGCATTTAATATATATAATTTCCATGTGAGCGTAATTGTCCTCGATTCATGAGCCCCAATGAGATGACATTGAAGAGCAAAAAGATGTAGACCTCCGATCCTCCAATTATTTGAAAATGTAGGCATGCCAGCTAGTGTCATGTACCAGCCAGCCAGATTGTTAAATCAGACTAGGATCGAGACCCAAAGTTCAAACCATTTTATTCATAGAATATCACTTCAGTCCACAACCAAATTCCTTTTCAAACTAATCAATAGGTTTCATTTCCTAACGAAAAGTTCTCTACTAATAAATGTCCCGTATATTGACCCAATAATGCCCTTTCTTCGAAAGCGTGAACTCGTCCGAAATCTGAGCCACCGAACGTCAAAGTGTCACCGAGTTCCGGGGACGGATCCTAACCAACTCGTCGACGACAAAGGGTTGGTGCGAGTAAGGTTGTCTTGCAAGGCGGTGCTGAGTCCGATATACTCTGCTCCAGGGCCTTCCTCCTCGTTGAGAAATTCGATTCGCCCTCGCTCAGCGATGTGAAGGGGCATGACTATGGCCGTTTCTGTGCCACGTATCCATCGATAGCAGATCTTTTTGACTCCGGGGTGATCACTGCCAACGTCGACACGCCGCAGCAATGGACATCCGGAGAAGAGACCAATAATACGGTCGGGTTCTTTGATGACACTTATAGTTTTAACCGGACTCAGGATAAAGAGGGCGCGAAGCTGGGGAAACTTGACGATAGACACGAAGTCCTGAAAAGTTTAAGAGATTACCAGGCATAAGCTACGAAAATAAATAAAAAGCAAATACGAACCTCGGGATAGAAACTCTGAATCTCCAAAAACCGAAGAGACTGCAGGTATGAGATGGGTAGAGTAGACACGGGATGAGATGGTCCTATCGTCACAGCGCTTCGATAAGAAAGAGAGCGGAGCCTGCCAAAGGGTTCAGCGATTTCGGGGAGTAGCGCGGCTGTAACCAGAGGCTCGTTCAGTAGGTATTCCCACTCGAAACGAACAACGCTTCGTCCAGGAAGAAAAGCTTTCGCAGTATATATACTGCCACGGAGTATCTTTAGATTGCGGCAAGCCTGTGGGGTGGGGTCGCCTACGACATGGCGGGAAACTGAAGAGCTGAGAAACACCAATTCGTTCTGATCTTCAAAAATGCGTGTATTAGGGGATAGGCTGTGGCCGCTTATTTCAAGGGATTCGAGGCTGAAGTTGCATTTCGGCAAGGGGGTTCTGTTTATGTCATGCCAGACGACAAGGTGCAGCACCTTAAGATTGACGAGATTTTGCATCCAATTTACGAGAGGTTTGAATGACGGATCATCCTGTCCTGATAGTGAGGGGTAAAAGGGACCGTGATAGCTTAGTACAAGCTTCGCAAGTTCTGGCTTGCGCTTCACGGTTTTGGCGAAACGGAAAAGTACTTTGTGGCCTGGGATATACACCTTGGAATAGAGAAATGGAGTGGCCTGGGCATGTAGAAGGTGACAGGATCGACACAACGAACGCAGATGTTGCGGTCCGTTGTTACTGATAAATTTGAGGATAACATCAATGAGTTCGGGTGGCAAATCCAGCAACGACATAGAGATAAGAAAGGTGGACTCCGATAGAAACAGGTAGATGCAGCTTCAGCGGTGGCGTTAATATATTGTTGGTGCGTAGGAATTGTTAGATCAAGATCGATGGATGTAAGTATTCTGCCAGTGACGTCTGCTGTGGCCGTTCAACGTCAGCTCTTTCAATAATAAATATGTGATTCAGATTAGAACCGAGGTTCTGACTTACTATAATTCTTGGTGCTCCCCTTTTACACTTGAATTCGAAAGAGAAGTGTTCAAGTTCTAAATGTGGGCAACGGTGACCGTTGCCCACATTTCGTCGTCGCGAATGTTCGGAGTTTGAATATAATTATTTTCTCCTTGCTCTGTTCTCTGACACCGTGGCTGCAAAGCTCGGACGGTTTCCTTGGAGGTATGATTTTTGTGGATTCCTTGATAGCTTCAGGCTCTCTCATCAAAGTTTATGAACAGGGACACTTCTAAACGCATGGCTGGCGATACTTGTGACGATACTGAAACCATATCCCTACGTAATATCTTCTGTGATGTGCCATGTCGGGGCTTGGATGAAAAATTGTGCGAGA
Organism: Galerina sulciceps; assembly: GCA_023014345.1. Lineage (NCBI taxonomy): Eukaryota > Fungi > Basidiomycota > Agaricomycetes > Agaricales > Galerinaceae > Galerina > Galerina sulciceps. The sequence goes on from JAEDXJ010000036.1 coordinate 994,823, forward strand.
CTTGTCAAAAGCTCGAAGTTTTAACGTCGCAGATATCAGAGGCTGCCGACCTTCTCCGGCAGTTGACCTTGAAACATCAAAAATTGCGGACGAAAAGTAACCACGTCCATTGCCCAATTATCAACCGGATGCCCCTAGAAATCATTTCTTCCATATTCCACCATTACATCTCAGACCCTTATCCGCCTGAAGAGTGGAATAGCTCTCACAGCCTATTCGAAGAAGATTTTGACGACAGTGCCACACCATTTATACTGGGAGCCGTATGTAGGACCTGGCGAAATATTGTTACGACCACACCTCAGCTCTGGAGTTCGATCTCCATTTCCCTTGTTTCTTACAACCTTCAAGCGAGGGTTGAACTTGCTCAGCAATGGCTTCACCTGTCAGGAAATCGTCCTTTATCGATCCTTATACACGGCGCCATTGATTACGATAAATCTGATTCGGAAGAAGACGAGGACTTTCCAGAGGACCAAATTATAGCAACATATCGGCCTCTAATCGACGTCGTAAACTGCTACTCCAAGCGATGGGATCATGTCCATCTCAACATACCCCATTTTATGTTTTCATACTTTTGTGGTAGCGCAGACGGCGCACCAATACTTCGAAAATTGTGCATTGAACCTTACTGGTGTGGTCATGAATCAAACTGTCAATTCCAGCTTCGAGGCGAAAGACCGCGACCGCAGGAAATTTTGATACGGTATCAGGGGTTTGAGGCGGTCGACATCGTCTGGGACAATCTCACCTCGGTAGAAGTAATTGGGTTCAATGTTTCTGAAGGCCTCGAACTCTTACGACGAGCACCCAAACTCATATGCTGCAAGTTAATCAATGTCTATAACTACCCAAGCCGCATCGAATTCCCCTTGCCTGGCAGTCCTCTCTCTCACAGACTACGCAGACTTCACTTTAGTGCCTCGGATTGGGCATCTAGTAAATTTTTTGATCACGTCACCTTGCCTGACCTGACGCATCTTATCTGCCACCTGCAGAAAGGAGCATCAAAATTTGCAGATCTCCCTTCGTTTTTTTCCCGATCTTCCGGCTCTTCTTTCCCTTTGCGAGAGCTTTCTATTATTGATCCAGAAATTGATGATAGAAAACTGATCCAATCATTGAAGTTGGCCCCTTCAATCACCCATTTGGACCTTCTGTCACGCAATGAGGTCGTCTCATTCACCCGTCTCCCCCTTTTTGAACTTCTAGCCAGGACATCTATCCCTCTCTGTGGTGACATTGAGGGCCTAGAGACCTTCCTCCCGGAACTGGAACATCTCGATATTCAAGTATCGCAGGATCTACCGAGGACGTGTCTTGTAGATGTCTTTGGCTCCGGATCTTTGGCTAACACGCAAATTTCCACTCGACGACCATTGAAATTTCTGAAAGTTACTTTAGATGGACTTCCCGTTGACGTGAAGAGGCGCCATCAAGCTCGCGAGTCGGCCTATATTGACCGCGGGGTTTTTGATCGCATCCTTGGGCTTAAGAAAGCCGGAATTCAAGTCAAAGTATTTGACGGAGACGTTGATGTTATCAAAGAGTGCATGGACTTTTATGGCCTGGCCGAATAAGAAGCAATGCTACCCACCCGCTTTTAACGTATAACCTCCATGTGAGTAAACTTGTTCTCGATTCATGAGCTTTACTGAGATGACGCTTAATTTTAAAAGCAAACAGATCTCTAATTATTCGAAAATGAGGGCATGTCAAATAGTGGTGATCTTGTTCCAATTTTTTATGGAAATTGGAAGGAGTGAACGTCATTGCGTCGCGCACCAGCCAGCCCAAGTTATCATCAAACACTTAGAGATAGAGACAAAAACTATCGCAACAAATTCACCAGTAAAAGTTCTCTGCTAAAAAATGTGTTGCAATGTTGTCCGATGTGGTCTAAAACCCTAGTATAATACTTGTAAGCTCTGGTTGATTATAATTCCTGGAGCACTTGAATATCCAAAAAATTTGAGGCTTCAAACGTGGACGTCGTCATAGCTGTCGTTGACTCGTCGTTGGCGCCATTGTTCGGAGTTCGAATTCGAGTATTTTCAACTTGTTTTCCTTTTCGTCGGCGAGAGAGTGGCTGCAAAGCTTAGGCGGATTCCTTGGAGGTATACTTTTTCGTGGTTCGCTTCATAGCTTTCACTGATATATGTTTAGAAACACGAACACCTCTAAGTCCGTTCATGTTTTGCGGCACCTGTGGCAGTACTAAAACCGTGTCTCTACCCCCTGTCATTTCCACCATACGCTGTGGCTTAGACGAAAGATTGTGCCGTACATGTCAACGGCTCAAATCGTTGGCTTCTCAAATCTCAGAAACCGCATATTCTCTCCGGCGATTAGTCTCTAAGCATCAAAAGTTGCGGACGAAGAGGAACCTCAACCACAGCCTGATTCTCAATCGGGTGCCCCCCGAAATCATTGCTTCCATATTCCAACATTTCGTTCCCGACTTTAATCCGCCCACAGAGTCGGGAGGCCCCGTCTGCCAAATCGGAACGGCTGGTCCTGCACCTACTCCGTTTGTATTAGGAGCCGTCTGTCGGACATGGCGAAGTATTGCTTGGGCCACGCCTCAGCTCTGGACTGCAATTTCCATTCCCCTCGACCCTCCCAACCTCCAAGCGAAGGTTGAACTTGCTCAGGAATGGATTCACCGATCAGGAGATTTGCTCTTGTCGATCTGTTTACACAGTGCAAATAGGTTCATTTATGTGGATGGCTATCGAGATTCAAAAACGATATCCCCATTGATCGAAACCATAAACAACTGCTCCAGGCGATGGGGTCATCTCCATCTCAAAATACCTCATCGTATGATTTCGCACTTCTATGGAGATGAACACGGCGCACCGAGACTCAGGAAGTTGTACATTGAACCCTGTACTTCTGAGTATTCAAAATTCGCATTCCAGGTTCGGGGAAAGAGACCACAACCTAGAGAGGTTCATGTAAGAAATCGGCAGTTCAAGGCGGTCGACATCACTTGGGCCAACGTCACTTGGGTAGCAGCGGCTGACTTCCGCGTTTCAGACTGCCTTGAAATGTTGCGACTGGCACCCCATATCACATACTGCAAGCTGGTCAATATCGAGGTCTCACAGAGTCGCTCCAGCTTTCCTTTTCCCGATAGTCCTCTCACACACAAAATCCAGCAACTTCACTTTCAAACGAGTGATTATGAAGCTGGTGTTTTTTTCACTCATGTCACTCTGCCTCGTCTGACACATCTTAACTGCGCCTTGAAAGAAACGAAGAACTACACAGACCTCGTGTCGTTCTTCTCTCGGTCGATATGTCCTTTGCAAGAGCTTTCCGTCACCTACACAAAATTTAAACAAGACGATCTGATCCTTGTACTGAAAGCAATCCCTTCAATCACACATTTGTATCTTTCGCCATCCTGTTATTTTGAGAGAAACCATCCCACTCTACTCTTCAATACTCTCGCCAGGACATCAATCCTTCCCAGCGACGACAATTCGGATCGAGAAATCTTCCTCCCGAAACTGGAACACCTCGAACTCTATGTACCGTATAACTATTCGTGGCATCGTTTTACGGATATTTTCGGTCCTCTGGATGACATGCAATTTCAAAACTCCAGCTCTCGGCCATTGACCTTTGTGAAATTTAATTGTTTCCAAGATCATCAGGCTTGGATGCAACCTTTTCACGATTTCATTCCTTGTTATATTGATAAATATTTTCTTCATCACTTCCTTCGGCTCAAGAAGGCGGGAATTGAGCTCGAAGTATTCGATGATATGGGCAAAATTGATGTCATCGAGGAAAATGAACGTTATCCAGATGCATTTTAATGTATAACCTCTATGTGCCAGTGAGTAAAATCATCCTCGGTTCATTATTTTTGCTGAAATGACACTTGAAGGCAACCAACATTTATCTATCGACGCTAAGTAATATGATCTTGATTGTATAACCGACATCTTCCTGTAAGATCCTTGAGCAACTGCAACAAATCTTTTCCCGCAAAATGGGCGGATTTGGCATCGTGTGCTCCTGCTGTTATAACCTCACCGTTCCTTCGTCTGGAGTTTTCAAACTTGCGGTAGTGGTATGTTGTACTCTACAATATTTTGCAAAAAAAATGGTTGTTTTATGTAGTCTTGCTTGTCCTGTGCCGGTATATATTTTTGATCTTGTTAACAGTGATAACTGTCTTCCAAAGGCGGATTTTCATGGTATTTGAAGGTGTACTGCGCTTACAGTTGACTTGTATACTACACCTTAGACTTAAAGTTCTTCAGATGTCGAAATAAAGGTACTTTGTCGAGGCCGACGCACACATTGTGCTAGGACGATGATGTGCAATCCACGCCACTGGGATGGCGAAGCGAGCCTTGTCCCCGGAGGTTGCGGATACGTAATATCTGCAGCCATTCGACTGTTGTTCTACTTAGGGGCCGACGAAAGTCGGAAGATTTTTTCAAAGTGAAGGACGGAGAGATACGTACTAGTCCTTGTCTCTTGTCTTGTGGACCAATATTCTGTTAACGTTCGAACGCGTAGTCACAAGCTTAAGGAGGTTGGAAATAAAGACGACAATTATGGTCACGTAAATATATAGCGTCCATCTGTTTTGGGTACTAATATTCCAGACCTTATAACGCGATGCACTTGATTCCACAGCCCACTTCTGCGATCGAAAGGAAGTCTGAAATAAGGAAGGCACTTTCCCTTTACGACCCAAGAGCGCATCAAACGTAAGTCTTGTTGCTAAAATTAGACCAGTGATATCTCGAAACGGCGAGATAAGACTTGATACAAGGCTTTCATCCTCATCAACACGAAACCAAACCCGACAAGAAACCAAGACCAATAATATAAGGCCACTTCATACAATGTACAAAAAAGCGAACGCAAATAATAGTACATGACCAGAACAGAACCTGTATACTACGATCAGGGTCATGTTTATAAGGGCAAGAAACGATATCGGATGGGGAAGGGGGCGTGTATTAGCGAGCAAGACGGCGGACGGGTGTACAGTACGGAAGGACAGACGACTAGACTAGATAGAACAAATGATGGTGACGGCACCACAAACAACGCGACGAAGACATGGATCGGGTTTGGTTGGGGCCCATGTTATCAAGACGTCGTGGTGGTGGTGGGGGAACTAAGGTGATGATTATCCGTCTTGATCAATAATCCAGCGGTGGTGCGAGAACGTCGGAGGGGCGGGCCGCTTAAGAGCGTTCGCCACGGAGACGCCTAGCGAGGGCAAGGTCCTTGGGTTGACTGTGAGGAAATGAGTCAGCGTCGTTTTGTGAGTCATGCGGAAGGGTAGAGACAATGCAGTAGCGCGCATGCGGCACCGCAGTGAGAGGGAGGGGGTGGATGCTTACATGGTAACACCTGGATAAGGGAGGTTGTGAGTAAAGGTGAGATGGGACGTTAGTGTAAAGAAACGTACGTTTGGCGTGGATGGCAGCCAAGTTGGTGTCTTCGAAGAGAGAGACGAGATAAGCCTCCGCAGCTTCCTGGAGAGCCATGACGGCGGAAGACTGGAAGCGGAGATCGGTCTGCACGTTGACGGGGAGTGAGTCAGCACGGATCATGACAACTACACAGAGAAGGAGCAGGTAGTACAGACCTTGAAGTCCTGAGCGATTTCACGGACGAGCCTCTGGAAGGGGAGCTTGCGGATGAGCAGCTCGGTGGACTTTTGGTAGCGCCTGATCTCACGGAGAGCGACGGTACCGGGGCGGAACCTGTGGGGCTTCTTGACGCCTCCAGTGGCAGTCTACACAGTAGCAAAAAGAAAGCAAGAATTAGAAAAAAGTTCGGAGCCCGACGTCACCGACAGTGGCGACGCCGTTGCCGACGACGACGGACGCACCTGGGCGGTCTTCCTAGCGGCCTTGGTGGCGAGCTGCTTGCGGGGGGCTTTGCCTGGATAGGAAGAAGAAAAGAGGGGAGACGATAAGTCATAGTCGGGCGGGGAGAGTGGCACGAAAGGAAACTGACCTCCGGTCGATTTGCGGGCGGTTTGCTAGATGACGACGACAGCAGCGGCGAGCGCATTTTCAGCGAAAATAAGCGCTAATTTCGAGAAGTGGAAAGAGGAAGAAGTTACATACCTTGGTACGGGCCATTTGAGGACGATAAGGCGAGGATTTGAGGAAGTGCTTGAAGTTGTGGTGGTGGTGTGTGTTTGAGGAGGGGGCGGAGGGAAGGAAGGAATGGAAAAGTTCGACCCTCTTTTGCCACCCAAACAAAACGTTTCAAGTTCTCACGCCTTGTGGAAGGCGCACGAGCCACCGGATTCTGAGCGATTTTCAGCTTGGAAGATTGGCTGGATATTCGTTTATTTTTTATCTCCACTTCCTGGGCTCCGTTTTTCCCCGTTCGAGTGGTGCTGCTCTCGCATTTTCAGTGCGAGTAAGCTGATTTTTGTTTGGAGGGTTTTGGAGCTCGGGAAGTGGGATAACTTGTTGGAGGAAGAGGGTGGAGGATTGGCTGGTGGGCCCTCTTTGTGTTCCTATTTCGGGATATGCCGCACCACACAACTGCACCACACAACGCCATCTCTCGTTTGTCCTGATTTCTGTCATCATTCCTGTCGGCAACAGCGTCCTAGCATGCACAGGTTTTGACAAAGGTAATTTTGTTATAAATCTGACTTGTTCGGGGCAGAATTTGGATTGTGCTAGTCTACCCAGCGGTGCCCAAAGATTGGATTTTCTTTCAACCTTTCGTCCGCAGCAGGTCTGAGCTCCCATTTCTCAACTCTCGGCATGCGCAGCTTGGTTATCGTCGTCTGTGTCAGCAGATCTCGTCTCACGTAGCCTATCCGTCATCTGAACTCGGAGGATATTCTCTCAAATTGTCACGGGTCCTCTGGTACCCTCTACCGCTTATGACTCGGAACTTTGTCTGGCGGGTTTTATATCAGCCGCTCTGGGATTTTCGGTTTAGGGAATCACTGGGAAGGCGATTAACCTCCCCCGAAACGTGGTGGTTCATACCTACTCAAAATATCGCGCGCTTAACTCTCTGACCCTGCAAATACGAGTACCCACAATGTCGGCGCCAAACCGTCTATAGGTCAACTTTACAACAAAACACTGACTAGGAAATCTTAACGCCAACCTTTTCGTGCACAAGTAGCAATATAGTTTGCCTCTCGCTGCCTTTGCACCCTCTTTCGCCTCGAGGTTAGTTATTCTAAATGTCATCCCTGTCCGCCACATCGTTGCGTACGCGTTTACCCCACGTTTTCGTATATTTGGGACCCAAAGACGACCATATGGCTACTACTCTCTCCCATCCATACGCACGTATTGAGTTAGATCGTGATCCCCCTCACCCATCCTCCTCGCAGACTCCGGACTCGGAGTAAGACAGAGCACCCCGGGCATCTAAGAATTCAGTCTCTTACTTGTATTTTGTTTTCGAGCATGAGCACTTCGAGATCTTTGTCAATTTCATCCAGATTTCATATAAAACGCTCTGAATGAAATCTATCCACGACTCTACCTGGAAGATCAGCGATGCCAAAGTTGAGGTGGTCGGGATGGCATCAAACAGCGGCCCGCCTCCCCTCACCCAAATCCGTCCAATGACGCACTTCACCCAAAAATCACGTGCCAGTTCCATTCTTGGCAGGCACGCAAAAAAGAATTCCTTCCAAGCAACGTTCGTCTTTTCTTTTGGACTGTTCACTTCCCTTCCGTGCGTCGTCGACGTGGCCGTCGCCCATTCCCTCTTTCTCTTTCTCGTTGTCGTTCTCGTCCTGTGCCCGACGAGGATTCGGGTTTATATAGATTGCTGAGGCTGCTTAGAAAGAAGAGAAGGGGAAAAGATAGCGAAGAGAGATACCCAGGTGCGTGAGGAAAAGTTCAGTTGGAGCTGGAGCTGGAGCGCCATTTCTCATTTTTAGTTTTTATTGGATATAGGTCACTTAGCCATAGACCTCTTCGGCTGTAATAATGGGCTACATCCCTCAACACTCGCTTGAAAACCTCAAAAAATACGCATACAAAGGTGTTGACAAGTGCGTCTTTTCTCTTATCGCCTTGGACCTCTCTACTCCACTGGGCTAATCGGACGTCAACAACTCTACTTTCTAGGTCCTTCATCTCGCGCTACGTCCTCAACCCATTCTGGACGTGGTTCGTCACCCTATGGCCGCTCTCCGTCGCGCCCAATACCGTGCGTTTGCGTTTTTTAGTGCTGTCGACCAATATCGCTCAGTGCTGAACGTACGACCGCTTTTTCAGATCACGCTCACGGGCCTAAGCATCGTCTTCTTCAACTTCTTCACGCTGCTGTACTACGACCCCATGTATCTCACGGAGAAGAACGGCGCGGAGGGGCCTCCGCATTGGGTGTATTATACGTGAGTTGTGATGTCATTGGTTTTGGTATTTTTTCTCATGTTGTGGTGTGTTTTAGATGGGGGATTGGGCTGTTTGCCTATCAGAGCTTGGACGCTATCGATGGGTATGACGCTGTTCTGATTGTTGGTTTACGATTGGCGTATTTAACGTCTTTTCTTCGTTCTTGTAGGAAGCAGGCTAGACGGACGGGAATGGCTGGGCCTCTTGGAGAAATGTTCGATCATGGTACGCTATCTTGACCACTCGACCTTTTTTTACCTGCTAATATTCATTTTCAGGATGTGACGCCCTCAACACAACAGTTCGTCCCAATACCCGCCGCCCATCTCCACAAAGCTCCTGACACAGATTATCACAGCTAGAGGTCATCCTCGCCTCACGCGCCCTCGGACTCGGGCGGTCCTGGTGGACGGTTGCCTCGCAGATCGCGACCCTGGCCAATTTTTACCTGACAACTTGGGAGGAATACCACACTGGTGTGTTCTCTTCTTACTTTTTATCCGCTCATTCCCTTTAACAACTCTTGGTTTCGCCAGGCCAGCTATACCTCGGATACTTCTCCGGACCCGTCGAGGGCATCCTCATGATCGTGTCTATCTTCCTCATCAGCGGGTACTACGGTTCGTCTTGGCTTCACTCACTCATATGATACTTCATCTTATTTTCCTCCTTTTTAACAGGACCCTCATTCTGGGACCAAAAAATATGGACATTCACGCACCTAGAACGCCTACCTCTCATCTCAACACTCCCCAACCTACCCCTAAACGAGTCCTTCATGGTCTTCGGCGCGTTCGGGCTCGCATACAACATCCTCTCATCCTACCACAACGTCCGCCTCGCCACGCGCCTACAAAACACCAACTCCCTCCGCCCTTTATTGCTCCTCCTCCCATTCCTCTTCAGCGCCGCCCTCCAAGTCGCGTGGCTCTCCCACCCGCGGTTCAACAACTCGTACATCCTAGACAGCGCCGCGTTCGTGCCGTTCCTGTGTGCGTGGGGGCTGCAGTTCGCGCATATGGTCGGAAGGATGATCCTAGCGCATGTGACGAAGGAGCGCTTCCCGGTGTGGGACTGGGTGTGGGTGTGGAGTTTGATGGGGGCGGTGGATGCGAATTTGCCGGTGTTTGGGATGTGAGTGTTTTGTTTTTTCGTTGTCGTCCCTTTTCTTGTGGGTTCTTACTGATGGACCTTTTACTATGCGATCTAGGTCACCCATCATCCAACGCACACCTAAAAACACGACGGTCCTCGTCTGGCTCACGCTCGCGGTGTCGCTGTTCACCTACGCGCGGTTCGTGACGCTCGTTATTAAGGATATCACTAATTATCTGGGCATCGCGTGCTTTACTGTGCGCAAGAAGGACGCGCAGGGCCATTGGCACGATGCGAGGCCGAATATGAAGCAGTCGTGAGCTTGGATAAGGAGTCCTGGACCGCGGGCTGTTTGCCAGTGCTGCGAGCACTGTGTTTGCGTTGGTTTGTGTTGGGTGAAGCGATGGAGTGTTGTATCTTGTACGTTGGGGTGGTTGATCGATCGCGGTGGGGGTGGGGTGGAGAGACTTCATGATGATGCGTTATGATCTAACTTATTTTTCATGAAAAGTAGAAGACTGCGAGGATGGCAGCGTTCATGCTTGCATATGACCGAACGATTTGCACATGCGCATGCGTAATTGTTTTTGCTTTGCTTAAAATTAGTTCTTGTTCTGCCGTACTTACTTCAAGATATACCTACTAGTGTACTGATTACCGATATAAATTGATGACAGAGCTTTATAGGTCAGTGATCACGAATGCTCATCATGCTCCTGTCATAGAGGACATCATTGGATGCTATTCTATGATCACGAACGTGGTGTGCATACTTGGATCTCTATTATTATGTATAAGTGGGCTTATAATGATGATGATCGATATCTGTCACTTCGTTCTTATAGCGAGTAATCTATATTCAGGCAGAGTTTCAGTGCTATTTTTATAAAACGCCTCTCGTTCCTCGTGCTGGTGCTCGTTGACGAGGTTGTGGTATATTCACTGGCTAGTATATATGCCAAATACTTGGACGGGTATTCGTTTACCGAGTGTGTCCATTTGCCAAAACTAGTAAACACGAACCCTTTTTTAGAATGAGAGCGGTCTGTCCTTTTCATTCTATGTAGGTGCATCATTTAAAGAGCGTACGGTACGCTTTAAGACGCCGATATTCCGAGGCCTTTCGGACCTGGTCAGTCACTATATTTTGGGTTAAGTGCTAAGTCTCGTCTGAGCGTGTCGTATCTAAGTATCACCAGGAGTGAAGTGCTTATTTTAAGGTATGCACCCTCATTTCACGCTCATTGCGGCGAGGCTGTACAGATCTTTAAATTTATAGCCTCGAGTTCTCAAGAAAGTCTAGCCTGAGGTCGAATTCGAAATTAGATTTTATGATCAGGTCCAGTTCTGGACGGTCTGTCTATCATATCAAAATAAACTCCAGCGACAGCCATAATCCATTTCTGTACCACCAAGAATTATTTTTGTTCCAGTCCCGAGGCAGCGGTAGCGCATGCCTCTCTCCGCGAGTTCCACATACGGGACTTTGGTGTGGAGATGAGTGAGAGTGAGAACGCCCACAAACCCCAATGTTGCTCGCATCTGATGCATATGTCTGCCGATCAAGCCGAGCTCTGCAGAGGAGCGATCGTGCACGAGAGGTTGTCAATAAATGCATATGCGTGATTGGGCCATTGAGGAAAACGAGCAAACGTTGCTCTTATCGCTAACCAAAGGCTAATACGGCTGCCAGTCGACGTCAGCGGCGTGTGTGAGTGCGCTGGACGCTTAAAACCCAACGCTTTGGGAATTGCTCAATTGCTTGTTGTTGCCAAGAACTGTTGAAGAAGGAAAGCCAAGGCTGATTTGAAGGGCAAGTTTAAATTGAGTATATAACCTGGCGCAGGTGCCAAGTGTTTCTCCTTTGTCTTTCTCTCTTATCCACGACTGTTGGCGTACGCGTCAGGCTAATGATTCACCAATGACATGAAGACTATGGGAGGGAGAGGGCAATGTTAACGTTATCTGATCATCTGTCTTGCGCGGAGGGGTTTAGCGGTACATCTCTTGCTCCATGCTTTCAGCTTGCTCAGCGGGAATTCCTCATTCTCGGTGTTTTCCTTGTGCTTCATTAGCTCTGGCTCTGTATCGATTGGACGACTTCCCCGTCACTCACGCGGACTCACGACATCCACCCCGGCTGTACGGATACCAATGCACGCACATTCTTGGATTAAAGCGTCTTTCAGTCCTGCAAATTCTCTCCGAGTCACTCCTCTTTGGCCGTGGTGGACAACCCCGGTGAGACCAGAGCTCGATTTAACCTCGGCCGACTGGAAAGTCTTTTATGACGAGACATATTTATTTTAAGAGGTCTCAAAATAACCATAGCCAACGTGATGGAAGATGCGCCCCGGTGAGTTATTTTTGGTTTTTTTGATATATGTTGGGACGGGCGTGGAGGTGTAGGATTTATTAATAGCACGTTTTCGGAGGCCGCCAGGACTACCGGAGCGGTGGACGCTGTGATTCGTCCGTGCTTTCCCCCCTTCAGGTTATTTATAAACCAAAGGGTGGTACAATATGCCTGATGGATATGTATGGCCCTTGTCATGCTCGCACGCAATTCGAAATATACATCTTGACGATAGCCATCTTCGATAGCCAGCGGGGCAATCCTCGTCTTCCACCCCATATCGTCCTGCACTACCCAAAACACTGGGAAAAGGATCGACGTCGAGCCAGCTCCTTGGTGGGTCTCATCGTTCGGAATGCCCCTCGCAGCATCGTGGACTGACATTTTTTCGCAATATTCGCAGAACCAGTGCTTCTCTCGCAATCTTCCCTCTCAGACGGACCTAAAATACTTCATTCAACCTTCAATTGAGACTAGGAAGTCACGACGACTTGGAAGCAAGGCACAACATCACCCACGAGAATAAAGTAAATTTGGGGTTTCAGTTGCTGCCCATCTGACTGTGGACGACTGACGGCCGTGGGGGTTTCTTTCGATAGGAATGGTCTGCAAGATTGACACCATCATATAGCATCTTGCGACGAGTATAGGTTACCTTTGCCCTCAACCATAACGGGGTTGCTCCATCCACTTTTTTTGTCTGTCTTTGCAGCCCACCTTGCCGTCTGCCTGCCGATCGTGTCCTCTTTCAACGCGTGCGCTTCCTGCGCTCGCGTGGTCCCTTCTTTCGATGAATTCCTGTTTTGCTTGTCGAGATTCCCGTCTTTATATACCATCCACCCTCCCGCTTGCGCAGCCTCCTCTCCTGGACCTTCCATCAAACTGCTCCATGGATTTTCTCTCCTTCCGTCATTTCATGCAACGGTCGTACATCCTCGTCCTCCTAAGCCTCTTCCTCTCCTGGATCGCACCAGCTCAAGCACAGACAGTCACGGAGACAAAATCAAAGTTCGCCTTTCCCTTAAAAAATTATCTTCTAACTCCGCAGAGTGTTAATAAATTACCCTTATCGCTCTAGCGGACCCGCCGTGGTCGTCGTGTTTACCTCGTCGAATGGCGGCCCAGCGACCCTCACCACGATGTGCGTGAATATTCATATTCTTTCTCGACATCTTCGCGGCTGCTTAGCTGCTGCTGCGGAGTAACCTCCCAAAAAGTTACCACATTATCTAATATCCCGATTTTCTTCTCTCCATTTTAGCACGACCTTGTCCGGCCTCACCCTCCCAACAAACGCTACGACCCCGTCGTCCTCCAGCACACCAAGCGCATCCAGCACCGTCCTAGAGTCGCCCCACGTCAAGTCCCCCGTGGCGATGGTCGCGGGCTCCCTGTCCGGCTTCATCGCGATATTCGCTGCTGTAATAGTGGTCATCGTCGTGCGCCGCCGGAAAAGCGGAAAGAGAAGCCGCCGGCGGACGTCCATTATTAGGGCGCTCGAGGCCCAGCATCCGGGGTCGTTCGTTGGTAATGGCAATGGGAGGCTGGGGTCTTCTCCTGCTCGGGCTCATGCTCGTGCGCATGGGGACGACGGCGATGTCGATGTCGACGTTGACTCTGGCGGCTCCGAGTCGGGGTCGTTTTCGGGTACGTTGTTTCGTTGTTTAATTTTCGTCGACTCTGGTCTCCTTTTTTCTAAAAAAAAATTGGAGGCGGAGGCGGTTGTGGGGTGTTTGGTGTTTTGCTTCCCCGTTTCAATTTATTTTTAACATTTTATTTCACTATCAAATACACCGGGTTCCTGACTCGGGCCTCATTCATTCATTCTATAGGTCACATACCACCATCTGCGAGGTCGTCGTCTGGACCTGGAACGACGCTTCACGAGTCTGGGAGAAGTGTCAACAATTCCACGAAGAAAAGCAAATCCAGACATCCTTCGAGCCAGAGGAAACCTAATAGGAACCACAGGCGTTCGGACGACGTCGAGATGAACTGGCGGACCAGCTCGTCCCCGCCTTCGCCGCCCTCTTCGCGGCTCGACAGGACCAGCAGTCCCTTACCACCTAGTCCGTCGCAGGGGAGCACTGTGCCTAGATTCAACAACAGCAGCATCCCGCACAACAACACCACGCCGCCAATTCCTACTAGGGCCAGCACAAGCGCTGAAACAGACGCCAAGTCGGAGTCCCACTTCCACGACGCGTACCCGCCGCCTCGCATCTTTCTGCCGCCGCCGTCACACCACCCATCGCCATCGCTGACGAGCACGAGCATGCCGGAACACCCGTCATCCACCTCAAACGCCGGCCCTGGTCCTGGTCCTGGTCCTGGTCGACCGCCACCGAGTAATGCTAATAATATTAACATGCCTCAACTCGAAGGGGATCTGCCTCCTGCGTACGAAGACGTCCGGTAGCCCCCTTCCTTCCCCTTCCGCCCCAAATCAATATCTCTGTGCAAAGCCACACCCTTAGAGCGGGGTTATTGCGGATATTAAATTGCGATATCGCTTTTCCTCGGTCGAATATGTTCTTCGCAAAGGCGTTTTTCTAATCGCCAACCCTTACGTGCGTGTCGTATCGTACATAGTCAGCCGTTTGTCCTTGTCCCAAAAATACCCCCTTGTTTGGTCAAGCAGGCTGTGCGCGATCGATGGGAATTGCGTTCTTTGGTTTTGGTGTCTCTGGGACTCTGGGGCCTGGGTGGCTTGGGTGATAAATATGTACATGTAATGCCATTGGGTTGGGTCGCTTTGGTTGGTTTTAGGCTAGGTTCTTTGTTGTAATATTAGACATTTATTGTAGCCAATTTTATTTTTACGCGGTATGTACGGTCCTGGAGGGGTGGTGGATTTGGCGCTTTGGAGTTCGAGTACTTGGAAAATGGGAGCGGCTGCCCTCAGCCTACGTTCTCTTCTGGTCCATAGCTAAATACTGACTGACGACTCTAGAGTCACCAAAAATTCTCCGGCAGAACTACAAGATGTTTTGCCCAACGGACGGGTTTACATGTGCCCTATCGCCAACCAATGATCGTTTCTGCCTGCACCACCTAACTGACTTCCCAAGGCGATGCAAGTGTTCGTAGAAATCTTCCCTAACATCGGCCAATCAAAACTATCCCGAGGGCCCAGTGTCGTGGAATCTCATGCATGACATTTTTGGTCTCTTGTGCCCGAAATCGACGAGCCTGATCAACAGCCACCATAAATTCGTCTGGGCAGCTGGTTAGCGAACCTTTTTCCTTGCTCTCATCGACGCCGATAGGGAGACTGCTCAAGGTCCTCTCGAAATTCATGCTTGCAGGCTTTGTTGAGCGAATTTCAATGGAATCTTTCGTACAACTTCCCTCAACAGCCTGGCTGGTCGTGAAACGCCACGGAAATGCGCTGGCCCGCAGGAAGACGAGAGCTGCTCACTTTACGGCTCTTTCCAGTCATGAGGTGGGTATTTGTGCCCCATAATATGGATCTAGATCCCATTCGTATGCGGTAAGATCGTCCTCCTGTCCAGCTTACGGATTCCGGGAGGCAAAGCCGAGAAGAAATCCACACAGCTGAAGCTGGGCTCTCGCCAGTGGTCTCAGCCTCGAGAGCTGGGGTCTGTAGCCACGAAATTGGGCGTAAGACAAGAGCATTGTCTCCTGAAGTTAACCGCCAAGGTTTGAGGCTGCCTGAGTTACGGGGAGGGGGTGGAGGAGGGGTTGTCTTCAGTCGCTGTAGGGTGAGTCACCAACTTGGGATGTCTTCCATGCACCGGTCGATTGGTCCTTTATGTCGTGTGGCGTGTCCTACAACAGCTTACCTGCTTCCATACTTCTTTGTTCACCCGTAATGATCCTACGTTGATAGCAAATGTGGGCATTGAGCACAAGGATCACATTATTTGAGTGGAAAAATAAAATAAAACAAAACAAAAACCCAGAGTAACACGTCTAAAACTAGTCCATGTCGTTAAACTTTCTCTTCTGCACCCTCGCCACCGCATCCTTGAATTTCTCATTGACCACGGCCTGCTTCGATGCCCCGTTCTCGTCCGCTGCTCTCTTTTTGAGTTCTAGAAGGAGGCAGAGAATAAAATCAGCACCGGAAGTTGGAATGAGAGCAAGAACAAAGCGAACAGACCTAAAGAGCGCTCTCCGATCCACAGTCGCAGATGGGCGTTCCCAATTCCGTCACCCCCAGCTGTAGGACCAGCAGCCGACTTCGGTGTGGGACCTTTCTTGACGTCGGCGGTCTTGACGGCTTTTGGCTGGGCGCCAAGACCGGCAGCTAGCTGCTCCGCGGTGCCCAACATCGACTCTGCATGCTCAGTCGAGGTATGTACGTACTGCGCCGCCACGAGCGAGAGGACAAGGGCACGAAGGTGGTTGTCTTGAGCAGCGGTGGAGAGGTTCAGCGCGGTGCGTAGATGGGTCCTGGTAAATGTCAGCATCAGCGAGTGGCGAGAGGATAACGAAACGGAAAAACAGAATAAGAAAAAAAAGGAACAAGACGGTGACAGAAAGCGCATGGCAACGTACTTGGTCACCAAGAACTCCTTGGACAGCGAGGCAGCCAGAACGGCACCGATGGCCTTCAGTGTACCGCCAAGACCTTCACACTCTTTCACTACACCTGCACCTGTCTTGCGGAGGGCCTCCATCTTGTGCTCGCGCTGCCTGTCGTCGCTGATCTCGCTAGCAGTACCAATGAGAAGCCACAGTTCGCCAGCGCGGGCAGAGACGTTGACCCAGTAGTCTTCACAGCCGTCGTCGTCGGTGTAGGCAGGCTCGTTCGACGACCGCTTTCGCGAAAGGTATGCGGCTACTTGATAACATTTGAGGGCCCTTTTGGTTCGGCCGAGTCCATGGGCGAGGTGGGCCTGGTGTAGTGTGATCCGCGCACTGTACGTTGAGAAGAGCCCGTTGTTCCGTGTATCAGCTATGAGCTGCCAGATGTTCTAAAAGTCATGGGTAAATGGAAAGTTCGTAAATTACACTAGAATAACATACTTGTTCAGCCTCGTCGAATTCACTCCTGGAGATACAAACCTATACAAAGACCGATAGTTAGTACAATGTAAGCCTTAGAAAAGTGTATCGCTTGATACGAACCCCAATAATTTCGCACATCATATCCGCTTTCAGCTTCGACATCCTTCCATAGAACTCATTGGCGTCCGCAACGGAGGACCATATTGGCACTAGAGGAGTCGATTAAAGGAGGGTTCAAAAATACGAAACAAACAAGACATACGTGGCGCATCCTTCTTCAACTCCTGGTCTACGACGAGGATGCCTTCACTGGCGAAAACTTTGCGTTTAGGTTTGCGTCCAACCGGGTCCCGCTTCGAGATGCTGCTAATCAGAAACCCGAGAGCGAAAATGTGCCTAGGGTGGGTGACTTGGACCTGAAGTGGCGGTAGGTCTGGCAAGTCAATGTCAACGATGCCGCTGGTCCCGAATGCCCGCAACGCCCCTCCATCTAACATTTCATGCAGCTTCTTGATCCGACATTGCGAATCCTTGCTGTTGCCGATGTAGGTATAGTAAAGAACACCGATAACCAGTACGTGGACGATGAGGACTTTCTCGATGTTGGTTTTGCCTGGAACAGCTGGAGGAGCATTTGAGGGACTCTTGGATTCCTCGGCAGGCTCGAACAAGATGTTGAGGCCCTTCTCTGCGGCGTTCAAGGATTCTTCGACCCTGTTCCATATGCCATGGTGGACTAGATCCCGTAGTTCAAGAACCATCGCGAAAAGCACTACTTCATGGTGATTATTGAGCGAAGCCAGCTCGCGAAGGTCCCGGATGGCGCCCAACGACTTCAAACTAGAGGTGGAAGGCGAATAAGGGCTGGGCTCGTCACTGTGGGTGGCATTGGAATGACTGTCGATATAAGCCAGATGTGCGGCATATTGAACGTGAAGAGGGTCCGAGGGCACAATAAAACTCGTGAGCACTTTCTTGAGCGTATTTTGCGCTAGCTTTCGGTTTCCTTGATGAATAGCCAGACGAGCAGAGAGACGTGTAATCTGTGGTTTGTGACATCGAAGAGAGGGATGCTAATTCTGTGATAAATGACGACTTCTGGAAACTATAGCAAGAAAATTTCGTACCTTATGGGCAATAATTAACTTATAGAGAGATAAACTTAGGTTCAATGCTTCAGGTAGGAAAATGAAAACCGTACTGCTTTGGTAATCGCTTTTTCGACTTCGTCCTCAATCCCAACGGTCTCCAAGCCAATGCTAAGACCGATTTCTCCCAACCGCGTCCACGCTTGACACTCCAGATTGGGCTCGAGATTAGGCGAAGCAAGATACTTTCGCAATGCAAAAAGTGACAAGAAATTTGCGCGGACATGATTCTTATGAGTTGGTGGGTGCGCCAAGAGGTGAGGCAAGGACAGAAGAAGGATATCTGTCGGTAATGGTTTGAGCACTGGAGGCTCGAGTTTTTGCCTTTTGAATGGCCTATTGTCTACGTCTGTGGGAGACATGATGATGGTGGCGGAAAGACCAGCAATTTGGGGAGTGTGTGACTTTTAGGAGTCATGCGTTTGTGACGCTCCGCGTCTTGGACACCACGCGTGACAGGACCGCTCCAGCCTCTCGTAAATTGGTTGCAGAGCCTAATATTAAGGCGCTGCACCCTGTTTTCTGGCATCAAATCCCTCGAAATCAGTGGCCACATCTGTCAGTGGCTCAGATTTCGGACGAGTTCAGAAAGGGCATTATCAGGGCATGACTCGGATGCAATGCATTTTATAGTAGAGAGTGATATGATATATCTATTGTTGCGATGATTTTTTAGCTCTATCTTTGAATATTTGATGATAACCTGGGCTGGCTGGTGATCGACGCAATATATAACATTCACACCTTCCAACTTCCAGAAAAAAAATTGGAACAAGATGAGCACCGTTTGGCATGCCCGCATTTTCAAAAAATTAAAGGCCTGTTTGCTTTTAAGCATCACCTCAGTGAGCGCTCATGAATTGAGAACAAGTTTACTCACATGGATGATGGCGGTTATACATTAAAAGCTGGTGGGTAGAATTGCTCCTTATTCATCCAGGCCATAAAACGCCATGCAGTCTTCGATGATATCAATTCCATCGCCAAATACTTCGACTTGAATACCGGCTTTCTTGAGCCGAAGGATGAGATCAAAAACGTCGCGGTCAATATAGGCCGACTCGTGAGCTTGACGGCGCCTCTCCACATCAACGGGAAGTCGATAGAAAGTAACTTTCAGGAATTTCAATGGTCGTCGAGTGAAAATTTGCATGTTATCCAAAGATCTGGAGCCAAAGACATCTACAAGACATTTCCTCAGTATATCATGCGGCACAAAAATATTGAGATGTTCCAGTTCCGGGAGGAAGAAGGTCTCTAGGCTCTCACTGTCATTACAGAGAGGGATTGATGTCCTCGCTAGAAGTTCGAAAAGGGGTAAGGGAGTGAATGAGCCGGTCTCTTTGTGTGGATCGAGTTCCAAATAGGTGATTGAAGGGGACGTCTTCAATAATTGGATCAGTTCACTATCATTAATTTCTGGGTCAGTAATAGAAAGCTCTCGCAAAGAGAAAGAGGAGTGGGAAGAGCGGGAAAAAAACGAAGGGAGATCTGCATATTTCGATCCTCCTTTCCGCAGGTGGCAGTTAAGATGCGTCAGGGCAGGCAAGGTGACGTGATTAAAAAATTTACTAGATACCCAATCCAAGGCATTAAAGTGAAGTCGGCGTAGTTTGTGAGAGAGAGGACTGCTAGGCAAGGGGAATTCGATGCGGCTTTGGAAGTCAAAGACACTGATTAACTTGCAGCATATGAGTTTGGGGGCTCGTCGTAGGAGTTCGAGGCCTTGAGAAACATCGAACCCACTTACTTCTGCCCAGGTGAGATTGTCCCAGACGATGTTGACCGCCTCAAACTTCTGATGCCGTATAGAAATTTCCAGCGGTCGCGGTCTTTCACCTTGAAGCTTGAATTGACAGTGTGTTAAATTACCGTAGCGGTAAGGTTCAATGTACAATTTTCGGAGTATTGGTGCGCCGTCTGCGCTACCACAGAAGTATGAAACCATGAAATGGGGTATGTCGAGATGGAGATGATCCCATCGCTTGGAGTAGCAGTTTATGACGTCGATTAGCGGTAGATATGTCGCTATAATTTGGTCCTCTGGATAGGTTGCCTCTTCTCCCGAATTAGAATCATCGTAATCATGGCCGTGTATATGGATCGATAAGGGCCAGTTTCCTGACAGGTGAAGCCATTTCTGAGCTAGTTCAACCCTCGCTTGGAGCTTGTAAGAATCAAGGGAAATGGAGATCGAACTCCAGAGCTGAGGTGTGGCTATAACAATATTTCGCCAAGTTCTACATACGGCTCCGAGTATAAATGGTGTGGGACAGTAATCAGGATCTTCTTCGATTTCGCAGTAAGAGATATGCCATTCTTCGGGCGGATAAGGGTCTGCGATGCAATGGTGGAATATGGAAGAATTGATTTCGAGGGGCATCCGGTTGATAATTGGGCAATGGACGTCGTTACTTTTCGTCCGCAATTTTCGATGTTCCAAGGTCAACTGCCGAAGAAGGTTGGCCGTCTCTGATATCTGCGACGTTAAAACTTCGAGCTTTTGACAAGTCTCGCACAATTTTCCATCCAAGCCCCGACATGGCACATCGCAGAAGATATGACGGAGGGATATGGTTTCAGTATCGTCACAAGTATCGCAAGTCATGAGTGCGTTTATAAGTGTCCCTATTCATGAACTTAGATGAGAGAGCCTCAAGCTATCAAGGAATCCACGCAAAATCATACCTCCAAGGAAACCGTCCAAGCTTTGCAGCCACGGTGTCAGAGAATAGAGCAAGGAGTAAATAATTATATTCAAACTCCGAGGGTTCGCGACCACGATGACACCATTGCCAACATTGGAACTTCAACATATCTTTCGAATTCAAGTGTAAAGGGAAGCACCAAGAATTATAGTAAGTCAGAGCCTACGACCTGGGTTCTAATCCGAATCACGTATTTATTACTGAAAGAGCTGAAGTTGAAAGGCCACAGCAGACGTCAGAATACATCCATCGACCGCGATCTAACAATTCGTACCACAAACGATATATTCAGGCCACCAGTGAAGCTGCATCTGCCTGCCTATATCAGACTCTTCCTTTCTCGACTCTATGTCTTTGCTGGATCTGCCCCCCGAACTCATTGATATTACCCTCAAGTTTATTAGCAGCAACGGACCGCAGCATCTGCGTTCGTTGTGTCGAACCTGTCACCTTTTACACGTCCAGGCCACTTCACTGCTCTATTCCAAGGTGTATATCCCAGGTCACAGAAAACTTTTCCGCTTCGCCGAAACCGTGAAGGGCAAACCCGAACTTGCGAAGCTTGTACTAAGCTATCACGGCCCCTTCTACCCCTCACTGTCGGGACAGGATGACCCGTCGTTCAAACATCTCGTAAATTGGGTGCAAAACCTCGTCAATCTTAAGGTGCTCCATCTTGTTGTCTGGCATGACATAAAAACGCCTTTTCCGAAGTACAACTTCAGCCTTGAATCCCTCGAAATAAGTGGCCACAGCTTATCCCCAAATACACGCATTTTTGAAGATCAGAATGATTTGGTTTTTCTCAGCTCCTCAGTTTCTCGCCCTGTTGTAGGCGACCCCAGCCCACAGGCTTGCCGCAAACTAAAGATCCTACGGGGCAGTATATATACTGCGAAAGCTTTTCTTCCTGGACGGAACGTCATACGTTTCGAGTGGGAATATCTACGGAACGAGCCTCTGGTTACAGCTACGTTATTCCCCGAAATCGTTGAACCTTTTGGCAGGCTTCGCTCGCTTTCTTATCGAAGCGCTGTGACGATTGGGCTTTCTCATCCCGTCTCCACCCTACCCATTCCACACTTGCATTCTCTTCGGTTTTTGGAAATTCAGTGTTTCTATTCTCAGGTTCGTATTCGCTTTTTATATCTTTTCGCAGCTTACACCAGGCAATCTCTTATACTCTCCAGGACTTTGTCTCCATGGCCAAGTTGCCCCAGCTTCGTGCCCTCCTTATCCTGAGCCCGGATAAAATTATAAGTCTCGTCAACGAACCCGACCTTGTTGTCTGTCTCTTCTCTGGATGCCCTTTACTGCAGCGTGTCGACGTTGGCAGTCATCACCCCGGAGTCGAAAAGATCTGCTATCGATGGATCCGTGGCACAGAAACGGCCACAGTCATCCCTCTTCACATCGCCGAGCAAGGGCGAATCGAATTTCTTAACGAGGAGGTCGGCTCTGGAGCAGAGAATGTCAAGCTCAGTGCTACCTTGCAAGACAATCTTACTCACACCGACCTCTTGCCGAGGAGCTTGTTAGGATCGATCTCCAGAGCTCGGTGACACTTTGACTGTCACCCAGTTGTTGATGACGAAGAGCAAAACACAACCATGGCTGTGGAAGGTTCTTTTCCCCCCAATTCGTATTCTTGGATACATTGGTGATCGTATTATCGCGAAGAAGGTAAACTATTAAATACAATAACAATATTGTAGTATCGTAAATTGTACTACGCAGCTGTCGTTGAAGCCGGAATCATTTTGACTGGCGGAAGCTCTCTCGGCGAATAATCAAGAGCTTTATAATACAACACTCCTTCTTTGTCGTCCATTTTATCGGGATCGCCGTGTTTCCTGAAGATACCAATCAGTTCTCGTCTACAAACTATTTCGTGTGCACTGACGGATTGTTCCTAAAGTGACCTTTCAGCCGCGTCCATTTCATACGTCCCAGATCGGAGGACGTATCCCGGCATCTCATGCATTTCCAGACCTTGCAGTCCTGGGTGCGTAGATATCCTCGCTTCGAGTGCTCGACTCCCTGGATGCGTCTTGCTTCTTTGGCGTCCTCTGGAAGAATACACTCCCAGGAGATCTGCCAATCGCCGAGATGTGATTTGAAGCAGTGTTGGACCTACGAATCGCAGACGAATCTAAAATCAGTGGCACGGCATGCTCGTACAACGGTGAAGGCTTACCGCATCCCTCCAAGACCAGACACGAACCCTCCTCGACCCATCGCACTTCGCGCCGAAGGAACACTTCAAGCAGACGAATCGATGGTCGAGACGGTCCATATCTTGCACGGTTGTGGACTCATGGCTCAACTTGGCAGCGTCGAGAAGGTTCTTCACGATTCTCGAGGCCTTATCGTCGAACTCCAACTGATCGAGCTTGAATTTAACGCGCTGTGAGGATGAGGACGGGATACGGTGAATAAAAATCCACCAAGGGAGTCTACAGAAGGGAAGGACAAGCGGTTATTCGTACAACGATAGAATAACCGCGCTTGAAGAGTACCGGGCGCTAAACACGTAGAATAGCGCCGAGAGCGAACCAGAGACGAATTAAATGAGAGCTAGCTCCGCTGTCTTCAAGGAGTTCTGAGTGAGCGAATCCTGAGGCGAGAATGAGGTAAAGAAATAAAATTTTAACCTAAGGGGAACTGATTTACAGGAATCAGAAGACACTGTATTTATACCAACGGAAATCCCTCCCATCCGATCTTGAATAAGCTGAAATTCGTCAGCTATTCCTGTCATTACAAAGCTCGCAGTCTGTCCTTCAAATTCTATGCTTCACATGATTAATTCTTGCTGCACAGCGCGTGTTCTTCGTTGTTTCTTTCCCAACCGTTTCCTATGTTGGAATCTTGAGGCGCCACATTTGTCTTGAGTTTTCCTTATCCGGATCGTAGCCAGGCCGCCGAACGACTTCCAAATACGTCCACAGCAACCAATTTGAGGTAACGACCGAGCCCTTACCACCATGGAGCCGGGAATTCAAATAGGGGATTATTTCTCCGTATCACAATTCCGTGCGCGTCGTTTTCCTTCCTGAATCGCTTGGCCTTCATCCTTATTGGCCGTTATTCATAGTTCTTGTCGTCTTGCTGAGCAATATCCATCCATATTCCTATTTCTCCGCCTCTCGGGACATGGAGACTCGTGATTTCATTACTCGTCGATTGATCCGGGACTTCGTCTATTCTTAGATATCTTTCTTGGGCGCTTCTGACCTCTCTCGACTCGTCTTTAGGCTCGTTCTTCTTTCATTCTCTTCTGGGAGTTCGTTCTTTACTTCTGGGAGTCGTTCTTGAAGCTTGTGGCCTCAGTGCGCGCTTGGTGAGTCTCAATATTCGTTTAGTCACGAGTTATAACTGAACCGATCGCATTTCCAATGATGCACGCGTTGTGTATTTTGATTGATTTTAGTAGGAGGCCCGTAGGGCAACCTCACACCTCGTCCGGACTTTTGAAAAATCGACCTCCTGGTCGATCCGTGGCAGCAAGAAGGGGATAAAAGCCGCACGTCCACCCAAGGAAAATGTAACTGCACCAACATGGATCCTGTCCTTCGTAGGATGTTTCAGCTTCTGGCAATTCCGTCCGACAAGCATTCGGCAAAATTCGTTCATCAGGATGGAATCTACTCCTTCTCCCGCACTATACGTCGTATGGTGGGATATGTTGAACTGGCGATGTTCACCGACCATGCACATGGAAATCTCCGTCCCTTGGAGGAAGAAGAAAAGGAGGGCGTTCGCGTTCATCTGCGCCAACTCTTGGAACATATGGTAAGCCGGTCGCTTGAACAGAGCAAAGGGGGTGTCGCTGATAACCCCACAGAGGCTTCTCCTCTATCATCGGGCCAACCAAGCGAAGCATGGGTATGCCCATGAAAATGCGAGGGTGCCGGGAGAGATGTGCTACGCGTTCCGCAGCCTAGACTGGCTTTTAATACATTACGGATTCCAAGGAGACGAGGACGCCGGCGCAGCTTGGCAATGGGGCGACGTATTACGCTATGGAGAGAGATATGCGTGGGACACCGCCGCGGCACGGCACACTGAGCACGATTTTATTGACCTAGACCCAACCGGGAGGAGTAGAGCTTGGTACGCCGAGGTTCTCCAAGGGGAGCAAGATGTAATTGAAGCGGAAAGGGCGAGGGAGGAAGAAGATGCTATGGAATCGGACACGGACGACGATGAGATAATCGAGATTGAAGGATTTCCTGAGGCAGGGGCACGGGAGGCGAGAAAACGCAGGCGGTCGAACTAGATTACTTCGATCACTTGTCTGTAGGATTAAAATTCGGGAGGCCGGTATCGCCTGAACCATAATGCGGAGCCGTAAGATTGACCAAGCGGAGAAATTGGCGGGTAGATCTTTGTAATCGCATAAGCAACCGCATATAAAGTCGAAGGGAACGGCGGAGTAAAGGGCCAGAATCAATGATGGAAAGTACTTCCAACATGTTCAACGAGCTCATTGAGAAAATACCTCCTGAGGACCGCAACCCCGGCGCTGTTATTGAGCACGCAATACGTCCCACCATCGATACTATACTCGGCTATGTCTGGGAGATTGGAGATATTGCCCCATACGAAGGTGATGGAAAGCCGGCAATGATTGCGTTGTTCCAATGGGTGGTGCGTATATAACTGTAACGGTAACGCAATGGCGCTGATGCACAATAGATGACGAGCTTTCCGCCTGCGATTGACGGGAAAGATGCATGGGATAGGAAGGAGACGAATTTCCCACCGGAATGCATTTGGACGCTTGCAAAGATGAAGCGCGCGATGAATTACTGCCTGTCATGGTTCACCGCCGAAGAAATCCTCAAGATCGATCGATATATCAGTGGGGCGCAGAACTTGGCACAGGCGCAGAGGCGCGGACAGGACGATCCAATCAATTATGATATGGGTGGAGCGAAGCGCATATATCCAGAGGGCTTGTAACCGTAGAACCAGATCGAGCGCCAGCGTTGAGCGCTTAATTTATCCGTGTGAATTGTTGATGACAGAGTGTAGCGGAATGGAAAGCGGTAGTAACAAGGAAGTATCTTTGGCGAGTCTTTTATGATTATATGGGAAATCGATAACCTTGGCTTGCGAACATTGTTTACTTGAGTTTTCAAGCATTCTTGGACGACGACGTAGTTGAATAACTTGTAAGATGTCATATTTTGAAGAGTTCGAAAATCTGAAGGGTATACATTTGATGTAGAGTTTTTTAATTTTTCTGGAAGATAAATAAAATGTTCTTGGGAAAGGTAGAAGTAGTTATGGTCTTGGAAACGTAGAGATAGTGTTCGTGGGGAAGGAGAGATAAAATGATGTTAGAATTGTAATATATCAATCAAAATCACCTTCAGGCGGTTCCTCGTTATCCGTAGGTGATGATTGGGCTGCCAGTCTGTCGATTTCTTCTTTGGAGAGGCTCAGAAGTCCGTCAGGTATTTGAATGCTTTGTCTTGGGTAATAGGGGATCAATCGAAAGGCTGCTATCGCTTGATAGAAACAGCACCATCCATTTCAGCACAAATGTATGATCCGCCCTTTGTTTTCCTGACGACAATGTAAGGTCCAATGTACCGCGGTTTAGTCTTTTTGTCCAGGGAACTCTCCACAATTGAATTTCTGAGCAAGACAAGTGAGCCTGGTTTGTGTTCGTGACGGAATATGCGGTGAGAATTGTGCTCCTCGAAATATTTAGCTTGCTGTTTCCTTGCACGGTAAACCTTCTCCCTGACCATTTGAAGTTCCTCAGGTCGTTTTTCCAGCATTAAGGCACGTCGGGCAATAAGTTCTTCTGTAGAGACAACCTCATATTGATTCGGATCCATAAAGGTGGATTCGTAAATGTCGAATGGGAAGAGCGGTTCGATTCCGTGAGCCAAGTAGAATGGGGAGTAGCCCGTCGAGCGTTGAATAGAGACACGCTCGGCCCACATAATCAATGGCAGAATCTTCGGCCATCGTCTAATATCCCCTTTGCAAGCCTTGACAATAGCTTCACGGACGTCATAATGTCGTCGCTCTATTATTCCCTGTCCTCGAGAGTTGTACCCAGAGATCTTGATGTGATTAATGCCGTACTTCTCGGATAGGTATTCAACCGCTTTGACCCAGGGTTTCCCATTATCTGTTGAGATTACCGCAAAGGGTCCCCACCGACACATCCCAGCGAAAAGAAATTCACCCAGGGTGCGATGGTTTTCTTTCTTCAGCGGTATAGCCTCGGGATATGCTGTCAACGAACACCGGTAGTGGGCAATCATATAATAACCATCATGTTTGGGCATGAACATTGTGTCGGCGTATATTTTGGAGAAGAGCGACATTGGTCGAGCAACGGTAGGTGGGATTATGTTCTTGACTGTAGACTGAGTCTGACATTCGTGGCAAGTCGACAGGTACCACTTAAGGTCGCCGTTTATCATTGGCCACCAAAAACGGCTTGTCAGTCGATGCCAGACCGTGAAGTACGACTTGTGGCCGAGATCGTCATGCACTTGCTTTAGGATTCCAAACCGCTTTTCCTTCAAAGGAACCAATTTGTGAATACCATCTTGAGACTTTTTCCAAAGCTTGCCATCTAGGAGAAAGAAGTTTCGCACTTTGGAAAGGAACCTTCTATATTCTTTCTCCTTGGTGAATCGCTGGGGTCGTTGTTGATTGTCGAGAAATACCCGTATTTCTTCCATTTCGTCCTCCTTTTGTTTTGCCTTCTCGGGACGTGGGATTTGAGGAGAGCCGTCTTGCGATTCGTTGTCTGAGCCCAAAATACTCCATACTGATGCCGGTTTTGATTGGCGCCGGTGATTTATACCCGAAAAGGAATACATATTGACGCCTTGAGGGGAAATCCTCTTGAAGTAACGCGTAGCTTCCGAGGTACTGCCTGACAAGTCACAATTTCTTGCATTTGTTGCTTGCCAATTCAATATCATGAATGAAAAACCACATGCCCTGTCAATCCAGTCATCAATCTCGTCTTGGCTCTCTTCTGGGTCATCATCGGCAGTCCTACGTCGTCGAGATAGTCCATCAGGAGAGTGATTCTTCCCAGGCACATGCTCCAGCTTGAAATCGAAAAGGAGAATCGCGGCTATCCATCTATTCACGGCAGCGTTGGGTTGAATATCCGGATTGTTCAGCATTCCTTTTATGTAGCTCGCATCTGTCCGCACAAGTAGGTCTTGCACACCCACAAGATAGATTCTGTAGGCTCTCAGGCTTCGAAATAAGCCATAAAGTTCGATTTTTGCCTGCGAATATCTTGCTTCCCGATCGTTCCAAGTAATAGAGCCAAAGCGTGAGGGGTGTTCCTTGCCGTCTTCGCCTACCTGAAAAAGAATAAACCCACAAGCAATGTAGGAAGAATCCACCTCGAGAATGACCTGCCGATCCGACGAATAATCGATTTGAATAAGAGCCGGAGAGGTGATAAGAAGTGTCTTCAAATCGTCCATAGCTTTTTGATGTACTTCAGTAAATTCGAAGTCTGTATCTTTCTTTGTAAGTAGGGTAAGCGGCCGAGCGTGAAGAGCATAATCCTTGATAAATATTCGCATTACGCCTAGAGTTCCCAAGAACGAGCGAACTTCTGTAAGATCTTTGCATGGTGGCCAATCTTTAATTACTTGGACTTTTGACTCGTCGGCGGTGCGTCCCTTAATGCTGCAGATATGACCGACAACGTTAATTTCGGGTACGGCCAGGAAAGATTTATTTGCATTGAAAGTTCCACCCGCGTGCCTTATTCGTTGAACAATTCGGTTTATCACGGTAAGGTGTTCCCAGATGAAGCGCCGGATTCCTGGATTCCCTTCTATTGTCTCGGGGAGTCCATTTTTGTCCAAGTAATATGTTTTTGGCCCCTTTACTGGGACATCATCGACAAAGGGCGCGGTATACTGTGGAATTTCGTCTTGAAGAATAAAGGTGACGTCTCCTTGCTGTATTTGAACCGAATTGGTGTAGCCTTGGGGTAACCTAGTCAGTCGCAGATTTCCTAGTGGCGAGGCAAAGGTAGTGAGATCTCGAGAATCCTCATGCAGCATACGGTGGTCAAATCCCACAAACAAATCGAACATGCCATAGACGGTTGATCCTCCGAATGATTCAGCATAAATTTCGACGACAGGCGGCAAAGCGGAGTCCTTAATCGTTACCGCGTTCAGAGGTTGGAGATCATGAACAATTCGCAACCGATTGTCTTTCTTGGGAACCCACCACGTCTTCGAGCGGTACGACGAATTAGAATCTTCATATACGCCAATTGCTTTTTTAGTCTTAAGGATTTCAGTAATCTTTTCCCTGAGACCTGGAGGGATCGGAATAGGCTTTTCAGCCCAGGGAGTATGTGGTAGCACTGGCAACCGGATGGGTTCAAAGTAATCGTTTCTAAACGCTCCTCGTTCTGTTTCTTCCCAAGCAAAGGCCATTTCGTGGGTTCTGACGATCCAATGGACAAGAGCGACCTCTTCGTCCCAGAGGAAACCAGTAGGATTAACATTCATAGCGTCTTTCCTTTCCTGTGTGTATCGCTTTCCCGGGACGAATTTAGGCGCTCGACAAGGTAATTCCGGTAAATCTTCAAGCGGATCAGACGGGAACTTTCTGACAACTCGAAATTCTTCGGGTAGGACGGCGGGAACTGATCGAGTACGTTTCGCAACCGGCTTGTATTTCTTCTTCGCTTTGAGAGCCAACATTTTTGTTTTATGAGAAAAGACATAGACTTGATTTAAGCAGCATGCAATAAACTTCATTGACGCGGTAAAGTCGAATCTTGAAGGGTATAGATCAATATTTTCTGTTTTATTTTCTTTAGCATAATAAATTGAAGCTGTAAAAAGAGGGGTTAAAAATCTGTCAAAAGATATGACGCTTGGTCGGGAAGGTCCAGTATTATCGCGTCTTGTATGGCTGGCCTCCTGTATCATCAAAATTGTCCCGGAAGGCGCTACAGGCGCTCCCGGGACTGGCGAAAAACCCTTTCCGCAAATTTCTTACGTTCTCTATCCGTGGCTGGGAAGGTAGCGACGGTTCCAGTGTTGGGACAGGTAAGCGTGATTTCTTGGTCGCCGTTCATGTAATCCTTGGTGATACACTGCGTATAGACAAAGAAGGGTCGTCCCAGTAAAACTTCAAATGGAGCGTTTTCGACTACGTGCACATTGAGGTATAGTTCCATTTCGCCGAAAGACATCTTGAGGTTCTCGCAAACGCCAGCCGTAAGAGAAGATTGACTGTTCGCAGATTCCATTGATATTGTTTCCTCCGGCTTTAGTTCTCGGCCCAATTTCATCCATACGGTTTTATCCATGGCGACAATCTCAGACCCTTGATCTAAAACACATTCCGCTTTCTGTACATCGTTCATCAAAGCATGTACAACCTTGAGGCGATCAATGCTAGCCGCGGTAAGGACCCGTCGTTCAATCCGATCTCCTTCCCTAAATTGAAGCACATACGGAACGGCTTCTTCTTCAGGATCTTCATCAGGAGAGGCTTCCAACATCCCGATAGTTGGCATTCGTCGAGGAGTAGTTTGCTCCTTGTAGAACCTCCGAACGTCTGGCGAAATCGACAACAATTCCTTTAAGGTGAGACTTAGTTCTCCTTCCAGCGAGCGCTCGATGATCTTTTTAGCAAGCGCCGAGTCCTCGATTGAAGAAGTAAACTTGTACTGCGGCGGGGTTATTTGATTGCGTTGTTGGGTCTCGAACCTGACCTCCTTGATGATTTCGGCAGGTTTAATGGGTTCCGTTCCGTTATTAATTAATTTCGGAGCCTTTGACGCGGCGTCGTCGACTTCAGCTGTTTCCTTTTCTGGCTTGTTACCGGATCGGGTCGCGACTTTGTAAACCTCGACGTCCTCGTCCTCGTCGACTTCCTCGATCCTGGCGGAAAACATGACCTCAGTAGGAGTGGATAGACCAAACATCATGGTTTGCGCAATATGAGGTGGTGCATCTCGGGTGAAACCTTGAGAGTTTTTCATTGCTTTAAGGAATTCATCAATTCGGTCCCGGATTAATCCATATCGCGGCGGCAATGTTCCATCCAAAAATATAATGCGTCCTTGAGCGTCGGTCCGACATTTCCCATCGTCCACGTATTGTTTTGCATGCGAACATCTCCTGACAGAATGTCCAGTTTCGCCACAGAAGAAACACCACGTTGGGTTTGCACTCATCGTAGTGGCGGAAGCCGTGAGCAGAGACGGACCCATATTGCGGGTAGGCGAGAAGGAATTCGCCATATTAGCCATGGCGCTTCGCATTTCCTGCTGGAAGGTCATGAACATTGTTTCTACTTCGCGTTTGATCTGATTACTGGTCTGAATTTCCCGGCTGGTTCCTGAGCTGTATGAGATATCTTGCAATACGTGACGCGCGGCCTTGTTAACGACAAGATAATCCCATGGAATTCCAGGCGTCTTGGAAGGATTTTCAGACTTCAACTGCGCGAGAACCTGGTTGCGGAAATTTTCTGGAAGGCCCATCATGTAATTCCTATCAATATCGTCCTTCGTCATGAGCTTTTCCTTTTCGAGGTAGGAGGCAATGACAATAAACTCGCAATGATACTCTGCGAGTTTTTCTTGATTATTTATCGTCATGGCACTATACTTCTCGACGAAGTCCTTGAGATTGTTGACCGAGTACTTGTAAATGGAATCGAGTCCTGGATAGTGTTCCAGGAGAGCCTTTTTATTTTCTTCCCAGGTCTTTTTCTCGTCGAGTATTTTTCCAGGAATCGTAGAACTTGTAATCAACGTACCAGAGCGCTTTTCGAATTTTGGCAGCGTCTGTGTCTTCCCCCCGTTGAACACAAAGCTCCTCAATGTCTTCTAGGTACCTTTGAATCGGGGTTTTGTGGCCATCGAAAACTGGGGCATCCTTGCTGCCTCTCCCAGGGTATGCTTTGAGTAATACACCTTCTGCAGGCATTGTATGATTGTAGATTCGATTATACGCCGGTGTATTTAGAGGGACTTGAACGAGACGATTGTGGATACTTGATGATTCAGAGATAGGAAGGCTGGTGGTCAAGTTAGGATTGACAATAGGATATTCCGGGGGAGTAAGCTGAATAGGCTGGTTATTGGGTATGGGGATACGACTGCTTCTAGGACGTCGATCAGTTTGGAGAGGGGGGGTGAGAGAAATGTTAGAGTCTTTAGCAGCCTGTCTGGTAATAGGTCTGCTGGTTGATCCTTCAGATTGATTCCCTAGTCCCCTCGCGGTGGGCTCCACGTTGTGAGGATGAGGACGGGATACGGTGAATAAAAATCCACCAAGGGAGTCTACAGAAGGGAAGGACAAGCGGTTATTCGTACAACGATAGAATAACCGCGCTTGAAGAGTACCGGGCGCTAAACACGTAGAATAGCGCCGAGAGCGAACCAGAGACGAATTAAATGAGAGCTAGCTCCGCTGTCTTCAAGGAGTTCTGAGTGAGCGAATCCTGAGGCGAGAATGAGGTAAAGAAATAAAATTTTAACCTAAGGGGAACTGATTTACAGGAATCAGAAGACACTGTATTTATACCAACGGAAATCCCTCCCATCCGATCTTGAATAAGCTGAAATTCGTCAGCTATTCCTGTCATTACAAAGCTCGCAGTCTGTCCTTCAAATTCTATGCTTCACATGATTAATTCTTGCTGCACAGCGCGTGTTCTTCGTTGTTTCTTTCCCAACCGTTTCCTATGTTGGAATCTTGAGGCGCCACATTTGTCTTGAGTTTTCCTTATCCGGATCGTAGCCAGGCCGCCGAACGACTTCCAAATACGTCCACAGCAACCAATTTGAGGTAACGACCGAGCCCTTACCACCATGGAGCCGGGAATTCAAATAGGGGATTATTTCTCCGTATCACAATTCCGTGCGCGTCGTTTTCCTTCCTGAATCGCTTGGCCTTCATCCTTATTGGCCGTTATTCATAGTTCTTGTCGTCTTGCTGAGCAATATCCATCCATATTCTTCCTATTTCTCCGCCTCTCGGGACATGGAGACTCGTGATTTCATTACTCGTCGATTGATCCGGGACTTCGTCTATTCTTAGATATCTTTCTTGGGCGCTTCTGACCTCTCTCGACTCGTCTTTAGGCTCGTTCTTCTTTCATTCTCTTCTGGGAGTTCGTTCTTTACTTCTGGGAGTCGTTCTTGAAGCTTGTGGCCTCAGTGCGCGCTTGGTGAGTCTCAATATTCGTTTAGTCACGAGTTATAACTGAACCGATCGCATTTCCAATGATGCACGCGTTGTGTATTTTGATTGATTTTAGTAGGAGGCCCGTAGGGCAACCTCACAGCGCCTGCAGTGACTGTATTGCTTCTCGATGCTGAGGTTCTTGTTATCTCGAGTACGCTCTTCGTCGTAAGTATATCTTTCCATCGTCTGGCAGGGATGGAAAAAGAAGTGAGGGTACCACAAGCAAGGGTGGGCATTGTCCTTGATTTCATATCTGTTAACGCCAGAGCCGGGAATCCAGATTCCGTCGTCTTCCATCCGCCTCTCGTCGTATCGCCAGTGGGTACTGCTTGTACACCGGAAGACAACAACCGCGAGCTGAAGTTGTATTAGGCGACCCTCGGAGTCAAGATAATCCCGATTGAGAACGGGTGTGAACAAGGAGTTGCTAAAGTTTGCCTTGAACCATAGGTCACGAAGAACGTTGTAACGCCAGCTTTTGATGAACACAGGCATCAGGGTCGTCATGACGAGCGTGGCTGCCTCAGCGTCGTATTCTTCGTCGTCTTCTTCCGTAATGAAGGACCGAATGGAGGACCACTCCAAAACGTCGGCTGGGCCGGGCATGAGCATGTCGGCGGGATAGGTTTCGAGGTTGGCTTCCCTGTAGCGCCAGTTCACATACGCCGTATGAAAGGCGATGCGGCGGCGACGTTCCAAGAGGGATTGTTTGTTCTTTGCGACCAAAGTTCTTGCTTCTTTCATATATAGCACCATTTCGTCTTCAATTCTGGACCAAGCTAAATAGAAGGAGTCAGGCAGGAACACGAACACGAACGAAAAAAGTGACGGACATTTGTCCGTAAGAGGTTTTGGGATCTTGACTTGACCATGGTCAGAAAACTTGCAGATAGTTGGCCAAGGACGAATGGCACAGACGTAGTTTTGCAATCTGTCGAGGAATTCGAGTTCCTCCTGATAGCCCAGGTCATGGAGCTTTTGACGAATCCTGTTGAGATATTAGCGAAATAAAGTCGTTGAGGGATATGAGACGCTACATTAGTTTTCTCGTTGACCGTATGAGGTCTAATTCTGCTTCCCGAGAAGTCAACATGTCACGAGCCCACTTTCTACATTCATCCGCGTGCTGAGCACAAGGTGTCAATCGAACACCTAGGCTGAAGCAGAGGAAAGGGAAATACCTGGAGACGGATTTTTAGGGCTGCCTTTCTTTCTTCGATAAAGGCAGTTCGGTCGCCTTCTACGGCTTCTAGTTCTTTTACAAACAAGACTTTGTCTTTGATTAAACAGAATTTATCGTCGCCTGTTAGGGTAACAGTGAGTACTTCGTCGCGATTGTCTGAGTAGGAGATCTTACGGTCATTACAGGGACTAAATGGAACAGTTTCAAGAATAATCGCATGTATTTTATTCGTTGCTGGGGTCAGAGTCTTTTCGAACATTGATCTAGTGGCGGTACTCTTTCAGTATGTAAGATGAAATACGAAGAACATGACGACTCACTTTGTCTTCATGCATTTACTGCAATATCGGACTCGTAAACGGAAGTTGACAGTTCGTACGTTTTGCGCAAGGCAATTCTACTCTCAAAGACGTATAAGCATATGGACGACAGACGCAAAAAACACGCACTTGACAATAGTAATCGAACATCAAACTCGCCCAGTAGGGCAAGGAGAGATCGTCGGGACAAGCGGGTAGTGCAGGTACGTTCGAGAGAACAGCTTTCCAGACATACGACGCTGATCGGTGAAGTAGAAGTGCTCGCATATCTTTCGTCGTCCTCGTCAAATGAAGTAAGTCGGACGGATGCAAATGGGAAAAGATCTAAATGAAGATGATTGCAGCGTAAACCAACATATCCGTGTCGGAAAAGGCTGAAAAAACTGTCATACCTCGAAAACCACGTCCAACGAAAAAGTGGGCAGCATCCTGAGCTTTGCGCGTCCGTTATGCCGACGAACGGAAGCTACAACGGGCAGAGGTGCATCATCATCCACATCTTCTAACGTAACCTCTCTCTTTACTCTCTTTCTCTCAGGCTGTCTAGTGACCACATCGCGTCCGTTCCCGGCGGTGATCTTGAACTTCTTCGGCGGAACACCGTTTTGGTTAATATGCTGCAATGGCGAGGACGTGGTGTCGGCTGCAGAATTCGCGTCGCAAGGACGCGTAACTGAAGACCCAGTGGCAAAATAATCTTCGATTTTTGTACGCGTACCACGCCGACGCGTTGTCGGATTTTGAGGTTGGTCGGTGATCGTGAGGCCGTTCCCAGGTGTGGGCTCCGGAGGTGTCGCTGGTTCCTCCATACCGAGTATTGCGGAGGAAGCCTAGCGAATTAAAATTCGGTGTAAAATATGAGGGGAACAAAGGAAGGAAAAAATCGTGTCACGTTGCGGTCCAAA
Organism: Galerina sulciceps; assembly: GCA_023014345.1. NCBI lineage: Eukaryota > Fungi > Basidiomycota > Agaricomycetes > Agaricales > Galerinaceae > Galerina > Galerina sulciceps. The sequence goes on from JAEDXJ010000036.1 coordinate 1,030,132, forward strand.
ACGCGTTCCGTCACCGCGTGACATGGTGCACCTGATTTGGTCCCTATTCAATCGCGAATCATCTCGTTGAGACTTCGCCCCTTGTTTGCTAGAGTCGACGACAATCATAAAGGAATGATATTACGACATATTGTAAGCTGTACAACTGCATCAAAAATTATTTAATTCAAATACACCCTCGCACCCACCAGTGGCGGATGGAAATAGCAAATCCTTCGGCACTTCCGTACTGTTTTCAAGATCAGAATAGATGAGCTGTATATCATAGCCAGAGGCTTTGAGCGACTTAAATTTCTTGACGTGGTCATGGTCGATGTACTCGAAGTTAACACAATTGAGTGGTCGGTAAACCTCGACACTCAGGCGCCGCAACGGCCGCCGAGTCGGAACATCTTGTGTTTGCAGTTCTTCTTGGGGCTGATTACAACTTGAGAGAGTGAGTTCTGAGGCAGGATGTATCGGTGATGGAGGTGGACTATTCCCGTCGAAGATAGCATAGGCACTGCTCCAAGTAAATTGATCATGAGAAGCGACGATCTCTAAAACCTCGAGATGGGGGAGGAATGCTGGTGTTTGTGTCGGGTCTTTGACGGAAGAAGATAATTTGTCAAGTAGGTTGTCTAATCCTCCTGGAAGCATTCGTGATCCGCCAAATCTGTCAATTTCTAATCGAAGGTATTTCAATGACCCTGCTTGGACTAGCTGTTCTGGGTCCCAAGAAGCTGTTCGAAGACTCTTGAGAGTCAGGCATTTGAGGGAATGGAAGGAATGCGCGAGAAAATTTGTAAGAGTGGGAGTGGCGTCGTAACCATGAGTTATCTGGTAATCGAGCTCTTCTAGTGACGAGGGAATGATCAAGGCCAGGATAGAGTCACCCGAGGTGATGGTCAGGTAGGATTCTCGTTGAAAGGAAAGCGACCGAAGATTTGCATGTTCAATGGGCAAAGGAAGATCTCCGACCTGATAAATATTGAAAAACTTGCCATGGATCAATCGAGGAGCGCCCTGGATGATTTGAACACAATCACGGATCTGCAGGAAGCGAAGATTAACCTGTGTGAGATTACGGTAGTTGATGTCAGTCCTCGCTAAATCGAACACCAAATTGTCGAGTACTCCGAGAGACGGGTCAAAGTCGAGAAAGAGGTTTTCCAGAGGATAGAGACTTCCGGGGGGATTGCTTATATATCTCATTAGACTGGGTGGAATGGAAAGGCCAAGTTCGCGCCAGCGGCCAGAGAAACCACTGAGGGCGTTCAGGAGAGTATAAACGCCTTCTTTATCTATGAATCCCTTTAGTTTCATCACGGTTTCAGGGTTGCATAGAATGCGTGTCGATAGGGGCAGATTGCCAGATCTAAGCAACCATTGCTTTGCTAATTCAGCAACCGTCGAGATATGTGGCCAGCTTAAATCCACTGATATCGACCGCCAGAGTTGCGGTGTCGACCACGCGATCCTGCGCCATAATCTGCATACGGCGCCTAAGAGTAGTGGGGAGAAACCTTTCTTCAAGTTCGAAGGATGAACAGATCGATCGATGGCGGATGTATTCAGGCAGTGAATGAAAATATTAGAGAATATTTCTGGTGGAATCTTGAGGATGATTGAAGAGTGGACGTAGTTCATCTGTGACCGGAGTGAGAAACGCTTGCTTTTTACAGCAGCAAGGGCTTTTTCTGCTTCAGCAATCTGAAGCTCGACTTCGACTGCATCTCTGCAAGCGGTACAAGGTCCCCCGTCTAGAAGAGTACATGGATCGTGAGGGAGCGTGCTGGAATTCGCGGTGACCTGCCAGCTCATGGGAAGATGACTGATAATTGATTGCTGCTGGATTTACTCCTCCTCGAGGATCTGGAAGACACAGAGAGAGTGCCAGATAACGGTATATAGAGGAAAAAGTTGGCTTGGACGTCTCAGTGCTCGAACATGTAAGTTGGACGAATACACTGGCCGAAGTTGCTCAGGCTGTCGAGACCGGGGCAAGCATCAATAAATAAAACACGTTACCAACAGTGTCACTTGATCATCTTTCTTAAGCTACGAATTTTGTTTTTGCAACCACTTATCTACACCACTGCAAGACCTTCATACCGGCATCACAGATCCAATAACGATATGGGTCGTCCAGGGCTCAGTGGGCTTTATCATCTTTGCGATGAAAAAAATGTCTGCTCCATCTGTGAAGATATTCGACTAGTCGAGTCCGAAATTAAAGCCACGGAAAAGCGTCTCTTCTCTCTGAAAGCCAGGCACCGTGGTTTTAGAACCGAATTTAACATGGCGCACGACCCGATCGTTCGAAAGCTCTTCCCCGAGATTATTTCCCAGATTTTCCTATCCTTCGCTAGAAATTTAACGCCAGACAATGTCAAAAAACTCTTAAGGCTCGGCTCTGTTTGCCGAGCCTGGAGAGAGATCGCGTGGTCTACGCCTTCCCTTTGGACGACAATTTACATAGACGTCTGCAGTGAAAAACTGCCTGTGCGTAAAAACGTAATCGACGTAGTGACCGATTGGCTAGCGAGATCGGGAGAGCTCCCGCTGACCATCTTTCTTCGGAACTCTCTACCTTGGGATATAGACTTCAAAAATGCGCACAATCTGATGGAAATCATCAATCAATATTCCAATCGCTGGCATGGCCTAGACGTTTCCATGAATTACAGGTTCTTCTCCAGCCTCAAAGGCGCTCTCCATAGTCCGTCAACGCTCCATACCTTAGTTCTCGACTCCTATCGCCAAGGTGATTCCTCAACAGCTTTGTTCCAACTACACACCAAGCCAAGTCCTGCAGTCGTTCGCTTATCGTGTATCCGTCTGAAAGACGTAGACATTTCATGGGACTTTGTCAATGAAATTGTCTTATATCGATATAGGCTTGATGAATGTGTCGAAATAATGCGCCGTGCTACAAGTGTCATTTCGTGCACAATTAGACAGTTGCTCAGGAGCAATGGGGAGTATCCGTCCTCACAGATCATCAACGTGAATTCGTCCATCCAGGAGTTGTACATATCCCCTTTTCCAGAATTTCGGCTGTTTCACTTCCTGGATGAAATGTCATGTCCCGCTTTGAAGAGCCTACATCTTTGCGACGACGGAAAGAAGATTCTTGAGAACTCGATTAGATCGTTCATCTCCCGTTCTTCCTGCAGTCTATCTAAATTGACTCTAGAAGACATTAACTTTAAAATCAATGGCATTATCCAAGTCCTTCATCAAACACCGACCCTCAAAGAGCTTCATTTCTTATATTCAAGGCGTTTCAATGCCAGCGAACGTTTCCTCAAACCGTTTTTCAATTATATTCGTAAGAGTGCTACAATCCGGCCTGGAGAAGCTGGCTCTTTTCTTCCTGACCTCGAGGTATTGGCCATCATTGCACCACGCACTTTTTCCTGGACCTCTATCCTTTCACTTATGCGTCGACACGAAGATGACAATGTTCAATCAGAATTGCAAGACAATGCACCTTACCGACGGCCTTTGAAGACCCTGCGCCTTTTATTCCAACTTCGAGAACTGGAAGAAGAGGACCCAGATTACATTGACAAGGATGTCATCCCTGGACTGTTGGATCTTCTTCAACGAGGAATATCGCTGCAAATATCTGAGATTGAACTCCAAGGTAATCCACCAGAGCAGAGAGATTTACTAAAAGTCTCCACTGCTTTCCATGGCTTATCTTACCCTTCTGAGAATCATTAATTTGGACTTTGTACTTTTGAATCTCGATTGTCAAGTGAGACCGAGCGCGAGTGACTGCGACTCTTTGTAGATTTTGGTGACAGTAGATTAGCGGGACAATAAAATTTCTTCCGAGCTGCGTGGTCTTCAGAACGGAGATTTGGAATGTACAGTACTTAACTCTCAGCCTTGATTGTCGAGGTCGTTTAATTATGATTACTGTACTTTCCATACTACTTAGGAAGAAACTAACTGGATCTTCGCTTAACTTTGTCGTGGTCTTTTTTGAAAAAACAGATAGGAAGTTATGTAAATGCGAACAAAATTTTTGAGGAGACTAAGAAATAAAGAGGGAGAAACTCCTAAATTGGCTCGGTCACCGAGCTCCACTTGAAATTTGAATCCATCCCTCCTCAATCACGCAGTTAGTTACTTGAGTTTATTTCCACAAAACTTTCAAGCCATCTATGCCATCAAGAAATTGGAGCAGGTTCTGATTGGAAGGTTTAGAATCCTTCAAATCGAACACCTTGATGGGAAGTTTCATGTCTCGCCGCCGAATTATAAACCGCATAACGACATCACTTCGAATTTCGTCCCAGGTGTCGAAAGTAAGGGTATGCAGACGAGGAAGTATTGGCGGGAAAGTGTTATGGATGTCATTGAGTAAAGTGAGCGTTTCAGAATGAGTTTGTAACACTTCAACGCGCGTTAGCGCTTTCAGAAGAGATTGTAGGTCGCCGAGACAGGACTCCTTTTCACGCAGGTCAATCTCAAGGTTCAAGGTTGTGATCGTAGTAAGATCACAGAGGGAGAGAGCCCGGAAAATGGCGCAAGGGAATGCATACGACACCTCGACAAAGGACATGTCGATATCAAAACGAAAATGAGGATGAAGAGGTGGTGCTCGACGTGTCTTCGAAATATAGTCTCGATTGTTGTCGACTTCGACATGTGTACTCCACGCCGCAACGGTTAGCGAGGGCTCTCCATAAGTCGAAAAACTCTTGAAATATCGAACGAAAGACTGGTAGAAGATCGCCAACTCCCTGGAAGTCAAATTGAGGAGACTATTATCCGTGCTTTCCACGAGGACGTCACATCCTGGTGGGGGAATGATATGCTGCAGGACTAGATTAGAAACTCGAAAACAGTCCGCTAATGACAGACTTTTGAGGTTGGGGAGGGTGACGGCGGGCCAATTGCAGTGGCCTTCGTTGGAGTCGTGAACGCCCAGTTTTTCGATTTGAAGAACTTCCAGTGCAAGCATACCGGGAAGTGCACAGAGCAACGCATCCCCCGTCATGTTCTGGCGTATACACAATTCCCGGAGCTGGGAAATCCAAGGACCAGCAAGGTCGAACTCCGCGTCCTGGAAGCGCAAAAAGCGAAGTTGTGGGGCATCATTTGCGAAGAGAACAGAATCTGTTGCTAAGAAGTCTGTCACAGGGGCCTCGAAAAACGAGACGTAAAATAACTCCAAGTCGCGAGCTGGACTCTCTACCACCGACCACCTTCGATCACAGAAATTATCGGAGACGAAAATATTCATTCTTCGAATGCGCGACCATTCTTTTGACAAGATATCGAAGAAGAATTCAGTGGAGTTCCGTCCTTCTTCAATTTTGCCGATAATGGAAAGAGCCGCTTTTCCAGTGCGCCTCAGCACCTCGTCTCGCCAATTGGAATTCATCTGATTCAAGGATTTGAGTTCAATCGAGGCGGCCCATAATGACGGAGATGTTAGAAGTAATTGACGCCAGCTCCTGCAAACCTGAGACAGATCCTTCGCGGTGGCTAAAGCAGATGATGAAGGGGGAGGAAATTCATACAGTCTTTCAACGAAAGCGTCATCATCGATTATGGTGAACGAGAAGATGTACCATATGAGTTCAGGATGCAGTTTGAAAACGGGTTTGACATGACTTCGGGTCGTACAAGACCGTGTCATCGGCCTATGAGATATAGTTGAGCGTCTGAAATTGAACAGGATCAGCTTTCGGATAGAGTTGAGAGAAATCATAATGCACCGTAGTTTTCCCATTGCAGACCGTTTCGGCTGTGAATGGAGCAAGAAAGAAAGCCTCACTGCACTCGATTTCTAATGAGACATGGAGTGACATCATCATTACATGCCGACTAGAAGCACGAGACTGACTCGTGGTTAGATTTGTTGCCCAGAGAGATGAGTTTCAAAGAGAAAAAAATCCACAGTTCTTATTAGCGAAAATCGCTTTTTGGAAATTGTCGTCTGTCGCGTCAAATTCGATGCTCGGAGAGCAGGAAACGCTCAATCGCTCCTGAGATCCAAGGTCCTGAGATCCAAAGTAAAGACAACACTCTTAAAATTCGCCCAGAAGAGGACGTAATTGTCAAGGGTCGCAAGCCATAGTCGGGTCTGTGAGCGGTATTAAAATAAGAGGATAGGACAACTTCGTGGACGCGAAGAATGTCACTACTCGAGTAATAGATTTTTCATCCGCCGATGAGCTTGACTATACATTGGTTGGTTGGCTGTTGACGAAATTCCAGAAAGACGAAAGAGCCATCGTCCGGCTGTTTTAGCTCGTCGCCAAGAATTGTCTGCAGCGCGAACAACACCCTTTCCAACGAGTAGTTGGCCAACTTGAAAATCCAAAGCTTCGTCTTTGACACGTGTTATTGACAATAGAGACAACAAAAATAAGCAGTAAAACGGGTGCGGAAGATTGTGAGGCGAATCTCTGGAGGGACTCAGGCTCAGTATGGCTCCAGGCAAGTTCCAGGTTAAGTTAATTTGAACATTCGATCTTCTCGCGACGAGCGAGACCTAAACGCGAGTAAGCGGCAAGTGGCTCTTCGAAGATTTAGATGACGGTATCTCGCAGAAAATGAACTTTCTTCCGCGGTGGTTGGTTGTCAGAATGGTGACAGTGAACAAAAAACATTGTGCGAGGTGAGATTTGAGATGAGAAAATAGTTCATATCCCAAAATGGGTAATATTTTCCAAATACGTGATCCTGGGAGGAATTCAGACAGCTGCTTACGAGGTTTTTTGAATATCTCTCTGGTCGTCATGGGTTTCTCAATATCGCATCCCTTGGACGGTAAGGTATGTTCTAACTGTCATCGTTCATTCAGAAGCCTTATATTCCTAGAATTTGCTCAGGAGTACTACCAATGCCTAAAGAATTCTCCAGGAGTGACCTGACGATATCCTGCACAGCAGGTAAACCATGATATGCTGTGTCGGTCAAGTACCTCTTCAGTACACCTGTCGCCAGCCATGTACGATGTGCACCGCCTTTTCATGACATAAGTACGTCTCTGGGTTTGAATTCTTTCTGGTTTTACTGACAAAGACGTGCACAGCAGCTCGGTTCTACAGAGGAAGCCACTGGCAGGTTCAGCCACAAACAGTAACCAAAACCACACAGCACCATTCAAATACCTCTTGACAACGTCTCTGAATCCTTCCCTTTCCCTCCATCTCGTTTCCTGACCTCCGTTGGCCACAGTAGCTTCGTTGCTTTCTACCCACCTAAGATGGCCGATGGAATGTTTACTGGTGCGGAAGATATCAACATTAGCGGCGGTAGCTTCAAAGTGATAAACGGTCCCTACTATCACAATCAATACACCACGTATCAACACAACGTCGGCTCCAACAACGTTCTTCGAAACTTTTATCAAGACGCTGGTCGAAATTATTCCCGCTCCGACCGTGAGTTCGCTTCTTGGCTTCACTTTGAGAAAAAGCTCAAGTTCAGCTTTGGCTAGGTGGTGGGATACCGAGGCAACGTGGAAACTATCAGGAGCAGTACACCGCCGGTCGTCCTGCTCCTTACGTTCCAAAACCAGGTAAAGTCAACGGTCTATTTTCATTTGCCTGGCTGACTTTTGCTCTAGGTTGGCCTCACTGGGTTTCCGAGCCATATCCTGGAACATCTCCACGTCCAGCACTTCATGACAGGTCTCGAACCGATCCAAGGAGCCTCTCGTCGTTTTCACAACGTGTCACTCCTCCTGTCTTTCAACCTCAGTTCAAAGACGAGTACGTGAACGCCAATACTCGGGAGATCCAATTCGCAAACCCGGAGTCGAGTGTTCACTTCCGGAACCTTTTCACGTCGCTTAACATGGAAATACCACGACAGCAAGTCGATGAGGAGTCTGACGACGACGAGGAGGAGATGGCGGACTCAGCACACGACATGCATGCGCAGGCCATACCTAGACGAAATCCATCTCCTCCCACGTCCGAGGTGGCTCAGCTTTCGAAACCGGACTGTCCTTCTCAAGCAACGTTCAACACTACGGGTGAGTCACATCCTGCTTTCTCTCTATCTGGTCGTTAACGTGAATGAGGGCATTTCAGTTTCTTCGCCACCATCTTCGCCGCCTCTTTTCCATCAGTCCCAGAATCATCAACGGAATCCGTACCAGCGGCGTTACCCAGCCACACCAGCCTCACCCGGCTTGTCCAGGCAATTCCAGGGCACCCACAGCCCCGCGAACAACTTCCGAACTACTCACGCAGAAGGCGGTGCCGAGCATAGGAATCTACCAGTCCGGTCTTCGTCGTTCACTCAAGAGCCATTCGTTCCGGATTTCTCGCACAGGGCCGCTATCCTCAACGTAGATGGTGAATCTACGCCTTCGCCATCTGTCTCCGGCTCTCCGTCTGTATCTGCGCCCAACTCAAAACTTACTTCAAAGTTGGACTCGGACTCGGACTCAGATTCGGGATACGGCTCGTCCAAATGATGCCGCTCCCTCCAGGAATGTCGACGTGGTCGACGTCCGACGTGTCAGTGGAGCTCTTTACGGCCTCCTACTGACCCAGGTCCTTTTTACTTGAGGACATTGACCTCTTCTTCCATGAGAGATGTCACTTAGGAAGATCACCTTCCAACCCTTGTTGGGATCTGCTCCTCGATGGCGTGGCGTCCAACGATGCAGGGAGTAAAATTGCTGGAGGAGATCCAGGGTCGCGGCTGACGTTGTGAGGACTCCGAGAGCCTAGAGGCGGTTGCCACGATTGTAGAAAGGTCGGCGTCGGTGAAAGAACACCCACTGTCTGCCGGTTCTTCGGACAACGTTTGGGTTTTCAGGAATGTGGTATCCTTGGGAGACTTTTGTCGTCATGCTGTCTTGCTATTGGCCTGCTTTATCTTGTATTGAAACTGTTATATCTGACGCTCTGTCTTATTATGTAGTCGCTCGGTCCCATGCATGGTCCCGATGCAAGCCTAATGACCCAACATAATTATAATAACCATAGTTGTGGCTATGGACAATTTAGTCGAGTGTCGCTGAGACGACCTTACCTCAAACCTAATAAAGTACAAGGGGGTGTGATGAGGTGCGTTGTAGTTCTCTGCGCGTGCTCCAAGAAAATGAAGGGGAAATAGTGTCTCCTCCCAACTCTCGTTTGACTCAAGCATGTGCTAAGCCATCCGAATTCCTCAGAGTAGACAAAAGTGTAGGTGGACCATCTTCAATATCTGCTTTTCCGTCCCCCTCCGACTCCATGGTTGTGTGACGAACGTGCGATGCGGGTCTCGCGTTATTCAAAGTTGACGCTCGGTTGGTTTGAATAGCGAAATTTCTCTTTGATCGCCTCCAAAGCAAAAGGACAATCAGCAAACCAACGAATAATACCCCAGTTATCGTAGCAAGCGCAGCAATGATGGGTGTCTTGGACTTTGAAGTTCCAATCGTATTGGAACTCGATGGTGATGAGAGAGGAACCCAAGGGTCTTCCACGATGAAATAGTCCAGAATGAGTGGAGTCGTACCGCTGTCACCAAGATACCAAGCACTGATGGTATGATTTCCAAGAGGTCTCGCGAGTGCTTTGAAAAGAACTTGGTTTTGTTGCTCAATCGAATTCTGTATGGCGCTCTGGCCACTTGGAAAAAGGAACGAGATATTTTGAGCCGAGTCGATTGAATAAATCGCTTGCGCTCCGAAGTTTGAGGAGTTCTGAGGATAACTTCCTACCCAGGTTATCGACGAGCCTGCGCTCCTATTCAGTATTCGTCATACATAATCAGTGTACGTTTTGACTGACCGATGAAGCTGAAAGTCATGTTGAGATCCTTTTCCGTTGCGATCATCGAAGTTCCCGAGTTTGTCCAACCAGTTCCATATCGGATGCTCGGATCGTTTGCGAGAATTTTAAGGGACGCCGACCGTGGTCCATTCTCAACTGGAGCTGGGGTGAAGAGGATGTAGTCGAGGATCGCGGGTTGAGATCCGTTGCTCGTGCTCAGCACAGTAGCAACTAAAGTGTAGTCTGCGCTTGGAAGGGAACTCACCTCGTATATGAGAAGCTGGTTGGTGTCCAGAGTGCCACTAGGGGCTCCAGAAGACTGGAAACCAGTTGATTGACCTGTCTGAAATAAAGTAAAATTCCAGGTGGGCTGGGTGTTATGAGCTGAATTTGCTCCGTGTACTTGAATTCCTGTGCCTATAGGAAATTATTCAGTGTATCATACAAGGATAACGCAGATGGTCAATTGACCGCACCAGTGAAGGAATATGAAAACTGAGCAGGGTTATCACTTTCGTGTGTCGTGGAGTTAAGAGGGTACCCGTTGGGTGTCCAAACCGAGTCAGAGGCGCCTTTGCTCGTCCAGTTCATGCTATACTGAATGCCAGGGTCAGTGTCGTCGACCAAGACATACCGCATTGCAGGTCCGTTCGACATTCTGCTTGACTCGAGGAGACGGAAGTTGAAAGGATGGGATGAATTTCCAGACCTCGTTGCCAGTGAGCCGTTTGCGATCGAGGCCGCAGCTGGTCACGCACTGAAATAATCCAAATTGACAAGTAAGTTCCGCCAGTAGAGAAGGGGTACACAGTCTGCCCACAGTTCTTGACATATTTCTCACGGAATGATGACAGTTGACAGTCCCGATTCTGACAAATCAGGCGGGACATTGACGAAAAGGGACGAGTGACGAAAACGAACCAATGTCACACACCGGACGTGTTCTGTCAGAACTCCCCGTCCTCCGTCGACTACGCAGCAACTGCCGTCCATCCATCCTCGATATTCGTTGAGCGGCTGTCTCGGCGACCTCGATGGCACTTCAACGTGAAATTAACGCTGTTCTACCAAGAAATAGTGCAACCAAATGCGGGTCTGTTCTCTGCATTTACGAATGTAATTAAAGAGTTTTTTGTATCTCTTAAGGAAACATCATGACTCATTGGGTGTATTCAAGAATTCAAAGCAGTATCGAAGTGCTGAAAGTGGTCTGGAGCCGTCCAGCCCAATTGTGTGTGTTCTTCTTTTGAATGTGGTTGACTTCGATGTTTGAATAATCTGTATTTTTCAGGCTAAATGCAGGCTCTCTTGCGGATCCCAGCCTTAATTGGCTTTTTTTTTTCGGCGGATTTTATTTGCTGAGGAGCGATGCAGCAATGCGCGTGGATCCTTCACCGGCGTTGCTGAGGCGAGGTGCTGGACTTGCGCTAAATTATTCCCTCCCCAACGTCGAAGTATGTATGGCGATTTTCTAACAAGAGCTCCGACCCCTCTTGTTCTTGACCTCCTTTACATCTAACGAGTAGCCTGAATGGCGGCCGCACCTGGTTTTTTCCAAGGCGCAAAAACTATCACTGCAAAGGTCTGTCTAATTCGTTACTATGTTTTCCGAGTTTGTTTTGACATTATCTGGTAGGTGCAAACCCGTTTCCTATCGCATACCGTCGAGCAGGCCGAAGCCACAGCAGACTTATATGCCAGCGGCAGGCAAGACTGCTGCCCCTTCAATCCTGAAGACCCTTGCAGCCAGGAGGTTGCTCAGGCTCTGCTTCGACAACTTGGGCTTGATCGACAATCACGTACTTCCCTCGATAGCCGCTGGAATGTTCAGTGGAGTAATTCATGGAATATTGGTCCTGAGGAGATAGGAGATACACGACGACGCATTCTCTTTCAATGGTACCTTACACCCAGTGTATCTTGTATACTTCAATGTAATCTAACGTTGCTGAAGCTCATGTGGTTATGACCCGAAGGCAAGGCGAACACGCGAGAAGAAAAAGTCTGGGTTATTGAACACAGGGTCGCCAGACTGTGGTCGCCGAGTGCCCTTTGATTTTACAGCCTGTCTTGCTCATGTCGAAATTATTGAACGGACTAGTAACGGAGAGATCTCGCGGGTTACTGGATATTTTACTCATAATGAACTATGCCAGTCAGCAGTTCTGAAACGTCTCCCTGCAGTTCCTCTCCATGAACATGTCTACGAGGTGGCCCTTGCCCAGTTAGAGAGTGGTGCCAGGTATGTTCTGTGATAATTTCAACGTTGTCAGTCAAACTCAATGCCAGTGAATATTAGCATTACTGCAATTCAGACACGAAATCGCGAGATGATAGAGCACTCGGCCTACCGTGGAATGCATCTATTTAATGCCAATACCGCAGATATACGCTATCATCTTCTACCTTCTGACAATGCTACGCTTTACCGCAAATTTAGTCGACAAAACGGAGTTGATGTACGACAGAAACCTGAATACAACATACATGACTGGCTCAACCCTGAATCATCTCACTTCCAACCTGAAATTCACCGTGCTGTTTTCCACTATGCTGCCAGAAGTGAAGCCGGAGAGCGCTTTGAAGTCTGTATCTCAACTCCGGAGATGGAGGCTGCTGCGTGGAAATATGCCCATCAGTCCCAGTTGGTTTTAGATGGGACTTTCGGCGTCTGTACATCTCGACTTCTCCTTTTTATTGCCCTTGCTCGGGACGAACAGCGGAAGGGTGTTCCCATCGCTTTCTTTCTTTTCTCGGCCCCTACAGGTAATCAGGCAACACATGCAGGCTACAATACACGGATCTTACACAAGCTGCTGTCGAAGTGGAAAATTCACCTAAGCAAAAATTCGACGGTCTCCTTCACTCCATATGTAGCAATCACCGACACGGATACTAAGGAGCGTGGGGCATTGCTACTTGTCTGGACAGGAATTATTCTATTGATATGCAAGTTTCATTTGCGCCAATGCTGGACAAACTACCGAAAGACAGCAATGCGGTGTAATAGCAGTGACTTTTGGAAGGACCACGTCAAAAATGGCCTCCGAAACTTAGAAGTCCAGTTTGTCTCGACCAATTAGTTTATTTATTCATTCGACTGAAAATTTCCAGGCTGATCGCAACTGTTGATCATTCTGCGGCAATGGCTATAATTGCGTCCCATAGAACACAACTTGATCAACTCGCTGGTGACTCAACATCTTCTGGCGCAGCACGCGGGGGGGCAAAACATCTTGACTACCTAATCACTCACTGGATGCCTGTTGAAATGTGGAAAAGCTGGTCGGATTTCGGTCGATTATCCGCTTCGTCGGTTCTCAATATTCCCATTGAAGGTGTTATTCCAACCACAAATCATTTGGAATCATTTAACGCAATCCTTAAACGAAAACATCTTGCCTCACTGTTGCATTCTGGGCACCGACTACGGTTTGACTCACTGATCCACACCTTGATTGTTCGCATTCTTCCCGGAATATTCAGTCATCGGAAAGCACAGGCAGAATATGCTAGCTGGCTCACCCTTCGTTTCCAATCACATGCCGGGGGTAAGGACCTCGTCGAAGATCGAACCCAGATGCTTAAAGATCGTGAAGCGCAAAAGAAGATGCCATTATGCTGGTGGGATACTGATGTCACCCGTGATGCTGGAGCGCGTCAAATACTGGATAGTAAACAACTGACAATTGTACGGAAAGATCAGGATACATACACAGGATATTGCGCGTCAACAAAATCCACAACCACCGGTGCCCTTTTGTCCTACCAGCTCGAGTTTTGCAGGTCAGGGTGGGCATCTTGTTCTTGTCCAGATTTTCAAACTCGTGGTGGTGCTTGCAAACACTTGCGTTCGATGCGGGTTGTCATTGAAAACTGGATTTTTCATGGGCACGAGACCGGTTTTTTTCTCCCTCAACTGCGCTCAGATGCAGAAAAAATCTATGAGGTCAGACAACAAGCAGTATTACCCGGACCTCCGATCTCCCGATTGGCGGACATATCTCCGCCACCAGCTGCTCCTGTCACCATCCAATGGGACCCGCTAATCATTCAGGCGCTTGGATGTGATCCAACTACAATTGACAGTAGTGACGAGAAAGCCAGCCAGATGAGCGTACATCCCGGAGTTTTCAGTGGTGACTGTGTTTCGGATTCTTCTGATTATGAACAAGATTCTGGCAAAGAAATGACAGCCCACCATATTTCCAACCACTCTGCAATACGAGGGCAAGTTCAGTTGAAGGTTAACCACGAGGTCCATCGTTTATTACCATCCTTACATGGTTTGGCAAATTTACTTTCCGATGGTGGTTTGGCGCCTACCGAGGAGTTAGAGGAGTTATCGAATGTCCTGACCGCTATCCAACTTGGTCTTGCCTCAACCGGGACATCATTCACGCCATCGACACAGCCCAACCCTTCACAATCCGAGTGTCCCATTGACAATCACTCCACAAATCCTCCTGTGCAGTCAATGCCATTACTGCTGCGGGGCTCCAAACGAAGCAATCGGCCACTATTACTTCCGCCTTCTCCAGAGCGTAGACAGAAGAGAAAGGACTCACATGCACCATTTTGAACCGTAGGATACACCAATTTTGAATGTGATTCCATACCCTTAATGTATAGCACTGTGAAACACTGTTTAAACTTTAAAGCCTTCGTGACAATTAAGACATCATTGCATAGAAGACATACCAGGCAAAGAAGACTCAATGCACTCGCATTTTACTGCTGGCATCCTCGGGCCTTTGTTTGAATTTCTGCGTAAGGGATCTCAAGCATTTTGTTGTTCCCAGTCCTTGTGGAGTCGTTCGCAAGAGTGGAGGACAGTTGGCAGTCGCCATCTCCTGGTGAGTCGTGACCTTGCGAAGGAAAACTGGAACTCGAAAATAAGCATCAAGTGTTAAACGACGTTGTGTGATGCTCGTTACCGTTACCGAATGTTACGAACAGACAGCCTCGCGACACACACTGGCAGGAAATCAACGAAATTCATATTCATAACAAAATTGGGTCTAGCATTCTAATTACGGACGTGCAGTACAGATAATGAGGTGACGACGGAGTAGGCTGCTGAGAAAATACTGTCTACAAAATCCACAAGGCTCAAGTAGACCCTCTTGTTCGAACTCACTAATGCCTCTGCCTCGTTGCAGGCGCGACCATATTCCTGCCTCCAAGTTGTTCGGGTGGGCAGCGCGACGCGTTGTGGCTCGGGATACTGGAATGGGAGCACGGATGGAGGCGGCCAGAGCAGTGCTGGCGTTGTCGAGTGCCGTGCGCCGACGAATTCTTGCAGCTTCATAATTTGGGACACGACTGGTGGAAGCTACGGAACTGGCTTCTGTGCGTGTTAAGTCTGGAATAAGGTAAATTAGTTGCAGGGTATTGATAACTAAACAAGATGCACATACCTATGACCTCCAAGTTGACAGCACCAGCCAATTGCACTACGCCGGGGTGCTCGTACTGGTGCTCGCCACAAAAGCCTTCGAAGTAAGGCCCATCTTCCATAGGCCTACTCATCAAGAAAGGAGCCGCGATAGCCCCCATTGACGGATGCTCGCCCGACGCTATACAGCGATAGTAAGTTGCCAGCGCGAATAAAAGGAATATAAATAACATACCCAGAGTTGGTAGGTGGTTGTATTCCGACTCCAGAAGCGCGGTCCTGTAGACATTGGTCAAGTTGACTACGAAAGAGAGAGTCATTAGAAATAGCAGAAAATAATGAGATGAATGTACTGACGGTAGTAACCACAAATCGACGGTGAGGAGTGGCAGAAAGCGATCACCTCGTTACCGAGGGTATGCACAATCTGAGTAGATTGGGCGGTTCCCGTCCACAAACTGCAATAGCAGTCCCAGTGAAGGCCGTGCGAGCGTAGCCAAGGTCGTATGCGATGGGGTAAGATTCGACGGCCACTGAACATGGCCTAAACTACGTTAGGAGAACTCAAAAAAGGAGAAGATAATGAAAACACACCATGCGATAACGACAAACTGGCCAACAGATAGGCTGTAAATGACAATCTCCGTCGTTGAGAGTTGAAACGCGATGCACGCATCGAAAAATCCGGCTGGAGGGCCTTGCGCAGGTCTACTGAACACTGGCATCGAATGTAGGGGGTGGAGAGACGGGAAAATGTAGCCAGGTTGTTATAAACGATTTGAAAATGACGACGAGAGAAGTCATTTTTGCTTGAGGGAAC
Organism: Galerina sulciceps; assembly: GCA_023014345.1. Classification (NCBI taxonomy): domain Eukaryota; kingdom Fungi; phylum Basidiomycota; class Agaricomycetes; order Agaricales; family Galerinaceae; genus Galerina; species Galerina sulciceps. The sequence goes on from JAEDXJ010000036.1 coordinate 1,046,078, forward strand.
GAAGAGGGATACACTGAGCGCCGTGAAAAGCTGTTGAATAACTCGAAGAGGAATTATTGCAAAAATAATAAGACACACATATTATCTTCTATCTGTCCTCAGCAGGGATTCGCAAATTCAACGCGGAAGGAAGGTCGGAGGATTATTTGATTGTTGCTGACGGCGGCGACGGTGTCGGCCGACGTGTTTGATGTCGAGGGTCACAGGAGATCGGTCACGACGAAGACCTGTCTAGTGAGAGACGTCGTCGATCCTGGAAATGAACGCGACGAACGTTGATGGCTGGGGAAATGAAAGAAGGGAAGTTGGGAAGGCTTACGTAACTGTGGGCAGACTTGGTGTTCGTAGAGAAGCGTTGTCGGTTCACAGGCAAGGGCGCATCACAAACTCTGAAGGAAGTCTGGTCTTCGAACCCTTCATGGTCAATAAAGCGGACCACGGCAGCTCGGCAAAACGCAAATGCATTGCTTTCAATCTCCGCGGCCCATGCCAACGCTCCAGGCAAGGCTGATGGTTTAGGCTGATCTATAAACTAAACGACTAAATTGAAGCAAGGAGGAGTAAAATCGATCATAGAGGTTACTTTCGTCCAGTTGCGAGACAATCAATTTTTGAGCAGATTTACCTCAATAAATCGGATTCGAAGGATAGTTTACTCTAGCGCCTGTCTAACCTAATCGAGTAGTCCATTTTCTTTGATGAAATTTCTCCTCTTGACATTTTCCCAGTCTCTTGGCTACGTGTTTCGAATCATATTCAAGTCATATTCCGACTATCGCTATATATCGCGGCGTTCTCTTAGACTCGAAATTGTGAAGCGCCCGTTATCCCGCACCCTCTTTTCCGAGCGCTAAACGAGCTTCTCGGTACCCTGGCTCCCATTATCTTCTCAACCTTGCCTATTAAATGACGCACGATGAATATGTCGGGTTATGAGCATCAACCTGGAACATCAGTGCGAGAGGTGAATCAAGGCACACTGTGCTCTGAGGTCGTTCTGCGGGTTTATTATGACACGACCTTCGGCGCATCAATTCCGATTTTTGTCGAACTCTCTTCTCGTTCCCGCCGATCGATTTTATAAAAGAATTATTTTCCTCTCTAAGTCTTCCTTCATTACATTCGGAGTCGATCAGCGCAAACGCACAACGTCTTTGTCCCGTTAATTTATTTTCCTCCTACTCAAGCACTCGGTTGGTCGGGGAAGCTCAGCGAGAGATTTTTGAATTAAGGACCACTATTATAGCTACGGAAATGGAACCGTCGTCGTCATGATCTAATGGCCAGTGCATGACTGCGAGGCGGCGAAATGTGAGGCTGCACCAACCCACATGCGCACCGTCCACGTTCTGCTAGATTTTTTGATGCTCCATGGGGTATAGTAACTGAGACCAGAGGTTTTACAGAATAGCTGTTCCAGTTTCGGCAAGACGGTGGCAGTGTAGGAGGAGCTCGACACGACCGGGTACGACGGGGATTACAATATATGATGCAAGCACGACCATCTTGTGTTGTCGCGCTCGCGATAAATGGGGTCGGCTCTGCTTCCTTTTATTAGGAATTAGCACGTAGAGTATTGGTGTGAGGAGCTGGGGTGATAAGATGAGCCCTTTGCGGTGTAAAGCCTTCGATTTTTTGAGGTTTCCGTGAAGAACGCTGAGAAACGATTATAGTTTTCAGTGCTCGGGCGCTCGATGAAATCTCTGTTGTCTACCTCCGGGGAGACTTTAAGCGATCGAGTCCCATTTCTCTGTTGACAACAATTTTTCTCGGTAAAATTTTATCGAGAGTTCAAGGATTAGGCACAGCCCAACTCGTCCTTCACCTCGGGTGCGACGTAGTCCATGGTGATGAAAATAAATACATACCTGCAAGAACGAGTTCGTCTCATGGTTCTGGTTCTTTTGATGGTCCGTCTGTCAGTGTCAGGTAGATTTTTATCTATTGCAAGTGACGACAATTCTATTTTGAAATTGGATGGCTGCCATATGTACCCTAGCTAAATATAATTTTCTGCGATGACCGGCTAGGTATATAATAAGGCCCAGCAATATCGCTTCGAAGCTCAGCTTTCCATCGAAATAGCTACGAACAATCCGTATCAGTGCCCAACGCAATGAAGCTGCTCCAAGTCGCATCTTTCGCCGTCCCTCTCCTCCTCGCGTCTCCCGCACTCTCCGCAGCCAGCATTTGCTGCATCGAAACCGGAGGAGGATCCTGTGCTCGAATTATCAGCCCAGCCCCAGCTTCGAGCGTTGCGCTGCTCGCGGATCCAACGGTCGAGCTCGTCAATAAGGAGGGGAAGGTTGTTTCCCCGGAAGTGTGTTGTTGCGCTGCTGCGAACTCTCTTAATTGCCGTAATATTTGCGGGGTATGTAATGCCTTTTCCGTCGGTGATTGGTGCTAACATTGAGCTCTCTCAGCCTTGATCGTTGAGGTCGTTGGATTGCAATTGCTTTTTCTTATACTACGAGGAGACAAAGCGACAAAGTGAATAATGGAACAGAGAACTTTTTTGTAAATATGTACGCTCGCAGCGGCTCGCTCAGAGGATGAGGGCTATAAGATTGTGAAAATAGAAGAGAATTTCTTGACAGAGCAGATTTGTATCTAATCAACTGAGAAAGTTACGAGCAAAAATTGGATTCTCGTACTGTTTTTAGTTGATCGTTGTCAAGAAAACCTGGGGAATAAATGACAGAGACATAACTCAGTGGCTTGATCAGACCAATAATCAATTCCATCAAAAATCATCTAATTTGTACACCCTCGCACCTTCCAGTGACAGATGGAAATAGCAAATCTTTCGGCACTTCATTCCCATTTTCCAGAACGGGACAGAGAAGCTGTATGTCATACCCTCTGGCTATGAGCGCCTTAAATTTCTGGACGTGGTCAAGGTCGATGTACTCGTTATTAGCATTATTGAATGGTCGATAAAGCTCGACACTGAGGCGCCGCAAAGCCCGCCGAGCTGGAACATCTTGTGTTTTCAGCTCCTCTTGGGTCTGATTACGACTCAAGAGGGTGAGTTTTGAGGCGGGATGTATCGGTGCTGGGGCTGGGCTATTCCTGTCGAAGATAGCGTAAACACTGCTCCAAGTAAATTGATTGTGGGAAGCGACGATCTCTATAACCTCGAGATAGGGGAGAAATACTGGCGTTTGTGACCAGTCTTTGACAGAAGACAACTTGTCAAATAGGTTGTCCAAACCTCCTGGAAGCTGTAATGGGCTAAATTCTTCAATTTCTAATCGAAGATACCTCAATGAGCCTGCTTGCACTAGCTGTTTTGGATCCCAAGAGGATGGTCGAAGATTCTTGAGGGTCAGGCATTTGAGAGAATGGAAGGAGTGCACGAGAAAATTTGTAAGGGCGGGAGTGGGGTTGCGCCCTAGAGTTATCTGGTAATCGAGCACTTCTAGTGACGTTGGAATGATCAAAGCCATGATAGAATCACCCGAGAAGTCGGTGATGTAGGAGTTTCGTTGAAAGGAAAGTGACCGAAGATTTGCATGTTCAATGGGAAAAGGAAGATCTCCGAGGTCATAAATATTGAACAAATTGCAGTGGATTAGTCGTGGAGCGCCGTGAATGATTTGAACGCAATCACGGACGTGTAGGGAGCGAAGATTGACGCGTGTTAGATTACTGTAGTCGGTGTCAGTCTGCACTAAATGAAACCTCGAACCGTCGAGTTGACGGCGAAACAGGTTAAAGTCGAGAAATAGATTTTCAATGTGATGGACAGTTCCGGGGAGATTGTTTATATATCTTATTAGACTGGGTGGAATAGAAAAGGCAAGTTCACGCCAGCGGCCAGAGAAATCACTGAGGGCTTTCAAGAGAGTATGAATGTCTTCTTTGGGTATGAATCTGTCTAGATCCGTCATGGGTTGGGGGTTGCATATAATGCGGATCGAGAGGGGCAGATTGCCAGATCTAAGCAACCACTGCTTTGCTAATTCAGCAACCGTCGAGATATGTTGCCAGCTTAAATTCACCGATATCGACTGCCAGAGCTGCGGCGTCGACCACGCGATCCTGCGCCATAATTTGCATACGGCGCCTAAGAGTAGTGGGGAGAAACCTTCCTTCAACTTTCCAGGATAAACAGGTTGATCGATGGGGAATGTGGTCAGACAGTGAATGAAAATGTTAGAGAATATTTCTGGTGGAATCTTGAGGATGATCGAAGAATGGATGTGGTTCATCTGTGACCGGAGCGGGAGACGCCTTTTTTTCATGGCGGCAAGAAATTTTTCTGCTTGAGAAATCTGAAGCTCAACTTCGGCTGCATCTCGGCAAGCGGTACAAGGTCCACCGTCTTGAAGAGTACATGGGTCGTAAGGGAGTTTGTAGGGATTCGCGGCGATCTGCCGGCTCATGAGAAGACGATTGGCCCAATTTTGGTACTGCATTTACTCCTCTGGTTCTGGAAGAAACGTACAAGTGTCAGATAACAGTACAAAGAGGAAACAAGTTGGTCAGGTCGGTGCTCGTCGACATTGGTGTGATGAGACACGTGACCAACAATATCCGATCTGACTCGGACGAGCTTTGAATATTATTATTAAAACTCTTTACACCCAGTACCATTGGCCATTCATACCGGCATAAGAGCTTCGATCGTGCACTTGTAAGTGGTGGAGTCAAATTTACATCGAAAATATAAATAATTTGGCTTCACAGATCCAGAAACGATATGCGTCAGGCAGATTACACTTATCATCTTTGCGATAACACCAGGAATGTCTGCGCCATCTGTGATGATATCCGGCTGCTTGAGTCCGAAATCCAAGCTGCAGAAGAGCACCTCTCTTCTTTAAAAGCTAGACACAGTCGTCTTAGAACCAAATTTAACGCGGCGCACGACCTGATCCTTCAAAGGCTCTTTCCAGACGTTATATCCCAGATTTTCATGTCCTTCGTCGGAAATTTAACGCCAAACACCATAAAGAATCTCTTGGGTCTCGGCTCTATCTGCAGGACCTGGAGAGATATCGCATGGTCGACGCCTTCTCTTTGGACGACAATCGTCATAGATGTTTTTAGCGCAAAAAAGTCTGTGCGTCAGAACACAGGCGACCTAGTAACGGAATGGCTAGCAAGATCGGGAGAACTCCCTCTGAAAATCTTCCTTCGAGCCTCTCGGCGTCCCTTGACAAGTTCAGAACTTGATCACCGTAACAAACTGATGGCGATCATCAATCAATACTCCAATCGCTGGCACGCCCTAGATGTCAACATGAATGAGATATTCTTATCTCACCTCAAAGGCGCTCCGCATGCTCTGTCAGCGCTGCATACGCTAGTGCTCCAACACCATCGCCGAGACTATGGTTCAACTGCACTGTTTGAACTACACACCAAACCAAGTCCCGCGGTCGTTGACTTGGCATATATCCGTCTGAAAGATGTGGTCATTTCATGGGGCTTTGTCACTGAAGTCACCTTGAGGCAACTTACGGTGGACGAATGCGTCGAAGTAATGTGTTCTGCGACTGGTGTCATTTCGTGCAGGATTGAGCACTTTCTCAGTCACAATGGGGTCTATCCGTCCTCACAGCTCCTCAACGTGAATCAGTCGATCCAAGAGTTGTACATATCCCCTTCTTCAGAAACTCGGGTATTCGATTTCCTGAATCGAATTTCATTTCCTGCTTTGAAAAGGCTACATCTTTGCAACGGCAACGAAATGATCCTCGCCTATCCGCTTATATCATTCATCTACGATTCTTCATGCAATCTATCAAAATTGACTTTAGAGGACATTCGCTTTGAAATCAACGATATTCGTCAAGTCCTTTCTCAAACACCGGACCTTAAGGAGCTTCATTTGCTATCTTCATCGTTTTACAGTTACGACGCAAGTCACCTCAATCCATTTTTCGATTTTATTGGCACAAGTGCTAAAATCCGGCCTGGAGAAGCCGGATCTTTTCTTCCTAACCTCGAGTTATTGGCTATCATTGCGCCACGCACTTTCACTTGGACCTCTATTCTTTCTATGATGGGCCGACACCAAAACGACAACCGTCATCAATCTGAATTGCGAGATATAGCACCTTATCGACGGCCCTTGAAGACCCTGCACCTTTCATTCACAGTCACGAAACTAGAAGGACAGATTCCGGATTACATTGACAAGGACGCTATTCCTGGCCTGTTGGATCTTATTCAGCAAGGAATATCGCTGCAAATATTTGAAGGAATCCAAGACAATCCATCCGAGCGGAGAGATTTACTAAAAGTCTCCGCCGCTTTCCATGGTTTATCTTACCTTCCTGCTAGTCATTGATTTGGATTTTTTTTTTTTTTTTCAGTCGATTTCATCAATTCTAGACAGTTGTTGTATCTGATAAGATAAGATATCTAAAAAATACAGATCTGGTTCCGTGAATCACGCAGGAATGTTTCCGAAAATATGCACGTGATCATGACATCATTCTGGTTGAATTTCAATTAGGTAAGAAAGTCCTGGAGTCGAACCACAGCATAGGCTCTGTCATCCAGACCCATCCGCAGTCCTCAGAAATCCTACAAAAGGCCTTACAAAGTACAGCTTTGTACCTTCAGAGCGCCAATTCACGAAATTAACGCCAATTTCACTGCCACACGAGGTAAGGATTGCTGCTCATTTGGCGTATCTGGAGTTCTTGTTCCGGGACGCCTTCCATCTCATACAACGTGCTTACGTCGAGTTTCAGAGTTCTCCTGTTCTGCAATTTCGCCCCACATACACTCATATCACACCTTCACGAAGATCTCCTTTCTTGAATCCGATTGACGAATAAAGACCTCCGCATTGTAAGACAAGTGAAACTGCTTTCTTCGATGTTATGATCTGACAAAGTTGTTCCTTTTTCTGCTGCTTTTTACTTCTAACCGTCTTGCTTTGGCATTCCAGACGACAAACGAAAGTCTGACGATTACCACACGAACCAACCATGGGCGTAGACTCCATTATTCGAATTGGCCACCCCAGTGAGTTCCTGTCTTATTTTCGTGCGTCGTAGGGTACTGAAACCTACTGCCAGTCACATTCGGTGCCCTACTCGTCTTCTCCATTATTGAGGTTCGTTACTCCCCGACTCATTTGCGCCGCAGAACCTCACATTCCTCACCACAGATGTGTATATCCGCATGGCTAACAGCCAAATACAATGCGCACCACAACTACCCGAGCTCAAGCGTGAAAGCTCGAGTTCGGTACCTGCTCTTCGTGTCCATCTGGACGATCCTTGTTAGTTCGGTGTATCTCGTCGCCTTTTTGGTGGCTTCGAATAGCTTCCTTGCCAGCGTGGCTTCGCATTTCATCTTGTGAGTATCTCTTTTCCTCCCTTCCTTGCACGAAGCCCTGGTTACTTGCGTCAGCTGTCCGGTGTGATGTCTCAATTCATTTAAAACTCAACATTTGTTTCCTGTTTGACCGGCTGAGCTTACGCTGATTTCTCTTCCTATTTAGCCTCGGTCTTACATGGATTCTATGGTTAGCAGCATCAGCAGCCATCACCGCCGCCGTCGGGGGTACGCTGAACTGCAGCACCCAAGACGTCTTCGTCTACTGCGGGCAGCTTAACGCACTGGAAGGATTTGCATGGTTGATTTGGTGCGTCTTCTCCTTTTTGTCCTGTTGACAATGACTCTGACTCTGATTTTGTCGTCTAGGGTTCTCCTAACACTCATGTTGATATTCGTGCTTGTCCGTGGTATCATGTCCGCAAGACGTGGCGATGGCATGAGCGGCGGCCTCGTCGAAGCCTAAGCCCGAATTTCAACCTGACAAATCGTTGCGTCTGCCAAATCCTCGTCCCGCCATTGCACCGCTTGGGGCAACGTAATCTACGTTATCTAATTTACCACATCTCTTCTCCTCTTCGCCTCTAACCCCGTAATTCCACCATCAATCATCTGTAGTTGTACTCAGACCTCGTCTACTCACTTACTGACATTGGACTGCGCTTCGTTCTATTCACGACTACATAAGTACACCTCAACTCTCATCTTCTTGCCAGTCTTGTACGATATACGATTGTTGCTGTAATTCAGTAGTGTTGTGTCGGTGTTTGGATTTGAGTTTGGTAGGGAGGAGCTTTTTTTTTTTTTCCCCTTGATAATTGTTCTTGTTGATTTTTCGGTTTGGCTTTAGGTCGTGTATTAATTTTTTGCTTTTTTTCGTTGTTGTGCTTCGTCTATCAAATAATTGTTTTGGGCGCTGAGCCTGCCGTCTGCCCGCGGATTCTGGAAAGGAGGATTTGAGGAGGATCCAGCGTTATCCAATTCAATCTAATCTAATCACGGTCACATGCAATATGAATAAGATTATGTAACCACAGTTTTCGGTAATTCAAATCGCCGGGCTCCATCTTCGTCAAGCTTGAGCTCGGTGCGATTTTTTCCCCCTCTGAACTCGACATACGCCATTTGCATTGTTCCATTATTTCTTCGATTCAGAAACTCACAGAGGGTGGGTCCACCTCTCCATTCCTCTTACGAATCCATGAACTGTACTTTCGAATGATATCCAGAAGGCCAACCATCTACAATATGTCGTCACCCTTTACCGCAGGCAGGTTCGTAGACCAGCTTCAGCCAGTGATTTGTGAAGAGAACGGGTGCAGTTGAAAGTCGCCAAGGGGAGACAAGAAATAGTGTTGATCTAAAAATCGTCGATTCCTCGCCAGCATTGGTCGCGGGGCACCCTCGGAATGGCTTGTTCGGATCCCAGTCGTCGGAAAAGTGGGACTACGAGGAGAATGTATACGAAATAAAACGCGAGAGAGCCTGACATGGGCGGCTGCATGAATATTTTATGCCAGCTGGTATTGAGTCCGACTCGAGCTATGACCTGCCAGCTGAAAGAAGAACGGATTTAAATTAGGACGACCTCGCTTTCTTCCGCTTCGTGTTCCTTTTCAGTGGGATTGTTCTCGCCAAGTCTCACAGGCTCCTCGTTCTAGCGAGGATTAGCCTGTACTTAGACTTACTGCTTCCGTACGTGACCTTCCTTCATGTCCATCTGAGAATACGGTTTATATTCATACTTCATGATCACAGAACGGTCCGAGTCGTTGCTCCTTCTTTCTCGCGAGCTAAGGGTGCTCTTAAATGATATATAAACCACAATATAACCTATGGCTTTTCGAAAAAGCTTAGCATTATTTTCTGTCATCTATCATGCGGTCCACTTCGATTTTTATCCTCGCGTCGGCGATTGCTTCTGTATTCGCGGCTACCACGCCGACTTCGTTCGTCCTGATTGGGGACAGTACCACCGCGGTCGAGTAAAAGTTTCGTCTCTTTAAATTTCTACACAAGTCGCTTAATGCTGTCTTTTCTTGTGCTGAACAGCGGCGGTTGGGGAGACGGCTTCTGTGGGTCCACAACGACAGGCAACACGCCAGACGTGGCGAACGGTACCCCCTGCAGCAACACTGCCCGACATGGAACCACCGCAGCTTCATTTATCACTGGAGGGTACGAATGGTCCTTTTCGTTCCTTCTGCATAGTCCACTCACGAATTTTACATACAGATGGCTCAAAATCGCTCTGACCGCAATCAAAGGCGAAGTAGCCAACGGCAGACGGACACTCGTTACCATCCAGTTCGGGCACAACGACATGAAGGTCACCACGCCCGCGGGCATGGGCGTCAATCTGACGTCGATTATCCAGCAGGTTCGCGCTGCTGGCGGCGAGCCCGTCATGGTCACCAGCTTGACGAGGCGGACGTTTAATTCGAAAGGGACGGTTCAAGACTTGTTGGCTCCTTTCGCGGCAGGTTTGTTCATTTACATAATGCGAATGTCATGGAACGCTTTGAGCCAATGTTTTCTTTTTGTTTAGAGGCTATTCTGATTTCTCAGCAGCAGAAGACTCATTTATTGGACTTGCATGCCTCATCCATAAAATATGTCAGCCTGTTGTCTGTAGCTTTCTGTACGCTAACTCATTCCGAGTCGTTTTTATCCGTAGGTCGAGGCTATTGGAGCTGCAGCTGCCCACCGATTGAACCTGTCACCCAGCGATGATACCCGTACGGCCCTTCGCCTTTCTTCGGAGCTACTTCCTATTAATCTCGTATTTTCTAGACTTAAACCCAAATGGTGCTACAGTCTTTGGAAGGTACTTACGAACGCCTATTGGCCTGCCCATTGAAGCTCATGAACTTGGATCTGATTTCTTTTCCTTAGAATGCTGGCTGACTTGTTCACCGCAAGCTTCCCCAACCAGCTTCCGATAGTCGCGAACGCTCAACTTTCATTCAACATATCGCACGGAATAGCTTCGTTTTGAAGCCCGAGAAATTTTTGGAGTCGTCAAATACCTCGTGCTCTCTGGATCGTCGAGCTGTTATTTGATATACTTTTTCAACCAATATTAAATTTGTGATATCTGCTTTCTGTAACTGTTGGAAGTTTGGAACTGAGGAATTTTGACCAGAAAGCGAGGCTAAAACCAACATTTGTATGACAGGGCGTCAAGACCGATTTTTGTATCGACCTAAGTATAATACATTTACTGAACTAAATTGTCCTACGCTTTCGAAATAAAGTACGCAACGGTGTCGTGCGGAGCAACGCTGACAGAGAAGGTCGAAGAAGCCGCATGCGTACCAGAAAGGTCGGTTCCAGTCCACATATCGTGCACTTTGAAGTTTCCTGAAGTGCCAAGTCCAGGAACGCTGGAGAACGTAAATTGCTTGGTCGCAGTATTACTTGAGGTGTTGATAATGAACACGTGGACTCCTTTGCTCGAGGTTCCAGAGTAATATTCCGGAGGCGAGGTTGTAGGCATGCCAGAGAAGGCAGTGAAAGGCTTCGCGGGCGTACCAACGTTGGCGTCTTGGTGGAACGCAAGAAGCTCGGCATTTTTGATGATGGCGAGTTGCGTGGAGGTCAACTTGCTCAGCTGTAATATACACGGCCTTCAGAAAAAATGACTTCCACGGGAGTGCGAAGGCGCGCTTACGTCCGTTCCTCTGTGAATTAGAGAATCAGAGACTAATTTCAGGATATTTTCGAGTAAAGGTACTTACAACAAGATTGGGCTCTTCATGAAGGCCCAAGCCGCGAAGTGCGTTCGCTGTTCTTGGGTGGTCAAGGCTCCATTTCCTGTGATCATGAAATTAAGTGACAAGGCGTCAAATGGACCAATAAACACGACCCACCAATTTCCATCATGTCCATGTCGTTATGGGAGAAGAAGTTAACGGACGACAAGTGCTGCGAATTCGTGTTGATGATACTGGTGATGTAAGACCAAGTAGCACTACCAACTTCATTGGAAAACGAGAGAGAATTTAAAGGGAGAAATATACCTAGCATCCCCTCCCATTCTCCAAGAATGACCCTAAGTTAACTGTAGTTGAGCACCACGATCGTTTGGGTACAGGAGGAGTTACTTACGACGCGAGAACCCCACTGCCAAACATTGGCCTGACCCCAAATACATAGTTCGAACTGGATGGGACGTGAGATACCATCCAAGGCAGCGCTGTGTACAAGGCGATTATTTACTCAAGATAGAGGTCGAAACTGGTCTCGTTACTCACGTCATCTGGCGGTAACGAATGGCGGAATTCGAGTTACTATCGAAAAAAATTATAAGCTTGACATAAACCATCGTTTTATGTAGCACTTACTACCAATCGCCTCCTGGAGGGGTCTGAGGCACTATAAGATCTTTATTTTCTAGGAAAAATGCTAGTCACTTACTGCTGCGTCAGTCCAGTTCGAGGGAACGTTGCAATTATCTAAGAAAGAACACGATTAGAGGTTGGAGTATAATTATTGAGACGAAGTACCATATTTCAGATAATCAATGCCCCAGTCGTTGAAAGTGGCGGCGTCGATAGCTTCGTTGCCCAAAGACCCAGGGTACCCAGCACAGGTGTTCGTACCAGCATCACTGAAAAATGCAGGTCAGTCATATATGTTATATCGGACAGACCAAAAGGACTACAAACCTGTAGATGCCAACTTTCAAACCTAGATTGTGAATCTGGGTAGCGACTCCGCTAATCCCGTCTGGGAACTTGCTGGGATCAGGAACTATTCTCTTGGTCTTTGTATCACGCGCTTTCAGTGGCCAGCAATCCTAAAATTGTAGTTCGGAGAGTTAAAGAGAGAAGTGGGAGAATGGCGAGTACTAACGTCGATGTTGACATATTGGTAGCCTGCGGATTTGAGTCCGAGAGAAATGAACTGATTGGCTGCCGCAATGACTTTCGCCTCATTGATGTCTACGACGCTAGGATCAGATATACGAGAACAATAACGATTGAGTTTTAATTACTGCATCCATAGGCGTTCCAAGAATTCCACCTAGCCGAAGAAATTCAGCATAGCTATATGGGGCCGTAATAAAATAAAACATACCCCAAAGCTGGCAACCTACCCGTCGCAGTCGACGGTGTTTTTGTCGGTCCGGTGATGCTTGGAAGAGAGTGAGTGGGAACCACCGCAGCAAGCACGAACGCGAGAAAAGAGGCCTTGAACATGATATTGGATTCGTTCGTTCAGTTCCGTTAATTGGATCGAGGGTATATGTATGATGTCGAATTTGGCAGGTGACTAGCGAAATCACGCTTTCTCGACAACATTGCTGGCAACTATTGGAAGCAAGGAATATTGTCGGCGACGCGGTCAAACAATGCGAGCACGTGAGGAATACAACGAAGAATGACAAGAAATAGAGGTGAAGAGTTGCCGTCTGAGAAGCGTCCAAATTGTTGAAAGTAATGATTTGATTCTGACCGTTCATAGTTAACATAACCGACAATAGGGTGCAGCGGCACATGGATAAAAAGTTAAGGTCAGATAGGTAGCGTCACCTGGTGAACCCTGTGCTTAAAAGATGGAGAGTCAGATGACACTTGGTCGTATGTATAAAAACTTGATCTGCAGTCTAAGAAGTCGTCAGTTATTCAATAAACTCCATCAATAAAAGCCGTTAGAATACTGGTACCGGAGAAAGCCATATTTAACCTTCGAAAGACGTCGGAGTGTTCCCTGGAGTTCCGAAGCTTTCAAGTTGTAGGGTTCGAGAAGCCTGTGTATGAGGCGACTCCAGCGAGATGGGGGCCGAAAAAATGTCATCACCTATGACAATGCCAATGAAATCCAGTGGTATTACTGGATTGTACGGCTTAAGATGGTCACGTCGACCCGGATGACTGCACCTCTTTAAAGATGTATGAAGCTCACCATTCTCGATGTGACAACGAATCCGGTCTCGTTGGTTGTGAGTACAGCCTATTTGTTCGGGATAATGGCCGGGATGTGAGCAGAATATTTAAAGCCACGAACTTCAAACCAACTTCGAAGAACTTAGAAGGATGGGACAGCGGGCCGAAGAGCGCAGTCAAGTTCGAAGATGAACGGATTCGATCCCAGATTACGATAAGTCGCTCCTCCATAAATTCAACTTCAAAATTGCAAGAAGGCCAAACTTCAAATATTAATGAAGCCACGAAATTGACGTATTCCTCGGAAAATTGTGCCACCGACAGAGAAAGTGTTTCCTCCAGGTATACCGCTTCTGGCATAGATATCTCACTGTGTCCTGGGTCCTTTAGCCATTTTTCCACCAGTAAGAGAGACCTAAGAGGGTAGACCAACATGTCCAGAGTTAACAAAGTAATTTGCGTTAGTCACCTTGGCTTGTCAACGACATCAAGAATGTCGGCGAAGGCCAGCCAGACTACCAGGGGGATAGGGTTGCATACAGAAGTTCGAAAACGCCTGAAATGAAAAGCACAAACGGGAGGTCAATACGCTGGCCAGGTAATTCCTAACGCACCACCGTGTGACAGTACGGGATAGAGCTGGAGCGAGTCAGTTTGGAAAACCGCCGTCCCAGCAAGCTTATCTAATTGACGACTGACTAAATTAGTCAACTTTCGGCATTCCGGGCTGCTCTGAACTCGGGTCGAACCAAGCAGGCTCTTGACTGTCGACTTCCAATATAATCGAGGGTGAAGCAATGATGCGTCGAATCCTATCGAAATGGTGCTAACACCACATCAATATTAGAAGTTCTACATTACTTAGAACAGGCTTACAATAAAAAGAGGATGGTTGGCGCCTATGAGGTTGTAGTTGCAGCCATCTCACTTCGGACCAGACCACTCTTCTTAATCATCTACTAGTCACCTCAGCAGTCCGTATCAGAAAAACAACAACAGATATACGCAGTACCACCGGAAGAAAGCCGAAACTACGATAGCAAGTCTGAAAAATATTCTGAGTATGATGAGCAGCTCTGGTACGATAAACAGGAAGGTTATTATTCTGGAGGAGCCTACCACGTCGATGGAATTGACAACATAAGCCAAATTACTTAAAGATTAGGAGGACGGTACTACTGGTAGACTGTGGAAAGCGGTGGAAAATTCCAGCAAATCTCTCTTCTTTGGTGGATGGCCTCGGAATGACTCGAATATTTGCAGTGCTACTCCTTTTTGAATAAGATCCAACAGGACAGGAATTGCATCCTTGTCAATATAATCCGGGATCTGTTCTTCTAGTCTTGGGATCGGGAATAAAAACCGCAAGGTCTTCAATGGGCGTCGGTAAGATGCTATATCCTGCAATTCAGGTTGAAGATTGTTGTTTTGAAGTTGACCCATAAGTGAAGGAATAGAGGTCCAAGAAAAAGCGCGTGGTCCAATGATGGCCAATAACTCCAGGTTAGGAAGAAAAGAGCCAGCTTCTCCAGGTCGGATCGTAGCACTTGCACCAATATAACTGAAAAATGGATTGAGGCAATTTGTGTCGGAACTGAAAGGCGACGCAGAGAGCAAACGAAATTCTTTTAGGGCTGGTGTTTGAAGAAGAACTTGGCGAATACCGTCGATTTCAAAGCGAATGTCTGCTAGAATCAGTTTAGATAGATTGCAAGAAGAACGGGAAACGAATGATATAAGCGAGTCGGCAAGAATAATTTCGTTGTTATTGTGGAAGTACAGGCTCTTCAATGCGGGAAGTGACATCCGATCCAGGAATTGGAATGCCCGAACCTCAGGAGAAGGCAATAGGTATAATTCTTCGATGGACGGATTTACGTTGATGGTCTGTGACGATTGATAGTCCCCACCGCTCCTGAGAAACTGTACAATCCTGCACGAAGTGACACCTGTAGCGCGACGCATTACTTCGACGCATTCGTCAAGCGTAGATCGACTTAAGATGACTTCATTGACGAAGTTCCATGAAATATCAACGTCTTTCAGACGGATTTGCAATAAGTGAACGATCTCAGGACTTGGTTTGGTGTGTAGTTGGAACAGCGGGGTTGAAAAACTGTTTCGGCGAGCTTGGGTGAGCGCTAGGGTACGTAGCATTGACAAACCATTGCGAGCGCCTGTAAGCCGTGAGAGGAACTCTTGATTTATGTCAATGTTTAGGTAGCGCCAGCGATTGGAATACTGATTAACGATGTTTATCAGATTGTGCGCGTCAGTAAGGTCTGAATCCGATGCGAGACGTTGAGAGTTTCGAAGGAAGATTCCCAGCGGGAGTTCTCCCGATCTCGCTAGCCATTTGGTTACTACGTCGCTTGAGTTCCGACGCACTGACCAGCTTGCACTAAAAACGTCTATGAGGATTGTCGTCCAAAGGGAAGGTGTCGACCACGCGATCTCTCTCCAGGCCCGGCAAACGGAGCCGAGCCTCAAGAGTTTTTTGATAGTGTTTAGCGTTAAATCTCCAGCATAGGATATAAAAATCTGGGAAATAATCTCGGGAAAGAGCTTTTGAACGATCGGATCGTGCGCCACGTTAAATTCGGTTCTAAAACCACGGTGCCTGGCTTTCAAAGAGAAGAGATGCTTCTCCGTAGCTTGAATTTCGGCCTCGAGTAGTCGAATATCTTTGCAGACGGCGCAGACATTTTTTTCATTGGTGTTATCGCAGAGATGATAACGCCCACGACCTGGTCGACCCATATCGTTTCTAGACCTGTGACGCTAAGTTATTTACTTTTTCGATGTAAATTTGTTTCCATCACTTACAACTGCGCAATTGGAGCCCTTATGACGGTAAGAAGGGTCCCTTGTACTGGGTGTAACTGTAGATGTTGTGTCGATGGTTGAAAAATCTACTTAATTTCGAAGCTCGAGAAGGATTGTTGATCCCGGGTTGATGATGGGTGGAAAGATAGCGGTAAGGTTCGCACGCACTCACCCCGAAATTGACCACATCCACTTCTACGCCGATAACACTGCAGCTGTCCGGGCTATCTTCGACCCAAAACCAGGACCAGGCCAACACTACGCATTCACCTTCCACACCAAACTCCGGAAATTCCTTGACGATGACCCCGCGCATAAACTCTCCATTTCTTGGTGCCCAGGTCACTCCGAAATTGAAGGAAACGAACGAGCAGACGAACTTGCAAAGGCGGCGAATGACCTCGCCTGGTCAGCACCAATTGGAACCACCCGCGCCAATGCCCTACGACGGGCAAAACTGTCAACCCAAAAAGCGTGGGTTACACGCTGGAAAAACACCCCCAAAACAGGCGGATTTGCCGTCTCGAACAACATACAGCCCAAGCTACGCCTGACCAAACGGTTCTCAAACACTGCACGCGAAGTCTTCGGCAGACTCATCCAGTGCAGAACGGGCCACGCCTACACAGGCGAATTTCGACGACGCTTCTTCCCTGAAAAAGATGAAGACTGCCCGTGCGGAGAGGAATTCCAATCTCGCGAGCACATTCTAATCCACTGCACCAGGTTCACCGAGCACCGCCACCACCTCCACAAAGTCTCGAGAGATGTATTCCTGCCAACCATACTGGGCACGGAGAACGGAATACAAGCCCTGACCACATTCCTCCAACAAAGTGGTGCCTTCACCCTCCTCGGACGGCCGCCTGACGAACGAGAAACCCCAAACTATGACGATGAACCGGAGCCCAAAGACTCTGAACACTGAACAGGGCTCCGCCCACGCCCCCCGATTAAATTATTATGACTCGTTCCTCTCTCTTAACTACAGTTCATAGCCCCGGGCTCCCATACACCACCCCTCTTCTACACTCCGAAACATTTCAGCTATACAACCCTACGCCTACACTCTGTCCTCCACTATAACAGTTCGCCGACTTCACATATTTATGTACATAGTAAAAAAGTAGGCCGCCAGGCATACTCGTGCGTCTTAGTACTAGATTACTTGTTGCACGTTAATCCATTGATTTCAAAAAAAAAAAAAAAAAAAAGGATTGTTGATCACGTGTTTGCACAGCCGGGCTTGCCGTGCTAGTCCAAACCATTGCCTTCTAAGTAACTCATCGCAAAAGCGCATTGTACATCAGCTGCATGCTATGACACTTGGCAGCTCTCAAAATCAATATTAGAGGCGATGCTTAGGACCCAGCTTTAGGACAAGGCTGAGGCTGAGGCTCAAGCCTGTAAGCTATAGCTAAAACAAAGGAGGACAGTGGTTGGTCATTATTGGTGGCGCCTGAGCTATAGACCATTCCTGTCCATACCTCTTCCCTGACACTGAGCTCGTGTCTACCACTAGGTCCAACAACTGTTATACGCAGTGCCACCGGAAGAACGCTGACTGCTACGATATTGGGTTTGAAAAATGTTCGCATTATAACAGTGACTCGGAGCACCATGGTACGATGAAGAGGAAGATTGTTATTCTGAAGAAGCCTACCGAAACGATTAAATTGACCACATAATCCAAATTACTTAAGAATTAGGAGGAAGGTACAACTGGTAAACCATGGAAAGCGGTGGAAGCCTTTAGTAAATCTCTCTGCTTCGGTGGATTGCCTTCGAATTTCTCAAATATTCGAAACAGTATTCCTTTTTGCGTAAGGTCCGACATTCCAAGGATGACATCCTTGTCGATGTAATCTGGAGTCTGTGTCTGTCTTTTCAATTTTGGGTGCCTGAATACAAGGCGCAAAGTCTTCAATGGCCGTCGGCATAATGTAGTACTATCTTGTCCTTCAGAATCACTGCTGGAAGGGGATTATTCTGCGACGCACAGAATCGGCGCAGAATGTAATGTGAGATAACAAAATTCTGCATAGCGTAGAATGTATATTTCTGCATCAATTCTACTATTGGGCAGATTTTTCTCAGAAACCTCTCAGAATTAGAAATTCCAATTGTTTATTGCCGTCGGCAGAATGTCAACTTTTACAACAATTCTGCGACAAATAAAATATTCGCAGAATTTTACATTCTGCTTAAATTCTCAATTTGGCAGAATTTATCATTCTGCACTCAGAAATGCAGAATCTTCGCAGAACTTCCGCAGAATGGATTAATTTGGCAGTGCTTACACGACTTTGCAGAATTTTGTCAGAATTTTTCCTTCTGCGGTTACTCAGAACAATAAATTCTGGTCATGGGAGAATTTAGATTAAAGGTAAAATTCTACCAAAATTTTGATTAGCTGAGAATCTGTGCAGAAATTGAAGTTCTGCCGATGGCAGTAGACAATTAGAATTTCTAATTCTGAGTAAATTCTGAGAAAAATCTGCCGAATTGTAGAATTGGAAGAAAATAATACATTCTACGGTATGTAAAACTTTGCTATCTCACATTACATTCTGCACCGATTCTGCGCGTCGCAGAATAATCCCCTTCCAGCAGTGAATGGATATTTTCATTGTGATGTTGGCCCATCATTGAAAGAATTGAGGTCCAAGTAAAAGCACGTGGTGCAATGACGGCCAATAACTCGAGGTTGGGAAGAAAAGAGCCAGCTTCTCCTGGTCGGATTGTTGCACTCGTGCCTATAAAATCGAAAAATTGATTGAGGTAATTTGTCCTGTAATTGAAATGCGATGAAGATTGCAAACGAAGTTCTTTGAGGGCCGGTGTTTGAAGAAGGACTTGGATAATACCGTCGATTTCGAATCGAATGTCTGCTAGAATTAATTTAGATAGTTGACAAGAGGAGCGGACAATGAAGGATATGAGCGGGTTGGCAAGATTTACGTCATGGCCATTACAAAGGTGTAGGCTCTTCAAAGCGGGAAACAACATTTGATCCAGGAATTGAAATACCCGCATTTCTGAAGAAGATATGTACAACTCTTGGATGGACAGATTCACGTTTATGATATGTGAGGACGGATAGTCACCACTGCCCATGAGAAGCTCTACAATCCTACACGAAGTGACGCCTGTAGCACGACGCACCACTTCGATGCATTCGTCAAGAGTAGACTGACTTAATATGACTTCATTCACGACGTCCCATGAAATATCCACGTATTTCAGATTGAATTGAAATAAGTGAACGACCACAGGACTTGGTTTGATGTGTAGTTGGAACAGCTCGGTTGAAAAAATGTTTTGGCGAGCGTCGAGCACTAGGGAATGTAGCTTCGACAGACCATGGCCAGCGCCTTTGAGATGGGAAAACAAGTCCTGATTCATTTCAATGTATAGGCCGTGCCAGCTATTGGAATATTGATTAACGATGTCCAACAGATTGTGCGCATGAGCAAGGTCTGAATCCCACTTGAGTGGTTGTGAGTTATGAAGAAGGACTGTCAGCAGGAGCTCTCCCGATCTCCCTAGCCAATCGGTTACTAAGACGACTGCGTTCTGACGCACAGATTTCCTTGCGCTAAGGACGTCTATAAAGATTGTGGTCCAAAGGGAAGGCGTCGACCAGGCAATCTCTCTCCAGGTACGGCAGACAGATCCAAGCGTCAAGATTTTTTTGGTATTGTTCGACGACAAGTTGCTGGCGAAGGATATAAAAATCTGGGAAATAACCTCGGGAAAGAGCTGTTTAACGATCGGGGCGTGTATCATGTTGAACTTGGTTCCAAAACCACGGTGCTTGGCCTTTAAAGAGGAGAGACGCTCTTCCGTGGCCTGGATTTCAGACTCAAGTAGTCGAATGTCGTCACAGATGGCGCAGGCATCTATTTCATCGCAAAGATGATAAAACCCTCGGCCTGGATAATCCATATCGTTTCCGGACCTGTGACGCTAAGTTATTTACTTTTCGATGTAAATTGGTCTCCATCACTTACAACTGCGCAATTGAAGCCTTTATGACGGTATGAAGGGTCTCTGGTACTTATTGGGTGCAGACAGTTGAAAAATCAAAATTCCGAGTCGGAGTCGGTATTAAATTCGAAGCTGAACAACATTGGTCAGACATTCCTGGTCACGTGTTTCATTTATATCCCTGCCAGCTGGGTCGGAGGTTTGAACCAGAACTTGGACCGAACCGCTGCAGGCTCTTTGACAACTCTGACGGGCTCGATTTCCAGTAAGTACTCAACTCGCAAGTCACTGCATATCTTGGCTCTACAGTTTATACCTGGATATTAAATTGAAATAACCAATCGTGCAACGATCAAGCGTCAAATCCAAGTCAAATCGCGTTCAAATGGAACTAACATCTGAAGCAAGGCATCGGTATCTTGACCCACGTCGTCGTGCCTTTCATATGCTGTACCTCATTGCAAAAGCACATTACACACCTACATGCTATGATACTTGGCAGTCACTGCCTCATTAATATTAGATGCGATGCGAGTTTAGAACTCAGCTTTAGAACAGACCTATAATAAAAGGAGGACGGTTGTTGGCGTCTAGAGGGTTGTCAGTCGCATCCATCTCGCTTACAGTCAGGCCTCTCTTCTTAATCGTCTACTGGTCGCCTCAGCACGTCCGTATCCAATGAACGACAACCGCTATGCGCTTGATCACGGGAAAAAGGCTGACTACTACGACAACGGAGTTGAAAATTATTTACCGGATGATGGGCAACAATGGTACGATGGCGAGGAAGACTACTACCCCGATGAAGATGATGCAGAGTACCAAGACACGAACGGCAAGTACGACACCAGTATTTCTCTCTTCGATAGCGCTTCCTCTTTCGTACTGGACGGAGGAAATTTTTCGTGCGTTGGCGGAAACTACTACGGCTACGGCCATTCCCAAGGAGTTCAAGCTAGCGCCCACACCTATGAGGCACAGAATTCGCCGCAATCACGGACCATATCGTATTTCAGAAACAGTTCAAATTTCCGGATAATTTCGGGGAATTTTATCGCAGTGAGCGGCAATTTATACGACTACACCCTCCCTCCGACCCAGAGCACGCAACCTCGTCCTCGGGATGCTTCATGGGCTGCACCAGGGCATGAGCATGCGTCAGATGGTATTATTGTGGTCCCTACTCTGATATTTTTCTTTTCTAACTTTCATCGTAGGTTATCGACAAGGCATGTTTCTATTACACAGGATTGGGATTCTAGCAGTGCCTGACCTTAATTTTAACCCAGGGCAGGATTTTGAGTCGAACGCATATCCTAACGAGGAATACCAAAGTGAGAAAGGAGAACAGCGATCGCAACAGACTACGAGCGCGAGGAACGGACGAGAAGGAGACATCACAGGTTTTAATTTTGCTTTCTTCCCATGTACCACTGGTTCTTATCCATGAATGTTTCCGTCAACTAGGTCATCAGAGTGATCGTCGTGATGTTAAAGGCAGACCTCTCGCTCAGCGTGGCTCAGACAAGATAATTCCTAGCGTAACGGTTACCGAAAGCAAGAGTTCACGGTCAAACATGCCAGTTGACGATACTTCAGACAAGGAGGTTTTTTCCACCAAAATACGATCGGTGACTGCTCGAATCGGGGGTTTGTCCGTGGGCATATCCTCTAAGCATTCGTCTGAACTCAAGTATTCATCCACCTCCCCATCTCGAACCTCGTAGAGTATCCTATAGCAAAGTCAAGTTCGCCAATGTGGGAAGGTCACAACCGAGATATATTCCGAATTCATTAGTCCCAAGCAATGTTAGGACGTTTTGTACATTAAAATAGCCCCAATAGATATTTAGTATCATGTCTCGAACGACCATCCTTAGTTCTGTAGCAGTCAATTTGCCGTCCTTCGTTGCGCAACCTGAAAGGACCAAGAGAGCTCCACTTCGGGGATTATGTAGACAGTGACTTTAAGCAAGGCTTTGCAGTACGACGAAGGCTCCGCTCCGACAAGATTTCCAAGGATGTGGGCAGCAGGGCTTCGAAGGCAGACAGAATTCAGATGCGGCGTCCTTCACGAAGGGCTTTGTATGTGTGCAGAGCAGCTAAGGCAGCGAACCAGACAGAACATCGTTACGTCACAACAACTGTGGTCTTGAAGCTCGTTGAGCAGAAATGGGTCATGAAAGTTTTGAAAGCTTGCGTAGACCATTAGTCGGGTTGCATGTCAATTTTGAAGCGTGATTTAACCATCGTTCCAGAGGTTCCTGACTAGTGTCAGCAGCAATAGGCGACGCGTACTTCCAAGTAGGACGTCGCTCACTCCTGTAACTTCCTTGAGAGAATTTCGGTAGGCTGAAAGTGGGCAGGCACTTCCTGAATTTTTGTACTCACGTTTTTTTACCATGTCAAAACCTGGTCCGCGGATATGTAGCGGGTAACTTTTGGCTGTCGCCGCCGCCGCCTGTCGGAAACCTTGTGGCCAGTACTACTGCGTGGGTGTCCCATGATGAACTTGAACAAGGCGGAATGTCAGGGGCTAGCTAGGATATACGGATCGACGATAATCAGCGAATTTGTATCGGTACACGATTGATTCATTCAGTTCACGTCTATCAAAAGCAGTCAAAAATGATATTGATATTAAAATAAAAGTAGCTAGACTCACTAGAAGTGCGATTCAAGTACGAGCGTCAATGTTCCTGCTTAGGACCTTCAAGTGCAGAGATTCTTCGAGACGATGTGGTTCACATGAGTTGTTGTGAAATTCTCAGTTTGAGTTTGTTTCTTCGGGACCACGGCTCACGGCAGGCTGCGGCAAGTCCAATCGGGCGCAGGTTTTTGAACTCCGCCGACATTTTTTCCCAACATCAAATAAATGTTTTCTCCGAACTCGGTTGGAACTCGACCACGACGTCCTCAATGACATGTTCAGTTCTTGTCCTCGTTCGCAAGGCGAGGTCCCATTTTTTTGATCTTTTTTTGGTGTATTCTTCAGTGTCAAACTGTCAAATGAAAGCCTGGTCCACTCATGATTCTCTCATTGCTCGCTGTTATACTGTCAGCTCGTGGCTTTTCCGCTTTCTTGCCGTGACCACCATCTACTTTTCTTGTTCCTCGATGGTCTCCTGTCAAGCCGCGAAGTATACACCCTCAATCGCCTTTCTGGCAGCCAGGATCAAAGCCTGCCACGTATCATGATCCAGTCATACAAGAAATGTCAGTCAGCAGTATACAGCTCGTAGCCGCGGAAGATGTTTTGAACTTCGAAGTCGACATGAGAGGTATGGGTCGTGAATATCTCTCTGTTTTCAAATCCATCTGATTTGACACTACACAGACGCTCAACGCATTTTATCTTCGCAGTGTCCATCAATACGCGAAAATGTAAAGAACACTCATTCATTTCGGCTCTCTTGATTCCGCTTTTCTCAGCCTTCGCTTTCTCTATACATCTCACGTCCTGCCAGCCAGTGCCACCCATGGAGTCGGTGCGGCTCATTATTCCGCAAATATTCAGTACTCCTCGCCATTAAAGGCGTCAAATCCTTGCTTCTATCCTTGTCCATCAGATTACTTTCAGATATCTATCATCTTTGCTTCTGTGCCTTCCGTGGACGCCATTCTAGCCGATGTAAAACGATAAAACCATTGGTTAGGTACGGAATACACGGATTATTTGCCTTACAATTGACGAAGCTCTGTCAATATTTTGTATGTTCAGATCTCGGGGTGCTCTATTTGTTGAGTTTTTATTCTATATTTTCCGTCATAGAACTCAATCTTATCCGTTTAATTTGCGATAGGAGTGAATAGGATCTGGTGGACGAATTGTTGATGGGCGAACGGTCTCATTTACCAACTACCCGCATCGGACATCTCACGCTGTCCCGCCACGCTTTCTTCAGCTTATTCTCTTCCCGATCTGACTTCGGCATACCTCCATAATCAAATTCAATTCAGCGGCTCCTCCATCCCTTTGTAGTGGGAGGACTATAAAAGCCTGCGGTTTGCGATGAAGACTGCATCCTCTCAACCCACAAAGTTAAAGGATTTACACAACCCCAAAACCAAAATGATCGCCAGCGTAGCTATTCTTGCCGCCCTTCTCCCAGTACGACGATTATTTCCTCATTCAGCACCGCGTATTGATAGACGCATATTTATAGGCTGGACTCGCCATCCCTGCTTCCGACCTAGCTCGTCGTAATGCCACCAACGGACCCCTCGTCGGATGGTCTTTCGTTGGTTGCTTCACGTTCGTTCTGTTGTTCCGATGTTGATACAAGGATGCTGAAATCTGCCATCCAGTGATAACGTACCCTCGTCGCGCACTCTCTTGCAGAAAAGCACCGTCAACCCAGGGATGACCCCCGCTCTTTGCACGTCGTTCTGCCAAGGCGGGACGACTGGCGTCCCTCTGACTGGTCTGAACTTTGCTGGCGTAGAATTCACCTCAGAGTGCTGTGCGTAGTTGCTTACCTCGTATTCCTCGAAAGGGTTCTTACCTATATATGTAACCCTATAGATTGTGACTTCAACATTGAAGGAACCGCGACGAAAGTAAACGACACCCTGTGCAATTTCCCATGTGGGGGAGACTCTACGTTCACCTGCGGTGGATCTGGTCTCGTCAGCGTATACCAAGATCTCGGGCATGCGGGTGTGCTTCCCAAGAACAAGGCCAAGGTCGGCAACTGGTCGTTCGAGGCATGCCATACGTGAGTCCTGTCTGCAGTTCTTCATTCAAACTAGCTGTTGATGTTTAACGTATCTACTAGCGATGCTATTAACGGCCATGGACGCACTCTTCTCGAGCGCTTCGACATTGCTGCCGGTGTCACGATCGAGAGCTGCACTGCTCAATGCGCTGCTACTGGCTTCAGCATCGCTGGTCTCGAGTTCGGACGGGAATGCTGTGCGTGATCCGAGACCGATTACTAGTACTGGTCATCATAACTAATTGCTTTAATACACAGGGTGCGGTAACTCCTTCCTTGTTGCGAACACCACTGCCCCCGCTGGTGACTGCTCTCAAGCTTGCAATGCTGATCATACTGAGCTCTGCGGCGCTGCTAGCCGCTTGTCGGTGTACACTAAACCCTAAGTACCGTCAGCCTAGTGCTGGAGTTTCTTACAGTTATTCGCCCATGGTAGACAATCACCTGTACCCTATTATACCTTGAGAATTAGATCATGATGTGATTTCTGAAATGATGTTCATGAGAGTGGAGCAAGTTTTGTTCAGACCAGCAGCGATGTTTCATTGCCATCGTCGCTACCGAAATTTGACCGAAATGAAAGGCAATGAACGCGTTAATCCTATTACATAGTTTGAACCAAAAACATGCCCTCTCTTTTTCTTGAGAGGATGTGTAGATCATACTCCCGCACCTTGACCAGCTAGCCACCGTTCGGTTTCCGTCGCCCTCGACGAGCGGCTACAAAACGAAGTAATATACATTATTTGATCTAATACAACGAAGTACGGCGCTCACCTGGATATTTGATACTATAATCGTTGTTCATATTAGACATATTGGTATTTGTAACGTTACCGCTGTGAAAGTTATTGACTAAAGGAGGACTGTAAGGTTGGACCATCATGGGGTTGTATCCCATGCCCACGCCATTCGGAATAGGAGGAGGCGAAGGCGATCCATACATGGGTGATCCGAAATACGATCCCCAGGGCGGTGAGTAGCTGGGCTGCATCATGGGCTGCGCACTGGGTGTAGATTGGAAGGCCGGCGCTGCTGCGGGGTGGAAGCCCATTCGAGCAAATTGCTCTTGCGTTGTGTTGTCTAGCATGGCTGGCGAGTGCCTCCCCTGCGATGGTGGGCTATTTACCTTCTTCTTACCTTTTTTCCTGGCTTGCTCCAGTTCGGCGAGACGCGCGAGCTCTTCCTCGTCCTCTTCTTCTTCCTCGTCTTCTTCCAATTTGTCCTCATCCACCACCGTACCCTCGTCATCCTCGCTTTCAACCTCCTCCTTCCGTCTCGATGGACGCTTCGTTTGTAAACGTAGTTTCTTCTCGAAATACTCCCTTTCTCTTTCCCGGTACTTCTCCAACTCGACCATTACACTGGAATGCCCGACGGAGGTTTCTTCGCTCTCGAGTTCGGCTTGTTCCTTGGCTTTGAGTTCTGCCTCTAGGCGTATCCTGGCTTCGTCTTGGGCTTTCCGTTTCCGTAATTCGTCCAGTTCCATCTGTTCTTTTCGAGCCTTTTCTGCACGCATTCTTGCCTCGTCTTCCTTCAGCCGCCGCAGCTCACTGAGAGCTTCCTCTTCCATTCGAGCCTTTTCTTCCCGTTTCCTGGCTTCGTCCTCTGCCCGCTCCCTTTCTGCGCGCCTTCTAGCCTCGTCCTCCGCTTTCAGTCGACGTAGCTCGATAAGAGCCTCCTCCTCGATCCGCTTCCTAGCTTCCTCCTCTGCTCGTTCTTTTTCTGCGCGCTTTCTAGCCTCGTCTTCCGCTCGCAGTCGCCGTAGCTCGATGAGAATCTCCTCTTCCATTCGAGATTTCTCCTCCCGCTTTCTAGCTTCGTCCTCGGCTCGCAGCCTTCTCAGCTCTTCAAGAGTTTCCTCTTCCAACCGAGCCTTTTCGAGTGCTTGGGCTTCTTCAATCTCCTTCTGCCTCTTCGCCTCCAGGAGTTTCTCCTCCTCCCACTTACGAGCTCGGTCTTCGTCCTCCTTAACCTTTTCCAATACCTGCTCCGCGTCGCTTTTGGGCGGCCCAATGGCGTCTAGCGCATCCTTGAACTCCTTCTGATTCTTCAGCACTTGATATAAAACGTCGTTGATGTTCAAATGTGATGAAACCTGATCGATTTGCTGAGTCAGTTCAGATGAGCACTCCTATGCAAACCCGGCGGTAAATACCTCGAATTTCGCGACAGCGGCATTTAGTCTTTCCCCATATTCCTTTATCTTTGCAGAGTCGGCCATGCTGTAGATGACGCGGATTGCCCTTTTTCTCGCTACTTTCTCTTGGACAAAGGTTCTAATGTCTTCTAGGGTTCTGCCCATGAAGGTCGTTAAATATAGTGTTTCTCGATGAAGTGGTTTGCATACCGCACAAGATCCCCAATAACAGCACTTAGTTCATGAGGCGGCCAATTTTTCTTGTCCATGGATCGTTCATAAGCGCCTAAGACTGCTGCGATAATGGTCGCAGCGTTATCCGCCAGTCGTTGGTAAGACGCTTTGTTTTCTTTGACTGACTTCGCAGAACATTAAAAAATACTTCTCTCACCAACGCAAAACACACCTGGACAGTCTGGATGATCAATAGCGTCGTGCCAGCCGCTTGCCTCAGCCATGGTACGGGGGAAAGGTTGGCTGCTTCTTGTACGAGTGACAGTAGTACAATCGAGCCTTCGATGCTAGCCTCCTTCCAATCTGTCGAACTCTTGTCCTTGCCGGCCTTTCCAGAAGCCTTGGAAGACATATACGATGAAATCAGCAGAGAATCGATAATGAAGAACGGTACCTTGCATCCAAGAACACTGCCCCCAACTCATGTTGCGGGCGAACTTACCCACCCTTCCGAATTTGTCAGGCTTCGACAGGTCATTAATACTATCCCCTTAAAATAGAACTCACCGGCAGTCCTATTCGATTGAGGTTACTAATGTCTCCTTCCACATCTAATCCAGTACTAAAAGAGCGGGCGAGCAATAATCCGACCGTTCTTCGAAGGTTGAAGCTAAGTTGTGGTAGAAAACTTAGTCAAAGAAAATTACGCCGACACCAAACAATGTCAATGTCACATGACTTTGATCTAATCTAATCTAAGTATTTCGAGCAAGCTCGCCATGAGTCGTCAGTCTGCTTTTATTGCACAATATTCAGAGAGTGTCGTGCATGAGTAAGTATATATATGTTTCAAGAACAACATAATTGCAGATGACTTCCAGTTGAGATGATGTACATATACGGCTCGAAATTCAAAATCTTCAAGATATTCTCGAAACCTGGAATTCCAGAATCCAAATGCAGTATCAAGAGAGTCAGCGAACAGGTACAGCCCAGGATTATGATTCAAGGCTGGTTTTCTGAGAAATCAAAAGGCGTTATTAGTATAACAAACAATGATCATTATGAAGCGACTGACTTGGCTTAAATCTGCGAACAGAATAATCGTTACCCACATTCGAAAGATGGACATTTGTGACATTGCCAGAGTTCCAATTATGAACACTAGGACCGCTGCCAAATGATACAGAGCTCCCCGAGATCCCAGACATTGGTATACCGCCAAGATTCGACGTAGAAGCCATAGAAGGCGTAGCGCTATACGGAGGAGCTGGGTACGGGGCATATCCAGAATAAGCATACGAATAGCCAGTAGGCTGCGGAAGGCTAGATGATGAAAATTGGACGTAAGGGCCGTACGGCCAGGCGTTGTAATGCTCGTGCGATAAACGCACGTCCCCGTCTTCTGGATACCCAAGAAATTCGTTCCTCCTCTGCTGGGCTCTCTTACCGTTCCTCCTTTTCTTTTTGGTCGGTTTAGACTCTTGCTCAAATTCCAAACTCTCAAGAGTTTCTTCGTAATAATTGTCCCCACTTGCGTGTGATTCGACTTCGTCCTCGAGTGTAATTGACGTCAGAGAAGCCGTAGTCGATGCCAGTTCTTCCTCTCTTCGCAGACGTCTTCTCTCCGACGCCTCGTAGTTCTGCGCAATTTTCATGTCAACTTCCAACATATTCCGAGTGTGCCGTTCTATGCCTTCTTTTTCTAGTCGGTGAAGACGCTGGGTCTCTTCGTCAATGCTTTGTATCGCAGTCCGGATTGCTATTGTGCTCGCAACCTTAAAATGATAAAATATATAGCAATGGCCGAGTTAAGTAGTAAAAGTGGCACTGACGTTGAATCGGTCCAGTGACATCCTTATTTCCTCCTGAAATCTTTTGATTTTTGGTTTGTCTGCCCCAGAGAGAAGAAACTTTAATTTGTTGGCTTTATTTCGCTTCATCAACTCGGTTACGAATTCCTCGACTCGCTTGATATCCCTGTATTTCATATATATTATCAAGTACGCCGTTAGTCTTCTATGGAGGTGACTCACCGTGAAAGTTCCCCGATCCTGCGATTCAGTCCTTTCAATCGTTCAGGGTGCATCTGGCACTGTATCTCAATAGATTCCACCACATGTTGAATAAAATTAAGGAGGTCTTCCATTTCTTGTTGACCACGTTTATATTGCTGTTATTCGAGGATGAAATCCCAGTCTCAGTCTGAGGTATAAATACGACGAGTATTATCATTCTTACCTGCCAAAGTTTAACCATCGTAGAAACCTGACCGGAGAGCGCACCTAGAAGAGAGCCGTCATCGCCAGCATCAAAGCCATGGACGATGGGGAGGAGGCCTAGGGTGGTGTCGTCCGGTGGCGGTGGTTGAGTCGAAGAAGTGCTATTGCCACTGAGCCCATTGACGCTTGGCCCATTGACGCTAGGTCCATTTACGACAGGACTGACGCTGTCTGGCACACTCCCGACGTCGTTGTAGCTATAATCACCCGTAGGCGGCGATGACGATGAATTTGGACCGCCGTTGCAGCATGGATCTCCACAACAGCCTGAGGGAGTACACATTGAGGCGATGGACGATTTGTGGCGTTGTGATTCGAGAGTCGAGAAAGCGTCGCGAGATAACTGAGACAAAGGCGGTGGAGGTCGGCGGGGCTCCTTTTCCTTTTTCCTCGTCGTTTTTGAAAAACGCGATTGAAAGGAAAATCGATGGATAAGGATAGAGAGAAGAAGCGCCAGAACTGCTGCCAGTATACTTATTTACACGCACCGGCAATGGCCCCTGGCTGGCCCCTTTGTACAAGCGATTTCCAATTTCGTCGTGAATGATCGCGATGCCGTTATTGTGCTTGATGTGTCTTGAAACGCGCCCACAAAAAAGCTTGTCGTAGGTCGACTACAAGGGCCTTGGATTCTTCACGTCGACGTCGTAGTCAAAGGGTTGGTAAACAATAGGATTGAGGATTGGTACGTGCTGCACGGGGCTTATAGGCGGAGCCAGGATAATGCACGCTATTTTCGAGAAGGCGGTCAAATATGACTCGTTTTGATATGGAAGCAAAGAAGGCGCTAAGTAAAGTATCAATTCTTGTATTTATCTGATAATTTCAAAGTTTATACTACGTACATAATATACACTATCCGATACATACCGGGAGACCAACGACCAATATTAATGTTTGTGCTCTTATGATGTCCGATTATAGAAACGATTTACGGGTATCAGAGTTTTGTGGGTTATACTCGCAAACCTCCTTCAGAGGCAGACATCAGCCTCAAGCTCACTCCCTGTCACTCTCTGTCACTCTCTGAGTCATTACGACTAGCCGGTCGTCGAGCTAAATAAAACACATCAACAAAAATTCAAAAAGAGAAATCCAACAGCGCCTACGTGATTTCCGACCAGAGTAATTGTTGCCAACATTTTCAAAATGTGTGTTACTAACGTTTCCCGAGTTCCAGTTATTCACGGGGCCCATCCCGAGTGATATGGCGCTCCCGGAAACGTTGCTGATGCTGATGCCACTGGGATGTGATACAGGAGGTGCGAGATGGTATCCAGAGCCTCCGTAAACGGGATACCCAGCGTAGGCGTATGGAGAGGTCGGTGGTAGAAAGCCGTGCGGGGGGTATGAATGGCTGTAAGTAATTGGTTGTGGACTGGGCGTTCGTCTTCTGCGAGGTGGGGGCGAGCTGTCTGAGTCTTCAGAGAAATCCGCCTTCAGCCGTCGCAAGGACTCTTCTTCCTCCTTTCTCTGACGTTCAGCTCGTTCCGCGCTCTTTCTCCTCTTTTCTTCTTGTTCGAGTCTCTCGAGCCGTTCGCGCTCTGACCTTCGCAAGGCCTCGAGCCTCGCAGCCTCCCTCGCAGCCTCCCGGTCTTCCTCTTGGATTCGCATAATTTCTAGACGACTCGCAATGTCTTCCTCTGCCAGCCTTTGTTTTTCTTGGGCGGTGCTTAGCTCTTTGCTCTGCATTTCGAGCTTCTTTATAACGAGTTGCAAGTTCTGTTGAATAGACAGGCTTGACTGAATCTAGATGGTGGGAGTCAGGTCTGAATGTAAGATAAATCAAGAACAGAGGGCCTACTCCAAAGATATCCAAAGACTGCCTCAGCATGGCTCGAAAGCGAGTGATTTCATCAAGGTCTTTCGAATGGTAGATCAACTTCTTAACAGCTCCCCGCTTTAACTTGCGTTTAGCGAACTTCTCAATCTCAGATAAATTCCTATCACTCGACATTAAGCATCAAGCTACGGATAAGCAATGAAAGAACCTCACCCTGCAAGTTTAGCGATGTGAGTTTGAATCTGACTCGGAATCGGTTGTCCGTCTTTCATCATCGCTTGACATTCAATTACAATCGTGTATACAAGGCCACAAGCGTCATTTGCAAGATCTGTAAAGTCCTGATTACGACTTCGAACTTCCTATAATAGCATCTGTGGCTGAATGCCAGAACTTTTAGCAGAACTTTCATTGACGTACCTGCACTATGGTAAAAATGCGAAGTGCAATGCCAGCTGCTTCGCTGAGAAATGGCAATCCAGACATCGATCCAAAGTTTTGAAGAGTCTCAACCACAAGACGCGACGCCTCAATAGCGTAGTCGACTTGAGCTATCCCGTTGGGGGTCTCAGTCGGTGACCAAGCTGAATTGCTTTGGCTAAAGTGGCGAAAAGATGGATTTGAAGTCATTGCTCTTCGAAGGGTTTTGAGCAACTTCAAGAAGAGCTGATATTTGAAGCTACTTTGCGGGCCCTTCTTCAGAGGAGGAATTAAAGGAGCGCTGCAAAGCTGTGCCACAGTGGCACAGCAGTTTAGTTGGAAGAGGCAGTGCACTATCAATAGTCGTACTCGTGCGACCGGAATTTTGATCCGGCGGCAGAGGATTTCAACGTTCAACCCAAATTTGGAAGCTGCATCGCAATCAAATCGCAATGCAAATTTAGCAACCAACTCCTCTCAGCTCGAGCTCTGCTTGCTTGGACAGCCGCTCAGCGCTCAATACTCCGTGTAATTTCAATTTTTGACCAAACGCAGTGTACTCCGTCGCAGGATCACTGCTTTGAACTCACCCAGGTGCGCTACTTGTGCATGTTGAGTGCAAACTCGAACTCCGTAACCACATCGTGCCGGCTTCAGGGTACGAGCGCCTTTTGATTCTTGAAGTATCTATAATAATGAGTCCCGAGTTCTTGAAAACGTATCAGTGACCGTGAAATACAACGAAGAGTATCCTTGGGTTATATACTGGAAATGACTGAAGTTCGAGTGTCGTCCTTCAATGAACATGCGCAACTACCTCCTGCCAGTGGTTTGACGACGGGTCGGACGATCTACTCAGAAGGTGTCAGCATTTGCCCTAGAAAAAATCAAGTCATCCACAAACCTCCTCTAGCATCACCATAGTAGTTGAACGAATCCGTAATATTTGTCGTCACATTAGTTGGCGTTGACGTTGGTGGTGATGCAATTCCGTTCGCCAGCCCAGGGCCGGTGGGGCTCACTGGAGAAATAGGGAGCCAGCCAGGTGGAAGATATCCATAATTGTAGGCGTTAAATGGAGGAAAATTTTCTGGCAAACCAGTGTCGGACCTCACTGGTGTGCGGGGCGAGTATGGTGGAGGCTGGTTTGCTGGCATTGTACCTGAACGATTGGTGTACGACCCCGGCTCCTCAACTTCATCGCGGTCCAGGTAGGACTCGGGTTCTTCCATTCCTTGTCTCGAGCCCTCACCGAGACCGCTGTACGAGGTGCGGAGAGTTGCTGCTTTTAAACTCTTCGTTGGTTTCCTATTCTTGTTGTCGAACTTGTCTTCGTCGTCGACCCTCGCTAGGCTGGTTTGCAACCTTGGCATGGGTGAACTGTCGACAGTGGCCGATTTTCGTTCAAGGTTTTGCTTCCCTTTCCACTTTTCTTCCTTGGGAGAGCTCTTCGGAGTTGGTAGCCCATGTCCAGATCCACGTTCTTCTATTATCTTATCATATGTATGGCTCTGATAAACCTTTACTCGTTTAGGTGTGTCTTCGTTGACCTCGCTTGGACCTGTCGAATCCCCGCCCTCGGATTTTCCATCCTCAAAATCGCTCACGTCTACAACTTCTCCCGACTGGCTCCGCGATATTGCGCATTGTTGGGTATAGTATGGCGACTTTTCGATCGGCGCCCGTGCCCCCGATGGGAAGGTTTTCTCTCCAAGGCTGGAGTTCATTTTCCTGTCGTATCCCTTGTGCTTTGTCGACGCTGTCTGTGCCTCCATGGGCAGAGATCGAGACTTCACTCTTTTGCTGAACATTGCGCTTTCTTTATCCTTAATCCATCGGTGGTATACATCGTCGATCAAATCATCGCGATGCCTTGCGATCTGTGGATAACGAACAATAAATTAACAATCCTGGTCTGGCGATGGCTGATATCGTACCCCGAAAGCCTTCAACCTTGCCAGAAGGCTGGCGCGATACTCAAAGATCAACTCGAAACTCTCTGCCTGGCTGGCTTTTTTCTCAGATATTTTCTTGGTGATGCTCAGGATTTTGACGAGGTCACTTCGAACGTTTTCATCAGTATCAAAGTTAACGTGGTCGAGAAAGTGTCTCACTTTCCGAGCTCCTCTGAAGGCTCCCGCATGTGATGTAGCTTGGTTGCTGTCTCCAGCCCATTCATGGCGTAATCCAAGGCCAGGTAGACGACTCTGCAAGCATCTTCGACTAACGCGCCGGCGTCGTTGTCTTCCCCGTCAAAAGGTTCTGGATTATGCTATCCTCGGTGCGTCAATAGCGCGAAATGGAACTCACAATACTGTCGGCTTTTGGATTACTTACTTGTAGTACTTCTGCCAGGGATCTTATCTGGTTTGCCGCTTTGCTGAGATATGGGAAGGCGTTCGTCTTTTCCTGAAAGGCCAGTGCCTCAACTAAAGGTTGGTCTAACAGACAAACTCAGCCAACGATACAACGTCGCTAATTCAACAGGTGCTTACCCATCTTGACTAAGGCTACGTTTCGAGTGACTTATCTGGGCTGTTTCGATAACTTTTTCGCGCTCAATACCCTCGACTTCAATTACAAGGCGCGTCGCGGGCGCTGAAATATTGTAAATATGGCTGGTTTCTCAATCACTTTCCGTACAACTGACCTTGCTGACAGGTCCGTCAACAATTGATCACGACAATAGTTGCCGTCACGAGTTTGTCTCTATTCGCTCTTGACACAGGCTCGCAGGATTCTAGCTTGAGGCTAAGCAAAAAATTTCGTGTGGTGCTATGGGGCTCCAATGGAAGGGGATTAGGGTAGGATGCAAGTTTCTCGAAGAGAAGGAAAGGAGAAAGACAGAAAGCTGTTGTCGCACTGCCCTAACGACACCCGCGCTTTTTGCATTGACACGCCTGGGATACACCCACGGCGCTCGGGCACGAATTTAGAAAGTCGGACCCAACAAGCCAACAAAAAGCAATGAGGCACCTATAATTTAATTATTCGAGCCAAGTTGGGCGAAGTGCTGTGTTCCACGAAAATGTCCCCAAAATCAATTCTGCTACTTACGAAAGAAACATGAAATTATTGTAAACTACTCCTCATCGCTGTCAGCGACGATGTATCTCCTTGAATTGTCGTTCATGCTGTTTATGATAGTAGTCGTGGCCGTGTTTCCCGAATGCATATTCGACACGGGCCCACCTCCCAGGGATATGGCGCTCCCCGCGACCTGGTGCATAGCCATGGCGGGCGGAGGCGAAATGGGGCCCGGATAATAATTGGGGTCATGAGGGTTGGGCAGAGGGGGATAGGCATTATATTGGATGCCGTTTCCGTAAGGTGGCACCGGATGATCAGGAGTATGGGCACGACGTGCCGCCGCTTCAGGTGTCGGAGACTGGGAGTGGTACCGCGCAGAGCTCTCGGAGCTGCCGCGACGGGCTTCGTTCCGAAGGCCTTCGAGGACGCCTTGGGGTAGACCAGGAGGATATATCTCCGGAGGGGGACTTTCTCGAAAACTAGAGCTGTTGGTAGGGCTGTGTTTCGTTCTCTTCTTTTTCGGTCGCGCCGCTCGACTGTTCTTCTTCTCCTCTGCCTCCCATTCGCGCTGTAGTTTAGCAGCCTCAAGTAAGGCGGCCTTTTTGTCCTCTTCTTCGAACTCTTTCTGATATTGGGCATTTAGAGCAATAGCGACCCTTTCGTCCTCGAGCTGAGAAGGGACCTTCTGGGCCGTCTTCGTGGAGCTCCGAATTACAGGCATGTCGTTTTCTGGCTCAGAGTCAGATAGTATCTCGACAACATGCGGCTTTTCCTTCAAAGGAGGAACCGGATCATGAGGTGCGATAGATGGTCTATAGTTTTCTGGCCTAGCCGACGAATCGGGAAGTTGGATGAACGACTGCTCTGACCTGCGCCACCTTTCCTTCTCAGCCCGCTTGCGTGCGAGCTCGTCCTCTAGACGTTTCTTCCGTTTGGCTTCGGCTTCAAAATTTTTCCTCTCTTTTTCCACGTCGGACTCGACAGCGGGCTGAGGCTGTTCAATTGTTGGCCTTTGGATGCGTAAATTCGGGAGTGCTGGCGTTACAAGCGGCTCGTCAGTAGCCTGGGACGAGACTACAATTGATGGAAGGGGTCTTTTTACAGGTTCTTCGACAGACGTTCTCGGAGACGCAAGGGGCGTCTTCGGTGGGACTGGAGGTGGAGGAGGAGCTAGAGTTTCAATGACAGGAACGACCTCAGGAACAAGTTGCGGTATTGGGCTCCTTGAGTTGCGTTCTCTCAATTCATTTCTCTGGATTTTCTCGTCGATAATTTCCTCCAGCACGTCGTGAATAGAGCTATCGGTTCCCTTCTGTTAGGGTTCATTGTTACTGAAGTTTAATCGATAAAAAAAACAGGACATACCGAGAACTTCCCAACGAATTTTTTGAGTTGATCGCTATAGGTAGATATCTTCTTTTCGTCGGCGTCGTGCTTCAGAATTCGCTTATAAAATTTCCGATGCACTTTCTTATTGACGAAGTCATTAATTTCATGCAAAACACTTTGAATGAATTATTAAAGGTATCGAACATTAAACGCAAACGCGAAAACGGACCTTGTAAGCTCGCCACTCGCCACCTTCATCTGGTCAAAAGCCTCATCATCGCCCACCGACTCATCCTTGCATTTGCTGGTCACGATGTAAACCAGGGCACATGAATCCAGGCCCAGTGCTACGAAATGTTCGTCGATTTCCCCGTCCTCGATCGACTTCGAGCTGAGATCAGAACGCCAACCAGTCTCGGGTTTGAAAAGATTTTACGCACCTGGATGCCAGCTAGGATTCCAATGGCAGAGCCCGCTGCCTCCTTGAGAAATAATAACGATTCCTCAGTTCCGTTTGCAGTATTCTTCAGGGAGTTCAAGACAGCCTTAGACGTTTCTAGCCTATTCGCTGTCGCTAAGATTCCAGGTGCAACCTTCTTGCTGTGGCGTTTGGTATCCTTGTTCTCTGACATGGTCTGAACCAATCGAGGTTATGAATACGTTTCCAGTTGGCCAGCTCAATACGCACATGAGTAGGACTGAAAAGAACTCAGATGAAGCCGCAGTCGCAGTCACAGTCTCAGTATTTCCAAGTTTAATTTGAGTTATGCAGCAGACGGTCAGATGGGGGGATATGTTCTCCGAAATGGATTTGGGTTATATTGACCAGGTTAATGATGGGTTTCCAAGCAATAACAAGTAAGCGGGCAGTCTAGTTGGCAGACAGGAGGCAAGGACAAGCACAGTACACTGCCCGTTTTCGGATTCAAGGACATGATAATCGAAGTCACATCTTGACAATCGCCGGCACAGCCAACAACGATGCAGTGATCCTAAGCAGTGTTGCGGGCCGGTTTTGGCAGCTGGTATGTAAAAGCCTCAAATAAAAGGTCACAGTTGGCTTACATCCCGATTGTGCGATGTGGCTAACAGAAAACAAAATATTTCGATGATACATATGAAGGTAAACAATACAGCAGAATACAAGAATCGACCCATGTTCAGACAAATCAAGTACCCGTCTCACGTCATCCACGACCTAATCTTCTCCCTGTATTGCGTGCTGCAAAAGAGGAGATCAGCTGTCTTCATTGCACTTGAGGAAACATGACTGACCTTCCGGAAGAGCGTAATGCTTGACGGAGCCATCGTTGTATGAATCCATGATCAAAGTATTGTGCGTGTTTCCAGAGGCTATATTTGTGGTCTTGTAGGAAAGATCGACCTTGGTGACGTTGCCAACGATGTCGTTGAAGACAGGCGTGCCACCCACCATACCGGGGTGGATGCCAAAAACTTGAGGAACCGACGTGGCTGCTCTCGGCAGCTGTGCGTTGGGCGGTTGAAGATATGGAGGTGGTGGGGTTTCGTCCGGCGTTGACCTGACGTATGGCTCTCGTAGTCGATCTGGGATGTTCTGGGCACTCGCCGCTTGACGCGGTTCCGGTCTTGTCGACGTTTCGTCGGGCTGGGTAGACGCTGCTGTTGCTGCTAGCTGTGGATCAGACTTGACGTGAGAAAACGCAGGCCGTAGTTCGTCGTTCAATGTCAATTCCGCCATGTTGTGGGTAAGAGGATCAGTCGTCCTCGTATACTGCTCGCTTTCTTCTTCTTCAGGCTCACTGGCTTGCTGTGGTTGCGGTTGGAAGCCGGTTTGCAGCTGCACCTGTTGCATCACATCGTTGAATGACCGCTGAAGGCCGGGTGCCATAGTTTGCATCTCGCCAGGCCGGAGGTCGGCTCTGAAGTGCTGACCTGGACGGGGGCCGTGCATGAAGAAGGAACCACCTTGTACTAGCTGGTTCTGAGGAATGACCGATCCTCCAATGCCTGCGTTGGGACGGAAGTTTCCATAGGGCGGACCACGAGAACTGGTTTGTGTTTGTGGAGATTGTATCGTGTTCGGCCTTTCTTCTTCTTCATCATAATCGCCCTCGTCATCGTCCTCCATAGCTGATATACCATCAGCTACAGTGGGCCCTCGAGAATGACGGTACTCACCCTCACTGGATATTGGTCGGTCATTCGGAGGTTGTCTCGGTCGACGGCGTTTACGAGGTAAAGGAGTTCCTAAGCCAAATCAGTGCCAACGTCAGTGGAGTCGGGATCACCGTACCATACTCCTGAGAGTAGTCGTTGTGGACGTTGTGCGCATTGTCGTTGTTGACGTTAAAAGAGTCGTAGTTCGTCGTCACACTGTTGGGTGGCATATTGGCTGGTGGCATCATCGCCGGATGGATCATCGGTGGAGGGAAATACCCTGAATGTTCAAAAGGTAAGGCCGCAGGTTGTTCATTCGTGACGCAGAAGCCATACCATACGGCGACGATGGCGCCGGATTGCGTGGACCAGGTGGCGGAAGCTGGGGTGCTTGTTTGTGATCACCTCCATCTATTGGGCACACACAGCCTTAGCCAAAGCATCCCAAGCGGAATGAGCAAAGAAACTCACAGTGACGCCTGGAATTATTATTATAAGAATCGAGTGTGGTGTTGTTTCTTGTGTTAAACGAGTTCACATTCGAGTGGTGGCGGCTCTGGTCGAAGACATTGTAATTCCCTTGAATCACGTTGAACTCTCCCCCCGTGATATTGACGCCCGAGGCACCTGCAAAGAAAGTCATGGTCGCCGACTAGGAGTGTCGGCCTGGAGAGGCGGGCGACGATGAGGGTGATAAGAAAGGGTGTGTAAACGCCTCCATCATCGCCTTCACGGTTCAGAACAGGGTTGTCATCACGAGATTCTGACATTGCGGGAGGAATGAGGCAGGGTTAATTTAGCACAGATTTCGTGAGCACGCTTGATTGTCGTGAGAGATCAGGGTCCCATCAACACACCAGCAAAGGACGTGTTGCCAGCTGGCTTCAGTGCTGGTCTGAAAACGTGTATTTGGTGCTGTAAATAACCATGTAAATACATACGTCCATTGAGAAACGGGTGAAGCCATTTACAAGGAGTCGAGACAAAGACATATATCTGGACATGACTAAGTACCAGTGCCCTTATTCCAAAAACGGAATCCAAAGACGGTTGCGACGAGAACAGCTTCATCCGCTAACAGCACGGGCAAGCAAGGTTCAAAGGGAAGTCCCTAGCCACAAGGAGCTTGATGTCGGCGTCTAATATTCATTACGGGTATTCCGTGTCGAGGGGTCCTCGTGGATGACAAATGGTTCCGAGAAGCCCGGGCGGCGTGGTCTTGATGCGATTCGTCGCATACAAGAGTTCTTGAATAGGGAGTGGGTCGTCGTCTGTTAGTTCTCGCAGGTGATGGGACAGGACCAAAATGGTCATGGGCACGTCGTCCCGAATCAGAGGTGGAGGACGACTCTGCGTTGGCACTCTTCGTGTTTTCCATTCGACGCCTGAGGTCCTCGAGGTCCATTTTGAACGCGATATTATCAAAAGAGAAAGACGGAGGGTCGTATACTTTAGGCGAGGACGGGGAGAGAGAACAGTTGTCATTTTCTAAAGACAGACGATATCAGCGCTGATCGAAAAAATGACTAATTTAGGAATCACTGACGGGTCTGAGGGAGGAGAGACCTGGGTAACGTTCTCCGATGACTACCACGATGGTCGAGTGTGCGGGAAGAGGAGGTCATTGGCGTCAAGGACGAGTTCAACAACGTTGGGGTTTGTCTCGGTTCGACGTCTGGTTCGTGTGAGCCACCAAATAGCGGAATAGCGCAGACAGCATCGGCAGGAGGTGCACTCGATTTCATCCCCTTTTCCCCATGGTCCGTCCAGTAGGGTTCACGGAGTTCCTTGTCGTTGTCGTTGTCGTCGTCGTCGTCACAACCTATACATCGAAAGAAAGATCAGTAACCAGACCGATACGAACAAGCATAGAAGACCAGACCTCGAATAGCGACACCCAACGTTGCATGGTCTGGGACTTGCTCCATCTTCTGGCCAATTGGATGCCTTGCCTTTCCGTCAGCAACACCAGAGGGACAGTCGAGATCCAAGGTCAAGTCAGAGCCGTGAAATTGGGTCATACTTCAAACTTCGCAGGCTGGGGGGTCTCAGATTGACGGACAAACACAACCAGGTGGGCAGACCTCCAGGAATAGGTGCAGCAGCTTAATATCGACCACCGAGCACCTAGAACAAAAGATTTAATTGGCTGCGCCGTTGAGCCTGGACGGCACCCGATGGGTTGTTCGTGCTCCAATCGACGTTCTGGCCAGGAATGGACCCGTGGCTGTGCAAAAAAGAACATTTCACGTCAACAGCCAATGAGAGCGCTGCAAAGCAAATGAACGGGTCTAGAATGCAAATACGCCTGTAATGTAGAGTAAAAGAATTACACGAGTTGGCAGGCAACACACATCGTTATCGTCCGTGATGATTTGTTACAATGTGGCAAAAAGACAGAGAAATGCAGAATCAGTCTTTCTTGGAGTAGATCGCGGGCTCGTGACCGTGCTGCCGTTCCTCTGCGACGTAGTGTTGCCTTTTCTCGAGATCTAGAATCAGGAGTTTTGGTTCCGACGTTTGGGCCTGAATGATAGGACACGTACCGTGAGCCCACATGGCGGCGCCGACGCGGTTAGAAACGGTGAAGAGGAGGCCGATGATAGGGATGCCTTCAAGGAGAGCTGCTGTGAACCCAAAAGCTTTGTGCAAGACGGATTCAGTATACCGAAAATGCAACTCAAAATAGGTCTTTACCTCGATAGTCCCATTTCCGTTCTTCCATGAAAACTCCAACTTGCTGCGGCGTCATTTTTTTTGCCTCAAAGTACTGAAACCCCATAATTAATAACTCGTGTCCTCAGAACTAGAAGGAAGCTTACTCTTCGATGGAGGGTACGAGACGTTCCAAGGGCTTTAAACCATGCAGAAACCACCATGCCGACAAATGGGTAAACCTGAAACGGCGATAGCAATACTTAAAGGAACATCATCATCAGTAAAACTGAACGAAAAACTTCGTGATTGCTTACCTCTCTTCACAAAGAAAAGGGTGAACCAGCCCCCGAGCCATCTCTCTAACTTCGTCTCGGCGTCGACTCGAGGTGGGTTTTGCCATTCCTCCACGTACGGCTGCCAAAATTCGGGGCCCTTTCCACGAGATGCTACGGTTTGATCCCAAGCTCTGTCGCGAGCGATGCGGATGTTGCGACTGAGGAAGAACCTGAGGATGTATGTGACTTGAGAACCCAGAATCATAATTGTTGCGTCTTATGTTAAACAGTATTAGTTTCAGAGAAAAATCCGTATGATTGACACCCACATGTGTAGAGGCTGAACGGAACCTTGTACCCGAAAACGGTGTCGTCACGCGACAATCCAGTAATCCGCGGCGAGCTACCCAGTCAAAATGTAAGATGAAATTTTAATGTCGATGCAAAATGATACTGACTTGGACAAGAAAAGCTCTATGAACTTCCTCTGGACCGAGAACGTAAACAACGCCTGCAAGACAAAAGTGAGCTCCTCATGTCTCATAAGTCTGCAACACAACTTACCCATATCCCTCCTACGATCAAACCGCGTCGTGTTGCGTGTCTACACTTGTCCCAAGCAGGCTTGTATAGCAGCTTGTCGGTGAAGAGTCTGTATACCCCGACCAGCGCGTACGAAGGCGGAAATTCCATCCGCAAGGTGGCTCGTTTCAGCGCAGCGGGAACGTGTTCCGCATGATCATTATCGAAAAGGGCGTCCTGAGCCTCTGGACCAGAGTTCGTTAGAGACATGGCTCCCTGAGCACCCTTTGAATCGTAGGCAAAAGAAAAGAACGAGAGTGCTGGCGGTGGATGTGGTTCTGGTCTAAAGTTGACTTCGACGGAGTAGAGGTGGCCTCCGTGGCTGTGCAGCCTCTCTCCGCTGGCCGCGTGATCTCTGTCGACATTTGATTCTTGGACTCGAACCACCATGAAGGACTTCAGAGCCATTCCAGACGAGAAGACTATTGAGGACGCTGCGCAGCTCGAAGTGCTAGACGTCAATGGCCAACGTGTCAAGTTTGGTTCTGTCTTCCAGGATCGGAAGGCCATAGTCGTGTTTATCAGTAGGTTGAACAAATTTCTCAGACTCACATTTTGGCGGCATAACTGATAATTATTCTCCAGGACATTTCTTCTGTGGTGTAAGGCCTTATCTTACCACTCAGCAGGCTGTTCTCTTTTTTGACAGGACCACTCTTTGTTTCTGGGACGCTAGAAATGTCAGGTGAGTTTTTCATTCTCGATCGTGTGCTGGTAACCGTAATTGAAGACGACCTTGTTTTATTAGCTCTACGTCGAGAGTCTCGCGGCTATACCGCAGGCAGCTTTA
Source organism: Galerina sulciceps (assembly GCA_023014345.1). NCBI lineage: Eukaryota > Fungi > Basidiomycota > Agaricomycetes > Agaricales > Galerinaceae > Galerina > Galerina sulciceps. The sequence continues at coordinate 1,088,407 of JAEDXJ010000036.1, forward strand.
AATGAAGCAGGCGTCAAGATTGTTGTCGTTGGATGTGGAGACTATCAACCTATAGCATCGTACGCAGGTCAGTCTTCATTTCAGGTCAATGATGATCACAATGTTGATATTTGGTTACCCGTAAGAAACGACAAATTTTACTGGCTCCTTCTACGCCGACCCAACCCGGAAACTCTATCATGCTCTCGGAATGGACAGCGAAACTCTCAAGGTGACCCCAGCCAATGAGGAGAAGAGAAGCTACTTGACTATGGGCGGCCTCTCAAACCTTGCCATGAGCCTTTGGGTATGTTTTTCCCATTACCCGTCTGGGTCACTTTGGTTCGACGACTCCCTCGTTTACTAACTTGTCAATATTACAGCGTGGACCCATCAAGCATCCTTCTCTCATAGGAAAGAATGGCAACATCTCTCAGAATGGAGGCGAGTTTATATTTGGGCCAGGTACGTTGAGGTGTTCTTCAAACATTCAAAGCCGATACTAAACCTTCGTTAAGGAAATACGTGTTCCTTTGCCTCACGGATGGAACATACAGAGGACCGTACGTATCATTTTTATCTCACTGTAAACGATGTTAACTCTGAGCCATCGTCACCAGATGTCGAAGTTGCGGACTTGGCCAAGGCAGCAGGCATAACTTTGACCTCGGCTTGAAGTTATCATTATTGTTATCTAACGTAACACCATACCCCAATATACATTGTAAAATTTTCCTCGTCCTCTTATGATTGGCATGCTTATCAAACGATAAAGAATGTGATTGCTTAACAAAATTGTGCCCAATCTCACGAACACCCTCTCGCCCACTCAGAAGTCGTCATCATCATTCTCTCCGTCTCCGTTGATGGCAGCCCAGTCGAAGCTATCATCCTCGAGCTCCGAAGCAGAGAGGTCGAGAAACGAGGCGAGGTCGTCGTACACGGACAAACAGAACGTTCCAACCGAGACGAAAGCAGGCGGTGATACTGGTTTACACCCGAACCCCGCAGACAGGCACAATTGAGCATCCAGTTCGAGCGGACGGCTCCGTGGAGGGGTCAGAGGGCCTATGGAGTCGATGGTCGAGTTGCTCGTGTTTGGGTCCTCGTCTTCTTTCTCTTCGCTCTTGTGTTCGGGAAGTTTCGGGATGGGCGAGGACAGCTCTGAGGTCCGAACACGCAGAGACTCATGAGGGTCATTCGGGTCCAAAGAGAAGACGTCCGTAATGCTCGTATCACCAGAACCTGAAGAACACGAGGACAAGGACGAATGTTCGTCGTCGAGCTCTGAGATATCCACTTGGGCTGAGGGCAGCGTTTTGATAAGCACGAGACCAGCTGTACCAGGATACGAAGACGACCACACGTCGTCGTCTGGAGCCAAGACCGAGAACCCGTCACGGTCAGGCCAAGGTTGGAGCATAGGACGATCTTGGAAAGAAGCCAGCACCGCCTGACCCATCTACGAATGCACGACAATCTGTGTCACCACCTGCCACCACGAGCATAAGGAGGACGAAGAAATCGACTCACGAGGAACGAAGTACACGCATACGCGGGGAAGTACACCAGCTTCGCGTGGACTGCATCGAGCAGGTCGTCAACATCCATACCGGGATCTGCAGGGTCGTCTGGGTCGCCGAATACGTTTTCCAGAGTCAGCTGTTTCTCGATGTCGATGCTGTTGCTGTGTTCCGTGGGCTCGATGACTTCTAGACCAGGGCTCGGCAGTCCTATCTCGTAGAAAAGCAACCCGCTGAGGCCGAAATGCTCCACCCTCACAAATCGCCGCCAAGTACGAGCCTGAACTACATTCGTTGGTTCTCCATGAGACGACGGGCTCAACTTCGGTTCCCCAGTCGGCCGCTCCACAACACCACCAAAACCTCCAGGGCTTCCCGCCAAATCACGATACACGGAACTACACAAGGCGTGCCTCCAAATAAGCCCAGGCGAGTGCCTGAGTCGACTAGGGCTGTTCGAGAACTCGACCATGAGTGGGTGCGGGGCGGGGCGGAGGGTGGTGTGTAGTTTCGAGGTCCAAGAACCGGGCTTGGATGTGGTGGGCTGAATGTATGGGGGTACTGCCATGGCTGGGGGTGTTCTTGCTGGGCCAGCAGCTGGTCGAGGTGGAGGAACGAAACCGTGACGGAGAGGAACACTGCAATCGGTTTGGATCGACTGCGACATATTCCCCGGCCCGCCACCTCCGCATCAACGAAAGACTCTCCTCCGAATTAATTTGGGCTTCAATTCGTGTGGGTGAGACTACTACAGCCGAGTTCTAAGTGCTACGTTGATCTGGTTAGGAGTTCACGAATTATCATTTTTCAAAGCCATGCCAGTGCGATATAAAATGTAGGATTCAGCAAGAAATAAAATTCTTGAAATTGCATTAATTTTCGCCAGTAGTGTGGAAGGAATCTTAGCATCTCGATGAATGGCTTAGAAAGAGGCTTAGAAAAGGGCCCTTCGGAACGGTTTTACTCTTGGAAGAATCGAACATTCAATATATAGTCGAAATGCAAAAGTCTGCCACTGGCGGGACGCCAGGTCCGGACCTAATTTTACATGAATCCATCCCTATCCATCAATCTCATCGTTAATCACCTCGTCGTCTTGACCTTCACGCCGTTGAAGCTCGTTTTCGCGGTAGGTAATTGGCGACTATTTAATTTAAAGTATCTGAACAGCCTTAGAACTAGATTGCAACAAAGTTTTCACCTCACAGGTTCAGGCCTTCGTCCATGCCTCCGACACCCACACTTTGCATTGGCAATCTAGATCTCAACGGGCCACCTCCAATATCCACCCTAGATGATGACCTCCTTTGGCGCATATTCAATCTCAACACTCTCACCGATACACAGATCACAGATCACCTTTTCGGTCGTAAAGATCCAAGACCTGAGTTTTCACTTGTCACTGCGCGACACACGTCCCAGGTTTGCGCTGCCTGGCGATCTCTCATGCTTTCCTCTTCGTCTATTTGGGCAAATACTATAAACCTCAAGCATTTAGACCAGAAGACCGACAACTGGAGAGACGAGATCTTGAAAAGAACGGACACTGCGCTTATTTCGATCATCGGTGACCTGAAAGTTGGCAGGCCTGTTGTTCAATTTTTCTTGACTCTCCTCGGCGACCATTGGACGCGATTACAGAGGATGTCGGTCTTCGTAAACGATCAGAAGGTCACAAAAGATAAGCGGTGGCTTTCGATGCAGCGCCCAGCTCCGAACCTCGAAATGTTCTGCGTCTGGTTCCGAAAGCCAACAACATTCTCAACCATCGACGATTTTTTGCTGTCAAAGGATGCCTCGCCCATTCATACCTTCACCGCCAAACACATCAATTTTACGTTTTCTGGAAGGTGGTTATCAAGTTTGACTTGTCTCAATCTCCTTGAATGTTCCGTCAGGCCGACAGTTCTCTTCGCCCTAGCAGAAATGAGGGCGTTACAAGTCCTCGTCATCATCGATGTCGACATCGTCAAAGATATGGACAATCATTCGTGGCCGATGGTTACACTCCCTAAGCTTAGATTCCTCACCCTTGCCGTCAATTTCAGAACTCTTGTGGTATTGATAGGACATATAGCTCCCACTCCCGGATGCGATTTTAAATGCGGAAATAAAAATGAAGAACAAATTTCCCAACCGCCCGTGGAGGATTTAGCCCTCCTCGGACGAGGACTGGCTGCCCACTTTGAAAACTTTTCCAACTCTTGGCCTACCGAGTCGTTGTTGCTTACGTTGACAGAAGATGAATTGCTTGTCCGATTCGAGTTGTACTATAATTTGAGAGTGAAAATTCCGGTATTCGACTTTCACGTCCGGATCGATCGCCAGAGTCCATGGTATGGAATCCCTGACGTTGTTTTCCAATCTCTACTTTCCTTCAATCTCGAATCTATCACGACACTATTCCTCCAGCTCTCGCGAAATGCCGTGGACCCTTCCAACTCAAATTTTTCCGAGCTCTGCTGCTCTCTAGTCTCCACGGAATACATGAAAACCAGCTCGGAATCATTGGAAGTATTGATACGGCTTCACAACCCTAACGGACCAATCTTATTTCCCTCTCTAAAATCTCTGATATTTGCAGGAGGAATTATATTTGAAAGGCGCGTAGTCATTGAATTTCTCCGTCAACGTCGTGATGTAGGTGTACCTATTGCTAGAGTCTCAAGACCGGCGATTTTCCGGAATGATATTGGCGTGGATTGGACCAAGGTGGACATAGACGAGATCCTTAATAAAATAGCATGACTCTCCCGTATGTACTTGAGTAATAGCGGTCCAGATATCTGACTTCGCCGAGATTTTTTCATTGAAACTGAAAGTGCTAAGAAATGGTACGTTGTGAATCGAATATCCAAGCTCCAGGGAAAATAGGTTTCTCAGCAATAGCAATTCTATGTTGGACCAACTTGCAGTATTTTTTTACCAGGAATGACTGTGTAAATATGTGTTGATTTGATTTGTAAACCTAGACTAGTACTGATCGTTGGTTCAACCTCAGTCACTATTCCTCCACCGGACCTCAACCCAAACGGAATATATTCTGGCGTCATCAATGCTCGAAAACTTAAGAAATACACAGATAATGGCCCTGTAATAAACATCAAGCCTTCCATTTAACAGCGTCCCTAATAACCGGCTCGATAGCAAGACGTTGACTATCTTTTTTCTCCAGCGGTTTGAAGGGGTTGGTAATTTCCATGCAAGTTCTTCATTCCGTTGCCAAAAGGGGAAGATGTGGCGCCTATAATAAAACGATTCTCAAAAACCTGGTTAGGAAATTACGATATATATCACTTTCCAAAGTCATGCGGTATGAGACCGCTATTACACGGGAGGGTCATTATATCCGACTAGAATATTTCGTTGATAACCACCTTGGCCCATTCCACGTCAAGACCATTTTATTAAATCGCAATTAAGCTATGTCGTGAGACACTAGCAATAGGAACGCCTGCGTCATGACGTTGATTGAGAAATTCCATGACTATGTGCCCTTCAAATATAAACATCCCCGCAAATAAGATGGATTTGAGAGAAGGAAACAGGATTTCTTCGCTTGGGTGGTGAAGCCGTATCAATATTTCCAACGATTCAGAACCGGTGTCCATTTCCTCCACGGACACTAGAGATCGGCAGAGCCTGACAAAATTCTGCTTGGAAGGGACCAAGGCATTTCGAGAGAGTCGGAGGTTCAGTGTTAAGATAGATTTGAGATCTAAGGAAAGTAGAGAATGGATGACAACGTCGGGTATTCCATACCACGGACGGTCGAGATCGATCAGGATGTGAAAGTCGAATATTGGAATAACTGCTTTCAAATTATGTTTCAAGTCGAGTTGAACCGTCAAGCAGCTTTCTGTCAACATAAACCGCATCGTGTCGGAAGGCCAAGAGTCGGAAAAGTTTTTTAAGTAGGCAGTGAGTCCTCGTCCGAGGAGGGCTAGATCCTCCAGGGACGGTTGGGAAATCCTGTCTTCATTTTTATTTCCGCATTTGAAATCGCATCCGGGAGTGGGAGCAATATGTCCGATCAATACGACAAGAGTCCTAAAGTTGACGGCAAGGGAGAGGAATCTGAGCTTAGGGAGCGTAACCATTGGCCACGAATGATTGACCATATCTCTGACGATGTCGACATCGATGATGACGAGGACTTGTAGGGCCTTCATTTCTGCCAGGGCGAAGAGGACTGTCTGCCTAACGGAGCATTCGAGGAGACTGAGACAAGTCAGGTTCGACAACCACCTCCCAGAAACCGTGAAATCGATGTGTTGGGTGGTGAAGGTGTGAATAAATGGAGCGTCGTTTGAAAACAAAACATCGTCTATGGTTGAGAACGTTGAGGGCGATGGGAACCAGACGCAGAACATTTCGAGGTTCGGAGCTGGTTGCTGCATTGAAATCCACCGCTTATCTTTTGTGACCCTCGGGTCGTTTACATAGACTGATATCCTCCGAAGTCGTTTCCAATGGTCGCCCAGGAGAGTCAAGAAGAATTGAGCGGCAGGCCTGCCCACTTTCAGATCACCGATGATTGATATAAGCGCAGTGCCTGTTCTTTTCAAGATCTCGTCTCTCCAGTTGTCGTTCTTCTGATCTAAATGCTGGAGGTTCATAGTATTGGCCCAAATAGATGAAGAGGAAAGCATGAGAGATCGCCAGGCAGCGCAAACCTGGGACGTATATCGTGCAGTGATAAGTGAAAACTCCGAGTCAGGTCTTGGATCTTTACGAGTACGAGCAAAAACGTGTTCTGTAATGTGTGTATTAGTGAGAGTGTTGAGGTTGAATATACGCCAAAGGAGGTCGTCATCTAGGGTGGACACTGGAGGTGACCCGCTGAGGTTGCGAATGCAAAAATTGGGCGTCGGAGGCACGAGTCTCGTGAACGACGGTTCCAACTCGTTAGGCGAAACCTTGGTTTCCATCTAGTTTTAAAGCTGCTCAGATTTTTTAAATTAAATAGACGCCGGTCACCTACCGCAAAAATGAGCTTTAACGGCGCGAAGGTCAAGACGACGGGGTGATCGACGATGAGATTGACAATCGGATAGGGGGTTTATTTAAAAATAGCAGACCGGTCCTGGCATCCCGCCAGTGCCTCTTTTTTTAGACCGTTCATCAAGCTGATAGGTTTCCTTCTACACAACCGGCCAAAAATTTCTAATACTGCCCAAATAGATGAAGAGGAAAGCATGAGAGAGCGCCAGGAAGCACAAACCTGGGACGTGTATCGTGCAGTAGTAAGTGAATACCCAGACCATGATTTTTTGCGATCAAAAAGGTTCTGTGTGATTTGTGTATCAGTGAAAGTATTGAGATTGAATATGCGCCAAAGAAGGTTGTTATCTAGGGTGGATGTTGGAGGAGGCCCGTTGGTTTGCGAATGGGAAAAGTGGGTCACGGTCTTAGAGGCCTGAGATGCGTGAACACCGGTACGAACTTGAACTTCTTGCGAGGTGAAGCTGAATCCAAATCGGTTGCCATCTAATTTTCAAGCTGTTCAGATTTTTTGATTGAAATACGTTCTCTGTGACCTACCGCAAAAATGAGTTTCCACGACGTGAAGGTCAAGACGACGATGTGATTGAAAAACGGATAGGTTTTACGTAAAATTAGCGGTCCGGTTTTGGCGGCCCGCCAGTGGCAGAGATTGAATTCAAAGCCTGCTTGACAGTACTCGGGAGGATCCTAGAATAACCAGACGGCCAGCTTCCAGTTCTAAGAGTTTTTCTTCTGCCCACCATCACCCTTTGATGCTGTCGAGGCATTTTAACCAGGCGCAGGAAAGTGACCTTACCTGATGTCGTCGCTCTCGGAAATGGTCTTCAAAAGCGTCTTGGTCAACGCATTTGTCCATCTGTTGAAGGAATTTGTTAGGTTCTTAGAGGAGTAAACGAGTTTTGAAATATCTTCTCTAAGCCGTTCATCAGGTCGCTAGGATTCTTTCCACACTACCGAAAAAAATTAACGCAATTTCAAAAATGTTATTTTCTGCTGAGTCTTAGAGAAATCTAACGCCATCGAGATTCGCTTATTGCAACTGAATTGGATAAGAAATAGTACAACGTCAGTAGGATATTGATAAAGCTCCTTTGCAAACCTTGGTCACTATTCGCCCACTGAACATATGGACTATCTGGTCGATCCGTGATTGAATCGACCACTGTCAATGCAGCTCGCATTTTCGGTGATGGCTAATGCCCCAAACGGAATACATTCTGCCATCATCGACCCTCCAAATATCCACCAACGCGCAAACAAAATGACCGTAAAAAAGTATCATGCCTTCCCTTTCACCGCGTCCCTAATAACCGGCTCAACAGCAAACGTCTGCTCTGCCGGCGTAACGTCGAACGTCTTCTTCCACAGCGGCTTGAGGGGCTCTGGTAATTTCCACGCGAGCTCTTCGTTCCGCTGCCACAAGCGGAGGAGGTGACGCCTAGAATAAATAAACAGTCCTCAGAATCATCCCTCCAATCTAAAAATCCAACATGAATTGAACTTACGTCTGTTTCTCGTCGTCCTTAAACCCATCTCTGGCATGGAAGATGCTCAGGTTATTGATGAATTGGATGTCGCTTTTCTGGAAATTCAGGCCGAGGGAATACTTCTCCGCGATGAAATGCAGTGCGTCGAGTGCTTCGGCTTGTGCTTCTGTAATTGGCGCGATGTTGCTCGACCTGGGGATGCCTTGGAAACCGGTGAAGTAACGCCGTGCGTACTGGCATCGCTTAATTTTATGGACAAGAATGAGAGAGTTTTCCATGTGTGTTCCAAACTTGGGTTCACGGATTATGCAGTTAGCGCTGTACCAGCGCTTAACACGGAAACCCTCTAGCGACCTCCCCGTTTCAGCAGTCTTTTTTGATATGAACCTATCACTTTGGTTTGACGAAATTTAGGTCCGAGTCGTTAGGATCAATATGCACCGCGCGAGGGAAACAAATCAGAATAGATAGTTGAAGTACACAACATTACAACTGAACAACGTGTGGCATGCGTGAATTAAATAAAAATACATTCGAAAACGAAATGGGAACTTGCCGGAACTTCAGAACACGTATGAGACAATAAAAAGAAAAGAGAGAGAGGAAAAAAAAAAACAGCCCAGAATGACGAATCGATGGGGAGATCTGAGGCTGTGACTGGCTTATTACGAATTTTCCGAGCAACGCTGCGAGCAGATAAAAGAATGAAACCAAAAAAAAGTGTACCCGAAATGTACCTCTAGAAGGAGAGCCATCCGACGTGAAAGGCGAGAAACGGTAGATCCAGACCAACGTTGAGCTGCACAAGGGGTAAGTAGACTAGTTGCTCAGATTGGTAGCACCGACGCACCAAACGTGCGGTCTCCGCAGAAACGAGTGACATTCGCGACTGATTTTCTGAGCTCCTACCCCCCCCCCCCAAATTCTCACAGTCAATCGCGTCGACATGCGAAAGCTGGATATTTCGGCTCTCCTAGTGCCCGAGGACTGATGTTCAAGGGGCTTGGTTAGGACCAAAGGGCTAATAGCCGACGGCTTACCGGCAGTTTTTGACAACGTCAAAGCCAGAGTTCGTCGTAATTGAATGCCAGCTATAAACTAGATTGAGGTAGAACTGATCTGTGAACTTGTATAAGTGGATTTACGCATACGTAAACGAAAGTCCAGATAGACATAGAAAGTATCAGCATGCTTACAACCCAGGCGGAACACTCAGGTTTTCAAAATGCGCCTAGGGTTTTGCATGTAGCTGTAAATTCTACCCGCAGAACGAGCTTGAGGTTATCAACGGTAATGTAATCTAACAATCAAAAGATTCAGTACATGATGTTCGAATGCGAGAAACTGAACGTGATCAAGGCCCCGGCTTGGGCTTTCCAAAATGCTGAGCCAGGCCAAAAGCTTTTGGCCTGGCTTGGCCTGGCTTTTGCCCTGAATCCGTAGCCGGCACATCACTATTCGTGCTCCAGCTCCTATAATTAGTATAAAGCATCGACTTCTGAAAATGCGACGACCCAGCCGGCTACTCAAATTGAAACTATACCTCCCGCGTTTCCTGGACGCGCCAGAACTCTTGTATTGTGCTTCGATGGAACTGCAGATGCGTGCGTAAGTATTCTGTTATTCGTAGCAAGGAATAGGTACCTATACCCCCAAGATCCTATCTGTTCTATTGGCCCGCTATTTTCCTGATGCATGCTCGATGTCAGCTGGTGGAAGGATCGGGTAATCAGATTAGATTAGGTTACAGAGCAGATCCAGCAAATCTGCCGACTCTACTGAAGTCTGGTTTCAATTTCAACTGCGGGCCGGGACGCCCTATTGCTTGTAAACTCGTTGTTGGGAACGGACTCAATGCTTTTTTCAGTGTCCTTGTTTGTCGTTTGACCTGTCTTGGCTTTCGAAAAATAAAATACAGAATTCGTATCCTACCAGGCTAGTGATATGGCTTGCCAGCTATGAGGTTATGATTTGCCTCTTCCAATTTTCAACTTTCTCCTGCACACGCTTCTGCTCCGCGGATGCCGCCTTCTCCTTGGCTTTTCTGAACGAAGATTGTAGTTTGTCTGGTGGCACCAAGATATATGGCAGAGCCAAGAGCATGTCGAATGTATCGGGGCCATAACGAGCTTGATGGCGCTGTTCACGCTCCAACGCTTGTTCCTGTGTCCTCTTTGCAGTGATGGCCTGTGTATCAGTGATTTCTTTGTGCTCCGCATCCGCCAGAGCCATGACCAGGCCAGGGTAGAAGGTCTTCATCCAATTGATGATCTCCTCTTTTAGTGTCCGGGTTCCGAAATGACGAAGAACAGCGCTAGCGTAGACGGCATCGAAGAGAATTGCAGGTGGCCAGTCCATGTTACCAGAGATGCGGATCGGACTGCCAGAAGGAGGTGCACCCATGCCGCCAAGAAGATGTGATTCGCTTGGCTCGAACAGATGGGCTGTAAACCTTTCTTCTCTTGGTGGTGCAGTGTTGTCGATGTCAGTCGATTCCATAGCAAAGTTGGGCGTCTGCTTATCCACGCTGTCAGACTTTAATTAGGTATCACACAATTGCCACGCACCGGTAAGAATGCAATATCTTTTCCGACTGCGGCATGGGTTATCTTGTTCAGAAAGAGGCCATTTCGGACACTGTCAATCTCCCGTATCAGGTCGGCAAGGGCGGGGTCTCGACTACGACGTTGAGTAAAAGTAGAAATGTACTACCACCACTGCAATAGTCAGCGCGAATAGAATCGGGTAGTCGGACTAACATACTGTATCGCCTTTGCTGTGTGCCAGGAGGTGCACGGCATCGCAGCCCGATGCGCCCATCCTTGTCAAAACGCATCGGTTCCCATCCCGATTCGCAATGTCGGAGCGAAATTGATCCCTTCGAGGGGTGGTAACACTAGAAGTGATGTTTGTGCTTGCGATGTTGGGATCGATTGGGAACATTCTTCGCTTCTCGTCGTCGCTGGTGTAATAGAACAACGTGGTGGATCCTGTTGGAAGACCAGAGTTGTAGTCTACGATATTGAGCGAGTTGGAACTGGACGAAAGGTCACCCTCTGCTCCGACGACAACACCGACGGCGTAGCGGATCCATTTATGCGGATAAGGCGAGAACTGGAGTTTTTCGAGGCTCTCGAGTGGGAAGGTCAGGCAAAGAACCCATTTCCAGTTGCTGGGTTCGAGATTGAGGTCGACGCCAATCTCCACGATGCGGGGGAAAGATGCATATACTTGGATCGCAGCGTCAGTAGCCGCAGCCATGATGATGGTGGAACCCGCGAAACAGAGCCAATTTTTTGGTGCAAATATTAAAGGTTGTCCCATTTAGGGTGGAGTGACGTCACGGACTCACAGATTAGATTAAGTACCCGCAATCTGCGGGGGGGCTCGCTTCGCCATGCTAGTCGCCTGGCAATTGTACATTACGGTTTGAAAAGTCAATATATACCATGATACTTTGTGTACGAAAATACCAAGAAAATACTTACATGCACCATACACCCGCCTCTCACCCTTAGTCAATGATTGCTCGCTTCCCTCGCAATTAGATATGAACATTCTCTTTTAGTTCCTCCCACAACGAACACACAGTCATTTACAGAAGGAGAGATAGTGATCGTTTACCTCGATCGAGAGCCTCCGTACAGCAATGACAAGACATGGAAGACTAGGGTCATTACGTAGGTTAGTATCTTTTCTAATTTCGTGTGTGTATTCGAACGCACGACAAAGAAGAGGGCGATAAATGAGCGAGTCAGAATGGGGAGAGGTGAAAGAGAGCGAGGAATGAGGGTTATAAAATTAGAAAAAAATGAGCGAGGGTGGAGAAACGTCGTTTTGAGCCAGTAAAAAAACTTACAGTTGATTGACGAGATGTCGTCGACGGGGCGGAATAAAAAATCGGATGAGCCGAACAATGGCCTGCGATGAATGGGGAGATGGATATATCGGTCTCCGGCTTAGCTGAGTCGGTTTTGAAGAGGCGTCTGGTAGTATATGCGATCCGCCGAAGCCAGTACAAAACGCGTCAAATGTGGGACGCGCGCCTAACGCGTGAAGTTAGAAAAATCCGAAGTGCGATCGCGCAGAAGTATCAGTGTAAATATGTATGTGTAGGTTGGATTTGTAAACCTGGAAGTGGTGATCGATGACCCAGGACCCGTAGTCCAACCTTATGACCCCCAGGACATATTATCCGCTCGATTCTTGACTGAATCGACCACGGCACCTCATAACTTTGGTGGTGGCCATGGACCACAGCCCAAACAGAATATATTTAAATTCTGGCTCGAAAATTCAAGAAATGCACAGATAAAGGCACTGTAAGAAAAACGGCATTCCTAATAACCAGTCATAGAAAATATCAAGCCTTCCCTTTAACAGCATCCCTGATAACCGGCTCAACAGCAAATGTCTGCTCGTCCGGCGTGACGTCGAACGTCTTCTTCCACAGCGGCTTGAGGGGCTCTGGTAATTTCCACGCGAGCTCCTCGTTCCGCTGCCATAAGCGGAGGAGATGACGCCTGGAATAAATAAATAAATAGTCCTTAGAATCATCCCCCCAATCCAAAAATCCAACATAAATCGAACTTACGTCTGTTTCTCGTCGTCCTTGAACCCGTCTCTGGCGTGGAAGATGCTCAGATTATTAATAAACTGAATATCACCTTTCTGGAAATTAAGGCCCAACGAATACTTCTCCGCTAGGAAATGCAGCGCGTCGAGTGCTTCCGCTTGAGCCTCTGTAATTGGCGCGATGTTGCTTGACCTAGGGAGGCCTTGGAAACCGGTGAAATAACGCCGTGCGTATTGGATGATAATTTTGTCGTCGAGGTAATATAATAGCGGTCTTGCTGTGAATGGCGGATCCCTACCAAACCTACCCAAAAAAGAGTATTCAGTACCCAGACAGCGAGGATGTTCAAGATAGAAACCCCTACTCATCAACAACCCAAGGCTCAGCCAGCGTCCTCACCAAATCCGGCCTCCTCTCCGCCAACTCATTGTACACCCTCCAACTACTACTAATCCTCGACACGCCCCCCTCCGCCGCGACCTCTAGCGCAAAGAGCGACACCACATCCGCTCCCTGGTCCGTATGGAACACCTGCTTGTCCGTCGTATACGCAGGCCCGCCGATCGCTCCTGGCCGGAAGGAGCGCGAGAGGTCCTTGATGTGCGAGAGCACGCCGCCGTTGGCGTCCTGCAGCCCGCGGGTTGGGGCGACGTAAGAAGAGAGGCCGGCGTAGATGAGTATGTTGTCCTCTTTGGAGTAGGAGGAGACGGGGAGGGTGCGCAGGACGAAGAACCCGCGTCCTTGGTGCAGTTCGAGGGCGAGTTCGGTCAGGGAGGGTCCTAGGGTTGGTAGTGGGAAGGTAAGGGGTGAAATGTGCCCGAAGTGAAGACCTAGACCTACGAAAGACAGAAGAGAAGGTGAGGAAAAATTAGCTTCTTATTTCGGGATGAAATACGTTGCTGAATTACCGCGAAAGTGCGCCACCGCATCATCAATCTCCTTGAGGTGCTCACTCGTGAGATTAAACACCCACTGGGCCTCGTTCTTCCAATCGCTACCTTCCCAAACCAGCGGCGAATTCACCTTCTTCGGGAACCCCTCTGGTAGCGGCGACTGTGGCAAGGATGGATCCTCCTGCAGTCGACGTGTTGTGCGTTCAGCCCATTTATCACGATCCGGGTGGTAAGAGATATCAGGCTGCTTCCAGCTCCAAGGTCCATTGGCAGTAGAAGGCGTCGACGACGACGAAGACTTTGCCTCAGTTTTTGGTGTCAGGGCTGCCTCAGATGAAGTCATTCCTAGATGCAGGATAAACGACACTTGAGAAGAATCTCCGTGAATACTCACACCATTGCAAGTATATAAGTCTCCGGGACTTGTCGATGTAAGCCGATGGTGCGATTGTGGTTCTTCATCACACCTTGAGAGAGGAGAGCGAAAATAACTCGCTTTCGGCTTTCGGCGGTTGTCCCATTTTGGGTGGATTGACGTCACGGGTCAGTCAGATTAGATTAGATATGAGCCTCCTCGTCAGTTCCTCCCATAACGAGTCAGAACGGCCAACGACGGCCACAAAATTTCAAGCCAAAGCACCGCCGGTATGCATGCCACGTCAGGGCGTAACCGGCAAGGATTCGGGGTGAGGAGAAAGCAGGATGAAAGACAGCCAACAGTAGCAGGTACTACTCCCACCGTGTTGTCCTCACCTCCGTGTTATTAATCTATCTACACGTTTTACAGCCTACAGGTCCTGACTTCCTGCCATTTCGACGATGGGCAGTGCCTTACCCGAGCTCTGTCTCGTTGTGTGGCACGCGGGTAGTCACAGCCCCATCCCAACCTTTCCGCTTGCCACCACGCTGCAGAGACGCCGAGGGAGTCCGCCACCAAGAACCGCTGCCATTTCAACCTTGTACAGGCCGTTATGTATTACGTCGTCGACTTCCACCGCCTGCACCTTGCAACTTACGCGGCCTAAAGGCTAAAGGGTCTGATAATCCTGCTATTACTACGAGTATGTGAGTAACCAACTATGCGAAATGATCATCGTCCGCACTATGCAACTCATATGTCTGACCCATGGTCTCTCTTACCAAGCGATTCCTCTGGGTGCAGCGAATCAATTGCAAGCATTTTGGCAGTCGCGATCTCGGCGACGGTAGGTTTGATGCGAGTAAACGTGTCGTTGCTCACGTTCGTCGAATTCCAGACCTTATCCGCCTGCGTAATCTTCATCAGCAACCAGGTGATGAAGATCCGTGATGAAGGTCCTCGCCGTGCCAGTGCTGTCGTCGAAGTACTGCCCACTCCACGTCGTGGTGGAATTCGCGTTTTTGCCATTAATGCGCCAGTTTACCGTCCGACCGACTGAGACGCCCTCGTCCGCTGGCGGTTTCACGTCGAACCGCCCGGTTAACTTGTAGAAATACTCGGCTCGCCCAGCGGCGGAGTTGGGCAATTTGTACCTGCTGGTGATTCCACCGTTCCTACCCGTCTCAACGTTCAGTCATCAGGAAAACGTCCAACTTGTCTTTGGCATCTTCGTTTTGAGAAAGAGGTCTTTACGGCCTTCTCTGATTACATTTTCTTTGAGATGTTTTTGGCTTGATCTTTGTCTTTGGTGTGGGGTCTTTACTCTCACAAACCATCATTCCATCTTCAGGACTTGATTATGCTTTTATAATTTCGAAGGTCTTACCCGAAAGGTAGAAAGGCGTTTTTCCGTGCTAAGAGTACGTGACGACCAAGCTATCTGACCCAATCCTCAACCCTACTATGCACGTTATACCAATGGCCTCTCTTACTGGCCCATCTTAGCAAGTAATTCCTCCGGGTACGGCGAACCAATGGCGAGAATTTTGGCATTCGCGATGTCAGCGGTACTGGGCTCGTCGCGGGTAAATGTGTCGTTACCCACCAGGGTCGCGCCCCAGGCCTCGACCGTGGTCATGCTCCGCGTCAGCAGCCAACAGGTGACGATCCTCTCCTTGCCCGTGGTCATGTCGAAGTACAGCCCATTCCAAGACGTGGTGGAATTTGAGTTCTGCCATACGTCTTTGCCGGTGTCTTCATCCTTGACAAGTTTGCGCCAATTTACCGTCCAGCCGGCGGAGACGCCCACCATTGCGCGCGGGTCCTCAATGGGCAGGTCCTTCCTTGGGGGCGGGTCTACGTCGAACCGCCCGACCAAATTGTACCAACCCTTGGCATCTCCAGCTTTGGAGTTGTACTTGCCAGTGATGGCGCCGTCATCAGCCACATTGAAATGTACAGCTGAGCCGAGTTGGTTGTACCAGCAGCCGGCGAGCGCTTTGACGTCGAAATTTTTGGTCATGGTCTAGGGGTATAAAAAGGTTACTTGCCACGACGCTGGAGCGGGTGGTGGAAGGAGACGTACGGTTGGTTTTTGCTTCGTGTCAAGTGAGTGCTGGGAGTGAGTTGGTTTGGTACCATCTCTGAAGCGCCTTTTATACACAGTACACGCATGCTTTTTGGGCGGAAAAGTCGTGGATCGGAAGATTCAAAAAATGGGTCAGTGATTGCCCGGAGTTTCTAGATTTGGCTGCAGCGGTCGTTGAACGTTGAGACTCGATTTTTTCGAAGGTCAGACTTGCCTATCAGATTTTTGGTGAACATAGAAGTCAGTCATGACGGTGATGAGCACACCTGTCCTTTAGGCCTGAAAATAGCAATCGCATGCTGCAATAGAGACATATTTCGACGTCGGCGTACCTGACTCTGCACCTCCGCATCGCTCCTACAAAGATTATATCTGTTTTAGGCTCGGTATCCCATCTATACCGATAGCCCGAGCGCTTCTCAGAAGGCTTCTTTCTCAAATGACGTCCGATCTGTACGCTTGACTCCGACTTGACCTTATTTTGAGTGCGCGCCTACCGACGAATTCCATATTCGATACGTCCAGAAATGTGCGCTTCACAAAATCGACCTTGCCTGTACTACATTGGGTGATATCCTCGTGCTTAGGAGGCTCGGCGCTGTACATTCCGACTCTGTTCCTTTATTGTACGACTCCCTTAGCTATTCTTCTGGCAAATCTTGGTACTTCTTACGTTTCGCCTCCATTGGCATCTCATCGTGCGACCTGGAGGCTTTGGGCAACTAGAAATCTGCGTGCCACTTACGTGTCACGCGCTTGCAATTTGCAACGCAGATGAGCCTGCGTGCGTTCAACTTCCTGATGGCGAACGACTTGACTTGAAATTTAAACTGTTGACCAAGATTGCGAATAAGGACAAGTCAGAATGGAGGCAGAATAATTAGGGGAACAGCACGAAGGGGGACAACCAACCAGTGTGGCATTTCGTCGATTATCACTGGGAAGAGTAGTATAATCTTCGGATATTTGAATCTACGAGAGTTTGTCGCTTTCTGAAACAACGACAAGTGCGATCGGAGGAGGTACATGTAACACAACAATCAATTACGCCAGTGAAGAATAAACAGGACTACACGCAACACTTAACAGACACTACTAGTATGGTACGGGCGTTTCAGAACGACGCGATGAAATGATATTTTAACGACGGAAGGCTCCAAGAGGGAGGCGGAGGAAAGGCGAGGGCTCTGCAGCCATCAACTCGGCTACTCCGATATAGTACGCGATGAAGGCGGTGATCACTCCGACTGTTCCACCGGCTTTAGTGATTCTAGTGCGCGGCGTCAAAATTAGATTCATCTAAGCGAAATAGAGTATCTTACCCAGTACTACCCAAGAACATGCCGGCGGTCAACAAGGCGAACGTAAGTGTCAAGGAGCCGAACAGCGAGATAAATGCGACGCTCTTGCTGAAGGCGACGAGGCTGGTGGTGACAAGGTCAACAGGGTTGACATGGACGAGCTAATAGCGGGTGGGTTCGACTCACAGGAAGAAAAAGGTGACCAGAGTCCAGGCGGTCAGGAAGATCCCAAGTGCGCTTGTGAGCTCGTCGACTTCCTTGTAGGCTTCGACGATTCCGGATCCGGGGAGTAAGATTGTGGCGTAGGACATCCAGAAGGCACCGTACGAAGTGAAAGCTGGATGAAAGCAAGACGAACGTCAGGAATACGGAAATGAGAGCGACGGAGGATGTGATGTCAAAGGCTAACCCGAAGCGCCGAACATGTTGCCCTTGGGGAACTCCCACATCCCAGCGAGGAGCTGAGCGAGACCACCGCAGAAGATGGCCATGCCGACGACAACATTCGGGGTGTGGATGGCGCGCGTTTGGAGGTTGAAGAGAGAGAGCATGAATGTGGTGGAGGCGAAGGAGAATAGGCCGCTGTGGGACGAGACGCTTGGTGTGAGCGACAATGGAAGCGAGGAGAAAGAATAAATAACGTACAGAGTAGCAGGGTTCGCGAGCTCCGTGCGTTCGCGCGGGGCACGGCGTGCGTACGATTCTTTACCATCCACTAAGTCGTGCTGAGAGGTAGAAGTGAGCGGAATACCTCGTTCGACGTAAGACATTGTTGTTTTGTAGTAAAAGAGTGTGGGGGTACAAAAGAGTGAGTGGGTTAAATGCTGGATAGCAGGTTCTTTCGGGTTGTTGGACAGGACAGACGGGAGGGAAGCGAGAGAAAGGCGACGCTGGGAAGGCGGTGGGGTTTATATACGAAAACTCGGTCGGTGTCTCAATTTTAAAAAGATTTTCCTTCGTCCCTTTGAGCGCCCATTCCAAAGCGAGCAAAGGGCCAGGGCGGCGTGATACATGGAATTTTCTCCCTGCAAATTAAAATTCATTCGCAACCGCAGAGTTGTGTGTCGAATCTATAAATAGCCACAACGAGAACTAAAAATGGTTCGCTGGTCAAACGACCTCAGTCTCCAGATGCTCCTGGTGCTTCACATTGATCTGTTAGTTGCATAAAACTGTTCCGTCTTATGCCCAGCAGACATTGCATCAAGATATTTTGTGGGACTCACATCGCGAATACGCCGCTGATGCCAGGTATCTTTGATTTCGCGGCCCCTTAAAAAAGCGCATTAAACTCTATCCAGCGTCGAAAATAGCATAGCCAGGGCTTTCATTGACAGGATTTAACCATTTTGGAGCAAGTCCCGCCCTTGGAAGAAGTGTTTGGAAGCCGAATGTGCCCGTAGCGGACGACGGCGTAGTTGTTCATTCGAAATTTCGAATGGTAAGAGATGTCAAGATTGGTGTAAAATCTGTCAGGCGCCTAAAGACGAGGCTTTACAGAGAGCGAGAAAGGTTGTTAGCAGGAGTAAGTTCCGTGTAGATGGTCCTCTGAAAATGGAAGAATGTAATGCGAATTCGGAACAAATCCAAATCAAATATCGTTTTTGCAGGGTGGACGCCTGACCGATTATTATGAACGGCGAACGCTTCCAGAAAGCACAATTCTCTACGAAGAAGAACCCCTCAAACCAGTGCCGTCGGTGCTCTGTAACATCGTAATAGACCCATGAACCTGACGAAGCCGGAATACGCACGGATTATCAGGCTGCTGCTCGTCATTCCCTGAATCCTTATTCACGGATCTATTTTTAGAACTGAGGATGGGACTCACTGTAACTGTCCACTGTCCAGACTGGCACACATCCGTAAAAACCGTGTGATCCCCTGGATGGTGGAGCCCGCAGGAAACCGTAGTCAGTGTCCGCGATTCACGTATGAAGGGTGAAGGGGTGACGAGAGTCCAGAGGCCCTTTGTAGAGTATCCTGCAAGGCACCCAGAACTTCGAAGTCGGGACGGACCTTTGGGTAAAAAAACGAGGAGGTGGGGCATGGACCGCAGGAGGAACGGTTCATCGACATTGTGGGTCCAGGATAATCAATATCATCGACGTATCAGCGATCAGCGCTCAATGTTTGGACCTCGTACGTACGATGTGCGTGGCATCCAATCACAAAACCTCTAGATTGGTGACCAAGCGCGCTCAGACCTCCAAACGCCGAAGTGTGATGCACTAGCCCTCTCGGTGGTTGACCTTTATGAACGATTTCGAATTGTTTGTAGGAGGTTTGAATGGAACTTACGTTGAAGCGTTGTTGAGAGTGCTGGAATAAGTAGTATTTGGGCGGGTTAGACCCAAATGTCAATATTAATGCCCGACCATTGATTCGAAGTGTTAGCGGCCATCTTGCATGCACATTACGGACAGTACGGCGACAGGCCTAGTGGCTGGCTAGAGAGCGTACCCAAAAGCGAGCTGAGATCCTCCTAACCAAGAGACAATCAATACGCAGAAGACGGTAAAAGCAAATCCAGCACTTAGATCCTCGTTGGGGGGTTTCAAAAACACTGCCCACATCAAAACATTATGGTAAACGACCGGAGTTCGTTCAAAGAGTGCCCGTTTTGAGAGTACTTGCAGAGTCCAGACCGTTAACCAAGCTCGCCGCTCCAAAAGTGTGATGAAAAAATGGCAGCACGTCCAGTTTAACTATCGGATGTCTCAACACCATTCGAGCCTTTTTGCGAGTGTACGACAGAGAAAGACAAGCCGGGCGTTATACCAAAACAAGTATATGCATTTTACCCAGGAGCTTTCAGCCTCATCCATTCTTCGTGAATGGACGTTCTGGCTAACACTGCGACTATGGTAGAATTCAGATGATATGATGACGACATCGCACGGCTTGTCCCTGTTCGACTTTTATCCGGTATATTGGAGATAGATGACAGTTAACTTGCAACCCCAGCAGTTACGATGTGATGAAAGATGGTAGCACATCCAACCTCACCATCTGAATCGGAATTCTCAACACCATTCGAGCCTTTTTGCAAGTGGACGAGAAAGACATAGCAGGCGAGATGTCGAAAGAGGCATGCAATCAAGCCCAAGAGCTCTCAGCGTTATTCGTTCTCTGTGAATGGATATTCTGGCTAACGCTCCGACCACTATGCAGCCCGCAACGACATCGGTCCACTAAGTAGTCCCTATTCGATCACTGTCCTGCGGATCGGGGATAGATGACGGTTGAAGCAAGGGGATAAAAAGATGCGATCATAGGGTTGAACGACTTGTGCTCCTCGAGCTCGAGCCTGGGGGGACGTGGAAGAGGAAGCAAGAGAGGCTCGAGGAACTTCTTAGGAAGTGGTAGTTAAGTAGAGAGATAAAAATAGCTCGTGGGAATCTACTCTCCTCGAGTTTTAATCACCGGTTTGATCTCCGCCATCAACGTCCTTTCCTCGCAGCACCGTCATGTATATATCGACCTCCTCTCCTCCTCCAAGTCCTTGGCTTTCCGTATCTCTGTTGACCATATTCGACGTCCGTAACTTACTCAAAGGCTATCGGTATTCAGTGCGTCAATCGAGCACGGGTTGAAAAATTCAAATTCCATGTCGGCTTCAAGTTACTAGCCCTTTCGTCGTGTTTTTCTGGACTCAGCGATAGTTCGAGGGCCATTGACAACATGCGGTTAGGCAATGCATCGTCCTATGTCTGGTGTCTTTGCTCTGGAGCGCTTTTCGGCTGAGTTTACAAGCTCATATCCTGGTTGTCAAAGCTTCTAGGCTACAAATTTGGTACCCTGATGTTCGAGTGAGTTTGTGAGACACACCGATACAACAGAATTCAATGAAGTTGACGACCTTGTAGATCCGAGTCTAGAACAATACCCGCTACTTTGGTAATCCTTCATTCGTTTACTTCGACGTTCTTGGTCGTTTTTTGCACGACTTTCGCGTCGCCTCATTCAGCGAGTGACTGCCTGCCTCCATAGTGCGTGTCACTCAATTTCTTAGCACCATTTAGCGAAACCTAACGATTATTGATCCCCCAAGGGTACTATAAATGCGTCTATTGCATAGTCTGTGTTCCGATGCACTTCCATCCTGGTGAACCGAGCTAGCAAGCGTCAGTTTGGCGTTTTCTTGTTTCTGTACGTGATATATCATTTTTATGTCTTGGATGGTATAGAATTTTTATTATAGCTGGTTGCTAATGTGTTGCTCTCGACACTGAATGCCAAACCTCTGTGCGTGTTAACATATACTTGGCGTCGCCGGAACGGCATGTCTTGTAATACTGCAGAGAAATTAACGTTCTGCTTCAGTACAGGAAGGAATGCGGGACGACTCATGTTCTTTCCGTTATTAATTTCGGATGAAGATACGGTGAGATTCGTCACTGTCTTCCATTTTTCAAGCTAAAAATTCTTCGAAATATTGTAGGTTTCGGCTTTGAAGGAGAGAGACGCTTAGGGTGGGCCAGGGAAGAAGCTCTGAGCTACTGCTGTTCGTAGATGCATCGACGTTGACGGCGGGGTCCTTGTCCCGTACCCGCTCCTGCTCCTGCCCACGGCCCGTGCCCATACCACCGACTCCGTTTCCATCCCTTCACCCGTCTCTCCCTCGCGCAGCTAAAAGAAAACAACCACTTAGTGATCTTTCCGCTTGTTGAATTGGGTCGGCCAGCTGAGCCTAAGTATTTGAAGATCGGTCAGGAATAAATGTTGGTGAGTGAGGCCACTTCGAGCCTTCTTCGAAATGAACGCGCATGGTTATCTGTTACTTTTTCACTAGGAAGCTAGGAAGTTACATATTAATTCTGATTCTCAGGTTCTCCTGGCGAATAACCCGGACGGGAAGACGAAATTTTTATTAAACGTGGGATAGAGAACGCCTACACGAACGCTACTCTGTAATGCTTATATTTTAAATAAAGAAGACATCATTCACCCGACCCCGAACATTTGATTCTGGTGTTCGCCTCTTGAAACGAAATGTAACTGCTGAACTCAAGCATCGAAGTCCATCCTCCTCACCTGCCAACTTCCAAAAGATGCGCCTCGTTTTTGAATGAGAACGCCAACTGTACTTGCCTTGAATGGAGCGTCAGCGCAAGCAACGAAGGCCACAAGCGGACTAATAAACCCCTGGTTCTTCATTCCGCCGTACTCAAATGGCAATAAATGGATGCGTGAGCCAACGTACTTCTTCTCAGCGCCGTTACCGACAGGGATGACAATAGTCCCGCCCTGTGAGGTCAGGGC
Source organism: Galerina sulciceps (assembly GCA_023014345.1). Lineage (NCBI taxonomy): Eukaryota > Fungi > Basidiomycota > Agaricomycetes > Agaricales > Galerinaceae > Galerina > Galerina sulciceps. Next base: position 1,110,885 of record JAEDXJ010000036.1, read on the forward strand.
TACCAACTGCTGGTCCTTCTTCCATATGTATGCTGCCATAGCCGAGAAATTACTGAACCCTAAGGTTTCCGACTGCGGTTTCTCTCCAGCCAGATCTAGAATATCTTGTGAAGTTGAGCAGGTGCCGTCCATCATCATCATCGCCAAGTTTAACAGAGGTCCCGCGATGCCCTCGTCGTCAGCTGTTCGTGTCTTCTTGCTGACATTACGGTTGATATCCTCAGAGAGACCGATTCGCATTCCGAAGACTAGGTCCCAGATCTCCGAGTCCTTAAAACCGCGCGTACGGAGGAGTTTCACCATCTCTGGAAGTTTATGTGGAAGCGATTCCCATCTGACGACGCCTGTTGACCTGTATGGGAGAAGAATACCTCTTTCCGCGCCAGGTTTGGTAGCGATCTGGTCTACTTTGCTGCTCTCCCACTTCGTAATGCTCATGTAGGGGATAGCGCGCACCTTGTCAGGCGTCGGCACTATTGACGAGCCCTCTTCCCTCTCGTCGTGGTCTATCCCATGGCACCAGATACTCCAGGAGTAATCTCCCTGGGAGCTTGCGCTCTCGAAGAGCTGCATGAAAACTTCCCTTATTGGAAGGTCGTAATCTGGCTTAACTAAATCGATGCTACAAACGCCAAGTAGCGAATATACCATATCGTGCTCGATGCTAGCGTGGCGGCGCCAGACACACGACATAGCATCGCCCAGCGGCATGGGTGCGTCCGTCATTTTGGACACCGAATCCCAGAAGCTCGCGGACTTTCCCATCGTAGGAACCAAAGGACCAACCGTAGCTGCGCGTCGTTGGATGGGATCGGCAAGACGGAACACGCTGTGGATAGGGATGCTCTCTTCGTCGTTCCCTACTAAGAATGTTTGAACGTTTAGCACGGCCTCCTGAAAAGTCCAAGCACGCTCCCACCATCTTCCGCCAAACAGGGTTTGGAGAGAGGTGTGCTCTCCCAAGGTCGCGTACATGAAGCTTCCGTAGATGTCGACGCCTTGAAGACTGATGTAGCATTCGTCGTCCATGAGGGCATTGCATAGCGCAACGGTGGTGGAGGTCTCCAGTGTGACCTCAGGCACTAAACACAAAACGAGAGTGGCTCCCCTGTAAATGTCGGACATCTTGGCCAATTAAGTCATCTTCAATGATAAGTTATCGTTCTGAGGGATGCAGAGTGCGTCGATCCAGAGAGGGAGATGTGTATATTTCGAGAGACGTTCGGCTATTTCCAATGCCTGCTCGGTGACTTCTCGCCCATACCACTCTCTCCACACTTTGACGGAGTCCCAGACGTAGGATACCGCAATGTACTCAGGCACTTTGTGACCCGAGACGAGCTCTCCATTTAGGTAGAAGAATCCTGGACGGGCGATGGTGGCCTCGAGCTCTTTGCCCTCGATTTGTGGAAATATCTCTGCCAAAGCAATGCGGTTTTGAAGAAATGCCCACCATGGTTTGTTGGTTCGTACTTGACGTTCTACTTTCTTGAAAGCGCTTCTAAATGCAACACAACGCCGTACAAAAGCCTGGCCAATTTTTACCTGTCCGCAGCGACATCGATCCTCTCTTAGTTGGGCGTCGGCTGTGCAATTCCAGAAACTCATCTTAGTGTCGGTCAACATACTCTTTGAAGCGATTCAAACAGAGAACGGGGCACAGAAAATACAGGTGCGGCCAGTTGTGCCGAGAAGACGTTTCAGGGGGTCATATGATGAGATCTCTTAGAGAAGATGGAGATTCAGAGGGAGACGAACGGGATCAATATTTTATTAATATTTTCCCACGCAAGATTTTGCCAGATAGCGACGAACCTGAGGTTGCTTTCCTTCTAACGTTGATACCATTTCCAGGATTCAAACATGCCTTCCAGCTCATCTATTTCTACTAGAACGATAGTCAGAGTTTTCTGTCCTCTACTCTTCGCGTTCAAGTCTCAAGTCAAGTCGTCCTAGGCATACTTGAAGCTTTGAAGCCTAGTCTAGACACCCTCCATTTTCTCTCGTCCGGCACTTGACGAGAAGTCGACGCTGCCGGCAAGGCAGACAGAGTGATGGTTAGCCATACATATCTTGGGTAAATGTTCCTTTAATGACACATTTCATGACCAGTTTTAATGCTGACCCTCCATTCGTTTACGGTTGCTTCTGTTGATTCATGCCTTAGGCTAGGAAGAAGTTTGACAGTGTTGAGCATAGCTTTTCAACGACGAAGTCCAGCAAAAACATATAGAGAGGTCGGCCCGGAATACATGTTGATGAGTGGGGCTGCCACTTCCACGCTCGCATGGTGAGGCTTCCAACATGGTATTTCTGTAACTTTTTCTCCGCCCCGTCACATATTCCTCTTGCTTTACTCTAATTCTCAGGCTCTCATTTCAACTGACTTCTTTGTCTCTAAAGATAATTAATCATCTCTTCCCTGGAAACGTCGGACGGCTGTTCATGTTTTCTGTGGTGTGAGAAAGTCAGGGAACCTCATGTCCGCTTTCTTCGACGTTCTGATAAGTGGTCTGAAGATATTTTTGACGTCTTCCTCCCTATCTAATCTTTGGGATTTCCCTTGACTTTGGAATATGCATGTGGACGCTGCCTTCTCGGGCCAGCTGGCATTTCATTAGACTAAACCCTGGCAAGACATCGCACGCTGGAAAGCATTGGTAGTAAAGAGAAGTTTTTCAAAGAAGTGCGTATCCGATAAGTGTGTATTTTTCATTTCCATTTCTCTCCTAACGCCTCTTCGCAGCTGCGGCAGATCCATTCAGTAATTGTCAAATGACGTCCTCCTTTATTGTGCTGTCCATACGGAAGGCTCCTCTGAGAATTTGAATTGTCCGACAAATTTGAAATTCAATGTGGTACTATAAGATGCCTGCAAATCCCTGATATTTCTCTACAGCCTACTTTTTTTTCTCCATATTTTACCATGCGAACCTCGTCCCATCTGCTCGCTCTTGCCTCCTTGGCTATATTTTTTTCTCCCGGCGTCCATTCTCAGTCCATCCCAGGTGTATCCAATAGCCCTCAGATCTTTGGAAATGTTTTCAATTCCTGGACGAAACTCAAAGCCGGATGGGACGTACGTCGCCTTTCGTCCTTCCCCCTCGTAATAAAATATTTATCGCTAATCGCCACATCAGTTAACGCGCGGTGTAAGCGCTGGGGCGATAACGCTCCCAATGCCTCAGGACGGCCCGATCGTAATACAGCCCAATAAGTCGGCTTTGGTGATTATTGATATGCAAAACTTTTTCTTGCACGAAAGCCTTGGCGGAGACCCTTTGGGAAGGGCGATAGTCCGTACGTCCAGACAGCTGCGATTTCGATGTGAAAAATTCGTGTTGAATTTTTTTTCTAAATCTAGCAACGACGGTGGACATGATACATGCCTTCCGCGCCGCGGGCATGCCAGTCCTCTGGACAAACTGGGGATTAACCGAGTTTGATCGTATGTGTTCTGTGATATTTTAAGAAAGACTCAAAGTGCGCTAATCCATTGGCAGTAATGAACATGCCGCCTTCTTTTATCAGGGGATTCTCTTCGGATGGTACTTCCCAGACGTCGTTTGGGAGTGATATGGGAACGATTGTAGTCCCCAAATCTGACCCATCAATTCCGGCAACCTCTAAGACTTCTGGAGGCAATATGACCGTAGAGGTGGGGAGAAAGCTGGTTCGTGGAAGTTGGAATGCTCAGCCGTAAGTCGAACCATTCTCCATTGTCATCGCACGACCCATGTTCAACCCTTGATCTTTAGATGGGGCGCGCTGTTCAAGGAGCAGGTCGACGGCGTCGCGAAAGGAACTGATTTTTACTTCAATAAGAGTTAGTCTCTAGTTCCTCGTCGTTATGTCCTCATCGTATAACCTCTCTTTGCATAGACCGACTGTCTGGGATGTGGGGAACAGGAACTCCGATGCAGACCTGGCTTCAAGACAACAGTATGACTACCCTCTTCTTTGGAGGAGTAAACATCGACCAATGCGTCTGGGGTACCTTACTCGAGTAAGCAAAAACATCCAGGCCTTCAGTTTCGCAACGTCTGACGGAAGCGTAGTTCGTACTATAAAGGATACGACGTGATCCTCATGGACGACATTTCGGCGACGACCTCGCCGTTAAGTGCGACTCAGATGGCCGACTTCAACGCCGGCCTCGACGGCTGGAGGGCGAATTCGACGGATATCATGGCGGCGTTGAAAAATGCAGCGAAGAAAAATTAAGTACGATCAATGTTGTATCACATCGGATAGAATGTACGACTTTCCTTGAATTTCTTGTCTCTTCAAGTTGCTCGATCTGGTCCTTCAAACGGCGTCGCAGAATGTCGATATGTCAGTTCTTCGCTTAACCTTAGCTTTCGAGGACGCCGACAATGAAATAAATGCACAGTTAATCTCTCTTGCGCCTCGTCTTCTAATTCTCGCCGTACTCTGCGCTGAATTCAATGGGCGTGCCTGGTCACTGTCTTACGGCCTTCACAGTGATGAAAATCCTAAAGCCCTAACCTTTCGTTGGCTACTGGACAACCTTCGTCGTATGATTGTTTGCCTGTGGAAGCGCCAACGGCACTAGCCTGAGAGTGCTATTTTTTCAGTTGGCAATGTTGTCTAGCAGTCGCGTCCACTCATTCTGCATCAGATTGTCACGTGATGAGTGAATCACAAGTGCGTCGAAAACTGATGCCCACAGAGCCTCTTGTCTTTGCTTTACCAACACTCGGGTTTCTAACCGGATAGTGCCTAGAGCCGCTCCGATATTGTGGACGCGCTGCTGTTGCGAGAACTTCGACTCGGAGTGTGTTGACTGCCGTAAAGGCGCGGTCTCGAGACCATCGTTGGATTTTCTGTCTACCAGCCTTCTGCGGCCATCAGCCCAGCTCTTTTCTGGTCCAGCAAAGGACTTCTCTGCTAGACTTCTGCGAGTATTCATCACTAGGCCCATGAACATGGTTTATTAGCAGATTTCACATCACATCCGTCACAAACGTCGTAGAACAGCCTGGAATTGAAACCGGAAATCTGTGGATCTCGCTCTTTCTGCGCTTATCGTCCCTTTGTGGCTTTCATCGAATGTTTTGGGACTTTGGCTTCGAGCACCGGAGGATCGAGTTTGCATTTTCTAGCTTTCCGGACAGTCCGTATGTAACTATCCTTGTTCTCTGTTCATTTTTACCTTGGCTAAGCCATTCGAATTTATTCCTGCTAGGTGTCAAATCTGTGGCTCAGGCTTACTTGAGAAGGTTCGCTTTCACTCCTACACGTCCACGCGGACCTCCGCCAATGAGCCGCTACACGGCCCTCCGACAGAATTCTAACCGTATCCAGCCATTTTGCAGTTGAAGTCCTCTAAAGATCGGCGTGTATTGGAGTCTATAAAATGAACCGGGCTCATTTCCGACGACGAAAGGCCATTGCGTTTAATGGCGATGCAGTATCCTCGTCCTCCTTCATTGGATTTTATGGGTCTTGTTCGCATCACTTCAATGGTCGCGTCTTGTGTTTCCCACTTGTTCTTCGTCTCTATGTCGAGCACTTCTCTCAACCTATACACCTTGGCAAGGGCTTGCTTCCGGGATCTCGAATGGATGGATGTTGTATTCCCTGATCGTACTGGGTTCGACCTTCGTAATCAGTTCCATCTTCTCAGCCTATCAAAACTGAATTCCGGTATAAATCCGCTTGGCTCATTTTCTTGTTCGGGACTAGCGCTTAAGTGTTTATCCTATGCAGCCTCAGCCGTGCCTATAATTGCTTAGTCTCCACACTGACATAACCACATTTGATTTATTTTTCTCAGTTCTCGAGGCAATAATAACCTGGAACGTATCACTTGACGCCATTCCACTCCGTCTTTGGATACCGGTAAGACATAATCTCCAACCTTTCGAATATGAAGCCCAAGAATTTGCGTTAAGACGGTCCGAACACTGGGCCAACCTATCCCCCAAGAACCCTTCCTAATGGCTTAAATACCAGGTTGCAGTTCGAAGAGGATCCCGAGTCTTCTTTCCTCGTTTCTCTATACAAGATCGATCGAAATGGGTGCAGGGCCTGCAGTGTCCGGTGCCGCTGGTGAAGTCCGCAGCTATGAGCATCTCCTTGATCACAGACCCTGGTACAAAAATCGCCGTACGTCTTCGGTATTCGGATGAATACAGAACTTTCATCGCTCTGTAGGAATAATTTTGCTTAACTTCTGGATCACCATCCTGTGCGTATTTTTAATTTGATGGTGTTTTAATTCGCACTCTTATCATGGAACTTAGACTTGTCACGTCTTCTACCAACGGATACGATGGTAAAGCGCCCATCTCACTTTCTTGGGTTCATGTCTGACAATCTATCCAGGCAGTATGATGAGTAAGTTCAACTATTAATTCTTCGAAATCAACGCAGGCGGCGTTGTCCTGAACGATTCACAGACGGTTTACAGTCTTTGCCACAGTGGCAAAAGGCGTTCAATAACCCTCATGGCGGATCAGTAAGTTACGACGTCTCTCATGCGAGCTTACTGGAAACGTATACGTAATTTTAGCTTGGGTTGCTGGGCGCTATTCAGGTATGTTCTACCACCTGTAGATTTGATCAGTTTCTTAACGGTGGTCCCAGAACATTGGGTCTCTTTCCGCACTCCCGTTTGCCCCTTATATGGCCGATATTCTTGGTCGAAAATCCTGCATCATCTGGGGTGCTTCTCTGATGGTCGTTGGGACCATCCTTCAAACGGCGTCGCAGACTGTCCATATGTTTATTGGCGCTCGGTCAGTCCTTCATCTATCCTCCATCGTACCTCAGACGAGATTGACTAAAACGTACGCAATTCTAGCTGGCTTATTGGTTTTGGCCTCAATTTTGCGGCGACCGGCGCACCTATGCTGATCTCGGAGTTGGCGTACCCAAGTCAGTCCAAGTCACTTCCAACGTTACTCGCATTGACAGTATAATTTCTTCAGGCCAGAGAGGTCAAATCACATCACTTTATAATAGTCTTTGGTCCGTTACGAAAAGTATCACTTTGACCTTGGTTTAAAAGGCTTTCCATAGGATCTTTGGGAGCTTTATCGCTGCATGGACTGTAGGCGCCTTCGAACTTCTGAATTTTTCTGCACCCAATAATCTCGCCTTAACAGACTTTTGGAACATTCCACATTGGTACGAGCTGGTCGTGGAGGATTCCGTCTGCCATCCAGGGATTCCCTTCCGTGATCCAGTTGTCCTTAATATGGTTTGTTCCCGAGTCGCCGAGGTGGTTAGTGAGTAAAGGAAGGTTCGTTACACGCCGTATGTCCTTTTTATTACCCAATAATCGTGCCGAAAAAAGGGAAGAAGAAGCACTTCGCACTCTAGCATATTACCATGCTAATGGAAACGAGTGAGTCTCAGTTTATTTCGCTAACTACTTTCCAATCTCATAATAACTGTCTGTACTTAGAAAGGATCCGCTGGTGCAATACGAGTACCAAGAAGTCGTGACGACTATTCAACTAAACAAAGAAGTAGAAAGCACAGTGGGGTGGACGACGCTGTTTAAAACTCCTGGAAACAGGAAACGTATGAGGATTATTATCGCCATCGCGTTCTTCTCGCAGTGGTCCGGCAATGGACTAGCGTAAGTCCTTCAGAATTATCTAACAGGTCCAAATGCTGATTTAAAATTGCCTTAGATCGTATTGTAAGCGATGTGAAATATTGAAACCCTTTTCCCACTACTAAATTCTGTTTCAAGACCTCAATAAGGTTCTTGACGCCATTGGGAGTTCGTCGTCCTTCATTCCCTTATACCTTAGAGAACTGACGCCGATACTCCTTGGCAGTTACTAGCCCAACAATCCAGCTTCTCATCGTACGTTTTCTTTGCTCCACATCCGCGAACTTGTTGGCCAACAGGGTTGATGTCGTATTGCAGAATGGAGTCCTTCAAATTTATAACTTTGCCATTTGTGTCTTTGGATCTCTTTGGTGCGATAAAATTGGTCGAAGAAAGCTCTTCATCGCCTCAACTGCAGGTACTTCTCATCTCCGCTTCTCATAAAGCTAGCTAAAGATATGAAACAGGTATGCTTGTTTGTTGGATCCTTGAGACCGTATGCTTTGCCCTCTACTCGGAGAGAGGGACGACAGCCGCGGCCCACACATTCATCGCCATGATTTGTAGGCCCTACAACCTTCACCTCATTGAAAAGTTCTGACCATATTCTAGACCTATTTTCAACGTTCTATGCCGTGCGTTCCTCAGATCATATTATATATTTCAGTTTTGGATTCACAGACATTCCAGTTGGCCTATTCTCCTCTGATCGTTACGTGAGTCTCATGAATATACAAAACCACACGTATGATTTTATTATAATGTCAGCTACACGATTGAAATCCTACCGTATAACCTGCGTTCAAAGGGTTTCACAGTCTTCAATTTCACTATTTTCGCTTCCTTAGTCTTCAACCAGTAAGCACCTGGTCATGGTTATGGAAAGCTTTGCTTACACGATAAAGATATGTCAATCCGATTGCCCTTCAAAAGTGAGTAGCGCTTACAGATGCGGGTCAGCGTATTGAATTGTCTATCGCGTAGTATTGGATGGAAATACTATGTGCGCAATCCTTCCACTCTTACTTTAAGTCGTAAAGAGTCTTATTATTTCTCAGACCGTATATATCGCTTGGTTGACTTTTGAACTTATATTTATTTGGATGTATCTGGTGGAAACGAAGAATGTAAGTCTTCTTGACATTTTCAAATTCATTCCGATTAAAATCGAAACCTGCATCGTAGCGCACGCTAGAAGAGACCGCAGCGTAAGTCTTACTTTCAGCTCTACGCAAGGTTTCAAGGCTGCCGCTGACCCGTTTATTGTAGAATTTTTGATGGAGACGACCAAGTCGCTTTGATTGAGAAGCGTGCCGTGAATCATTCCGAAATGAAGACCTCTGACGATGGCCATGTTGAAAATCTGGAAGAGAAGGATTCACTGTAGAGAATCCGCAGCGAAACCCAAATTATTCATTGCTCGGAGATTTATTTCCGCTTTATGCCACTTGTGTATAGTAGTTGAAATTCACTGTTCGCATCCATTCACTGTTAGAATCCTCACGATCGCTCTTACTGAAGATGTCCAATGCTAAATTCACTTTCGGGACTTGATAATCATTGCGCTTTTTTTGCATGGCTATTAACCAAGGATATTCCGTCAATTTCATGCATCGTGGGCGCAAGGTTTTGAACGTACATACTTCACCGGGGAGACTGCATTTAACACTGATCAATTTCAAGGAGTTCAGCGGATATGTATCATCATACGTTGGGCGACTCCGCAAATTGACAGTCGATTCAGGTCTCACGTCTCTCCAGGTGAAGCACCAGGACAAAGCATTAGAGGTAAGTCATCAACTGCCAGTGTGTTGAAAACGCCAATACGAGTAGCCCCTCACTTGGCGGAGAAGTGACAGCTAACAGAAACGATGCAAGTTTCAAGGTAATAGTTTCTTGATCGTGAATCGTGGTGGGGTTCAATCTCGAAGAGGAGTGAGCTGGATGAGAACAAAAATGTCGTTCCGAAAAAGATGTGAAGAGGTCGATTAGGGGTGGCTTCGGCGTGCTGGCAGCTTAATGGAGACAATCAGGTTCGTCAGCTTGGAATCAGTGCGGACAATGTCCTCGAATCAACTGCTCCATCAGAGGATGAACGGCATGAACGGACTCACCAGGCATATGTAGAATGCCAAGATATTACCCTTATTGTTACATCGAATGTTTCATGGGCAAAAAACTGTGCGCGCCGCCTACAAAGATATTAATAATGCTAGTGAAGAGTTATCTATTATTTTCGATCCAATTTTCTTACGAGAGGGAAGCGAGTGGCAGAAACTTTTTATTTCAGCGATAGACTAGTTAGAGGAGAGACTGGTTACAGCGTGCGAGTATTTTCATCACAGATGAATCTTGTTTCGCCCATTATTCTGGCGCACTCGCCAGATAAGCGCATACAGCAGCTAGGGAATAAATGAAATATGTATCAGTCGTCGTATTGATAGAACACTGAACCCAGAACCGCGCACCTCCAAGATCAATACGATCCTCATTCACATGAGAAATCAGAATGTTTTTCGTTGGCTCTGCACCAATAATCTCGCCTAATGCCTCTTTCAGATCACGTTGGAAGGCAGGAATGTTGGTTAAGCTATCGAGACATCAGACGCGGGTTAGGAAAGTAACTGTAAACACTGACCTCCCACTAATGCCAACCCTTCCACGCTTTGCTATTCCTCCACCAACTTGTGCGCGATTCATCAAAACCAGGACGGCGGCGATTGCACATGCACCCAAACGCGCAGTGCGGAGCAAGATTGCTCTACATATTTCTTTTACCGTATTTGCATCTTCTTCCGTGACATTGTTCGGGGATAGGCCAAGTCTTCTCACCAGCAAATCCTTGACAGCACTGTCGTCGTCGGCTTCGTCAATATCCCAAACCAGTTCGAGATCAATACCCCCTTTAGCGTTAAGATTGTCGTTGGAGATACGGTTAAAAAGCGGCCGGTTTTTAGTAAGCAATGGTGGGATGGTAGTGTCGATGTAATGAAGAAGTACGAGTCGGACAAGCTCCCCGACAGACGCAGAAGAAACGAGCTTTTCGAATATTTGTTTACTTGGATGGGCGGACTCGCGATCGATTTGATGGTCGAATTGTGTGCGTTGGAGGTTCTGTTGTAATCAGATAACTGATAATTTTCCGTATTTCTGGAATGTGCATACCGTGATATTTCCAAAACTGCCCCATTCCGTGTTGAGCACCATCTGACCAGCTACACCATTGCATTTTAATGATTCGACATTCTCCGCCACTTCGACATAGGCGCCGTTTGTACCGTTGTCAAATATTGCACCTGTCCAATATTAGACACTAAAATACGAACCATTATATTCACTCACCTATCTCGCACCCCCTGGATTCGTAAGCTTGGGCCAGAAGTGTCGCGGTCGCCTGGTGGGTATTTTGTCAGTGAACAACGCTTTGACAATGATATCTATAGCTCACTTACATCGTTGATCAGCGCATTGCACTGAATATGAAGCCCTTCTATTTTACCCAAAGCGACTTGGAGAAGTTCTACGACATCCTTTCCTACAGTTCCACCAGAGGAAGCATTGCCTACGATCTCCTTGGTCCATCGCAGTAGTTTTGCGGAACGCAGGCTCGTCTTTGTAACGGGGAAGGCAAAAGTAATTCCCATGAGTAGAGGCTTCTCCTTTGCGGAAGAGAGGCGCCACTTTTCGACGACAGCCTCTTTAACACGTTGTGCAATGTACGCTGAGATACTATATAAGAGAATTTCTGACAGGAACTGGAAAGACGAACCGAAGAGCTCATTGGCTGGCCCACCAAGTCGATCTGATGGAAGATCGAAGGATTGATCCTGGCGTGTAACCTTTCGACCCTTTAATTCGAAGTACGATACAGTCCTTTGCAGAAGCGAATCAATGCCATTCTATGGCTCCTCATCGAGTATCCAAACGAGAAACTTACAATTTATTTGCCACAGTTAATGCTACGAACGAGCCTTTTTCAGTACCGTCAGGGATACGGGTAACATATGTTGGTCTAGAGAACAAGCGATCAGTTTTTTGTACTACGTGACGTGATTAAAATGTTTGACTTGCATCATAGAAGGTGGATTTTCCACTTGAAGATCACCTTTAAAGACGACTAGCATGTCTGCTACGATTTTTTTCAGCGTATCAGAAGAGACAGAAAATAGCTCTTTGGGGATAAAGCCTTGATTCCGGACCGCCTTCTGTAGACCGCCCATCGGGATGAACCACCAAATGGCGCCGGAGCCTGGGGACGCGTCGTAGCCGTAGGTGATCTGTTTGACAATGATAACTGCGCCAAATTGAACGGTGCAATGAAATATCACGAACCGTGGCATTCTGACCCGTCCCACCAAGGTTGTAAGCTGTCAGTACGTGGTTCAGATAGCTGGAGGAGTAGACGATCCTAGGAAAATCAGAGTACGTTAGTCGGTCCCACCGTGGAAGAACGCAAGTCTACCTCCACCCATGCCCCCCCATTGACGGAAAGTACCAAACTCGACCTGATTCAGTGACAATGACAGCGGCACCTTGCGAGTCAGCCACCATAGTCATATATCTAGTTTCACCACTCCTGAGGACTGTGGAGATCATGTCGGTCGAGTGAACCTCCCACTGCAAAGATGCGAACAAACTTTAAGCTCGCTACATCGCTGAAAATAAATTTTAGGCTCACAATTTGTGCCTTGTCGGCTGTAGCATAACCAACCACCGTCTTATCATCGTCTGCGAGACCAAGGAAGGTCAACACTGCTGCATTGGATATGAGGTATAGTCCAGGAGGAGGCATGCTGTTCAATTCGTTCACACGTACCCATCCCAGAATCACGTATAGATATATAAGAAACATGACGGCCATTGAACTGATTTAAGCGGTCATGCTTATCGAAAAAACGATCTGTGTGAGAGAGGTTGATGTCAGTTTCGACACCAGATCTTGAATCGTATCAGGTGGCCGACCTTCCGTAACACGACTCCTCTGCGGAGGCACTGCATTGCCCTATCGATCATAAATTAATTTGAGAAGTTCAGATAGGATTCCGTGATTCCGTGCCTCCTTACTGATCATTCCAGATTGACTCACCTTCCGGGAACTGGTATAACGGTCATCAATCGCCTCTTCAAGGCGCTGACGACCAGGCGCCACAAAAAGAGTGCCAATCAGCGATGTGGACTTCACTGGTGCGTTTTGAAAGCTTCTCTCAGTGATGAAAACGGCCTAATATGACCAGGTCGGTCATTCAGTGTTGCGACGGATTAATTAGAAATGTCATCAAAATGAGAAAAGGAGGACGAACGCAGGAAAAGCTAAACTGCGAAGAGAATGGACTGGAAAGAGAGCGGATTCGAAATGGATAAATCAACAGAGTTCCGGACTACGGTGAGTCTATGTGTTTTTAGACTCGGAAGGGGAGGGGGAAAAGGGAGGGAGGGTTTAGTGTCATGTTGGCGACGCGTCGTGGAAGCATTGCAAAAGTGTATGAAGATTGTAAGTTTAACACTATATACACTATATATTCGAAGAATGAATACGAGTATAAAATGGAAGAGTTGACAACGGAAGCGTACCTGAAGCCCAATGCCGACCTGCACTTTCATAGTGGACTTGGTGCCCATCTCTCTCGGTCGGCTATATTCGATAAAACATGGTCAAGTGCTTCTTTGTACGAGTAGACAAATCTCTTGAGCGAACGTCAGTTTTACCTCATAGAAATCATGGGAAGCCTTCGTACAAAACACACCATGTAAATTCCTGGTCTTTCGAGTAAGTACGTTTGAACCAAACACCAGCCAGCGCAGTCGAGGGCGGCGTGCTGAGCCGCCAAACGAGTTGAATGCCGCAGACCATAGATTATACCTGAAGCGAAGCGGAGAGCATAAATTCGGCTCAAAGGTCGGATGAAGCCCAGGCTGCTGTTGAGATGGTTGTAGTTCTGCATGGTCTTTCTTGGCAACCTCCAAGCGGGTAGGAACTGTTCACTAAAAATTCAGGCGGGACTGAGAATATCTGATCTAATGATGAAACGAACCTGCTATATTCGGTCCCTTTTCACTCAAAAAAGCGCGTTGGCAACACCGCGGACGACACTGGGGTATAACATGAGTCAGCTGGCAACTCTGGTGCGAGTGAGTTTCAAAAAGCAAATACCTGTCTAATATATGCATTGAGTTAGAAGTTATCCCGGTAAGTGTGCCTGAACCAACCAAAAGCAAGAACGCGGATTTTTGATGTTAACATCCTCTGGCCATCGCGCGACTTCCAATATAGTGCCCATGGTAAGCGAACCTGGGCGGAAAAGAGGATACGATTGCGAGAACTTATTATCGAAATGTCGGGAGTTGTCGCCCACGGGTATTGGAGAGCTGCTGGCAATGAACGAGAGGAGGGGATGGAGGTCGTGCTAAGAGGAGACCGTGTCGCGGAGTATGAAACGCGTCCCTGAAAAAGCTTTGTTTATAATCAAGTACGTTGCAAACAAGCACCGGATCAACGAACATTTGTCAGCTCACCTAAAACGATCCCGTTCCGGCTTGTCCAACTTGAATGACATCGGCCAAATCGGTTTGGCCTCTTCGACGGCCTTCAGTCTCGGCGCTAGGGCTGGAATTCAACGATTGAGCCGCCAGATGGACGCCCTGACTCGTTTCAATTTTCTCAATTTGTATTTGAACATGTTACCTTCTTCCCTTGCACTTTGAGCCGTATATGTTTGTGTCACCCTGCCAGGAATCGTGCCGCTCTTGCAGCTTTTTCGAATTATGAACCCTTGGTGTGTCTTAGGGTTAATTTCCTGTCAATTTTTAGGTTCTTCCTTAATGTATTCGCCGTCCTTATTATTAATTCCTTGATATCGGATGGTCTGTGTGTGATACAATAGATGCTAACTTCGGGAATCGATTCCTAGGACTTCGAAGTAAGTTCCTGCCAAAGAAATTGGGTGAGTAGCTATTTCATTTTCGTCGTTTATGAATGATTCATGAAAAATGACAAAGGCTGTGCTGCATTTTGATCAAAATACGATTTCTTTGTTCATATTCCAACAAGAGTTCCTTCAGAAACAAAGTGGCATCGTACAGCATTCCCTATGATAGAACCGACAACCGCAGACTCTCTGATTCGGCGTCTTCTCGTCACCCATTGCCAACTCAATCTAGGCAGAATGATCAAAATTGCGATAGAACCATCACACAAAACCACCGGTTCTAAGCCTGCACAATGATATCCTAGAGCCGATTTTTTGGTTAAATGCCGATATGGAGGAGGAAGCCGAGGGAAGGGATGAAATACCAACAATCGATACACTCCGGTACAGCTCTCGATCTGGCGAGAAGGGCCCTCTCATATTCATTGCTCTGGGCTCAGGCAGCCAACTTATCTCGTCTTTAGCACAATGAATGGAAAGAGGACATCCTACGAAGGACGGGTGGGTCATTGCTTTCTATATTATGGGTCTATCCGCATGTGGAATGTCTCCCCGAGGAGGCTGTTGCAGAACTTCTAGGGCGTCATTGGGACTGAATCCGGTGGCTTGAAATCGATTTAACCGACAGCTGGGAAAAGAGACTCAACATCACGCAGTTTTGGGAGGTTTTTCGGCGTCCGTCAGACGTTCTTGAGATCTTACCCGAAGAATTTTGATTTACCACGAATAAACTAAATATCCCCCCATTTGGACCACTCTCGCTTCAATATCTCACATCACAAATTTCAATCAGCCGGTGAGTTGATTCCCTTTCTATCCAAATCGATTCCTATCACCACACCAACTCGTATTTTCGACCCCTGGACAAATTTATTGGTCTCACCGTAATTCTTCGATACACAGGCATACACAGGTGAAGGGTACGTACATATGTACATGACTCATGAGGAAAGGGCCGCATCGCGGACCTCCTCATTCCGATTTAGCGCCGTCCAGATCCTTCTTTACCAGTTTTGGAGGGCCCATCCAAAGGCGAATAATTCACACACGCGTTGTGAGTCTTTCTCCTTCCCAAAAATTACCTTGGAACGTGTGCGGTGTCCATACTGCAGAAGAATGGCTGTCCTGACATGTCTATCCTCAAGTCATTGCAGTTCTGGTAAAAAGATTACGGAAATATTACAATTCCTTCAAATAATTCCCTTGATGCTTGAACTAGGGACTCTTCATGTAAAGTCTACCAAGACTTGGCATGATGCGTGTCCTCAAAGGGGAGGTGGCTGTGTAAAAGTTTGTTATCGCATTTCTTGGTTCATATTTCTCTGCTAAAACCGCGATCATAGACGGTTCGTCGTTGTATTCTCTATGGCAGAACCAAGAAAGAAGAAGTGTCTACGCCTATTATCCCCTTCTCGCGGTCTTTCTAAAAAGATTGGTCAGAAGAACGAAGACAGCTCCAACCCCAACCCACCAATTAGCAACCTCCACGACGACATACTATGGTGGATTTTCAGGCTAAATGCTGATATGGAGGATGAAACCAAAGACAGGGATGCAACATCAGCAATCGACACTCTCCTACATAGTTCTCAAGTTTGTTCAAGGTGGCGACAACTTATCCTCTCTTTCTCATCGCTCTGGGGACGTGTTGTCAACCTTTCCTATCTCGAGGACCCTGAATGGAGGGCAGAAGTCCTACGAAGAACAGGCAGGTCACTGCTATCCGTATTTTGGGCACCGTTTTTAATTCAAGTAACCCTCTTCGATGAATTCGTCACCGACATTCTTGAGCGACATTGGGATAGAATTCGATAGCTCCAACTCGATTTCAATTTTATGGGCATGATCAGGATCCAACCATTGTGGAACATTTTCAAGCGCCCATCAGAGGTTCTTGAGACCTTTCTGGTTTTTTTTACCGGAGAGGATCGAGGATCATTTCAGATTCCTCCCCAGGACTTCGTACTCTTCAGTGACCGCGCCAATGCAATGGGTGTATTTTCCGCCCCCACCATCAAGGTCAAATTGAATGCTCCATGGCTAGCAACCATTCGACATCTCAATCTTAGTGGTCCAGTATCTGCCTACGATGTCATTCAGGCAATCCCGCACATGACACTTCTCGAATGCCTGACAGACGAGTCTGCCATCACCTCTGTTGGAAGTGCATTCTCTTCATTACCACAAATCACGGCGGTTCCTTCCTTGAAGGAAATCAAACTCAAATCACATCAGAACATGGGTCCATATATGCACTTCCTCACTCGAATCAAACCAAGTGCCAGGTGCTACTTGAATTTCGTTCATGCTGGCCAACTACCAAGTGCCGAAACGTTGAGATTGGCGAATCAAGTTCTGAATACATACTCCAGTTATTGGGATTTCACGAGCGCAAAAAACATTTCCCTCGGGTTCAGTGAACATAAATTCAACTTCGAAGCCCAAGTCACTCAGCAAGGAAAATTTTGTTTCAAACTCAAACCCGACGAGAAATTCAAATCTTGGAACATTGGAGGCCTCCTCACGGCCTTACCAGCCGACAAATTTCGTAAGGTCAAATTCATTTCGCTCGACATCCCAGTCACACCGACCACTTACGCGATTGACGGCTCCATAATTCTTCGGTTTATGTCATCACTCCCTGCCGTCAAAGCCTTAACCGCGAGTGTATGGACAGTCCACTTTCTGCTTGTTCTCCACAATGACACTCTGGCCCATGCTCTCCCTGCCCTCCACACAGTCATGTTTGATTCTCTACCCTACAAAGATTTTCCACACAGAGACGATGTTCGCATTCTCCGAGGAATTCTTGCATGGCGAATTTCGATTGACCGGCCAATTATTGTTCTTTCGATCCAAGCTAGGCAGGATTCTGATACCGACTTGGATCTACGATTTCTGGAAGAGTTCACTGGTCTCAAAGTTATCCTTCGATACGGGGACAAAGAATACGAACATATATGCGGGAATGGACACACTGAGGAGCTTCTCATCCTCCGTCAGGATTCTGACTCGTCTTCTTTAGACGACTCTGATTTGTCGTCTTTGGATAGCTCGTCCGAAGATGAATGATTCATACTCATGAGTCATCAATGGGTCCCATCGGGATAGGGAGACCATAGTGCAGTATTTCTGATTGATCAAGCTTCGTTCAAGGTTCATAGTCACGGTTTATATTTATGTACATTCTGGACTGACTTCTACGAAATTCGTCTTGAGTAAACGTTTGCCTGATTTACGCGGGCTTTGATATCTCCTGGTCAATAAAGGAGCTTTAAACCCATATAGTTGAACTTGCACGATTCGCTAGAGACGCATACACTATAGACATAGGTTCAAATCATGAGCGGTGAACAAGGGAGTAGCTTTGCCATTTTAATTTTGAATAGACCATCAACTCAGAGGAAGAAGGATTGACGCAACTTAGATCCTCGTCAACTGCTCGACTTGTAATATTTATAAAGACTTTGCATACAATGTCCCAGACGTTCGATGCGGTGGAGTTTGAAGCGCAGGAAAGGCGGGATTCTAGGCTTGTCGAATGCTATGCACAACGAACACGAGGGGGTGGAATTTTAAATGAGGAGGGTAACCTTTACGTTCGACAGGTCGACGTTTACGAATTTGCGAATAGGATCAGGTGAGTACAGTCGAGCAGAATCTTCCGGACGTCTATATAAATTAGAAAGTTCAAACTTGTCTCTTTTCAAATGCAAAATTAAGATGCGTTTTGATGTTTGATATCGACTTTCCGGGAGATTAAGGTGATCGTTACGTCGGCCATCCTCGTTTACTCCCCCCTACTAGTTTCCTTTGCAATTTGAAATACCTCGTGTTCAAGCGTACCTAGAGATAGAATCAATCCCAGTTTCAACCGGTGATCCTTGATCAAATGATCATGCTTACATTAAAGGAAGGAGGACGAAAGGCGGGCAATCAACGTTAATCAACGCGCGAAGGTCTATCAGAGTGTCATAGAAATCTAACGTATACTGCCAGAAGGAAGTCTCAAACTGAGCAGAACGACCGAATAGTGGGCGTGCGAGGGGGAAATGTAGTGCGGAGATGCGTATCCACCCAGGATTCCATTGTTCCCGACCTGAAATCTGAAGTAGTGGCGGTAGTGCAAGCTGTCTGTCCATCGACATTAATTACACTTCACTTCGGAGACTTCCTCAGAGAGTTTCTCACCTCTGGATTTTTCTACAAAAGCCAGTATGTAGCGAACGGGATCTACCCGCAGTCGTGCTTCATTATCCAGAATCAATCAGCAAAAATCAATCAGCGCACCATGAAAATCTCTCCAACCAAATCACTTCTCGCGTTGCTCCTCAGCGCTCTTCCCAGCGCGCACGCCCTAGTCGGCTTCAGCTGGACCGTCACCAACGTACCCGTAACAGGCCTCACCGACATCACCTTCCCCCTCACCATCATCGAAGCGGACCACATCTCGGGGTACTACTTTGCCCAACAATTCGGCTTCGTCGGGCTCCCCGCCGTAGGATACACCGGCATCCAGCCGCGCCCCGACCGCAGCGGCTCCCCCGTCCTGCACGGCGTCTTCTCGAGCTTCGCAGCTGGCACCACAACGTCTGACCCGAACTGCACCCCGGGCGCGGACGGTGGCCCCGGGGTGTCGTGCAGCTTTGAGTGGAATGGCGTGTACGGGAGGACGTACAACTTCCAGGTGCGGACGCTAGGGAACAGGCTTTGGGTGGGGACTGCGATCGATACGATTACGGGGCAGCCGATCCATATAGGAAGTTTCGTGCTCCCTGTGGGGTCCCAGGGGATTTTGGGGAGTCAGGCGGGGTTCGTGGAGTGGTACCCCTGGAACGGCGGCGAGCCGCCGAACCACTGCGCGCGTCTGCCGTATCAGAAGACGATCTTTGGGAACCCGACTACGACGCATGTGGGGTCGGTGGGGACGCAGAGCTTGGCGTTTGAGTATGGGGATTGTGTGGGGCAGGTTGCGTTTCATACGGAGAGAGTTCCGGGAGGTGTGGAGAATAATTGCGGGTTGAAAGGCCAGACTGGAGTGGTAGGCGCTGAGACGTTCGAATTCGTGGAGCAGGTGTCTGTGTAGTGACAGTAGATCGGTAGATGAGGAGGGCGGGTCTGGTGAAAAGAAAGTCGGCTCGAAGTGTAAAATATGTACTCTTTCAACCAGATTCTAAGACGGTTAATTTGGAGTGAAATTTTCAATTCATCATATAAATGGGACTCACATCTAAGCGGAAAGATCGACATGAAAATCATTGCATCAAGCAGGCGTGCGGTCTGACAGGAACCAAGCGAATACGGTGTCTTGGTCACAAAGACAAACGTCAGGAAGGTGAATCGATCTGAAAATAAACCGGCGGCATGACAGTCTATCTGCGCAAAAGGTAAGAACCGTCAACACAGTAGGAGCGACTGATTCTGTCAGACCAAACCGAAAGCCCTTTTTCTTGTAGATACTTACTAAAATTGTGTCAGTAAACGCTAAAACGGTGGAAAGGAAAAGGAAATCGTACAGAGGGAGGTCCTCCTGGTAAAAAACTTGAGGTAAAAATCAGCTCGGCGAGGTAGATTGAATTTACGGATTTGGCACCATAGAGACTGAGAATAGGGAAAGGCAGTGTTCTGTTGATGCGATTGGGAGAAAGAGGGACAGCCGACGCTTGGGCAGCAATCGAGTCTTATCTAATGTAAATTACATAAGCTTTTTCATGTCCCCAAAACCCGACTCGGATTTTCCTTCTTTCTCGTACAACATCCACGACGAATCTCTGTAGTCAATGCGTCTTTATTTGCCATTAATAGTGTAACTACCAGTCAGTGGGTATTCAAACTCTCATTTTTGGTTTACAATGGACGAAAAGTACGTGTTCAACATAGGTTATAATCGACGAGAGTGCTCTGAGTGTTCATTCGCGTGCTTATAGTGTCTCTGTATGACCGATTAGAACAACTGTAGCGAACACCTCCTGGTCGTCAATGCGTAGAAGTTGTCTAGAAGTGGACCTGCGACTATGAGTGGGACGAAGAGAAGGGTGGTGTTGTCGATGCTCCACGGTACGTTCTTCCTTCTGCATCATTGCCACTTCGCACACGCTTATTCTGGCCCTCGTCAAGCTTTATTCAGCCTTCGGCGTTGTATGGCTGCGCGCGTACTGCAGTTCGTCTTCTTCTACTATCTTCTTGTTGGTCAACGACGGTCTTCGAGTTTCAATTTTCGGGTTTTTACCCGACCGACGGTAAATTCGCAGCGCAAACACTCGCCAGCCCCTCACTCTCCAGCTTCCACATTCGCCAGCGTGATCTACGTCGGCGCAGAAGTTCAACCTGTATTTGCAACTCAATATCTCTATAATTGACATCTGTGCAGCCCCACAGTCTCACTACGCCCTTCCGCTTCCTTCTCGTCATTGGCACATCGCACCTTGGATCTTTTCGACGCACTCTCGGCTATGATACGCATCCCTCGGATGTCGAAGTGGACGTGTTCTACCCTGAGTTGGATATATGCGGGCGACAACGTCGAGAGAAGTCGTATTCCTGCCCACTCGCGTTTTATCTCTAGCGCTGCCCCATGCACTAGGCGTCACCAGCTGAGCCCGCCTGTCGGACGACGACGAAGACCGCTCCGTCCTTATGTGTGCAAAGCGCTACTATCGATGTGTCAGCCCGCCCCATCCCACTCACTGACCTGGGCACTACGCTCACGTCTTCTTGAAAGTCGAGGGTTATACGGACTCGATGGATCCACGAGAGGGGTGGGCGGGGCGTCTGGGCTGGGCTGGGCTGGGCTGGGCTGATGCGTTGAGGAAGACGCGGTGTTGTTGGCGGAGGTTGTGTTTATGATATGGAGGGGCAGGAGATTGTTGTGGGGTGCCGCGTCGGTGCGCGTGAGGTCGAGACGAGGTGGGGAGGGGGGGAGGGGGAAGGGAAGGAGGGCGAGAGCGAGAGTGAGGCGGGAGGCCAGGGAAGAGGGTGGGGGGTGGGCAGGGTCGGGCAGGGAGGATATAAGTTGGACTTGTCCGGGCGTCGTCGTTCAGGACCACCACAACGTTGGGAGCCCTATATGCGCGCCGGCTTCGCGGGACGTTTGTTCGTGCGATCTACGACGACTGTGTCTATCTCGCTTACTTGGAAAACACCTTTGAAGCCTGCTAGAAGCCGCCATTACGTTCACTCCGACTCGGCGAGCAAGCGAACACGATGGCGAGCGCGTACTTTCGTTGGTCCCGCCCCGCCCCATGACGCGCGCAGCTTGCTGTCCTCACTGAGTTGGATACGAATGGCGGAGCTGGCCCGATCTCAACTTCAAGTTCGACGAGGCGACGTCGTTCGATTGTTAGCTCGTGCAGCATGAAATGCGGGCAATCAACGCACGGAGGTCGATCAGTTATGTCATAGAATTCATAGAATTTAACGTATTCTGCCAGGAGGTAGTCTCAAACTGAGCAGAACGACCGAATAGCAGGGGTGCGAGGAGAAAATGTAGTTCGGAGATGTGTATCCACGAGGAATTATATTGTTCCCGACCCGAAATTTGAAGTCGTGCCGGTATTGCAAGCTGTCTGTCCATTGACATTAAGTACACTTCTCTTCGGAGAGAAATTTTCACCTATGGATTTTTCTACAAAAGCCAGTAGCAAACGGGATCCACCCGCAATCGCACCATGAAGATCTCTCCTACCAAAACACTTCTCGCGTTCCTCGCCAGTGCTTTTCCCAGCGCGCACGCTCTAGTCGGCTTTAGCTGGACCGTCACCAACGTGCCTCTAACAGGGCTCACCGACATCACCTTCCCCCTCACCATCGTCGAGGCGGACCACATCTCGGGGTACTACTTCGCCCAGCAATTCAGCTTTGTCGGGCTCCCCGCCGTAGGATACACCGGCATCCAGCCGCGCCCCGACAGCGGCGGACGCACCGTCCTGCACGCCGTCTTTTCCAGCTTCGCAGTTGGTACCACTACATCTGACCCGAACTGCACCCCCGGCGCGGACGGTGGGCCGGGTGTATCGTGCAGCGTTGAGTGGAACGGCGTGTATGGGAGGACGTACGATTTCCAAGTGAGGACGCCGGGGAACAGGCTTTGGGTGGGGACCGCGATCGACACGGTTACGGGGCAGCAGATCCATATTGGGAGTTTCGTGCTCCCCGTGGGGTCGCTGGGGATTTTGGGGAGTCAGGCGGGGTTCGTGGAGTGGTATCCCTGGAACGGCGGTGAGCCGCCGAACCACTGTGCGCATCTGCCGTATCAGAAGACGATCTTTGGGAACCCGACTACGACGCACGCTGGGTCGGTTGGCACGCAGGGCTTGGCGTATGAGTATGGGGATTGCGTGGGGCAGGTCGCGTTTCATACGGAGAGGGTTGCGGGTGGGGTGGAGAATAATTGTGGGTGGAAAGGACAGAGTGGGTGATGAGCTCAACTTGAAGAGAGTCGAGTCTAGACTTTGTAGGCAGTACTTTCTTCGTTTGCGGAGGTATCATAGAAGCACGTGTAATGTCCCGTACACTTCGGATTCTGATTCCAAAAAAGAGACTATTCTCACTATTGCTGAGACCTGGAATCAAGGAAAGAACTGATTCGATAGGATGAACGGACATTGGGGCAGGATTACACGTGGGAACATCTAAGCGTCGCCATCAATTTCTTTTCCCCCCTACTCTCTCCGCTGCTGTCTGACCCTTTCCCTTTCAAACGCTCTCAGTAGCTCTCTGACACCTAATACACATCGAATTTGGCGCCCATATCCCCGTTTGCACTGTCCAATGTGAATAAAGTCGCGGTGAGGCACTTGCTCTGACTGCTTCCGCCTCTTTCTGACCCCGTTTCTCTCAGATTTGGCCAAACGAGGGTGGTGTTACTGGTTGAAGTTACATGTTGTCAGCGCCACCGCAGGCGTTTTTCTATCCTCGACGGTCGGGAGGCCTCGCTTTTCCAGAGGTACGCAGGAGATTTATGGGCGATGTTTTCACTGGCTGAAAACCGTTTCTCGTAGACCAACTTCGACGTATCTTGTTCTTGACCCACTGTGTACTCTACTGAGATAGCGATTCTGCACCTGGTCTCGTTTGGTTTCACCGATACGACGAGGATCGATGAACCCGCTCCCCCCCTCGCGCCGTAGTATCCACCCACCTCACTCAACTTAACATAACCGCCTCCTTGTTGTTCATAACTCACCAGTCCATGCCCACCCGCCAGCTCACACCCTTCTGCTCCCGCCCATATTCACCCTCCTTCTCACTGCTCTGAACCATTTTGGCACCCGTCTCGGATGGATATATGCGGGTGATAACGTCGGGAGAAAGAAGTAAAGGCACACCAACGACTGGCAAATCCAACCGGGGAATACACTCGCATTCACGCCTTCCCGCCGACTCCCTGCCGTACATCGTACATTCGCGTTGTCCCCGTCTTCATTTCTGCCATGCGCCGCTGTTGACATGTCTTCCTACTCACCCCAGACTGGAGGTTTATGTGGGCGCTGCTCTCACAGCTCCTTGAAAGTTGAGGCTTATACGCACTCGATGGAGGGCGAGGTGGGAAGGGCGGCGAGCGAAGGGGTCGAAGTGAGAAGGGGAGGGAGGGGGAGGATGGGAAGGATGGGAAGGATGGGAAGGAGCGGGCAGGGAGGTGACGGAGAGGACTTGAGAGGGAGCCTCTGTTCGGGACGACGACGACGACGACGACGATGACGTCGAGGAACCGCGGATGTACGACGGCTTCCTTAGAAAGTTTTCCTCGACGTCTGCGAGCACCCGCCCTCACACCCACTCCGGCCCAGCGAGCAAGCGAAGACGATGACGAGCGCGTAGTCTCTACGACCATGCTCCGGCACATAACCAGGCCAACCTCCACCCCTCATCGTCGTCTTGGGTACGAATGGTGATGCAGGGCAAATTCCAACGTCGACGGCGAAGGGGCGGGTGTTGTTCGATCAGAGGGATGAGACAGGGAGCGGAAGAAGAAGTAAGGTGCTGCAGGAGCACGAGCAGGAGGAGGAGGAGGAGATAGCCCTCCATCCCTCCACAGTTGCTCTTGGTCGTCATCGACACGCTCGCCCGTTGCCCATCGTATCCCCACCCCATCCTAACCCACGAACTGCCCCTGCTGGCGTGTCAGCCCACTCCGCCCCGCCCCGCCCTACCCACTGGAAGAATAGCGCAATGTGGTGTTTTGAATGGGCGTTCGACGGTTCAGCGACTGCGCTCGCACTTCCGTGAGGATCATGCAGGTGAATTCGAGAGAGAGGGGTGGGGGCGGTGTTCGGGTTAGTACTTTTATTATCAGAGGCGGCGCGGATGCGGGAGTGGGTTTAGGATATGGGAGGGTGAAGGCGAGATGTAAGGTGCTGCAGTGCAGTTGGGCGGGGTCGGACTGTGCGAGCAGCTTACACGGAGAGGGGCGTCCGACTAGGAACCGTTCCTGCAACCGCACTCGCACCCCGCGTTGACGTTGCCGCTTCGGTCTTTTACCAATGCTAGGGCAGGACCGGCTGTGTTTGGCATATAGAGGAGCAGGAGCGGATGTGGGGCGGGAGGGCATGGAGCAGGACGCCGTGGGACGCCGTGGAGCGGGGCGGGACGGGAAGAGCATTGTAGACGGGTGGTTTTCTTCGGACGAGGGCGACGAAGAACCGTGGGTGAGCGATGGGTTCGAGGGTTGTCTTTTCGTGCAGCGGGAGGCGGATTGAGATGGGACGGTGTGACGACCTCAAAGAAGGTCTGGGCAGAACTTGGTTCTTGCAGCATTGACGGAGAGATGAACATGAAGCGACAATGAACGCGGTGACGGTTGCTGGGCCTGAGGAGGAAAGTGTTCAGGTAAGAATAGTATAACCGCCCACACCGACCCCCCCTTCTCCCACCTCGCTTCTCGCCTCTATATGGTCGTCCTGTCGCTGAAGTTTTTTTCGAAGTTTTTTATACAGAGGCAATCTCAAGTTCAAACTTCGGCTGTCGATCTGACAGCCGCGGCGAACTCTTCTTGAGTTCCGCAGCGTGTTCGCGATGAAACGGTTTGTAACGAGAAGCCTGCTGGCTGGGCTTTCTTGCCCAACATTGGATTCGAATTCTAGCTCAGCACATTGTCCTTGAACATGAACTTCTCGTGCCTGCTTCATATCCTTCTCGTCCAACTACGTGTTTGGAAGATGCATTTGGTTTCCTTGGACTTTGCGGCGTCTACGAGCCATCTTACTGTGAACTAGTCATTTCTTGGATGTCTGACTCTTAAAGGTAGTAATTAATATACAAAACTCTACATATAACGAACTCAAGGAATCGCATCACCAGCTTCATTCGACAATAAATTAGAAATCCCCCTCTACTGACGAGCTTCGTCGATGTGACCGTGTTATGAGCTCGTGTGCTGTCTACTGTATTTTAAACGGAAAGTCGGGCCTCGAGGTACTTGTTGATTTTAAGCGTGTAGAGTACTCCCTTTTCCACCGAAATCGCTATGCTTGGTGCGGCAGTGCCTGGACAAAAACGGCATGGCGGCTGTGCCGACTTTGGTTCATCTGCGATTTCCCGGTAGGTCTCATTCTTCTTTGAACAACACTGCATTCATAGACGATTCGTCTTCGTATTCTCTATGGAAGGACAGAATCCTACAAAGTCTATAGACTTACCTTCTCCTTATCTTCCTCTTTCTGAGAAGAACCATGAGAATCACGATAAGATCAACGACGCCAAAGCACCGATTCTCAGCCTCGATAACGACATCCTCTGGTCGATCTTCCGGATAAATGCCGTTATGGAGGAGGAAGCTGAAGAAAAGGACGGAATAGCAGCAATTGATACGCTCCGGTACTGCTCCCAAACGTGTTCAGGCTGGCGACAAGTGACCCTGTCATATTCTTCGCTCTGGGCTAATGTCATCAACCTCTGCCGTCTTGAGCACGATGAATGGAGAGAGGAGGTTCTACGAAGGACGGATGAGTCACTGCTTTCGATATTATGGGTTCATCCAGATCTAGGACGTCTCTCCGAGGACCTTGCCACAGAACTTCTAGGGCGCAATTGGGATCGGATTCGACGACTTGAACTCAATTTCACAAACATTAATTGGATGGACAAGTTCAGCATTGCGAAGTTTTGGGAGATTTTTCAGCGTCCGTCAGAGGTCCTCGAGACCTTTCGCGTTTCTTTTTATCGCATAGATCGGGGAACATCATTCATTCTCAATCCTTCCGACTTTGTCATCTTCAATAACCACGCTCCTTCCTTGCGTGTTTTTTTTGCCCCCAACATCGAGTTCAAGTTAAATGCTTCATGGCTGAGAAACCTTCGATTCCTTGCCTTGAATGGACGGGTGTCTGCGAACGATCTTATTCAAGTGATCCGACACATGCCACTTCTTGAACGCCTGACAGATGAGACATCTGCGATAACCGCCACCAGAGATGCCCTTTCTTCCGTGCCACAAATCACAGCCCCGTCCCTCAAAGAAATCACCATTTTGTCGTATTTGAATATGAGTGGGTATATGGAACTCCTCGCTCGTATCAAACCAGCCACCGGATGTTACTTGACTTTCAGCCACACTGGTGCAACTCCTGACATGAAAACAGTCTCCCTGGCCAACGAAGTTGTCGGCAGATATTCCATGTGCTGCAATTTCCTCGGTGCAAGCAGCATTATCCTCAAATTGTATACAAACCATTTCCACTTCGAGGCCCAATTCTCTCGCGAAAGGCGGTTTTGCTTCAAACTCTTGATCAATGATAGTATATTCCGATCAGTGATAATTCGGAGCCTTTTTGCTGCCTTGCCTTTGGATGAACTACGACTGGTAAAAACTGTTTCACTCGACATCTCACCGAAAGTTTTCGAATCAGGCGATACTAGCATTAACTTATTGGTGTCATCACTCCGCTCGGTCGAAACCTTGAGTCTGAATCCCGAGACGCTAGACTTTCTGCTCACTGTCCCCAGTGACATGCACGCCGCCCCTTCCTTTCCAGTTCTCCATACACTTAAGATCAGCCCCTCCCTTCTAGACGATGAAGTATTAACGATCAAAGATTTTCTCACCTTACGAACTTCAATGGGCCGACCGATTAGGGCTCTTTCCCTTCATAGCGATTTCGAATTTAAATTCCACGCGGGCTGGCGTATACAATCTCTAGAAAAATTTACGGGTCTTACAGTATCCCTTCGACATGGAGGCGAACAGTATCAATATACGTGCGGCATCAGGAAGGATGTCGTTGTGGACCCCTCTCATCTCACCTAAAGGTTAGTTGGATTTTCACGCGTCCTCTGTGTCATCGTAGAGCTCATTCAAAGGCAGATGATTCACAGCCCTCAAAGGAGAATGGAACGATTATTGTTGGAACTTGGCTGGAGATAGCAGGATGTTGACATCTTCCATCCGAATCCTGCGTTGCTAATTTTAAGTTACAGTTTTTTCACTACTTCCCGTCTCCGCCTTTCGATTCCAATAAAAGTGTACTTCGAAAAATAGGGACATAATTGAATTTGAGGTACTTCCATAATGAATTGAACTAGTAATATGGTTACTCCACCAAGACTAACCAATAGTAGAGGCCAGCGTGTACGGTTCAGAGGACAGCTCAGCTTTCGCTTCAGAATCGGTTTCGCACTCAAAACCGTCTTGAGGACCTTTTGACGGTGTAGTTATAAATGTATTGGGTAAACGTTAATTGCATTTGACGTACGGAAACCCAAGCAAGTGAGGTTAGAGCCAGTACAACGCTCAAACCTCGAAGTGGCTTTATATAAATATAATATGCGAGCGCCGCCATTTTTATTGGGTAAAGCCGATATGTAGTACTTTGGTACACGATTTCTGAGAGGGATCAACCCAGTTAAAATTTTCGAGTCGTCGAGCGCGGTCAAGCGGGATCGCAATCAATTAAGCCGAAGTCCAGTCAATGTTTGCACTCATTCGACGCTAAGGAGACGGTAAACACGCTACAAATTATCATTATATAGCCAATATGGCACATATTGAGGATTTATGACATATAATAAGATCTAGAAAATAGACTTACTGAAGGAGAAATTGAGTAGCTGACTGGTTGTCGATCGTGGAAGAATGTCGAAGGCAACGAAGGCCGCAGGTTAGTTTTGTTGAACTTTGTAAAATCTCATAAGAACCGGGAGTTTAGCCTCTTGAACGACCCTCTCGACTAAACTTCATACGGCTCGTCGGTCGGCTCGAATGACGTGCGAAAATTGTCGTGTTGCCATCAAATTTCTTTCTTCCTTCTCCCCAACCTGTCCCCAGCGTGCTTTGACCATTATTGTAGCGCTCTTGCCAGCTCTTCAAAGCTTCGACATTTCGGATTTTAAGCCTGAGTACGGATCTAACTTGGGGGAAATGCTAGCTCATCCGGCTTCAATAAATTCATGGTGCGTGATCTCGAACCCTGGTGACCCTAGTCATTGCTATCTAATGGTATTACTAGTAGTAATAGGCGAATGTCTTTATGGCCATTCTAGAACGAAAGTGGTTTTAAGACGATGAACATTGTATGCTACCAGCACCGACGGAGGTGGTTCTTCAGACTCGATGGTAAGCAAGTTTTGGTTTGCCTTCTCCGTTCATTCTTATAGTTCTCGAAGTTTTGTAGGTCGAACGCGTTTACGCAGTCCCTGCGTCGTGTTATCCATCAACTATTTTCTATCGCAACCCAATCCCCAATATCCCAACTGTTGACATCCTACCCTACCCTACCGCCTCCGACATGCTCATGCTTTTTTGTGTCGTTGTCGTCACGAGGTCTTCAATCATCTTGTCCACGCCTTATTTGGGATGCGACAATGGTATATGTCAGGATGGGGAGGCCGCGTAGAGGAAGAGTCGGTCGACTGGGGACCGCCGCAGTTCACCGAATTCGAGGAACCCTCGTTTATGCAGTAGCAGACCACGACTGCGTCTATCCCCCAAGCCTTACGAACAACCACACCGTACCCTCCGTCATCAGGCGACGATGACGAACGTGTTTCGCACCGGCTCAATATCACGTTCGTCGTCGCCGGCGTCGTTTGAATCGTGGGCTCTGGACTGGGGCTGGGGTGTTCATCAACCTGCAGGTCGGGGCGGCGAGAGTGGGGGTGAATGAGAGGAGAGAGTAGTGGGGAAGGCAGATGGGATTAACGAACCGGTTCTCAGTGCAGTTCCCCCCGCAACATCCGCTGTTCGCGTTTCTTGGAAGGGTTTCTACGAAACTCCACCATCGACGTGTCAACCTGCCTACCCCACCCGCTGGGCGAACGACGCGGTCGCGCAGCGCTTGGACTGGTCCTGGTCTGATGCTTGGGGGGAGGCGGCGCTGGCGTCGACGGCTGGCTGTATTTGGGTTGTGACACAGAAGAGTGAAAAGATAGCTGGGGCGGGACGGGGCGGGGAGAGCATCTTGGGCGTACAGGGTGCGATATGCGTGGAACGTGTTCTCGAGTACACTGGACCCAAGGGGGGAGGGGCGCGTCGTTTGGGCTCGTGCTTGTGCGGGCGGGGCGGGAGAGGAAGCGGGCTGTGTCTGTGGTATGGGAGAGGAGAAGCTGGGTATGACGTGCCGCGGGGGAGTAGGATCGGGCGGGGACGTGGCAGGCGGGGATCGGGCGGGCGGGGGCGAGGTGGGGGGGACATGGCCAGCGACTTCGACTAGGACTTCAGCGCTTCTGCTTCAGCTGTGGAAAGAAGTAAGTCGAAGCCCTTTACACGCTGCAACGACGACGTCACATTCAAATTCCGCTCTTCAACAGTTCGGAACGAAGCTGTGAACCAACACGACCTCCAACAATGGTGCGGCGTACATCCTTCGAAAGATAGGGAGCTGTGCCGGTGTAGCTGCTACCCGCCTGCGCCGTTGATCGCGCGCGTTTGGCCAACCAGCGTGATCTGACATTTGGGATATCATTGCCCGTGTTCCTTCGCCGCCCCTCGTGTACCCCGGAGCGCCTGTCCTATTCCTGATGCGTAGCACCCGTGGTAATTACGTCCGTGCTTCCCACATCTCCCCCCCTCCCTCGTAGCTGTGACCTATCCTCCAACCTCAAGACCCCCACTGCACCCATCATCATCAGTCTAACTGAAATCGGCCCCAGGGGAAACCTCGAACGCGTACCTGAGTATCATTGATAGTCGAGACTCGATCGCCGCGTCATAAGTACTGTCCTCACTCGGATAGAAATCGGAATCAGCGCACCCAGTCATCAGCGCCGCTCCTCCTTCCTCTCTCGCGCTACGAGTACAGCGATGCGGCACAGTGTTGTACCGGACGGGAGGGGGCAAACGCAGACGCGAGGACGCGAAGGAGAGTGTAGACGGGCTGACGGTCGTCGTACTCCCGAAGGCCCGAAATCTGCATCGATGGTGAGGCGGGGATGGAAGTGGTAGGAAGGCATGGGCGGGGTGCAGCGGCGCGGAGTGGCTTGAGACAGGACCGTTAGTCTGACGTACGGGAGAGGATATAGACGGTAGGGCGGAAAGGAGGATGGGGTGAGGTGATGGTGTTGCTGATGAGGTGGAAGGAGAGGTCGATGACGATAGGGTGAGAACAAGGGTGAGGGCGAGGGCGTAAATGGGGTGGGGCTGGAAGGAGATGGGTTTTTCCAGGGTTTTTGGTCTGACGCAGATGTGAAGGATGTCGATGAAGAGACGATGAACCCGAAGACGGTGTAACGAACCGTAACCGGAATGGGAACTGGACCGGAGGGACGCGCGGATAAATCAGGAAGGAGGGAAACTAGAGTAGATGGTCGAGTACGGAACAATACACTGTGTTGATTCTACGAGTAGCTACGTAGAATACGAGGGGTTTAAATAGAAGAGAGGAGGTCGGAGGTTGACTAGAAGAGTTTAGAATAATACTAGAATGCGGGAAAGATACGAAAATGGACTGGAACGAGTGTGAACGAGACTAAATGAGAGGATGACGAGAGAAGATATGATAATATCGGAACGAGAACGAGAGAGGTAATTCGGGCGGAATATCGGGGATGACTATTACATTACCCCCTTCTTTAGAACGGAGGTCGCGAAAATTAGGAATTTGATGAGGGACTTGAACGCGACCGGAGTATAGGGTTCGGAGGGTAACTTGAAGCCGGGGTTTGAAAGAAAATTTATGGGTTTCGAGATGAACGGACGTGAAGATGGAAGTATTTGGATAATGCGAGGTGCAGAGTGGGATCGCGAGACGACGTCGAGGGAGGAGACGTGGTAGGAATGCAAATTGACGTTCGACAGGTGGAATAACGTGGTGAAAGGAAATGATCAGATAAAAAGGAATGTTGGGTGGATTGGGAGTGAGATGCAGGAAGGAATAGATCGTGGAGTCGAGGTATGAAATGATGGCTCAACAGAAATTTCTAGACATTGAACTTGAAGTATTCCGTCGGTATTTCTCGAGTAATCTAGAATTCTGAATTCGAGGTAGATTCGGAGGTGCGGAGATGAACGTGGAGGCGGAATGCAATCCAGAAATGATGAGCGAATCGGATGTGTTCGTAGACACGCAGGAGTCGAGGATGACATGCGGCGCGAGTCGTGCGATTTTAACGTGAAATGAAACGACGCAGAGACGGAATACGAGCGCGGTATGAATGGCACGAAGTATTGAGCAAGGAAATCGCACTTGAACTGGAGGATAGGACAAGAGTGTGAAGTTGCGCGTGTCATCCAAGTACGGTCAAAGATGAAGGCGCACGGGAACAGGATAAGATGGTTTGACGGAAAGAGGAGAAGGACGTTGAAAGTGTTGAATGCAGAGGCAAGGTAGGTGACGAGATGTCAATGACGCAGAATCAGGGAGGAAAGCGGGAGCTAGGAGAAAAGTCAATGCGAATCATGAAGGCCGCGTGAACAAGGCCTTTAGGATCCGAATACTTCAATGACTCGAGGAGATGATTGACGAGGGAGGAAAAATAGGTGCCAAGGACGGAGATAAGTGCCAAGGACGGAGGAGCACGGCGAGAAGACAGAAAGAGGAAGAGAGGAGAATTACGGCAAGGTGAGAGGACGTTGGAACGGGACAAAGACGAGAAGGGATAGGCACGAGGAGGGGAACGGATAGGAGAGAGACGAAGAAAGAGAGGAGAGGAGGGACGAAGAGAGGAGAGGGACGAAGAGACAACGAGGAGAGAGACAGAGGAACGAGGAGAGATAACGAGGAGAGAGACGAAGAGAGGGAGACAAGGAGGGAGACGAGGAGGGGAAGTACCACAGATTACTAGATGATCTGCAAGAAGGTTCACAAGAGATATATCGCAGATATATCTCTTTATCCCCCTTTCAAGGCGACGCGGGAGCGGAGAACTAGATGCCAAAGACTTGAAAGTCTTGACGTGTGAAGGGCGAGAAATAAATGACATAGGAATAAATGGTGTAGAAAAGAAAAAAAAATGATGGTGGTTGATCGTGAAAGTGTCGGTGGAGTTGACGCGTGAATGATAAAGGGAACGGAGAGTCGATAAACGACGGAACAAGAACTAGAAAAGATGAAGGTGGGTGTGTCGAGAATAAAGGGCAAGATTACACGTTCAAGCCTAGACTATCGCGTGAACCAAGATGAGGGCGGAGCAAGAAGACGAAAGTCTTATTGCGGATGGGAGGTGGACACGAGTGCGGCCAGGTAAAAGGAAATACCTGGGATTCCCACTGAAGGGTCGGAGAGGAGCGACGATAGGGACATCGTCGAGGAACGAAGGAATGGTCGAGGGCTTGAAGAACGGAGGGATATGACGGGGATGTGGAGAACTGCTATGCTTGACGAAGGAGCAATAAAACTTGAGGATTCCGGGCGCGACCCAGAAAGAACAAGAAGGGTGACAAAGGAATGATGAGAGGAGAGAGGGGTGTCCAAGAAAAGAAGCTAGGAGAAGGCCAGAATGCCTTAAATTCGTCGCGACCGAAGCCGTTCAGAATCGCGGCCAGGAACAGAGGGAACTTAAAGATCTATAAATCGAAATTAGACCGAAATATGAAAGATTTGCAGTCGTTGGTCGCCTTGGCGGGGATTGACCAACATAGATCTGGACAGAGGTGGGTGATCGTTAAGACGCAGGCCTAGAACCGATCGAGGAGTGACAAGGGAAACGGCTAATGGACTTGCAAGACCGAAGCCTTCGCCAAAAGCGGGGATAAGAAGTCGAAGGAGACAGAGACGTTGTGCGGTGGAAAACCAGCACGGACAGAATAGGAGTTGAGAACGCGAGTCTAGGAGAAACGAACACGATTTGTGACTCGACGTAGGAACATACGTCGGACTCGGACGAGAAGGTGAACGTAGATGGGAACTAGATGAGAACGCGCCCGATATAGATCAGCGGCCGCGGATGCCTGTATTGAACGCGATCCGGGGAATTGGACAATGGATCGCATAAGCCGGTAGAATAGAAACGGCGAGGATGAACGAATGGAACCAGAACCAAGTAGGATCGAAAACGCGACTCGAAGACGAGAGATTTGACGCGCGAAATCGAAGTATTGACCAAGGAATGAGGAACCAAGAACCAAGAAGACGAAACGAGCTCAAGGGATGTCGACGAGAAGGACGAGGGTGCAGACGGCGGGAAAGAGACAAGCAATGCCAGCAAGGAAACTCGGCGTGGTTGAGAAACGCGACGCGCGGGAGAGACGGCGAGCCGGGCCGACAAGGTTCGTAAACACTCAAACGCGATTGACGAGCGCGAGTGGCTGACAGAAATTGCGAAGCACCAAAAGAAGGAACGGCGGTGTCAGGTCCGAGGAACAAGGAACGAGAGGAGACACCGGGTCGTCGACGAGCAAGGATTCGAGATGATGGTGGTAGAATCAAACTTGTAACGAACCGTAACCGGAATGGGAACTGGACCGGAGGGACGCGCGGATAAATCAGGAAGGAGGGAAACTAGAGTAGATGGTCGAGTACGGAACAATACACTGTGTTGATTCTACGAGTAGCTACGTAGAATACGAGGGGTTTAAATAGAAGAGAGGAGGTCGGAGGTTGACTAGAAGAGTTTAGAATAATACTAGAATGCGGGAAAGATACGAAAATGGACTGGAACGAGTGTGAACGAGACTAAATGAGAGGATGACGAGAGAAGATATGATAATATCGGAACGAGAACGAGAGAGGTAATTCGGGCGGAATATCGGGGATGACTATTACAGACGGGTGCTGGGCTTGACAGACGAAGATCTTCCTAGTAACGTTTCGATTTATTTGTTCTTCCCTCATGTACCAACCGTGGTATGTAATAAATCATCTATAGGACAATACTAGAGTATTATCTCATAGTTTATTAGTTATGCTCAGAAAACCGTGAAAGGGCGGGTTCATTATTTTACGCTTGAGTGCGATCTCGAGAAATCGAGGGAGGGTATGACGCAATTGACTGCACACGCTGTTCACAACCTGTTTCAGAATGGATTTGGTACCAAACGCCATGACACCCGTTCAAGAGTCCTCTAATAGTCGAATACCACCGGGTGTTATCAGACGTGCTATAGATGTGATCGCGACTGAGGCAATAAAGCTGCCAACCAGCGAAGATAATGGGTTGAAAGTTGCGAGGAGAGGGGAAGGAGGCTACAACGACGTATTCGTGATATCTCCTGTGAGCCTTTTTCAATCTTGCAATTCCAATTTGGCCATAATTTCTCTATCAGACCGATTCAGGCGTTTTCAATGTATTTGAACCCTTCGTGGTCCGGTTACCCAAGAAAGGCGCTCTTCTACCTTATCAAGTCTTGAATGAGGTTAACTGTATCTCACTGGTTTCTTCACGCGACCCCGGTATCCCCGTTCCAGAAGTGTACGCTTACTCTTCCGACCTGCCGGTTCCGTTCATCGCTCAGGAATATATCGATGGAAATTCTCTGAGCTCGTCGTGGAACAACTATACCAAGGCCGAGAAACGAGAAGTCGCTCAACAGATAGCCGACATCATCGTGAACATGGGAGAAATCCGTTTCGACCAAATAGGAGGCTTTACTGGTGGCGAAGGCGCTTCGCTGGGACCGACTGTGGAGGGAAGCAAGTTGTTCAAAGGACGAGTGAGTATTTAATTCTACCCCTTTTCCGTCGTCTATCGACTCCTTTCCGTCGATAGGCTAGATTTCATTCTCGAGAATTCTACGATATAGGCCCTTATGAGAGTACAAGGGACTACGTCATCGCCTGCTACGACAAAGAAATTTATTATTACACTCATGCGCCTACATCTGACATTGATTTCGACCTCTTCAAGGACACTTCTCTCCAGAATTTTATAGCGCAACTGCGAGCTAAAAGGGAACATTTATCGGCAAGTTTGGTACCTGTTGAAGAACCATTTGTTTTAGTACACGGCGATTTCAATGGTCAAAACGTCATGATGCAGGGCTCGAAAGTGAAAGCGGTTTTGGACTGGGAGTTCGCTGGTGCGTATCCTCTGAGCGAGCTTGTTGGAGGCGTCGGGTTTGATGTCCTCGAGGTAACGGATGACGAGTCTGAGGAGGAAAATTCGAAGTGGAGTCAGAGGATTATGGCGATGGTAGGCGAAACGGCTGGGCAGAGGGGTTGGAGCGAAAAATTGGTAGAGAGGCTGGTTGGCGATGGAGATGCTGTAGTTGGACATGCACGGATGGAGATGTTTCCGACCTAGCATATCATTCAGAATGGACTCACTTGTATACTTTGGATTTTGGATTCTTTAAAAGTCGGCCCACGAGTCCTCATCTGCAGTCGCAAGTAATATTCTCCAAAGCCCGATGCAGCTAAATCCCCAGAAGCCGTGCAGAAGGGCCGTAAGACGGCCGAATAATTGACACAAGCAAATAAGAAGGAAAAGCACTCGACTTGAAGCTCACGGTAGAGAGACATCTTTACTACCATTTCTAACAATGTTTCCTACTTGAAATAAGGTCGGCGAATTGAACGATACTCTTGAGACTAATATTAACATACACCTCGAGGAGAAGAAGCAATCGACGAGGGTAAAACTTGTTAACGAAGACGAAACCATTCAACCCCCTTCGATCGATGCTGATCCCGTCGTTCTCGCGTACTAGGAGGGTGGACGATGAGCTCGGGGACTTGGTCAAGGTAGAGGTAAAGGCGCTGAGGAGTCACAATATTGGGATTAGGAACGCGGTATGCAGCTCGTATGTGGCGAGTAGGTGTGGAACTTGACTCACAAGCCGCGTGTTTGATGCCATGTCCTAAAACGGATGCTAGCGTGACCGAGTTCAACTTCGGCTTTTTCACGATTTT
The DNA here is from genome assembly GCA_023014345.1 of Galerina sulciceps. Classification (NCBI taxonomy): domain Eukaryota; kingdom Fungi; phylum Basidiomycota; class Agaricomycetes; order Agaricales; family Galerinaceae; genus Galerina; species Galerina sulciceps. Next base: position 1,147,619 of record JAEDXJ010000036.1, read on the forward strand.
TTCTGGTTCATTTCTCAACATCGACAACGGCCTTCATTAGACATCGCACTATCTATGACAAAACCCAAATTTACAAAGCCCCTTGCTCTATCATCTCGTCATCCTCATTCCCCGCAACAAAATTGCGAACAGATCTTTAGGTCCCAACCACCGATTCTCAAGCTCCACGACGACATCCTATGGCAGATTTTTTTGTTAAATGCGGAAATGACGGATGAGACCGAGTACATGAACACGATAGTAGCCATCGATACTCTCCGTTACAGCTCTCAAGTTTGCTCAAAATGGCGAGAGATCATCCTGTCGTCCTCGTCACTTTGGGGCCGGGTTATTAATCTTTCTTATCTCGAGCATGATCAGTGGAGGAAAGAGGTTCTCCGTAGAACTGGTGAATCGTTTCTTTCTGTCTTTTGGGGTCCTCCAGAGCAAGCACTCCTCTCCGAGAGAGTTGTCGCCAAGGTGCTCGAACGTCATTGGGATCGCATTCGATGGCTTGGACTCGATTTCTCGAATCATGATTTTGAGGGCGACAACATCCTGCTATTCTGGAGGGTTTTTCAGCGTCCATCAGAGGTTCTGGAGACCTTTCGGGTCTTTTTCTACCTCGATCCAAACCCCGACTGCATTATGACTCCTTCCAACTTCGAAATCTTCAAAAACTTCGCCCCTGCATTGCGCGTTTTTTGCGCCCCAAACATCAAGTTCAACCTTAATGCTTCTTGGCTAGCAAATCTCCGGTCTCTTTCCTTGAATTCCCCAGTATCCGCTTATGATGTAATTCGGACAATCCAGCACATGCCGCTTCTCGAATGCCTGACGGACATCGCCAGTAATGCAATTGCCTACACCGGCGTTGGACTTTCTTCCCTACCACAAGTCACACCTCTTTCTATCAAAAGAATCCATATCTCGACGTCCAAGACTTTTACCCCATGTATGGACTTCCTTGCTCAGATAAAACCACCTGCTGGATGCTTCTTGGACTTCAATCACGGAACTCTATTTTTCAACGTGAATATGTTGCCCTTGGCCAGTAAAGTCCTGCATAGCTATTCGAGATGCTGTGACCTTCCAAGCGCGGATAGCATCTCCTTTGAATTTCGCCATTCGTATTTCAACTTCGTGGCCCAGGTCCCTGGCAAAGGGAAATTTCGTTTCGAAATCGATTACCTTTTAAAACTGCCACGCGGTATCATCAAGACCCTTTTTGGAGCGTTACCAGTGGTTGAATATCGAGATGTTGAAACTCTTACACTGGGAATTTCACCGGGTATTTTCAAACGTACTAGTCGCAGACTCTCCAAATTCATTTTATCTTTCCCGGCTGTTGAAACACTGATTTCTAACCCCATCACTGTGCGCTTTTTGCTCAATCTACCCAACGACATCTTTGCTCGCTCGTTTCCGCTCCTCGATGAAGTCAAATTCAGTCATTGTCTGCAAGGAGAAGAGTTATCGACCATCGAAGAATTTCTCACCTCACGGATTTCAAGCGGTCGACCTGTTGCTGTTATCTCTATGCCCATTGGTCCGGATTCCATTGAAAACCTTCGGTCGTTGGAAAAATTTACTGGTCTCATTGTAGTCCTTCGACATGGACGTCAGCGATACGAACATATCTGCGGCGATCACAGCATTGAGGAGCTTTCCAACCTGCCCACCTAGAAGGCTGCGCTCTTCTACCAATCTTGTTCATGACCTCCTTTGAAGGTGAGTGATATGCATTATTTTTAATCGGTTTCTGACAACATTGACTCTAGAGTATTTTTTTGTTATTCAAACGAGCATCCGTAAAAGAAAAAAGCTGATCTCAGAAATATGAGATCTGAAAGCTGACTAAATAAAATTTTTGGGAATGTTACTTATAGGTGATACGTATGGCGCCAGTTGTGTACTCTATAGACCGGTTATGTGCTTGAAAAGGGTGTACGAAAAATATGATCTGATTTATTGCACACAGTATGCGTCATCTCTTTTTTTCCATCTTGCTTCAAATCATGCCTGTCGTCGGAACCTGTCGGAACTATCGATCGCGAGGCGCTCCCACTTAATGTCGAGTCAAGACGAAGGCCTCTCACAGTCTTTTGCAGGGATTCGCGTTGCACGGCGTCTGTAAAACCCTCTACAGTCGTGTCGGTAGGTAGAAGGGCGTATTTGGTGTGATAATGGGCCCTTGGTTCGATTTTCTCAGTCGGCGAGTCACGCTCTCGCTTCAGGACCGCGAAGCGAGAGCGTGAGGGCGGCTGACGCGTCCAATTGATCCCGATTCCCGAATCATGTGACATGTCTGTTTACCAGTTGACTCGGTTTCCAACTCTATCTTCTCGAAGATAGCCAACAGAGGCCTCTACTGGACTAGGGGTTGCATCACTCAGGCGCCTCTCCGTCATCCCAATGTTCTGCAGCCTTTCCTGGACACAACTCTGCTCATGCGGACTGCTCTTATTTTATTTCAAGCACATGGGTGAGCCCTTTCTTACCCATGTTGTGGATCCACTGATACACCATGAACTTCGGTGGAGGTGCCTCCGGGACATCCTTGCTCTATCATTACCTGCCCGTCCTCCGTCCTTCTTCGCTCCTACCGCAGCCGCCGTTCTCGAAAGCGTCGTTTCCTTGATTATATCCAACCGCGGCATTTCCTGAATAACGGCAAGATAGCACATTACCGCACACAAAGTTCCCGTCAGAAACCGACACCCTGCGTGCAATTGTTGCGCAATGGAAATGGGGTCAAAACTAGTGAACACCGTATGCCTTCACCCCACCCCTCCTATCGACATTGCCAACGTTAGCGCTATATCCAACGTTCATCTCACACCTTGTGTTTTCTATCACTATCTAAAAGTGTGTCTCTCTCATCTCTCATTTCTTCCATCTCTTCTATTCCTCAAATTCAGTCATCGCTTCTCATTTAACGCCTCCACGCTGAATCGCAGGAGAAGATGAAATGACGCCTTCAAAGCAAATAACGCGCTTGTGTGCGGGTTACTCACCCTCCGCACGTCCCGGCCTCAAAGCTTAACCTCCCATTCGCAATCGTTACATCCAGATGTACTGAAAACATGGCCCCGTTTTGGAACGTCGACGCCCCAGCGCGTCTGAATCTGATAGGTGCGCAGCCAGACGTCGCTCCTTCCGGCCGGTGTCGAACGTGGGTTGGTCTCTACGAATCAAGGAGCGAACGATATGCGGTTCCGTCACGGCTTTGATTGCAAAGGCGGGGGGAGGGGTTTTGGAAGGAGATGAGTTTCCTTGGGTTGGACCTCCAGGCCTCCCCACCCAAATGCCCGACCAACGGCGACTTTTCCGGCGCTATCGTTCGGCGTATCTGCCATGTGGGCGCAGTGTACGCGATCCACCTGCATTGTTAACGACGGTGATATATTTCTGTGAGTGATTAACGTCATTTTCTCCTCTCCGCTATCACGCACTGATTCATCGTGCAGCCTACAGCTAAGATGCCCTTCTTCAAACTCAAGTTTGAAAATTACTTTGCAAGTTCTCAGCCGTACCCCGGCAGCGCCGCCTTTGCTACTGCTCTTTGCGAGCTTTACCATTTACGCAAGAAACGCTGCCTCCTCACTTCCCTATTTCCTTCAGTGCCAGCTTCCCTTCCCCACTCCTTCCTCGCCCTACCCAGCCTTGCTTCTTTTGCTCCGCGTCGTAGCTCTGCAAGTACAAGGGCGCAATCAGAACTCTTTTCGTTGCCGGCAGACCTCTGGCGCTACACGACTCGCTCCGCTTCCTCTGTCATAACTTCGCTGTTTAGTATAGGACTCGACCACATTGTATCGTTGTTCATGTTGACATCCTCCACTGCGCCATCGCATCATTCTTTTTTCGATGCAAACCCTCCCTCATCCTACCTCATCTTTGTCTTCCCGCTTCGTATAACGCACAACACCCATGTTGAGACCCAAACGAATTGTTTGCATGGATGACACTCTTTTTAGAACTCGAAACACACCAGCATGATAGTCGAGCAAGATGTATGCACGAGCAGCGATGGAGAAGAAAGCATAGCAGTTCCGTTCGACGTCTGTACATACTCCACATACGCTGACCCAAGGTGTGTGATTTCTCTCTTCTTCCGGCAGTTCTAAGCCCCATTCGCAGAACCTCCTACCTTGAAAGTCTGTCGACCGTCCTCTGCCTATAGCACCATCTGCAAGTCACAGAGCGCTGCTCTTCGTACAGCGGTCTCTCGTCATACTTTAGCCACGCTCGACGGCGGCTATCTCCTGGTCAGTCGGACCATTACCGTAGCTGTGTTATTTCGACTGCCCGTCCCCGTCGCGCCGGCCCCTCTTACTCCCCGACGATGTTCACCCCTTCCTTTCAAGGACTAGGCTCGGGGCTTGATTTTCTCGCCCGTCGTCGTCGTCATCACCGCCTTTAGGAACCTGCCTTACGGAAAGCACAACCCCCAACTTGACCTTGTCCCCCAAAGCCGACCTTGAACGTTTGAACTCGAACTCGAATGAGATGGTCGGGCAGTAATGCTCAACTCCACGCCCCTCTCCCCTCCCTCGACTGAGATTGTGGACGCGCGGCTGGGTACGTTTCTTCTTGATCTGTTACTGTCAGCGACACGGTGACTGCCAAGTATGTAGAAGGCAATTCACGGCTCACGAGAACCTCGAGTATGTTGACTACCTTCCGAGACCATCATTTAATTCTCCGTTTACCAGCCTTTTGCGGCAGTCAACCTAGAGTGTTGCTGGTTCAGTGAATGCGATCTCTGCTAGACTTTTGCAAACGCTGATTCACTTCGGATGCATTACTTTGCTCTATCCGCCGCTCTCGGTTTCTAGTTCTCGTCACTCTCGTCTCCACTTTATTTTGGTCGTCTGAGACTTTCCTCAAGATCTTTGCTGATACTCTTACTACCACCTAGCACCCCCAATGCTCATTCGGTTGGAACTGATTTCAAAGGCTCTTGAATGTGGTCTCTGAGCAGATTCTGCATCGTGTCCAGCCCACGGTCATGAAAGAACCTGGAATCGAAATATGCAAACTCTAATCTATGGAGATAACATTGGTCACGACAGCTGTGGAACTTTGAACGCCAGGGGACCGAGATTTCATTTTCTAGCGGTTTCAAGGGTCCGTACGGAAACTATTCTGGTTTTCTGTTCAGTTTTTTCTTCTTGCTGAGCCATTCGAATTCCTTCTTACCAGATGTCAAATTTGTGGCCTAGGGAAAGTTTGTCTTCCTTGGCTCGTTACTGCTACATGTCCACGCGGACCTCCACCAATGAGCCGTTATACGGCCCTCTGGCCTGCCGTCTTGAGAAAGCTATCTCCGTCACCTAATGCTACCACCATTGTGCATAATTTGTTTCTAATGAGAGTAAATCCATTATGCACACTGGGCTCTAGGTTAGAGACCTACCTTTATTAGACACTCTCAATATGAAATGGCAATACTGCCGTCGTAGTCCGCGTGGGCTAGATCCCAGGTAGGTTATTATTAGTACGCGCCAAGTTAACTCCCGACGCCTTTTAGCCAAATTTGTCAATGAAAGGCGGCTCTTCCCGCCGTCCCGCCCTCTGTACCAGTGAAAGCCGTGCGCTTACTTATTTGTATACGTTTCTCGCTCCCTGTCGCAATATAATGAGTTAAGGAGAAGCTCTGACCTGCGATTCGGGTTTGGAAATCTCAAAGTGCAGTGCAGGGCTCGAGGGCTGACTGTGAAAATGGGATCAAAACCATAGACAATGAAAGCAGCTCTTGAAAAGTTTAAAGAGCGATTGAGAGGTGGAAAATTTGCAAAAACCTTAGGCTGTTGCCTGGAGATCAGGTGAGTCGGCACAAGATCCAATCTAAAAGAAGAGGTCGGGCAGCGGGCGCTAATTACATCGTACATCGAATCCGCTGAAATTTAGCATTGCAGCGCGCAAAAGCGCAGCGAGGCTCATCATGTCAAATCGTTAAGAGTAAAAGTAATTTTTATTTCATTTAATTTGTCAGTTTTTCTCTATATTTTAGGCCCAACTTATCGAGTGACCATACTCTCGGCACGTAGTAAGAGAATCTTACGCTCTGCTTTGGCGCCCGAGGAGATTGTTTCGGAAACCTAGGAATAATTGCACTCACCGCTCCTTAGAAGTGTACTGCTGCATCAGAAAAACATATCGCCATCCAGTGGGTAAAATATGTTTAATATTTGTATCGCTGCGATACATCAGTATCGAAATATAATTGTGGCGATTGTTCCCGCCACTGTCTTGTAACACGAAACCAAACTGTCTCTCCAATAATCTTGAGCAGGTTTTATTTAATGATTTAATAAATTACAGGGTATAATTCTGGGAGTTGAAGCGTATACGTATTACAGTTGCAGCAGAGTGTGAGGATAAGTTACGACCGGAACCACACGACTACATATCGCAGTGTCCTACAAATGTTTGAATATTTGTATTCGCCATAATATTTAATTGCCAAAGTTAATATATTAAGTACCTATAATGCTGACACAGCTGTCCTCCAAATTGACATGAGTACCGCGTCAAACGACGGTCGGGATGGTCGCATACGGGTCGCATACGGGTCGCATCCTGCCGAATCACACCAGTGCGCCTAGGTGATCGGGGTCGTTTCGAACGGCGACGCCGATGCTGATCGCAGATTCTCACAACATATGAAAGGAGACTACTATTAATCCTTTCGGACAGCGGGACCAATGATTGTTGTCCCGTTAAGGTTTTCTTGTAGCATTATGCATAATCTTTGAGGCGGCTTTCATCTGCACAGACTGCACAGCCGCCAATTCTCGCATTTTGCATCGTCATGCACAACTCTGACCTAGAGATTATTGTGCATAATGAATCTATTCTAATGAGAGTCAAATTATGCACAAATATAGGGTCATTGCCTGTCTCCGTATCCAGTCAAATTACGGGTGAAGTTCCGTAACGATCGGTGTGTCTTGGAGCTTTTAAAATTAACTGGGCTCGTTTTCGACAACCAAAGGCCAATGCGTTTAATGGCGACGCAGCTTCGTCGTCCCCCTTCATTGGACGTGATGTATCGAGTTTATATCACTTCAACGGTCGCATCTTGTAATTCTTGCGTCTCTACGTCGAGCACTCCTCTCAGCGTGTGCACCTCGGCAAAAGCTTGTTTTCCGGATCTTGAATAGACTGGCTACATCGTAGTCCCCGATCATACTGATTTTAATCTTCATACTTGAGTTTCATGTTCAGGATTTGTTGGAAGTGACTTCGAAAATGAACCCGCGGGTATCTAAAATCGATGCACCTGTTATCACTTCTGGGACCTACTCGCTTTCTTCAAATGTCCTTTGGTTCATTTCCTTGTTTGGGACTAGCGCTTAAGCGTTTATCCTACGCAGCCCCAGCCATGCCTATTATTGCCCAGTCTCCACACTAACATGGCCACATTTGACACATTTTTCTCAGTTCTCGAGGCAATAATAACCTGGACGTATCACTTGACGCCATTCCACTCCGTCTTTGGATTCCGATACGACACAATCTCCAACCTTTCGATCGTGGAGCCCGAGACTTTGCACTCACGCGGTTCTGACGCTGGGCCAATCTATCCCCTGAGAACGGATCCTTAAGGCTTAAATACTTGGCTGCAGTTCGAAGAGGAGCCCGAGTCTTCTTCCTCGTTTCTCTACGCCAGATCGATTGAAATGGGTGCAGGGCCTGCAGTATCCGGTGCCGCTGGTGAAGTTCGAAGCTATGAACATCTCCTTGATCATAGACCCTGGTACAAAAATCGCCGTACGTCTTCAGTGCTCGTGTGAAGATAGAAAATTCATTGCTCTGTAGGAATCATTTTGCTGAACTTCTGGATTACTATTCTGTCCGTATTTTCAATGTTTTATTTCACGCGCTTACCACGGACCTTAGACTTGTCACGTCCTCTACCAACGGATACGATGGTAAAGAGGCTACTCATTCATTTCCTCGGGCTCGCGTCTGACAACCTATCGGCCATCTTAGGCAGTATGATGAGTAAGTCCAACTATTCTTAGACATGAATGGTAATGGATTGTTCTGAACGATTCGCAGACGGTTTACAATCTTTGCCACAGTGGCAAAAGGCTTTCAATAACCCTCATGGCGGATCAGTAAGTTATAACATTTCTCATGTGAGCCTACCGAAAACGTGCATGTAATTTTAGCTTGGGTCGCTAGGCGCTATTCAGGTTTGTTTCCCCGTCTGTCGATTTGATCGGTATTCTAACGGAGGGCCCAGAATATTGGGTCCCTTTCCGCACTTCCGTTCGCGCCTTATATGGCCGATATTCTTGGTCGAAAGTCCTGCATCGTTTGGGGTGCTTGTCTGATGGTTGTTGGAACCATCCTTCAAACGGCATCGCAGAATGTTCGTATGTTCATTGGTGCTCGGTCAGTCCTCCATCATGACCCAGACAAGAATGACTAAAAGGTTCACGATTGCAGTTGGCTTATAGGTTTTGGCCTCAATTTTGCGGCAACTGGCGCACCCATGCTGATCTCGGAGCTGGCGTACCCAAGTAAGTTCAAGTCGCTTTCGAGGTTACTCGGGTTGACACATACAATTTTCTCAGGCCAGAGAGGTCAAATAACCTCGCTTTATAACAGTCTTTGGTGCGTTGCGAAAAGTACTCCCTGACGTTGGTTTAATATGCTTTCATAGGATTTTTGGGAGTTTTATCGCTGCATGGACCGTAAGGACATTCCTCTGAGTTTGACTGCACCACATAATCTTGATTCGACAGACTTTTGGGACCTTTCACATCGGTACAAGCTGGTCATGGAGGATCCCGTCTGCTATCCAAGGATTCCCTTCCGTCATACAGTTGTGTTTGATATGGTTCGTTCCCGAGTCGCCTAGGTGGCTAGTGAGTAAAGGAAGGTTCGTTACATGCCCTATGTCTTTTTATGACCCAATAATCGAGCCAAAAAAAGGGAGGAAGAAGCACTTCGCACTCTGGCGTATTATCATGCTAATGGAAATGAGTGAGTGAAACCTACTAACATCCATTGTTTTCCAATCGTTTAATGATTGTCTCTGTTCAGAAAGGATCCGCTGGTTCAATACGAGTACCAAGAAGTCGTGACTACTATTCAACTAGACAAAGAGGTGGAAAAGACTGTCGGGTGGACGACACTTTTCAAAACTCCTGGAAACCGGAAACGAATGAGGATCATTATAGCCATCGCGTTTTTCTCGCAGTGGTCTGGCAATGGACTTGCGTGAGTTCCTCAGAGTTATCATCAGTGGGTACAAACGCTGATTCAAAATCGCCTTAGATCGTATTGTAAGTCGTTTGAAATATTAATATTTCTTTTTTACTGATAAATTCTGTCTCAAGACCTCAACAAAGTTCTTGACGCTATTGGGAGTTCGTTGCGCTTCATTTCCTGCCTATTTCAACAAGCTAACATTCCTTCTCCCTGATAGTTACGAGCCCAACGATCCAGCTTCTCATCGTACGTTTCTTTGACTGAAATCCGCTATCTTATTTTGACAGCATATCGTAGAACGGAGTACTCCAAATTTACAACTTTGTCATATGTGTCTTTGGGTCGCTTTGGTGCGATAAAATCGGTCGAAGAAAGCTTTTCATCGCCTCAACTGCTGGTACTTGTCTCCATGTTCTGTCGAGAATGGCTAGCTAAACGTGTCACGTAGGCATGCTTGTATGTTGGATTCTTGAGACTGTATGCTTTGCCCTCTACTCGGAGAGAGGGACGACAGCCGCAGCTCACACGTTCATCGCCATGATCTGTAAGTTCCCCAACCCTCGACTCATCAAGATGTTCTAATCGAAGTCTAGATCTATTTTCAACGTTCTACGCCGTATGTTCTTCTAATTACATCATATATTTAGTCTTGGGGCTTACAAACATTCCAGCTGGCGTATTCTCCTTTGATCGTTACGTGAGTTCACGGTTATATATACCCAAAGGCATGAATTAATATAACTCAAGCTACACCATCGAAATCCTACCATACAACCTGCGTTCAAAGGGTTTCACGGTTTTCAATTTCACTATTTGCGCTTCCTTAGTCTTCAACCAGTGAGTAACTGATCTTGGATCCGGGGAACAACACTTACACGGCAAAGATATGTTAATCCGATTGCCCTTCAAAAGTGAGTAGCGTCTACAGATGTGGGCCAGTATACTGATTTGCCAATCTCGTAGTATTGGATGGAAATACTATGTGCGTAATCTCTCTACGCTTACGATTGGCAGCAACAAGCGTTATTATTTCTCAGACCGTGTATATCGCTTGGTTAACTTTCGAACTCATATTTATCTGGATGTATCTGGTGGAAACGAAGAATGTAAGCCTTCCCGTCATTTCGCAAGCTCATTTGATTTAATCTCGAAACTGGCACCGTAGCGCACACTAGAAGAGACCGCAGCGTAAATGTTTCCTTCACTTTTACTCAAGGTTTCATGGTTGACCTGTCTATTGTAGAATTTTCGATGGAGACGACCAAGTCGCATTGATCGAGAAGCATGCCGTAAATCACTCCGAGATAAAGGGTTCTGATGATGGTTATGTTGAGAATTTGGATGAGAAGGATTCGCTGTAGAGAATACAAAGCGATGCTCATGATCAAACGATTTAACTGTTTCTTTCTCGGAGCTTCTTTCCGCATATGCGCCCCATCTCTGTATAGTAGTTGATATAATAAACGTTCAAATCCTCACGGTCGCTTTTCCCGAACGCGCATATTGGTCCACCTTTTTTGAGACTGGATAAGCGCCCACTGGCCTGGCGTGGTCGGTGCGAGATTTGGTATATACCGAATACTGGACCTTGGTCTTAAAGCCGAAGCCTAATTTTTTCAAGAAGATTTCTGGTATTTGCAGCATAGCTTTGGTCATTTTTTGAAAGCGGCAGTGTGGAAGAGTTCAGCCAAAATCGAATCCAACGGCGTCTGCGGTACATAACCACGAGGTCGACCTTGTTCAGGCTTTTTGATTTGTCTCAAGGATTGCACTTGTGAAGCAAGCACCCCGTAAGGTCACAGTCAAATCCACTGGCAGATGGTGAGATAAGAGCGGGTGTGAGGAACGAGTCGGCCAGCTAGGTGAGAAACTCGTCACAAATTTACCTAAGACTAGGCGAGCATCGATTCAGAAAGCCCAACGGGGCTGGGTTGATACTTGGTACCAATAGAATCCGATAGAACCTGATTTGCTAGGCTGGCTGCAGCATGTTCGAACTTCGTATTGTGGAGAAAAATGACACGGGAGAAAATGGCCGTGTAGTTGGGTCACAAGGTGAAGCCGGAAAGCATCAGCACGTTGGATGAAAGCGTGTTTCGGAGAGTGAATATCCTAGAATGGATGGGAATGCGAATTCGTTGGAATCTGTACGTGAACATGGATAACTTCAAAGGTGAGGATCTAATTTTTAAGAATTGACTGATATTTCGCGTCCTCCGTCAGAGCATAGTTTTCGTTCAGTTGTGTAACCTTTCAAATCTCTTCGTTTTTTTTAGCTCAAACTGTGCTCGCTAGAATATTTGGATTTCGGAAAGAGTGAATTTTTCGGAAGGACCCTTACTCTGAGAGCGTGGACGTTCAATATTTTACGATGATCTGGCGACGAACTCCTCCTTCACCTCACCGAAGCGCAGTCGGCGCTGATGCGAATCCTCGAAAGACCGAATTCATCGTGTGGTTACTTTGATGGTCTAACGGAGTAGATTTTTGTCTACATAAAACAAAGTCTAAAATTAAAATTAGGTATTGACCGTATGTGCATCCTCATACGGTCAATATAACTGCCTACCGGGAGCGGCTATAAAATACGAGCCAACAATACCAAATCCACCAGCTTACATTCGAGTTATCCCTTCGTTCCTAAAACCAAACACTACCATGAAGCCTCTCCAAGTTGTATCACTCGCGATTCCTCTCTTCTTCACGTCCCCCCGCTCTCTCCGCCGCTAACATCTGCTGCGTTGAAGTCGCAGGGGGGTCCTGCGACGTGGTCGAAGGGTCGCCTTCACTGAAGGCTGCATTGCTCGCAGATCCATCAATCGGGCTCGTCAACAAGGAGGGGAAAGCGGTCTCCCCAGATGCGTGTTGCTGCGTCGCTGCGAACTCCCTCAATTGCCGTAACCTCTGCGGGGTAGGTTTTTTACTCTCCGTTTCGCGATCACAAATGCTTATACTCAACCCCTCTTAGCCTTAGTTTGCGAGGGTACTAAGTTGCGATTATATATTCCCGAACCACGGAGGAACTGAAGGTCGTTGGGAGTCTAGTGGTGTAGAGAAAATTTGGAAATATCTATACATTGAGAACGGCAGTCAAATGATAGGCGCTATCAAAAATCGAGTTCCCTACCTGAGGTCCTACGAATTTTTTAGAAAAATTACATCCCATACTAACTTGTGGTAGTCAAATCATATGTATTGCCAAACTTTTCGACGAAGATGACCAGGCAGCCGTGGTCAATGAGCATGCAGTGAAGCCCGAATGAAACGGATTTTGAGAATATCTGCAGCAAAAGACGAAAAAGACTCCATTGTACCACGCGTAAAACTCACTTATTTCCAACACCAAGGCGCGCCTAGCTGCGTGAGCCTGGAGAGCTGATCGTGTCCTTGACAATCAAAGACAAATTGTGCCTGTTCCTTTCTTTTTTCAAGTTTTTTGCTTCTCTTCGTCTCCCAACTTGAAGTTGAGGCGCTTTACCCATTATCGCGACTTATACGCCGTTCTTTCAAGACAGAACTCTTCTAAGCTAACTTTGAACAGGTGGGCACTTATCTGACATTGTTTTTACCTTGTCTTCATCAACATTTCAGTCAACATTACGTGGGCGATATGTCGATCAAACGGTGCAAGCTGCGAGGAATTTCATCGTCGATGATTTGTCTCTCATTGGGATTGTCCTTCAGAATTGTTCATTGATCCCTACTCTTACCAGACCACTTCTTCTACAGAACAAAATCTAAAATCTCGACGTAAGAGACTCAGGCTCAACCAGCGCGAAACAGTCAAGCCATATCTTAGCACCAAATCCCTCGAATTCCTCCATATTTGTCTTCCCACAGCCCGAAGCCAGGTCATCATTTCGGGCTCTGATTTCTCCTCGTTCCACGTCGGCTGAAAGCTAGTATGTATCGGGCATTGTGACTCGAAGCGCTGACAATCCGCTCGGCTTCGCTAACCCGATCACCCCCTACATGGCTTTACATGCGTCAAGGATTACTGAACGAAAACTGGAAGTCGAGTCGACGCAGGAGTCGGTGTTGAAGTAAAGCCTGTAAAGGTGTCTAAGCGGGATGCAGACGCAAGGAGATATCATATGCTAGGCCTTGGTGCGTGAGGATATGACCCCGGTCGTTTGTAACACCCTGGACAGGACCTTCGTCTCTCTCATCGGTTTCGTGCAGTTTCGCACTTCCAACCCCCACAGTAAAGCTGGCCTTGGCTCAGCCCAGCACCTACAAAGTTGTATGTCTACTGTAAGTACGTCTCTTTCTTCCGTCTTCTGGCTTTACACTGATGTACCGCTTGTTTTCCCCACAGCGTCCTACTTGTAAACGGTCTATACATGATAGTACGTCCTTCAAAACCGTTCAATACTCGTTGTTCTAACCGCAGAATATAGGATCTCGATGTATGGTCCGAATAAGTACGTGAAACAATAAATCCATCTCTTTGTGACAGATCCTTCGATTTTCTCTATCGTTTTGGGGCTTGAATCCATGTCATCACCCATGGTTTTTCCTTGAACACTCCAATATGGCTCTCCATGCGTCAAAGATGATTCGACAAGAGCTGCAGGTGTTGGCTTTGGAATAATGCTTTATAGGCGGAGTGTGGACTCAAGGAGAGGGAATGGTCTCGAGAGGGCTAAGTCCTCCATCGCGTTCATTGGCTTCGTGCTTCGAACTTTGTGCTTCGGTCCCTTACAATCGAGCTGGTCATAACTCACCGCTACTCCACGTCCGTCCACTGTAGGTTCTTTCCTCCAGTCTTCTGAGTCCGGCTTCTGACGCTAATTCCGCCAGACTCTTGTGCTCTTGTGCTTCGAAATATGCGATGGACGTGACTGTCCCAATCCGTGTTGACTCTCGGATCCGTCTCTAATCCTCTCCACACTAGGAGGACCTGGCCTGGATCGAGCCTTCGCTTTTGTGTTTCCGAGACGCGTTGGGTGGACGATAGCTCTCAGCCTAACTCTAGCAAGTGATACAATTTAGTTTAAGGCCCGTTTTGCGATGGATGCTTCATCTAATGAGCTGGCTGCCAGCCTCACTAGCCTGTATTGTTAATCGTTGAGATGTTGAGTAGGAAAAACGTCTCCGACGTGAGTTTTTTGCCAAAACATCGCAGTGCTGAAGACCCAATCTGAACAGCCTCTTCAGAATTTTCAAAAAACAAATCCTAACGTAATTCTATCCCGAGTGCTGTTGTCTCAGGTTTCGTTCTCTTTGGTGCACTCCGTCCGTTCAGTCTGTTTCCCCCCTTTCCCTGTTCCCGGCCTTATACTAACACGCCCGTTAGGTTCTTCCATGATTTAAAAACAAGTCAAATATTTTTTCCTAGTCAACTCCGTCTGTCCGCGTCGTTGGCGAAGACTAGAAGGAATGTATATACAGTAGGTAAAGTATCCTATTACTGTGGGATAACCTACTGAAAACGACAACGCAAAGAGAGCCGACGAGCAGGACGACCCGCTTGAAGCTGCTTCACATGTGTAGGATCTGTGCCACGTTGGGACGATAGCCGTGAATCTACGACGCATATAGTTTATTGTCAGTGGGTTCTCCGTAATAGAGCGCTTCGAATGCAGGTTGATGTCGGTCGGTCTACCGACATATTTATTATTTGGGCACCATTCTAATTTGACATGTTTAATTAGCTATTGTGTTCCTGTTACTCTACAATGCTCATAGTCCGTGATTAGGAATCTTGTCTTGCGTTGGGTCCCTCGTCCTCCTTTGAGGGCTGTTGCCTCTATTGGAACGGAATAACGTGCGGCTTTGCATCTGTATGTGGGCTTTTTTCTCAAGGATTCAAGACGCGTTTGGAGCGCCTCTCTGTTTGGTCCTTTATGTAAGTCTATTTCTTAACTCTTTGCACTCCAGTTCGCTTCTTAACTTCCCTTCATCCAGCACCTACCATTGGTCAGTAACTTAAATACGGCATGACGTACCTGACTGTTTGTCCATGTGTAATCAGTGGCAGGATCTATGCAGGTGAGAAACGATCACAATTGGCTTCTTCCTTATCAACAATCATGGTCGCACTTACATGTCGATTTGACCCCCAGCAGATGAGCGTCTGGTTCAACCGAACCGGTGTGCAGTTCTTCACAGATGCTCAACGTGATGACGCATACCTTCTCGCCAGGCCGTTTTTGCTCAAGCAACAGACGGCTCTCCTTAAAGCGGGCTGGAAAAAGAGCGACCGCGCTAGCTCGGATGAGGCACGTTATTCGACCTTTCATTAGTTAATAAGACTAGTTCACTGAGTGTCGCCTCAATCAGGTTCTAATCGATATATATAAGCCAGAGACTTCAACTGAAGGCACCAAGAAACGATTAATTCTCCCACTCACGTTTGAATCTTTCCTGGACGCATCCAAGGCCGCGGAATGGAAAACTATTTTCGAAAACCCTGATGTGTTTAGGGTCGGAATGAAAAAGGGAAACAATAATCTAAAACAAGGCCTTTTTATCGACACAACTCCTGCGTTATCCAACATCTTCTATGTCCTTCAGGTCCTTGCACCAGGGATGTTGGTCATACGTCACGAATACGAGCTTCCTAAGGTCACCGTGAAGATGTCAAGGATGCTCCCTCGCGCAAATTGTATTCAGAGAAGTATCCAAATACTCGACTTGGAAATTACTGGGGGCATCGACGCTCTGCTTACAGCGGCCAAAGATCAGAGAATAGCATTTTATGAAGAGAGGACGCTGAAGCAGCAGACTCAGTCTAAGCCCCCTCGTCGTTCGGCAACTACGACCACTAGCCCTTCAAAGAATCGTACCCGTAATTCGCAGAGGAATTATATCACAGAATCTTGGGAAAGGTCTGGATATGCCTCGACTTCGTTCGATAGGCCCGGGCTTGGGTATAATGTAGGTTGGACGGGGAGCAGTAAGCCGCAGTTTGGGTATGACTGGACGGCGTGCTCTAAAGATTGTGCGTGGTGTGGAACGTGCGAATACTAGTATGACAATTTATGCAAACGCTTGGTGTACTTTCTATATATGAATGTATTTTTGCGCTGCTGTCACTTTGAGCAGAACCAGGTCGTCAACAAGGAGGGGATGCGGTCTCCTTTAATCGCTCTCCTCAGTACTAGTTTCTTTCAATAATCACCATATGTCAACTCTCGACTCCGGTTGAATAGTACTGTGAGTTCCATCAATCTACTCAGCCTCTCAACGGAACCTGCCTAGTTCAAGTGTGGACGTCTATTACGCCTCCCGCTCAACTTCAAGTGGCTGGACTGTCGTTTCGTATGCATTCTTCATTTTTCCACCCTTTTTGGCTACGACCGACGCGTCCTAACAATTGAATAGGTAACTAAAATTTTGTATATGCAGGATAATCTATAAATCGCGCTCTACTTGCCTGCCTGAAGTCGTTGAAGTAGAATTTCGACCACATCAAGCCAAAATTTAAAAGCAAGGTGTGCAAAACAGCATTACAGCTACATGCAAAACCGTAGGCAGTTTTAAAAAATTCACGTTGTGCGCCGTTGTTTGGGTAAACACCTATCTTCAGCGAATTATTGACGTAGCGGGACTTCTGCTCCAAGGAACCTTAGAGAGCTCCATGTTGGAGTAATTTGTCGGCAGATTGTTCGGAATAAGGCATCGTCGGAAGGACTGACGCGTGGAGCTGACCAAAAGCAATTGTTTACACAAATACAGGCGCATTGGAGGTAATTTAGAAAACTGCCTACGGTTTTGCACGCAGCTGTAAAATCCTACTTAAATCGATTGGTCCATCAATGCAGCTAGTGCGAAATGGTTTACGTTGACCCGGGTGTGGGGCTAAATCAAAAACTCAAGACAGTGTGGATGCTACTATATTTCTGTGCTTGAATGATAGATGGGCATCACTCAATACAACATGGATCTTCCTCTTATGCTGAGCGTCGACTCGGATTTATAAATAGAACCGGGCCGTACTCATTTGTAAGCAGAACTACGAGCGCTTGTAGTCTGCATCATCAAGCGCTCATTATCAAGTCGCCATCGCCAATGCATCCTACCTCGGGATTTGAAAATAAAAAGACACTAGTGATTTCTAACTGATCTCTATGTGATATTACGCAGATGTAAAAGAAAAAAAGTGTGTCTTACCACGCCGTATTATTGGAACCGTGTCCTGAAATACATCCACGCCGCACAGTCTGGGGGTGCGGTGTCACTTGACTTGACCGCTGTCAAAACTGCGGTGTTCTCTGTGCACGAACATGTCTCGAATTCTGTGTCCTGTCCCTTCCGAGCTCCGCCGCCTCATCCTTGTATTCGACCTAAGACCAAGAATGCCTCGAGTGAGAAATTTTAATTTTGGAATGTTATATCGGGAAAATCGCCCTTGACGTCGCGTCTCATAACTGACTTGCGCACATAGCCTCATTTTTGCGCAGCGTCGCGTCAGAATTAGGGCCTGATAACACCACTCATTTCCAAGAAGACGTAAACGCGGAGATCTCTGTAGAAGCCTATTGGCCAATTTTATGCAAAATTCTGGACGTCGTCTTCGGGCTTCACAATTCACCGGACAGGCCTTGCTTCTTCTAGGTACCATGCTAAATACAACGCCATAATTGCACTTCTTTGTCTCAGAACATAGCTCACTTGTGACAATTACAGTACGCAGAACGGCGTGGCGTGCAGGGTAATGCGGCAGATTGATTAAAAAACTAAGGATTGCAGACCCGGCTTCACTCAGATAGCACAAGCCTTTTTGTGTCGTGTACCGCGTTGATGCGATTCTGGTTACACCTTACTACCCGAGGGCACTCGACGCGGGCAGGTGGTACCGCTGACCGCATTGACCTGTCAGTACTGTCAGTTCTTCCATGTCGGATGACAGCTAACCATTGGTGCTGTCTTTCATGTCCATTCGTCAAGCGTGTTACTTTCTTTGGGCTCGGTGAAGTCTACGTTTGGTTTTCAGTGAGTCAGTGGGAGAATGGGAATTGCTGCATCCAAGATTGAAGCAGGCTTGGAAGTACACATCTAGGCTTTTAATGTAGCATCTGATAAATAGGTCTTGCATCTTGCTGGAGTGAATCCGGGAGTCACCGTCATGTCCGGTGGCTTGAGCGAAGAATTATCGATCAAGAAAAAGCACCCTAACGCTTCACGGAGTTATTGTTTTATCTTCCATGGACCGCGGAGCGCGAAACGCCGCTCTGCCAAACTTTGACGTTTGCAGAAAATCTGTTACTGACCTATTCTCCGGATCTTGAGATCTACGACCAATTCCACCAAATAAGTAGGCGTGTACAGTGTATAAAAGGCGCTTTAGAGATGATACGAGAGCCAGTAGCACCCAAGACTTACTCGACGCAAAGCAAAAACCAACCGTAGGTCTCCTCTCACCCCCGCTCCACCCATGCGACGGCTAACCACTCTCTACTTAACCACTAGACCATGACCGAAACCCTCGACTTCAAAGCGATCGCCGGCTACTGGTACAACCAACTCGGCTCAACAGTCTACTTCGAGACAGACAGCGACGGCAGCATCACCGGGAGGTACAACTCGGCCGTCGGGCAGGCCGAGAACTACTACAAGCTTACCGGGCGGTTCGACGTCGACCCCCCCGCAAAGGAGGGCACCTCCGTCGGCTGGACGGTGAACTGGCGCAACATCGTCGCAGGGAAGGTGAACAACTCGCATTCGACCACGACGTGGAGCGGCCAGTACTTCGACAAGACCACGGGCACGGAGAGGATCGTTACTACTTGGCTGCTGACGCAGAGCACGACGACGGCGAATATCTGGAACTCGACGAATGTGGGCAATGATACGTTTACTCGCGTCAAGCCTAGGGCGGTTGAGATCGCGAATGCCAAAGCGCTTGCATTTGGTCACCCGAACCCGGAGGAATTACTTGCTAAGAGGGGCCTATGAGCTGAATAGTGGGGACGAAGAATGGGTCGTAAAGTAGGTCGTCATGTACTCGTAGGCGTAAGGATAATCCCTTGAGTTGTTGATATAAAGAGTCATCTGGTCGAAGAAAATCATTGTTGCTTTATATCTCGAGAGTAATTTCTGAGTCGGAGGTTGTAAATCGTAACCATTTGAAGTTCTATAGGTGAGTATGAATGAAAATATTTGCGACTTCAAAAGGATCAAACCGTCGTGCGAGTCCTTCCTTCCCCGTATCTCCAAATCGAAAGACATAGTAAAACAACAACGTCGTCCGCAATCATCATTTATTGAAGGATCTAAAACAACACAAGTACTCGATCAGCCAAAGCTCGCGCGACCTAATGAAACGACGGAAATATCACACGCACGACGATATTCTTCCTTAAAAAATTCGGAATCGCGTTTCACGCTTCAAACTGTCGACTTCTCCGAATCCTTGCGGGGTGAAGTGGCATGCGGGAATGCAAGGTGTGTGGATGAATGACTGAGAGGAAAAACAGGGTAAGCAGGCGCGGGATTGAGATGGCCAGATAGATCTAGATGACGCTGATAATCAGATAACCACCACCCAGCATATATGCAGGAGTGAGCTGTACCTGGACGTGTAGCTATGCTCGTACTTGTGCTTGTAGGGTCGAATGTTTCATGGTGTCGAAGAAGAGGTGTAGCATGAGTCGACGAGGTAAGATTGCCGTCTGGCCTTGCGGTAAAATTAGCTATACGAAATATCGTAATGACCCTTACTGCATGTCGAGAGTCCCGTAAAATAGCACAGGGGTCGATGTGATAAGCAAATCTGCGGGGCAGTTCTGAGTCACGACCCTGTGTTTCTTCGTCATAAGATAGTCGAGTACGAAGGAACTCGCAATTTTAGAGTTCTATAAAGAGCACAGGATATGACTCCTGGACTCGAATAGAAGAAAACACAGCGAACGTCTAAGAATCGGGGAGGCAGAACGGGTTAAGGCACGGAGCACAGCCCCGGCACAAGTTCAACTTTTGTCATTGACCCCGGCCCGTATCTCCGTTCGCCTCTCCATCAAGTGAGAATCGCACTCTTACCGCATCGCGAACACTCTCTGCAGTGATAGTGAAGTATCGAAGGGCAATGATGGAAAGCCTTACAGAGAAATGACAGGAATCCGACAAAGGTGGTGAGTGCTCAAGTCGCTGATATTTGGCTTCGAATATTTTCATCCTCTTAGCTTGCTCTTAGCGAGCATTGGATCACCGAACAGCCTTCGAGTATAAGCTTTGCTAGCAGGCACAGCACGCACGGGCCTTCGTCGAGTCGTATAAGACCGTGTATCTGTCTCTCTCGAAACAACCACGCCCTCTTTTCAATACCAAAATCGAGGACTTCTTCACCACCTTGACACGATGACCGCGCGGGAACCCGAGACGGAGACACCAACACCAACGCCTCTCGTCACTGAAACGAACGACGCTGGCGTTTCTCCCTCACGCTTAGATACTTTCGAGGCGTCTCCTACCCCTCATGCATCAGAAACCGCCGTCGTTATGCCAGTGGAGCTGGAGAAGAAACGGCCCACGTCAGAAGTCCTTACGCGAACCAACGAAGCTGAACTTTCCCCTCCTCCCTCATACTCAGATCTTCTCGGATCAGCTTCAGTCAATACACCAACAGAAAAGACTCAATCCCAAGGCGCGAATCAGGAAAACGACCCGCCCGCGGATTCTGCTCAGCCCACCAGCGCGGAACAACCTAGCCCTCCTCCTTCGTCTTCGTTCACCGGCCCTCGAAAACCACAGATATTCAACATCCAAAACTCGTATAACGTGTCCAATGCCCGAATTGTAAACTCGTTCCAGAGCTTCGGAGGCGTTGGGAGGAACGAGGAAGGGGGTACGGAGGCGCGGGGTGGGGAGAGCACGCACGATTCAGAGGAGGATGGAAAACGGGAGGAGAATATCGACGAACAGAGTTCCGGTGCTAACGCCAACGCCAACGCCGCTCAGAATCATCCGTGGTTCCCTTACAATCACGCCTGGCCCTCCGAGTATTCAACAGGTACGAAATACATCTTCTTTTCAAATTCACGAGTTCAAATCATCGAACAATTTTCTTAGTCTCAGGATTCTTCGTCCACCCACACCAAACCTCCTTCCAAAGCTCACCTCCGAACCAAAGCCAATCTCAACCTCACCCATCCCCCAACTTCCCAGTCCCATACCCGCATGAAGCCGTAACCGCCGCGCTCACTGCAGCTCAGAACAGGTCTGCAACGGTGCATAACTTCAACTCCGGGAACACCACGACGATCAACTACACCGGCACCGGCACCGCGGGCTCGCTGGGGACTGAGGGGCACGGCGGTTCTGCGATGGTCTACTATGATTACAATAGCACCCATCCCGGAAACTCCACGTCTTGGACGACCAACTACACTGAGGCCATTCGACGGACTGCCAGTGCCAGTGCGGCGGGTTCCGTTATAGTCACTGTTGATGGCACCGTCAACGGGGAGTCGTGGCGAGGTGTTACTAGCACCGTGAAGGACTCAGGGGAGACGGCGACGAAAGTGCAAAATACAACATCCGAAAAGTCTAAGGGGGAAGACTGGTCGTGTGTATGTTATTTTTCTGTCGTTTCGTTGGGACTAAGCTTTCTTTGCTGACTGATTTTGTTTCGTATTTAGGTCGTTCACTGAATAGGCAGTGAAAGCGGACGACGTCGACGGTTCTTTGGGCCGTGAAACGCGAAGTAATGCGTGTCGGAAGCTGGTATCTCGTCAGAGACGATATTCGCAAAATTTTTCATTTATAGTCACTCTACAGAAGTTCAATTAGTTACAATTGATATTATTTACATACTACCAACTCGGACGTTCTCTCCGCCTCGCGTAGTGTACACGATGACCAACGACCCAACCACCGAACAAAAGCGCTACGACCTTCGCGACCTCAGCGGCGAGCATGTTGCGAGCAAATGAACGAGCACGTAAAGTTCGCATTCGCAGATTCCCTGCCCTTACGAACCAACGAAGGACGGGTATTAACTGAAGAGTATGAGACGAGGAAGGGTCGGGCTGTAATGGAAGCGTAAAGTCGTCCAGCGGCCAGCGAGGTCGAATTGAGATCGAGTTTTCCCGATTTATTTTATTGGTGGATGACGAACGAAGTGTTATTGAAGTGAATGCAGCAGTAGGTCGAGACGACAACACGACGAGCTGGAGGTCGAGGTGCGTTTTAGCACGAGAGCTAGATAGGAAAGGATGAAAGGCATGCTTACAAGGTCGAAGCCCACTGTTAACTGGATAACTAACTTCCTGGTCATGACTGTGCTGGCGTTGGTGTTGAAAGTCGCTAACTTCGCACCTGCTCCGGCTTCCCGAGCAGGCAGTCACGATACAGCTTGTTTCACGCGAATGGGGATGACGGGAGGGTTTTTTGTGCTTTGTGTCGGATGTAGTGGTAGTAGCTTGTTGAAAGCTGCTAGATAAACGGTGTGTCAGCGTAGACAGACAGGACGAGGGAAAAGAACATACCTTGAGTGAATATACGGTGTAGTAGGGACGGCCAGTTCGACGAAGCGCGAGGTTGATTCGAGAATGGGGCCCGCCGATTGAGTTTAAGTGGGGGAAGATGAAAGAGGGTTCGAAAAACTTGAAGGCGAGCTGTATGCGCTGTCCTGTCAACGGTAGTACCGAGACGATAACACAATGAAGCGCACTCGTAAAACGCTGCAAGACAAACGACGCGTCAGCGCGGAGCCATGAGGTGAAGGAAAAAACGGAACATGGACGCACGAAGCAGCAGGGATGAGAATCGAGATACACCCCGCTCTACTATGGAACTCGAAACGCGAAGCATGAAGCTCGCAGTTGAAGGGCGAACCAGCGGAGGGCCAAATACAATGGAAGGCCTTTCCGGAACGCTACAAACATCCGGGGTCACACCTTCAAGCTTCCGAACTTAGTACTTGACACCTCCCCCACTCCTCGCACATAGACTTTGCCCCTACACCTTTGATCCAACGTCAAGGCCAACTCCTGTGTCGACTCGACTCTCAGCCCTCGTCCTGTCAGCATTGACGCAAAGAGAACCATATTGATGTGATCGAGGTGATGAGACGAACGGGTTGACGGAAGTCACAGAGAAGTTTCCTCGTATATCTTGCAGTCGGTCGGCGGTCGGATAACGACGTACTCTATGCTGGCACTTGGCTGAGTAAAACCCAACGCGGGACGTGGAGGAATAAGAGCTCGAGGTGATGACGTGGCTTCGGCTTCGGGCTGTGGAACGGTGAAGGTTTTCAAAGGGTTGGGGAAAAGAGACGACTAGGTCGTTTTGAATCCGTGCAGGTTCTTCGGATCCTACGTCGTCATCCTAGACTAGATCCTGTGATGTAAAAAAAAATTGGTCTAGTAAGAACGGGAATTATTGAACGATTTAACGAGACGAACGTGAAGACCACTTCCTCCCCATACAATCCCAACGAGGAACTCAATATCGACGATGAAACCTCGTAACTTGCAACATTTGACCGACAGTATGCATCGCCCACCCAACGTAGACTAGAACTGAAAGATTGGTAAGAACAAGCTAAAAATACAGAAAAATGAAAGCTCACCGGTTTCTAGCTAGCTTAGAAAAGTTTCGTCTTGGAAAAGCGTCGCGAAAGAGTGCAAGGCAGAACTTCAGATTGGACGTGACGAGGGGAGAGGGAAAAAATGACGAGGCATGCAAAATTTGTCTTTGATTGGCAAAGCCAATATGGCTCCCAGACCCACGCCAAGCGGTGCGGTGCGGTCGAATATGAATATGCGGATTCGTCGTGATTTCCAACAACTCACTGGCTTTCTTGAATCGTCTTATCGCTACCTTGAATTCGTTCATCCCCCGTATCACGCCAGCTGGGTATCACCTCGCGACTCGTTTACGACAGCACCTAGGCGCCGAGACCCATGACCAAGCTTCGGCGTTTTCGATCCACTTTCAAGCGGCCCTGTGTATGAGGCAGCAGAAATCCATACGCTTTGTAGACAGGCGATTTCAACATCTTCGCCTTGAGGTTTGAATTTTAGGCAAGACTTTACATGCCAAAGTTGGGCGTCTTACTCACGACATGACAGGTCCACATTTCATTGCTCAGGAACAGGGTCTCCGGCGTGTCCTGGATTGATAACGCTCTGGAGTTTCTTTCTTACTCCCACTCAACCTCGCTGTCAAGGAGTTCAGTATGCCGCCTCCGGGAAGCCCCAACGAAGAAGAAGAAAAGCAAGACCAAGACGAAGAAAGCTACAATGACGAGGAAGACGATAAAGACTACGATGAAGATAAGAGTGGGGATGGAAACAAGTACTCTGGGGTCGACCAGTCCAACTATCGCCCTCAAGGGCAGTCCTACTTCGGAGGTTCGACCGACTCTGAGATCGACGGTGGAAACTTCGGTGTGGTGGGCGGACACTACTACCTTCGAGGGCCTTACACAACTCTGTCCTCGCGAAGACCCTCAGGTCCTTGGCCTCTCCCCAATCGATCGGTTTCCTACTTGAAAAACAACTCTATGTCCGTCGATGGGGATTACTACGGCGTCCCTCCCTCCCAGCGAAGTCCGCCTTATTACGGAAGAGGGTTTGATCTGTTTGGGTTCGGTACGAAGCTACGTTATGATACTATTCTGCGTTGACACCAATAATTACTAGGTCGTGGCAATCCCAGAAGGCCAAAGAGACACCCACTGTACCATCTCAGCGGAGGCTTTGCATCAGGATCAGGTTCGTCTCTAATCGAGTGGCCTGTGCCGCTGTGCGTTGTGCTGATTTGTGTCGTACTTAGGGCCCTACCGTGGAGGACGCCCATTTTCTGGTCCTTATGCAGAACGTCCCAGACCACAACACACGATTTATGGCAGTACAGGTTCTTATTACACCAAGACCGATGGTCCGAGCATCGCAAATCCAATGCCTTACAGCGTCCAACCTAATCCTCAGCACGCAAAGTCTAGATCTCGCACCCAAACTTCGCCACGCCATTTGGATTCTCTGAAAAGGTCGGACAGCCAGAGCTCGATTCAGAGCGGGTTTGCCGAGAGTTCCGATTCTCATCCTGAACGAATTCAAAATCAATACCCGACACCCGAATCGCGTGAGCTTGACGTTTCACACAATTCTTATCGTCCTCCCTCGCCGTCATCTTCTACTACGGGCGATATGTATACCCCATCCAGCTCCGATTCGCAAACCTCCCCCAATGATTACTCGGATTCTTCGGAGGCACTAATGGTTAAGACAAAAGGCAAGAAATGTGCAAGGTGATTCACTCTACTTATACCATTTCGATCCCTCCGTTTCGTTTTTCACTTTCTACCCAGCGCTAGCCCGTGAAATAACAGAAATCAAGCTAGTTAGAAACTACTCCAACTTCCTTCCTTCCTCCGTCCCTTCGTTTTACCTCTGGTCACACATAATTGCAGGCTGCTCGCTCCAGGAAGTTCATTTACTGAGTCTTTCGTGTAGTCGGAGGTTAACCGTGTATTCATATATTCGTGAGACATGTTATTGCACCTCGCCGTTTCAAACACGCAAAAAATGGCGCTACATATCGAGCTACTGAATGACCTTTCAAGAACGTTTTGGTCCTCTAATATCCATATTGCTGACTTTGTCAGTTCCAAGCGGGCGTTCTTCCGTTGGGACTTTTAAGCTCCACTTTAAACCGATAAAATCTTCAGCATTTGTAGGCTTGAGCAGAGCGCTCGGCACTTGGATTTAATCTCCGCCTGATCTGCCAACAGCGGTGGATCAGTCGGCACCTACACCCGCTTTATCAATGGGATTCACTCCCTCGTCCTTCCCATCACCATGGAACAGGAACGTTTCGCTAGCCCGCCTATTTTCTGGCCCGAAATAAGAAGTACCTCGCCAATCTCGCACCTCTCTCGCGACCTACTGTGGCAAATCTTCTCATTCAACGCAGAGATAGCTCGAGAAACCACCGAAGGCCCACATTCGCTTCACACGCTGCGGCATACCTCCCAAGTCTGCTCAACCTGGCGGGAACTAGCGCTCGAGTCACCATCACTGTGGGCCCGTATCATCGACCTGAGCGCCTTGGCCCAGAACAGAGGAGAATGGAGAACAGAGGTTGTTCGCAGGACGGGGATCGCTCCGCTTCACATCAGAGCGGTTTTTCCTCGTTATTTGCCTTTTGCACAGTTCGAGCTCTTTATAGAGTGGATGATAAATGAGCACTGGGACAGGATTAGATACCTGGACTTTCAAGTCAGCTTTTCGCCATCGCACGAGGAAGGGTGGCGCGTATTTGATCGCCCGGCACCCTCACTTCAATATTTTCGGTTTTCGTGGCACAATGCGCCGCACTATCTCTCCACTCCCGATTTTGTGGTATTCGCGAATCAAGCCCCAGAATTACGCTCATTTTCTGTTGCATACATGACAGTCAATTTGAGTGCTTTTTTTGTCCAGAAACTCTACGAATTGGCACTGCAATCACCCGTTCCCATCGATATTTCCGACCTTCTCGCTTGTCTTCGTCGCATGACCCTCCTCGAGAGTTTGACCCTCACTCCCACCAGCAACAGGAATATTTCTACATTGCATCAACTTCCAATTGTCTCTCCGCTTCCACGGGTATCCCTTCCGCTACTCAAAGATATAAAGATTAGCACCGATGTTGCGCCAAATGCCAGCCTTTTCCTACTGACACACATCATCCCAGCCACGGGGTGCAATCTCGACTTCAGAGTCGCGTACACTCTTGAATTGCCAGACAAGGATGCCATGGATCGTTGTCGAGATATTCTGGCGGCATACTCGAAATGCTGTCGGGAATTAACCAGAACGACTCACCTCCAAATCCACCTCTCAACCCATCGCTTCCAAATTTTGTCCAATTTTTCATCTCAACGCAGATTTCGCTTCGTCGTATCAGGTATTCTCATTCATTTTTCACTACAGACTGTGTCCGACCTCTTGACTCCTCTTGCGACATTTCCCTTCAATTGCATCACCACGTTAGTGCTATCTGTGTCATTCACGGAGGAAGTATTTCCAGGACTGTATCTCACGGAATTTATTGCCTCTATCACTTCCGTCGAAAGATTGCGTACAGGAGCTGGAACATTCAACTTTCTGAATGATATTCAAGCAAACAACGCGGTCGCGGTATTCCCATCCCTCAAAACTATCCTTTTGGATGGTGTGGTGGATTATACTGATATGTCTCCAGTCGCAGACTTTATCGAGCTGAGGACAAGACGTGGTATATCTGCAGAGACCTATACTTTGGAGCTCTTACTGAGATCATCGTGTCCCGCAAGTCAGTTCGAACGACTGCGAAAGATACCTGGTTTAATAATGGAAATCTTCTACCAAGGAAATTTACCGGCAGGATCTTTATTCCATGAACATATATATTAGAAAACTGTAGTGATCGCAGTAGTCTCGCAAAATGCTTTTTACTAGAGTAATGAAAAGCTTTTCAGTTACATCCATCACTGCGGCTGTGGGAGCTACTCCCTCCTTGTTATTCGCACCAGGGTCGAGAAAAACCCTCGGTGCACCGGTCGACACTGTACCTGCACACCTCCCTAATCTCTAGGATAACCGGGTGCCAGAAAACCTGTCCAAGCACATCCAGCGGGACCTTCTACGACATGGTGTAGAACGGTTCGACGCGGCTATCGGAATAACCCGTGACCCGGCGCTGGGAAAAGTAAGTAGTAGCCGACGTTGAGACGACGCGATGGTAGTCTAGCGCGGGATCAAAAAATGTTTTCCTTTTCCTGGAATAAGGATGTCCATAGTAACAGAATTCAGTGAAAATTATCTAAATTGACTGAGAGGAACAGATATGGGACCAACTCGACTGGTGGAGTCGGCGAAATTGATGCGACTAGGGAGCCGGAAAATGATGTCATCATTTGTCCCGAAGTAATGTGGGGAGTGCGGACGAGGTTGATGGTTCGTTGAACCACGAAACGTTTCGCGTTGGGAGTTGGTTCGCATTGGAAAGGATAATTGCATTGATGATTTTGTCTTGTTGCTTTTCAATGTCGTTAGCTTTGGAGATATGACTTGGGGTTGAAGGCCGATGCTTCGCACGGCAAAACTCGTCCCCAGTCGAATCTTGTTTCGCTCCCAATATATTTAGCCTGAATTGTCGTATATAATATTAATATTTGTTAGTGTACATTTCTTTGACTAGTGAAAGCGAATTTTAAAGAATTGATCTTAAGCTTGATCCATTTCTAACACAAACCGAAGATCCCTAGTTGGCTGTACTTTTTGCTCTCCGTCACTTCAAATTTTGACATGCCTCCTTCTCTATCATTTGACTGAAATGCCCAAGGTTTAGTACTTTAAAGATTAATATGGACTGACCTCAACTGCCATGAATCCAAGGGACCAAACCAACGCTTCTCGTATTCCAGAGGTTGATGGAAATCAGGCCTCTGCCTGATGTTGGTGGTTCCAGAATCTGGCGGACTGTCAATGATTGCATCCCTGAACATTCACTGGTCAGATTGTGTTTGAAGGCAATGCGAGGAAACCCGCACCAATAACCAGGGACATCCGTCTGAAAGCTAAGATTAACAGACTGAAGACAAGCGATCACACTCTACTCGCAACGTCCGCTCGCATCCTGCTGACCTTGTCAAAAAGCCGAAGCGGATATTTACACACCAGACACTCACAAAACAGGCCCGTTCTCTTCGGGAACGGCAAGGAAATTGTAGTCAAATGATAATGAATACACCTTTCCCGTCGATCTTGTCCTTGCTTGATGTTCTTGGGAGAGTACCTTCTGATCAGAACGCTCAGATAACGAAACAACACGAGCATAAGGTCCTAGGCCGCTGGACTTGGGCATTCCAACTATAGTATGTTAGGCTTGGCCGATGAAAACGTTTCCACAGCCTGAGTCCTCGTCGTCCATCCCTTTCGAACAATAAGCGAGAACCTAAGAAATCAGGAATGAGAAAATCGGCAAGGTTCAGCCTAAATTCGACTGACCGTCTGTGGCTGGTCACTAGTTGGTGAACAGTTCGTTACCACCCAATCGGATGCTATATCCATGGAACTGACAGCGCCTGGATTCGGGGATGAAATAAAGACCTCCAGACGGCTCGTTAGCGACATAATAAAGATTTCAAAGGATTCAAGAACCTCCGAATGCAGCATCATTCTCCTCTCCATCGTCCACAATGCCGCTTGAGCCAGAGCTTGTCGAAGATGTATCCGTAGTCCCAGTGTTGTCATCGAAGTCGACAGTGAAAGTGGCCGGTTGATCTACGTTGAAACCGTTTCCGGTCGCGGGGAATACGTCAGTCACTGGGAGGATCCTAGGAATTGTTAATGGCCAGTATGTGTGAATAATAAAAATAGTTTACTTACCGGCAGGCGGGTCACAGCAATAAAACCGTTTATTATTCCCAACACATTGGGAACCCCCAGTATCTATTTGATTATAATAACTTAAACAGTGTTGTCATCGAGGACCAGCGGGGGCACTGGCACCTGCACCACAAACATTGATCCCCACGCACCAGGATTCCGCCT
This sequence comes from Galerina sulciceps, assembly GCA_023014345.1. Classification (NCBI taxonomy): domain Eukaryota; kingdom Fungi; phylum Basidiomycota; class Agaricomycetes; order Agaricales; family Galerinaceae; genus Galerina; species Galerina sulciceps. Next base: position 1,177,300 of record JAEDXJ010000036.1, read on the forward strand.
AGCTCGTTCGAGTATTCCGGGAGCGAGAAGCAATTGATTGGCATCAGCCGTTGCGTAACCAGACGCCCAAGCCCACTTGCACCTGCACCCGTACCCCCGCTCACCTACACCCGCACCTGTACCCCCCTGCCCACACCCGTTCGGCCTCCCAGACCCTATCCTCTATTACACTAGCAACCCCCTACCCCAACGTAGTACCGCCACTCCTGCTGTCAGGCCACGCCGTTCTTGCCGTGTCTTTCGTTTCGCATGTAAAACATATATTCCTCCAATATGTTCCCGTGCCCGTCATGCAAAAGAGCGGCATACAGCTCGCCGTCGCAGAAATCGGCGTCAGCTCGGAGCCGCTGAGCGATGGGTGGTGAGAGGTGGCAGCTCGCTAGCACGCGGAATGTTGGAGGTCAATAGGTAGGCACGGTACTGGTGACCGCGGGTGTCCTGACGCACTGCATTGGTTGCGGTTTGCGACAGACACAGGGTATAAACTGACTGGGGGCAGAGAGCGTGCGTTTGCCTAAGGAATTGGGGTAGTTGGTGGTACGCCCAGCGGTCGCAAATGGCTTGTGGGAGTTCCGGATCACAGAGGGGGCGCCCCGTATGCGAAGCAGTTGGACGTAAGGAATTGGAAGACGGGAAAGAAACGCCTCCGGGCTACCATTAATGTAAGCAGGTGAGAAGCCAGGGCGGTCGCCGTAGCCTAGCAGAGGAAAGGGGAGGCGCGACATCGGAAAAATAAGAGCGCATTGACCACTGCCCTGTCGTCGTCAATATGGCAGGTATGAGCCGCAGGGGAACCTGAAGGTGATAGATGAACAGTGGTGGGTTATCGTGTGGTGGGTGTGCTTACCTGCCACCGTTGTCTCTACCTCGGACTGTTATTTCTTATCTATTGCTTCCATTTCTTTGCATCTACTCCTGCCGAGAGTTTTCATTGCTACCCACATCCCATGAAGGCGAAGGGCTCGACGCGACGAATGACGGTTCTCTGTGTTAAACGAGCTAGACTCAATAAGACATTTATAATTTAGACCGATCAAATACCTCTTTGACGCGTTGGAACAGAAGGGTGGAGCACGGCGAGTTGACGGATTGCAAGATATTGTGGTGGTTGAAGATGAAAGTCGTGCCGGTGACCTAGTGACTGGTATCGAACCGAGATCGTAAGCAAAATTTGTCAAAAGGTAAAAATGTAAGCAATATTACAAGAGAAGACCCTGAAAAACGAAAGTTCCCCTGAGTTTTGCCTTCGAAAGGCAGGAGAACCCTGAAATTATTACTATATATACGACCTGAATTTCCACGCTTCGAATCCTCGTATTGAAAGAACGACTTCCCCTAAAGGGGACTCGTAATCTTTTGGAAACTGCAAACCCTTTTGTTTATAATCACCCTACAGAAGTCCAAACCCTACGTTTGAATCTTCATATTATTTTACAAACGCCCAACTCGGACAATCTTAGCAACCAAAGATCCGTCTTCTACGCTGCGAGTACACGACCTGACTTCGCAACCCAGCCCTCGTCCACGACGCAGCTCATAGTAGGCCACTCTTAACAAAATTCCTCCACGTGGCGTGAACCGAATGAACGCGCCATGTCGTTTGCAGCATTGAGCTTGTCGCGAGTAGATGAACCAGCATTGGGAGTTTGGGAGATCAAGATCGCTGGGTAGTAGGTATACGAACGCACGAGGGTTGGGTATCGACCCTACAAGTATGGGATGACGAACAGCTGCGAACACGCATAAGGGGCAGCAAAGTCGCATCGAGATCGAGCTCGTTCGAATCGGGATGAGTGGAGGGTTCGACGTTGTGCTGTGTGTCGGATATCACGTAGGAACTGGATGCAAAAAACTTAGAGGCGAACGAACAGTGCATCAGTGTCGAGCCATAGGACGAAGGAAAGGAACGTACTGTGGATCTACGGCGCAGTAGGGACGGGGTACGGCCAGGTCGACGAGGCGCGAGGTCGATCCGAGAATGTGGTCCGCTGATTGGTTTTGTAGTATGACAAACGACGGTTCAGGAATCTTGAAGGTTAGCTGTATGCGCTGACATGCGACCGAAACGAGCGGTGTGTCAGCGTGGATCTGCATATATGACGAAGGAAAAGATCGTACTATAGACGCACGAGTAGGGATGTAGAATCGAGGTGCGGCCGGCTTCACTGCTGAGGCTCGAAATACGAAGTGTGAAGCACGCGGGGTGAAGGGAGAGTCTTGAAGTTACAACGCTAAAGACCAAACGCGATAGAGGATCTGTCCGGAGCGTTACAAATGTAGAGGGTAGTACAATTAGAGTGTAGAGGGTTACGGCCGCCCCCTCTCCTCACGTCTGCGTTCTGCATATACACCTTACTCCTACACCGACTGCTTCATCGACTCTATTTTCGGCTCCCAGCTCTTGTCCGGTTAGCTATCCTCGAAGTAGGCACAGCGGTCGTCTATCAGGACCGTCACGGGGCGCTGAGATTTTGAACATCGCAGAATTTCTCCCCACCGGAGGTGCACAATGCTGCAAGAAGAAGAATAAAGATTAGCACTCTAAGTCGCTTTGTCTATGACTTGCGCTTGTCACGTACGTACATATCATCGATACAGAGAAAAGTCGTCGAGTACAAAGGAGCCAGCTAAACGAAGGCGAGGGACATCGGGTGGGAAGGGTTTAGAGCAGAGACCGTCGTTGTTTCGTTACGAAAGAGTACGAATTCTCGTAGAGTAAAGCGTTGACAGAGCGCCTTCGAGGTTCCCTTTGACAACCCGTTGATGAGCATGCTGGAAAACAAGACGGAGAGAAAATCGGGTGTTTGCCTCAGCCATACAAACCAAATAAAAGTCCGATAAGATAAGATATCTCACCTTCATTATCTTCTAAGCTCCACTATGCTCTTAATCCCAGCTGCGCGCTTTTCAGTAGAAAACAGATCTAAAGCAGTCTGTGATTGCTAAAGCTTACAGCATACCCCCAGTCAAACCCTGGCGGATATTCGTAAATTCAAATTCGCGTTTATCATTCAAGTTTGTTTACAGAGTGTCTTTAGTTACAGGTAGAGAGGAAAGCGCAGGGGATAAAATTGATGTGAGACGAAGTTGTTGAAATAAGTCTTCCAGATTCTAGGTTCAAGTGTAAACTGAAGATTGGTGACCCAAAGCGTGAAAGACGACGAACACTCCATGGTGGAAGTTACTTGCCTACGTGCTTCAAACACCCCTCGTCGACGTCGTAACCCCCCTCCGTCGCTTTTCCCGCGAGCCTTCTGCACTCAACAGATCTTCCTCTCCTCACTCATTCACCCCCCCCGCCGCGCACCCACGCAGGTTGGTCCCTAATCGAACATATTTAATTTACTTGATCGTGGCGTCAAGTGAGTCTAAGAGAGAGACTGTCAATTGACTCAATGGTTGTGGTGCTGAATCCACGAGGGAACCGGTTTGGCCGGCGAGGTCGAATTGAGTAAGTAGGATGACGAAAAAAGGGGTATTGAATTGTAGCTGTACTCTCTGGCCTGAGAGCGGTGGGTAGGATGAGACGATGAGACGATAAGCCGGGAGTTGGGATAAAATTAAAATGAGGGGTCGGTAGAAAAAGGGAATAAAACAAATTAACGAGGTTGATGTCTTCGTGGGCGGAAGCTCCGAGGACTTGTGATGACTCGAAGGAACTGCTGTAAAACGCACACGTAGAGTGGTGCCGCAAGTCGCTTGCAAGGTCGAATTGGAATTGAGCTCGTCTGATTAATTTCTCTTTGTAGGAGTGGCGAAGGAAGGTTCACGATCAGGGATATCGGATGCTAGCTTCATGCGGTGGCTTGAGGACCGCAGGTTGGTAGGACAGAGACGAGAACGAGAGCTGTGAGTTGGGGTACGCGTTAGCATGAGACGCAGAAGGGGGAAAAAACGAACATTCAAGGTTATGACTTCATGGGCTAAAGCTTGAACCCAGGATCCAGTCTGACCACACTGCTCTTCATTTTGTCTTCGTCGCCAAGTTTGAGCCACTGTTTATTTAACTTCGAACAAAACTTTCAGAAGAAAAAAACAGAAATACTTTAGAAAAGTACGCAGTCTTTCTAGATTTTGTGTTATACGAACCAACTTCTCTCCTTCGATTACAGTGGACGAAAAGCGTAGGATTGTGGATGTCAAAAAATGATGGACAAAGCCTGCATAAAGCACAGACGAACAGAACTGGAGCGACTATATATAATGGGTAGAAGCGACAAATATTCTTTACCAAGTTATTACCAATCGGATAAACTCCACAGATCTGAATCAGAATCAGACGAATCCGACGATACTTCAGGAACGATGAGGAGGTCTTCAGTGTGGCCACTCCCGCATGTACGTTGAAATTTGTCCTGTCCCATTTGAATGATTAGAGTTAGACCTGTAAACTCATCCAGAGATCGGAGGTCTGTGTGGTTTTCCGGGCCAGTTTCGAAAGAAAGAAAACCAACTGGACGGCCTGTCGAAACTCGTGATTGAAGAAATTGTTTGATGATTGGCACGTCTGATTGCCAGTAAAATTCGAGTTTAAAGGTGCGGAGGTGTGGAAAGAAGAGGGCAAGGACGTTAGCTGGGAGGTTGAGCAAAAAGTCCAAGGTGTGGGCGTCAACAATCAAAGTTTCGATCGAGGGGAACGATAAAATGAATTGGGTAATGTTGCTGTCAGTGGGTTCAAAAATAGAGCGGTTAATATCAAGTGTAAGGGTTTGAGCGTGGTGAAATATAACCGAAGGTAAAGCTGTGAAAAGGGCGTAGAGCTCATCATGCAGAAACCGTCCATAGTTGCTAATGTCAAAGCAGAAGTCCCCTTTGTGCGGAAATTTGACTTCGTACTTGAACTGATTGTGATGCAAAGTGAGGGCAACGTGTTTTGCGCTGGCAAAATTACAGCATCTGGAGTAATCATGGAGAACTTGATTGGCCAGGGGCAACTTTTTCAGTTGGAGAAATGTCGTAGCTTGACTGAAGGACAAATGGCATCCGAACACTGGCTTTATTTGTGCGAGGAAATCCATATACGGTCCCATATCAAGGAGCGAGGCGAGAATGATTCTCTTGATAGATGGAGCTGTTATTTGTGGTAGGGAAGAGAGCGCATCTCCAGCTTTGACGATCGCGCCAGAAGCGTCTGTCAAGCATTCGAGAAACGGCATGTGTGGTATTGCTAGAATTAGATCGTAAGCAGATACCGGACCGCTTATGGTAAGATATCGAAGGTTAGCCAGCCACGGAGCGTCCAACTTGAACTTGATGCTAGGAGCGGAGAATACACGTAAAGAAGGTGCGAAGTTATTGAAGATAACGAAGTCGGGGGGAAAAATGATGGTTTCTTGTTCTCGAACTGACTTGAAGTTGATCCAAAAGAGTTCAAGAACCTCTGATGGGCGCTTGAAAGTTTTCCAATACCGCCCAAGGTTGAATTTGTCTATCGAACGGACACTCGTGAGACGGAGTTCGAGAAATCTAATTCTTCCCCAATGACATTCGAGGAAGTCCAAGACGGCTTTTTCGGAAGGGCCGCCATGTAACTGATGCCAGAAAACAGAAAGAAGTGACCCATGCATTCTTTGAAGGACCTCGTCCCTCCATTCAGCGGCCCGAAGACGGGAGAGGTTGATGACCCGAGCCCAGAGCGACGATGACGACAGGATAACTTGTCGCCAGCTTGAGCACACTTGAGAGCTGTGTCGAAGTGTATCAATTGCCGCTATTTCATCATCACTCCTGATCTCGCCCCCCATATCGGCATTGAACCAACAAATCCACCACAATGTGTCGTTTTGGAGGCTGAAAATTGGCGGTTTCGCGCTGACGATAGGGCCGTGAGTCTGATCATTTTGCAAAGAAGGAGTGCGACAAGAGGAAGCTGAGTCCAGAGACTCCGCAATCTTCAGTTCGGTCATTGGAAATCGACGATGAGCAGGAGGGAGATGAATCAAGAAATCGTGTCGATCGTCCATCAGCACACCACGAGGCATCGAACTGTCTCACCGACACGAGATCTGGACTGACATAAATAGGTCGTTGGGGTATTCCGATCAACTGTTGAAATCTCTACCATTGTTGAGTAGACTATCTTATGTAGAGTATGCGATCATCCTGATCTTACATACTTTTAACTATGGTATGCGGTACGTACATGAGCGAATTGGATGGTCCAATTCTTCGTCGAATGAGTGGAGTTGGGTTTATCAACGCAGTAAACCCTGCGATTAACAAGGAATTGTCAGTTCGCAACGTAAAAAAGTTCTGCTTATCGCTTCCTAAGTTCCTAACAACTTCTTCGATGCTTGAGTACAAAACCCGTCGAGTTGGTCGATCGTGCCGGTGATTACAAAACGACCCGAAGGCTGCGATAAAGAAACGGGGGAGGATGTCGAATGAGGTTCAGGAAAAAATGGGACCCCTAATTTGGTTGAGAACAAACGAAGATCCCCACCCACCCCGTCGATCGTGCATCCGCTCCGCAGACTCGAGCCGAGTCCGACTTTTTACTCGAGTACCTAATCGAAAGATGAAGCTTGGGGGTAGAATTAACGTTATAAAAAAATGTCAGCGACAACCTAACCAAACTAAAAAGAGAAGCGGACCTAGATGTATTGGCATGGGCAATGATCCAGGAGATAACCTTTCAAGGAAATCCTTTCGCACCTTCAGCTTCCGTTCTCAATCCCAGGAACGGCTACATGTCTTCCCAACGCTGCCATAGACGGTCGGTTTACGCGATACGGCGCGTGGTGGAGGGATTTCAGGGGTGAGGCGAGCCAGTTGGAAAGCCGACGCTGGAGCAGAATCGGTGACAGAAGCGGCGCGCCAGGGGTAGAGTCAGCGGGAGTCGGATGGAGACGAATGTGGGTGACGGCGGGGGAAGGTTTTGGCATAGAGCTGAAAGCAGATGATAAAAAGACGATGGATTTGAGGGTTCGTGTAATCGAGTTCGGGGTGGGAAGCTCTGCTCTTCCGGAGTTTGGGCAAGTTGGCGTGGAGAAGACGCCTCAGGAGGAGGCAAGCGCACGACCGTGCTTGTGGTTGTGTTTGTGTTGAGGAGAATACAGGTACAGTATCGTCTACTGTAGCAGTAAATCCGTACGGCGCACGCCCCCGCCTCTCCTGCAAGCGCCCGTGCGTATCTTCTTACCATGTGTTTGATGCTGCCGTTTCATAGAAAAGAGGATGAAGACGAGGAAGAAGCGAATGGGCGAGGAAGCAGTGTCGAGAAGTGGAGGCTTGGTCAAGGAGAAAAGTCGCCTGTAACTTTGCACTCACTGTATTCGCCTTGCGCCGTAAACACGACCCATCCCAATTTGATTCCTCCTGGCGTTCTTTTCTAGGATTGTATAAATCTTCAAATACCAAGATATAAAACCCTTACTTACCAGGAGGAAAGAGGCATGTATTCGTCGTTGACACGAGTATTGCACATGTTCAGATGGGTCTTTAGCGTTGCGTACAAGCTCCTGAGAGTTTTATGCAGCTTACGAACGCGGCGAAAATATGGTGGAAGTGAGCCGCATGCATGAATCATAGATCAGGCGTCAGCTACACTCGCTTCCCGATATCTCCCAAGTATAGTGCGCGTAGTATTCCAAGATAAACCTTGCGATAAACTCGAACTGAGCCGGCAACTCACGGTCACATTTCCCTGGGATCACATGACAAGTTCGTTTGTCAGTCGACGCAATACGGTATAATTGAATACGAACAACCCAACCCTTCAACAAAACCTTGTATGTCGGCCCATCTTTGGGGAGTCTCGACGCTGGTCGCCACAGCAGCGACCATTGCGGAGCAGCTGGCGTCGTCTCTCTGACCGGACTGAGGTTTGCATCAGCCCAGATGCCTCCCCGCCAATCCATTCCTCTGCCTTCTTACACGAGATTCTGTTCGCGCACCGTGGGTTTCCCCAACATCTAGCGTCCGGGTGAGCCCCGGTGTTATTGATCTTTCTAAGTCAATTCGCCTTTAGGATACGTTGACTTATGCGCTCGTCCCCACGCCGCCATTTTAACGCACGCTCGTTCGACGCACCGACTTGCCTGGGACACGCAGAGCGCTGATTTCTCGTTCCCCACATAGGGGCTACACACCGTATGCGCATTCCAACCTCGCAGTTCACCAGCCCCCATCTTGACGCGTGAGCTCGTTCGGGGACGTCAACATCACTCCGCATCCATCATCCATCCTACGTCATCCTCTTCGTCACGTCCCTATCCTTCGCGCCTGCGCCAGAAGCCTCGTATTGAGCACATCCCCTGCGCCGTCGGCACCCGCTCCCCCTCTGCGACTGCCTTCAACATCTAGCAACTCCCCGCCGTTGCCCGTTTCATGCCCATCCGCCCGCTGCTGGCTCTTCCCCCAGCGCAACGCCTTTGCATTAGAGTTCTGCACTCACACCTCCTCCCCTCCCCTCCCCTCCCCATTTCCCCCGGCGCCAACGGCTCCGTTCCTCCCCGTTCCTTCCCGTCACCACCCACCCCCTTCGACGTCTTCTTTCCGTGCCTCCATCTCCATCTTCGCCAATGCTGTTCCGCTTGCGTTCCGCATACCCCAAGCTGTCACCTCCCCCTGCGCCGTTCCGACTCGTTCTGCTTCCGCGGGAATCCTCCAGATCCGTTGCGTTGTACCACGGCCATTCACCCTCCATCCCTTGCGTGCCGCTTCTACGTGCGTCACTGCATCAGCTTTCCACGCCCAAACCCCTCGTGGTTCTGCGTTCCCGGCCGGGGGAGAGCACGCGTCAGTTCGCGCGAAATGCGAGGCAGACATGACGATTTGTTTTCAGTACGAAGGCGGCGGGGAGAGATTGAGGGTGCCGAAGAGCGTCTTCTCCGCGAGAACTCCGCACCTAACCCGCCTCTGCTGTTGAAGGCCTTTATGCGTTTTTGTTTTGTGAGCTGTCGTCGTTATCATCTTATCTGTAACGCGTGCTTATCAATCACGCAGCCAACTCCCCTTCTTTTTTTCGGATCAGGCTGATGCAGAGTGTCCACTCAAACTCAGTGAGGGGAAAACCTCCTGCAATGCGTGTCAGTCGTTCATGCAGCACACTCCCATCCACCCTCTCCCTCCCCGCGCCGTTGCCCCCCTCTCGCGTTCGTCAGCCCCTTGCAGGCCCTATCCTCAGCGCGCCGCCGCGCTTCCCATTTGTGCGCGAGCTTCGCCCCAGCTCTTCTCAACACTGCTTCGCGCCAGCCGGCCTTCCCTCGCTGTCGTGCTGTACACCCACCCCGGCTCCTCCCCCCATCGCCACCCTCTATCTAATCTACACCCATCCACCCCGTACCTGCTAAAGTGCTGAGGATACAGGGAGGCGGCGGCGCATCATCACCCAACCTGGAGTCGAGGTCGGGTGCAGGCGCAAACGCACGCCACCCAATCCTCCCTCACGCCATCGTTCCCGCGTCAAGCCCGCCGCCCGCCGCTGGCTCTACCCCTGCGCACTGTCCCTGCTTGTGCTTCTGCACCAGCTGTCTGCACCCACCCCTCTCCTTCCTCCCGCCCGTCCCTGTTTCCTTCCCGCCCCACTCCGTCTGCATCCGTGGTTGTGCCAGCGCCGGAGGGATCTCGCATCCAACGCACCCCCCGCCGTCGACGTCCCCGTCTCATTTCTACCTCGCTCCGCTTCCGCGCTACCCCTCTTCCATCTCTTCTGAGCCTCTGCGCTGGAGACCCCGTCTCACCCGCCCTCCCGCTGACTCCACTGCCATCGCACTGCCCCCGTTTGTGTCTCTGCGCCAGCGTTCCACGCCCAACCACCGCTCGCTGCGCGGCATGCTTCTCGCCCCCTCCTCTTCTCTCTGTTGGGGCGGGTGTTGCGCCGGCTATGCCAGTGCTGATACGCGTTGTTGTAGTCTATGCAGTTGGGTCGCTGGAGGGGTAGAGTCTGAAGAGGGAGGGAGGGGAGGAGGGGAGGAGGGGAGGAGGGGAGGAAGGTCGAGATCGACAAGAACCAAGTCGTACCTCCACGATGCCGGCGGCGTTGGGATTGGAGAGCTGGATGGTCTGCTCGGAGTGGGGTGCAGCGGGGATTCAGGATCGACGTCAACGACATGAGGCGGCTGAAGTTCCAACTGGCGTTTAAAAGAGGGAAAACGCCGACTATGAACAGATTGCAGAGCGGACAGGTTGTGCGGGCGGAAGCATGCCTGGAGCATAACCCACGGACCGCAACCCCAGCTCCAGTGGTCCCGCTCTCGCCCCACAACCCGCAGCTATCCTGAGGCCCTCTGCGCGTTGATTAAGTTGGGCAGGCTTACGCGCCAATGCTTCCGTTTCGTAGGAAGGGCAAGGGTGAGGACAGAGTGGGCGCGTTGAGCAGATTGGCTGAGGTATGATACTTGCGGGAGGAGGGTGGAATAGAGATGGAGACGGAGAGGAATCGTCACTGAAGTTGACGAAAGGCGTTCATCTCAGATCGTGGAGGGACGGAGGCTATGAATAGCGAGGTTACGAAGTAGGAGTAGTGGATGATCTCGTAGGTTATTATCGTTTATCTTGCGCTGATCCAACCGATGTCAATTCTCCCTTCGTGCCTCAATTTTCAAATTTGAAGATGGGTACGAGAATTCATGAGCAGTAAGGAAAACTAAAACCAATATTATTATTGACGTTGTATACTCCTAATGTCTGAGATCTGAACCTGGGTAAACGCACAAAAGGAATCGAGTCAGAACAAAAGAGAGGGAAACCAACAGGAGGACTCGTATGCGGTATGATTCGACTGTGAAGATGGTGCGGCCAGTAATCAGACAACCCATTATCGAATTCGGTGCAGAGTACGCCGGAAATGAGAAGACGAGGCGCGAGAGATTAGCTAGTTACGAATCTTCAACATCTCTCCACGACCACGGCGGCTTCGTAGGCCCACATAGCACGACAGTACCGATGCTTTTAGCAACGCCAACTCCCAGTCCATACCTAATCAAGGACGGTGTGAGTGAGAAGCCTAGACTCAAGGTCAACTAACAAAAAAATCGATAAAAAATTACGACGGACCGTCTATAAGAAACTCGGATCCAGCGAGCAACTTCATGATCATCGCATCATCATCGACGGCTTGATCGACGGCGTCTTTACCGTCGCAGCAGGCATTGCATACCCACTCCGATCTTCTATGGCGCTTCTCACGTCGCACTTCCACTTCCCTCCCCCTCCGCGCCACGCCGCAGCTCCTCTGTCATCCAGCTGCCTCCCTCCCGCTTCACTACTTCCCCTCCTATCCTTCCAGCAATAACCTGCTCATCGACCCATTACTCCATCGCCCACCCACCTGGTGCCGATATCTCCCCTGCACGTCGGCGATACCGATTCACCCAACGCTCATCGTCCTGGTGCAGCATAAGACAACTGGCAAAATATTGGGAGAGGAAATGCAGCACAAGTCCAAGACGTGAGCGAGGGGCGGGGCGTCGAGAATTTGAGGGTCCGTGAATTGGACGGGAACAGTGAGGAGAGGACCGCTTGCGAGGGAACGAACGGGGTAGGCTCGTGACCAGCCGGAGAATGAGGGAGAGGAGGACCTCGATTCGCCTTCAGCGTCACCTCTTAGAGGGAGCGGTCACCGGTCTACGAAGGGGGTGCGCATGGTGATGAGCATTTCTGCTCCCTCCTCCCCTTCGAGTTCGAGTTCGAGTTCGCTTTCTCGGCTATCGGTTCGTGCTGAGGTTCAATGGCGGGCGTGATGACAATGATGATACATAGGCGAGTAAACTGCAGTCCCGAGCAAGGTCGGAGTCGGGGCTGAGGATAGGTGCAGACGGGTGAGGAGGCGAGGCAGGGGACGAAGGGAAACCTCTCAGCACTCGCGGTGCACGTTCTCGGCGGGGGTACCACCAATCCTGAGACATGCACGAACACCAGCACCCGTGCCCCCGCACCAGCGCCAGCAACCCGCGCCACCATCCCAACAGCCCAATAAATCTCACAAACACCCATGCGCGGCATAGGGCGGGAGTACAAGTTAGGGGCGGGAATATGTAGGCGTTGAGCACCACCGCCAGCTCGTATATGCGCCGTCGTCGTAAGGGGTCCCCTCCCCGTCGCCTGCTCCCCCTCCCCGTCCCGCCCCTTCCCTCCTGCCTCTCCATCTCCGTCGCGTTGGGTAGTGAACGCCGGACGGGGAAGTGACGAGCGTGGAACTTCGGCGTCAACCCGCTACGTCGCCTGCCCTCTGCCCCCGCCCACCACGTCCTTATCCTCATCCTCATCCCCGCCTTCCTCGCCTTCCCGCCGCCTCTCCCCTCCCCTCCTCCCCCTCCGTCGCCGTCTCTCTCGTGCACAGAATAGCGTGGTTCAGCTAGCCGTGAATCATGCAAGCAGCGTGCAGGGCGTCACGATCAGGCGGCGGCGGCGGTACCTTCGTATGATACCGTTAACGACCCGTCCGGATCTTGCCTTGAGAAGAGAAGAGCGGCGACGGACACCGTCGCGGGGTGGAAGGACCAACGTGGAAGCGGCGGGGCGGCGGGAATTCGGCAACCAGAATAGTGCGAGTGGGTTGGCGGAGTAGATAGGAGGATAACCCTCGTCGAACGTTTGCTGACGTTCGGCAAGGACCGGGCTAATTCACGGCCCGCCGGTCTGGACGTGTGACTCTGCTGCGAAATTTGACCTCTGCGAACGCGAACACCTGGAATCGCTCTCCCATGGCTCCATCGACTTATTTCTGTCCTCTGCACCCTAATCAAACACCATGAAGATACAGGGTCGCACATTTATTGTTTCAGGAGGGTGAGTCCTACTTCCATCCGAGTTTTCTCAATCTACGTACATACGAATCTCACATCCAACTCAAGTTCTTCAGGCCTGGGACTAGCAACCGCCCAACTCCTGCTCTCCAAGCACGCAAACGTAGCCATTATCGACCGCTCGCCGCTCCCGGAATCACTCCCCGCCTCTTCCCACGTTACATGCTACAAAGCCGACATCACCCAGCAATCCGAACTAACCGCCGCTGTCGACGCTGCCGCCTCCTGGGCAGCTCGCACAAGAAAACCGCTCGGTGGTGTAATAAACTGCGCTGGAATCGCAACGATCGCTGCTACAATCGACAGCCATGGGAAATCGCATCCGCTTGAGGTTTGGGAGAGGACGGTAGCGGTGAACTTGACGGGGTCGTTCAATCTGACTCGTTTAGTGCTCGAGCACCTCGTCAAAGTCAGACCTGAAGAGGGAGAGGACGGAGAGAGAGGTGTGATCGTGTTTGTTTCGAGCTCAGCTGCGGTGAGCTTTTGTTCTTTTCTCGAGTTACTTACCACCCGAGTGAATACAATGACCGCAGTACGAATCCTCCCCTGGTACAACAGCCTACTCCGCCACGAAAGGCGCCATCCGGTCCCTCGTTCTCCCCATGGCGCGCGATCTTGCTCGACACTCTATCCGCGTCGTCGCCATCGCACCAGGGCCATTTGATACGCCGATTACCACTATACTCAACGAGACGAACAGGAAGCTGATGATTGAGAATGGTACACTGTACCCCAAGCGGTTCGGGAGGCCGGAGGAGTTCGTGAGGACGGTCGAGTGGATTTTGGAGTGCGCGTATGTGAATGGGGAGAGTGTGAGGTTGAGCGCTGGGGGGAGGATGCCTGCTAAGTTGTAGGTAGGAGTTACCCGCTAGGTGTTCGATCGCTACAGAGAAAGTTATGGATACACACAACATCGTACATTTTCCAGGGTTATTGATATATACATAGCATTGTCACGATAATAAGTGAGAAGCGGATGCCTCCTCCTTCTCCTCTTAACACGCGCCCCCAGGAAATTACACCATTGACACTGCCGAATAATCCAATCCCAACGACCAGCAGCAATACTTTCTCCAAACACGCGCCTTGCTCTGTCGAGCCTTCCTTCCACGCTCGCAGTACAATTTATTCTCCTTCATCGAACTAAACTAAACGCCAGGAGGTTAAAAGAGTACCTCGAGATCATGAATTCCCCTCCAAATGCGTTAGGCCTGCCTTTTGATGGCCTACGATGGGAAATACGACTGAATCGTTGTGGACAACGATCACACTTTCTTCTTTATCGTCATTAATCTGAACACTATACCCCGATCTCGACGGCGCTCGTCGAAGAGTGCGATAGCGATTCAGACGATGAGTAATTCTACTTGCGGACATGCGCCTTGATCCCTCTCTTCCCACACTCAACAATATGTGCGACCTTTCAAATTCATCCATTTCTTCGTTTAATGATTGAAAAACAATTTTATACAGTATAATATATGAATATTATCAACTTCCTCTCTGGAAGTTTATCTCAAAAGAGGTGCTGCAGTTTTCGCGCAAGACCTTTCGTGCACCGAGGTAGCGAGACTTGTAGAAAAGGTGAAGCAGCCGGACCTAGAATGAGGGAAAGGAGTGAAAAGACGGTCATTACACGAGTCCAAACTTACCTTCTTGTGCTCTGTCTTCCGCTGTATGCCATTTAGGTTGATGAGGGCAAGGCGACACAAGCGAGAATCTGTATAGAATGTCGTAAAGGTCTCAGACGCTCAATACCAATCAGGACTTCGAAGAACACGTACCGGTCTACCCATTATTGATGTTTTTCTAGGACCCTGACGCGTCGTCCGGGATGGTGGCATAACGAATACAAGGCTACAAATCCACGTCGGTCAGTATGTACAATAAGTCAAAGGAGGTGAATGAACAGGGAGGGCGCACGAGACGAGGAGAGGGGGAAAGCGCATCCTTACACGTCTCTTCCGACAAATGAATGAAAGTAGTGAGGAAACACGAAGGAAGACAACGAGATGGAGCGACGCGTCAACTGTACAGCCCTTCCCACGGATGCACTGCCGAAGAGCCGAGCTGAGTTAAAAAATCACACACTGATTGTCAGCCACAATCTTATTTTGAAAACCTCCTTCCTTCCTTCGTCCCCCTCATGCCAATCGGCGCGTCCAAGTTACCGAGAGCGAAGTCCACTGCTTTGGCACTCTTATCTGTCAGTCCAACCTCTGAGATGCCAATGGGCGTTCATTTGGTGAAGACCGTTTGCAAGTACTATTGTGGTTGTGACTCGCTCTCCGTTTGCGATTGCTTCCCGGCTGGTCCTCCCCAACTTTCCCCCTCCGGAGACGCATTACTACCTCCTTATCGTCACAGCACGTCATTCTCGATGCTTTTATTGCCGACTCATACTTTCAAACTCCCGCTCGCTATGTGAATTCGTATCTAGCTGCAGGACTTCATGCCTATGTCGGGAAGAAGTTGGACCTCAGGACCTCATCACCGCCGCTAGGTGTCTCTAGAATCTCGAGGGAATTTATTCCGCCCGAAAACGAACATACAACGCCGCCCTTATTATAATAAGAAGGGAACCTAGCGCGTGGGTTTAGGTTGAACGAAAGTGTGCGTCATTTTTTGAGTAACATTGATTTTTAATCTGTATTCCATTTCCGGTCCACTTCCCCGATTCATCTATCAGACACACAGCATTAGTGCTGAAACCCTCGAAAATACAGGAGACCACGTCTCTACCTTATGACGCTTTCTTTCCAGGACGCCGGACGAGCAACCTTATGACTCGTTGCCTCTTAGGGTTATGGGACCTTTTTTGACTCGTAGGGATAGGGATTTTTAAAATTTGTAGGGTAGGGAGGGCTAGGGAGGGCTAGGGATGGGTAGGGATTGGTAGGGATGGGTAGGGATGGGTAGGGATGGGTAGGGATGGGAGGAGTAGGGAGGGTTAGGGTTAGGGTTAGGGTTAGGGTTAGAGTTAGGGTTAGGTTAGGGTTAGAGTTAGGGTTAGGTTAGGGTTAGGTTAGGGTTAGGGTTAGGGTT